>CM017573.1:32819497-33559497 GCA_007844125.1 Sinonovacula constricta | reverse complement strand
CACCAACGAGGGGGTGAGGGGGTGGGTGGGGGTGGGCGGGGGTGAATGTGTTCTGTTTTAGATTCTTTTTTCTGTCATATGTTTTTATAGTAAGCATGACAATTATATAAAAAAAAAATAGTTGATATTGGTTCTCGTGAGTTTCTGATTTCTATAAAAAAAGTCCTTCAAATAATAATGCGCCAAATATGACCTGATTAATTCAATCGAATTCTAGAACATTTATTTAAAATCAATTAACTTAAGTTTCGGCACGAACCCGATACAAAACAGAAAAGAAGATAATACTCCGTTGGCGATATCAGTAGAAGTAGCAGCAGTATTAGCAGTAGTAGAAGGAGAAGAAGTAGTAGCAGTAGTAGTTGTAGTAGTAGTAGTAATAGTAGTAGTAGTAGTAGTAATAGTAGTAGAAGTAGCAGTAGTAGTAGTAGTTGTAGTAGCAGTAGTAGAAGTAGTAGTAGTAGTAGTAGTAGTAGTAGTAGTAGTAATAGTAGAAGTAGTAGTAGTAGTAGTAGTAGTAGTAGTAGTAGTAGTAGTAGTAGTAGTAGTAGTAGTAGAAGAAGTAGTATTAGTAGTAGAAGTAACAGTAGCATTAGTAGTAGTAGTTGTAGTAGTAGTAGTAGAAGTAGTAGTAGTAGTAGTAGTAGAAGTAGTAGTAGTAGTTGCTGTTGTGGTAGTAGTTGTAATAGTAGTAGTAGTAGTTGTTGTTGTTGCTGTTGTAGTAGAACTAGAAGAAGTAGTAATGGGAGTAGAAGTAGTAGTAGTAGTAGTAGTAGTAGTAGTAGTAGTAGTAGTAGTAGTAGTAGTAGCAGGAGTAGTAGTAAAAGAAACAGAAAAAATGACTGGGTAGAACCACTGATCCATCGGACAACAGACAACTGATGTTAACATAAATTGGATATAATTATTGTCCTTATTTGTTTACATGTATCTTCACAATGGTGGTTTCTTGAAGCCATGTTTATATCCATGCGGTAAACTGACCTATATTTTGTGGCTTAACGATATTGGGTCTAGACAGTGAAAACCGCAGCCAGATTGGTGGCTTCGCTGCGGTTTATATAGCCAGCCTAGGTAAAACAGATGTCTCTTTCTTATATTTGTGCATACACAAAAAATAAAAATCTTCAAAGAAGCGACACAATTATGAGACTATTTTTAACAAAATATTAACTTTAGACGCGCCGATACAATCAATAGTTTATTTGACAACGGCAAGGCGTTATTGGCAAAGAAAAAACAGACAATCATTTACTATGGGTAGAACCACAGACGAACAATAAGTAACAATAAGACATCCCTGACATTGGAGCCAAGAATAAGCTACAAACTCTTTTACTTTAGTATCATTTTTTTTTAAATTTAGTACATCGAATCTTTGAATTATTTACAATAATGATGCCAAATAATTCTATGAATTATTCAATATGTTCTTAACGATGCTCCAAACGAAAAATGTCAACATGTATTCAGCCTACTTTCTAGCTTTAATTCATTTATGTATATGTAAGCGCGTGTGATTCATTGAATGTGGCTGTCCAATTAAAATTCTTACATAATTACTTTTTGACAGATTAGTCCATTGTTCACACTTTAAAGGTACATTGCCTGTATTTGATGTGTAAAGTACAGAATATCCTTGCTGATAGTGAGCATTGTTCCAGATGGTGATCATGATTTCTGACAGAGAGTATAGTTCCCGATAGAAAGGAAACACATAGAGATTCTGGTTTCAGATATAAGGTATAATTCCAAATGATGAATATAGTTCCGCATAAACGTGCGGTTCGAAATAGAGAGTATGGTTCTAGATAGTGAGTATGATTTAAAATAGTAAGTATAGTTCCAGCTGGTAAGTATGAATTCAGAGAGTGACTACAATTCCAGAGAGGGGTCTAGATAGAGAGTATGGTTCCATATAGATAGTATGGTTTCAGAAAGATAGTATGGTTCCAGATAGAGAGTATGGTTCCAGATAGAGAGTATGGTTTCAGAAAGATAGTATGGTTCCAGATAGAGAGTAGGGGTCCATATATATAGTATGGTTCCAGACAGATAGTATGGTTTCAGATAGATAATATGGTTCCATATAAGAAGTATGGTTCCAGATAGATAGAATGGTTATAGATAGATAGTATGGTTCCAGATAGAGAGCATGGTTTCAAATAGAGAGTATGGTTTCAGATAGAGAGTATGGTTTCAGATAGAGAGTATGGTTCCAGATAGAGAGTATGCTTTCAGATTGAGAGTATGGTTCCAGATAGAGAGTATGGTTCCAGATAGAGAGTATGGTTCCAGATAGAGAGTATGGTTCCAGATAGAGAGTATGCTTTCAGATAGAGAGTATGGTCCCAGATAGAGAGTATGCTTTCAGATAGAGAGTATGGTCCCAGATAGAGAGTGTGGCTCCAGATAGAGATTATGGTTTCAGATAGAGAGTATGATCTCAGATAGAGAGTATGCTTTCAGATAGAGAGTGTGGCTCCAGATAGAGATTATGGTTCCAGATAAAGAGTATGGTTCCAGATAGAGAGTATGCTTTCAGATAGAGAGTATGGTCCCAGATAGAGAGTATGCTTTCAGATAGAGAGTATGGTCCCAGATAGAGAGTGTGGCTCCAGATAGAGATTATGGTTCCAGATAGAGAGTATGGTTCCAGATAGAGAGTATGCTTTCAGATAGAGAGTATGGTCCCAGATAGAGAGTATGCTTTCAGATAGAGAGTATGGTCCCAGATAGAGAGTGTGGCTCCAGATAGATATTATGGTTTCAGATAGAGAGTATGCTTTCAGATAGAGAGTATGCTTTCAGATAGAGAGTATGGCTCCAGATAGAGATTATGGTCCCAGATAGAGAGTATGGTCCCAGATAGAGAGTATGGTTCCAGATAGAGAGTATGGTTCCAGATAGAGAGTATGCTTTCAGATAGAGAGTATGGTCCCAGATAGAGAGTGTGGCTCCAGATAGAGATTATGGTTTCAGATAGATAGATAGAGAGCATGCATAAAGCTAGTTAATTTAATCGATGAATTACATTACATAACATTTTCTTTCGTAATTTTGTCCGAAATACGAATATTTGCCCTTCGCGTTTCCAATGTCTGTAAACTGTGTTATGTCAGCGGCATGTTGTGGCCGAACTACTTGCTAGCTATAGCGCATGCGCAGTGTTTTCGCGAAACGTCTGGAGAAAATCGAGGAGTATAACAGGATTAGAAAAATCGGCGTCATTTTTTCATGCACGATACAAATCCACAGAGTTCATACTTATGGAAGAAAGTTCGATAATTTATAAGAACATCAATATGTTAATATTTCAATTATTATATACGTTTATTACTATTACGGTAGTGTTGTTTTTCATCGTTTTCATTGGGTATATGATCTATTGATCTAGATTTATACTTAGTCCTAGGTAAGAGCCCTTTGAACACAGAGTTGTATATCTTAATGTTAATTCCTATTTTTAATTAATGATAATTTTTATAATTTTGATTTAAGTATTTCATTGATTTTATTAACGGAAGATCTAACAGAAGATATATGATACAACCTCTGCCCCGACCTCCCTCCCCCCCCCCCCCCCAACACCAACACACAACGCCCTCCCCCCCCCCCCCGCAAAAAACCCCCCATCAAACAACAACACACAATGGTGGCGGAAAAACAATGATTTGGATACTTCATATTGCATACCAATTAATAAAAATAAACGAAATGAAATGAATGTTTTACAGGTTTAATGAGCATATGCGATGCAACCCTTTAAAAGATAAATGCCACACTTAATTGTTGTCTAATTAAACGTTAAAGATAAAATAAACTTGATACTGGGTTAATAAAATTTATATACCATCCTTTAATAAAAAAGTCACCCTTTTGCCTATGTTTAAGTGTCTGTTATAGATTACCTGGTCGGAATAAGACAGCAAAAACAACTAATTAATGAATAAAAATAGTGTCTCGCTTCCTATTAGAGGAGTTTTTGCCATTCAATAAAATTGGTTAACATAACAATTGCATTAACATAATGACTTACTGTTGTCCGGGTGACATTTTCCTAAAGCAACTTAAAGGCGGTATCCGATAGTTTACCTGTATATTCTACATTTATCAACATATTACCTATTTTTTGGGACGTTTTTGCATACTTACTTCATAAACTTATATTGTCGTTTCACAAAAGGTTGTTCATAACATTGCCTCATTTGTTACACAGTTCACATCGTAAAATATATAATTCACAATGTCTATTACATACGAATCTAGAAACAAGCACAGCACGATGGGAATTTCAGCGAAAAATAGATATTGACGTCAGAGCTGCATACCGGGATAATCATGTTATATGACCTCAAAGTAAGTGGTCACGTGGTTTTCTTAGTTTTAGAAATAGTTAACTGTGCAGCGTGGGTCAGATTGGGTAATACATTTTTGTAATGACAAGTAGGCTACGGCGTTATACTTAATTTTCACATAAATGCAGGGCACCAATAGAAACATATTATCTAGCTGCATGAGAGAAAAATGTGGTCCAAAGTGTCAGATATCGTCCTTAAAGGAAGTAGAGAGTATGGATAAATTGCTTTGGTTCCCGTCACATTCGGATTTATGTATTTCTTAAAAGCTAAAAAAAAAAAACGATTTACAGATAATGTGAATTAAAATTTGGGATTTGTTGGATTAACATATTATTGATTTTGCATTTGTTATGTATTTTTAATGTCTTTTGTTTGTTGTGTGTGTATGTGCGTGCGTGCGCGTGCGTGCGCGTGTGTGTGAGTGTGTGTGTGTTTACGGAAGGAAATAACAAAGCATGAAGGCATCTCGAATATACCTACAGATGACGTAGGTTGCTCTCAATGGGCATTATTAGTGAAAATATTTGGACTTTTTTGCGTAAAAATCACCACTCCAGAACATTTCATAATTACACTAAATAAGGTTTGTATCAGGAAATTGTCGATGCTTATTGGCTTATAGATACAAAAATATCATTTAATTTTACGTAATACAAGGTGTAAATCCTTCTTGCGATGGTTATGCTCGTATTTATTTATAATGAATAATAAAGAAAAAAAAGCCCGAACACACATCGATATTGACCTAGATGCTTGCATTAACCTCGATAATTGGCGATAACTTCCCAAAACAAATTAACGGCTTGACACAAACATATGTAAGTGTGTTAATAATTTTACGAACAAGCCCAGCAACGGTGATGTACATAAATTACAGTAATAGTCAAATAGAAAATGACAGACACGCTTAAACACAAAGAAATTACACCGCCAATTTCAGTCCATTCATAACACTGTACCTACATGTAATAGTTAACATTCATGTCGGACAGTTAATCAATTTGCAAAACATAATAAACATAAAAAATAAGAAAATTAAAAAAGGATTTTTGTTGCCGTAAATGATGCATTCAGCTCAGTGAAACTTAACCGATGGCGTACTCCTTAACTTAAAACACGGTCATGGCATTTTTATCCATTTTTTCATGATTAAATAATATTTAGACATTTATTTTGAAGTTAAATAGTTCATGAATTCGTATTCAGAAAAGTTTAACAATATTTATGAACAGCCCACGTTGCTCATCTGTCAGGATGGCCAAGCGGTTCGGGCACTTGACTTTTACATCCGAGATCGTTAGATTGAATCTGACGATTTGCATTTTTATGTACATGTATGTATGTTTTGTTTGAATGATGATTTACCATTATATCCACCTTATTCACTTTGTTTCTCACCCTTACGAAAAGATTACCATGTTATTTTGCGTAACCATTGACAACGGAACAATGAAAGACGACAATCTATACAACAGAATCTTTAAACGACACCCTAAATTCCCCCAAATCCTGCCTGTTTTATTTAATGTCATATAAGCCGAGTAAAAACATATTTTATTTGTCATTATTAAATTACCCACCTAATAAAGTGAATGAAATTCTGAAACTTGGCAAACAAAATTAAGACCTCCTTGTCTGTAAACTCCGACAGAAAAAGGCCAGTCTCTAAATAAATTGATCCGTTTCAGTTTCTAAATTTATGAGTCTCTTTTCTCTCTGTTATTTATACATTTTTTTCTTATTATTTCTTTTTTTTTACACCTTTCTCATTTGATCGTGTTTCTCTTTTTGTCTTTCGTTTATTTTTCAGGTATCACTGTCTCTCGCTCTCTGTCTCTCACCACGTCAGTTTGTTTCTCCCTGCCTGTTATCTTCTGTCAGTCTGAATATCCATGGCTCTTACCTTCAGTGACTCTGTTTCTCCATGTCTCTTACCATCTGTCAGTCTGTCTCTCCCTGTCTAATATCTTCTGAAGTTCTGTTTCTTTCTGTCCCTCATCGCCTGTCACTCCATCACTCTGTATGTCACTCTCTGCTACCCACTGTCAATCTGACTCTCCCTGTCTCTTACCACCAGTCACTCTGTCTCGCCATGTCTCTAATCCCAGCTACTCTGTCTCTCACCCCCTGTCACTCTGTCTCGCCATGTCTCTAACCCCAGCTACTCTCTCACCCCCTGTCACTCTGTCTCTAACCCTAGCTACCCTGTATCTCACCCCCTGTCGCTCTGTCTCTCCATGTCTCTAACCCAAGCTACCCTGTCTCTCACCCCCTGTCAATCTGTCTCTCCATGTCTCTAACCCTAGCTACCCTGTATCTCACCACCTGTCACTCTGTCTCTCCATGTCTCCAACCCCAGCTACTCTGTCTCTCACCCCCTGTCACTCTGTTTCTCCATGTCTCTAACCCCTTCTACTCTGTCTCTTAACCCCTGTCACTCTGTCTCTCCATGTCTCTAACCCCTTCTACTCTGTCTCTTAACCCCTGTCACTCTGTCTCTCCATGTCTCTAACCCCAGCTACTCTGTCTCTCACCCCCTGTCACTCTGTTTCTCCATGTCTCTAACCCCAGCTACTCTGTCTCTCACCCCCTGTCACTCTGTTTCTCCATGTCTCTAACCCCTTCTACTCTGTCTCTTAACCCCTGTCACTCTGTCTCTCCATGTCTCTAACCCCAGCTACTCGGTCCCTCACCCCCTGTAACTCTGTCTCTCCATGTCTCTAACCTTAGCTACCCTGTCTCTCACCCCATGTCGCTCTGTCTCTCCATGTCTCTAACACAAGCTACCCTGTCTCTCACCCCCTGTCACTCTGTTTCTCCATGTCTCTAACCCTAGCTTCCCTGTCCCTCGCCCCCTGTCGTTCTGTCTCTCCATGTCTCTCACCCAAGCTACCCTGTCTCTCAACCCCTGTCACTCTGTCTCTCCATGTATCTAACCCCAGCTACTCTGTCTCTCATCCCCTGTCACTCTGTCTCTCCATGTCTCTAACCCCTGCTTTCTGTCTTTCACCCCCTGTCACTCTGTCTCTCCGTGTCTCTAACCCAAGCTACCCTGTCTCTCACTCCCTGTCACTCTGTCTCGCCATGTCTCTAACCCCAGCTACTCTGTCTCTCAACCCCTGTCACTCTGTCTCTCCGTGTCTCTAACCCAAGCTACCCTGTCTCTCACCCCCTGTCACTCTGTTTCTCCATGTCTCTAACCCCAGCTACTCTGTCTCTCACCCCCTGT
The DNA here is from genome assembly GCA_007844125.1 of Sinonovacula constricta. Taxonomy (NCBI): domain Eukaryota; kingdom Metazoa; phylum Mollusca; class Bivalvia; order Cardiida; family Solecurtidae; genus Sinonovacula; species Sinonovacula constricta. The sequence goes on along the minus strand of CM017573.1, from coordinate 33,551,907 downwards.
CACTCTGACTCGCCACGTCTCTAACCCCAGCTACTCTGTCTCTTACCCCCTATCACTGTGTCTCTAACCTCAGCAACTGTCTCTCAACCCCTGTCATTCTGTCTCTCCATGTCTCTAACCCCAGCTACTCTGTCTCTCACCCCTGTCACTCTGACTAGCCACGTCTCTATTCCCAGCTACTCTGTCTCTCACCCCCTGTCGCTCTGTCTCTCCATGTCTCTAACCCCTGCTACTCTGTCTCTCACCCCCTGTCACTCTGTCTCTCCATGTCTCTAACCCCTGCTACTCTGTCTCTCAACCCCTGTCGCTCTGTCTCTCCATGTCCCTAATCCCTGCTACTCTGTCTCTCACCCCCTATCACTTTGTCTCGCCATGTCTCCAACCCCTTCTACACTGTCTCTCACCCCGTGTCACCCTGTCTCTCCTCTGTCCCTCAACCCTGTCTCTCCCTGCTTTTTTTGTCACTTCCAGCCACCCGCCCCGATGTTACCCGCTGTCTCTCAGCCCCTGTCACTCCCTGTCTTCGAATCTCTGTCACTCTGTCTATCCCTGTTTCTCACCAATGTCTATCCCTGTCTCCCACCCAACCCCTTTCAGCTATACCATTTTTTTAATTTTATCTAAAATCATGTAATCTTTGACCAAAATCACTCCACAATAGCGATGTTAAGTAGACATAAAAGCCCTTAAGGAATGTAAACTTTATCTAAGTGTTGACTTTGTCATCACATGTAAACAAGAGAGGATGTTCTATCAATCTCACTTTGTCAACACAACAGACAGCTGTAAAAAAGTCTTTAAAACATGCCCAGTGACATACATAGATATACACGCGCGCACACACATATGCGCTTACACGCATATACACGTATTCATACGCACACACAAACTTAACATACCCGAGTTTCTACACCCATATGCAGATACACACGCACACGCGCACATACTCACACAGCAATATATAGCACATCATCACAAGCACGTACATATATAGTCGTAACACATTCAAATACACCTACAAACACGTTGTGTTAAACACTTAAGCAATGTGTAATTGATTCTATAATTCAATAAAGACATTGCATTTGTTTGACCATATCCACCAGATGTGCAGTATGTGTCTACATAGTTGCAACATGTGTTTATTGCGTTTATTGAAAAGAAATGTAATGAAACCCGGATTAACTCTCAAGGCCTTTTACCTACCTTAAAGGTGGCATTGAGCATCTTATCACTTATCTTTTAATGTTGTAATGAGCATCTTATCACTTATCTTAAAGATGGCATTGAGCATCTTATCACTTATCTTAAATGTTGTATTGAGCATCTTATCACTTATCTTAAATGTTGCATTGAGCATCTTATCACTTATCTTAAATGTTGTATTGAGCATCTTATCACTTATCTTAAATGTTGTATTAAGCATCTTATCAATTATCTTAAATGTTGTATTGAGCATCTTATCACTTATCTTAAATGTTTTATTGAGCATCTTATCACTTATCTTAAATGTTTTATTGAGCATCTTATCACTTATCTTAAATGTTTTATTGAACATCTTATCAATTATTTTAAATGTTTTATTGAGCATCTTATCACTTATCTTAAATGTTTTATTGAGCATCTTATCAATTATTTTAAATGTTTTATTGAGCATCTTATCACTTATCTTAAATGTTGTATTGAGCATCTTATCACTTATCTTAAATGTTCTATTGAGCATCTTATCACATATCTTAAATGTTGTATTAAGCCAGTATTCACTTACCTACCTTAAATGTTGTATTTAGCCAGTATTCACTTACCTACCTTAAATGTTGTATTAAGCAAGTATTCACTTACCTACCTTAAATGTTGTATTAAGCAAGTATTCACTTACCTACCTTAAATGTTGTGTTAAGCAAGTATTCACTTACCTACATTAAATGTTGTATTAAGCAAGTATTCACTTACCTACGTTAAATGTTGTATTAAACAAGTATTCACTTACCTACCTTAAAGGCAGTCTAGAGCATACTTTACTTATATATCCTAAAGGTAGTATAAAGAATACTTCACTAACCTATCCTAAAGGCAGTATAGAGCATACTTCACTAACCTATCCTAAAGGCAGTATAGAGCATACTTCACTAACCTATCCTAAAGGTAGTGTAGAGCATACTTCACTAACCTATCCTAAAGGTAGTAAAAAGCATACTTCACTAACCTATCCTAAAAGCAGTATAGAGCATACTTCACTAACCTATCCTAAAGGTAGTATAGAGCATACTTCACTTACCTATCCTAAAGGCAGTATAGAGCATACTTCACTTACCTATCCTAAAGGCAGTATAGAGCATACTTCACTTACCTATCCTAAAGGCAGTATAGAGCATACTTCACTAACCTATCCTTAAGACAGTATAGAGCATACTTCACTGACCTATCATAAAGGTAGTGTAGAGCATACTTCACTAACCTATCCTAAAGGTAGTAAAAAGCATACTTCACTAACCTATCCTAAAAGCAGTATAGAGCATACTTCACTAACCTATCCTAAAGGCAGTATAGAGCATACTTAACTAACCTATCCTAAAGGCAGTATAGAGCATACGTCCTTAAACTATCCTAAAGGCAGTATAGAGCATACTTCACTTACCTATCCTAAAGGCAGTATAGAGCATACTTCACTAACCTATCCTAAAGGTTGTATAGAGCATGCTTCACTAACCTATCCTAAAGGTTGTATAGAGCATACTTCACTAACCTATCCTAAAGGCAGTATAGAGCATACTTCACTAACCTATCCTTAAGACAGTATAGAGCATACTTCACTGAACTATCCTAAAGGTAGTATAGAGCATACTTCACTTACCTATCCTAACGGCAGTATAGAGCATACTTAACTAACCTATCCTAAAGGTAGTATAGAGCATACTTAACTAACCTATCCTAAAGGCAGTATAGAGCATACGTCCTTAACCTATCCTAAAGGCAGTATAGAGCATTCTTCACTTACCTATCCTAAAGGTAGTATAGAGCATACTTCACTAACCTATCCTAACGGCAGTATAGAGCATACTTCACTAACCTATCCTAAAGGTAGTATCGAGCATATTCACTAAACTATCCTAAAGGCAGTATAGAGCATACTTCGCTTACCTATCCTAAAGGCAGTATAGAGCATACTTCGCTTACCTATCCTAAAGGTTGTATAGAGCATGCTTCACTAACCTGTCCTAAAGGCAGTATAGAGCATACTTCGCTTACCTATCCTAAAGGTTGTATAGAGCATACTTAACTAACCTATCCTAAAGGCAGTATAAAGCATACTTCACTAACCTATCCTAAAGGCAGTATAAAGCATACTTCACTTACTATACTAAAGGTAGTAAAAACTAAGAAAATATGTAGAGCATACCTTCCGTATGACAGCTTTGCTTTATTCTAAGAACATTGACGTAAGGCATATTCTGGCTACAAACCACTGCTTAATTCCAAACAAAATAAGTGATAAAATAAAATAAGTGATGGGCATATTTTCGCATAAACACCATTGATATATTCCAAGTAAATAAGTGTAGAACATATTTTCGCGATAAAATCGGTGCTTTAGTGTAAGAATATAAGTGCGACGCATATTTCCGCTGTAACCTATAATATTAGAAAATAAATGAGGAGCGTATTTTCGCGAAAACACCATTGCTTATTATAAGAAAATAAGTTTAGAGCATAATTTTGAAATAAGAACCTTGCTACATTCCAAGAAAGTAAATATAATCTTGTCACTTTGTTGATTTTGTGAACTGTTACAAATAGAGATAAACTATTACTTAGAACCTTTAAAAGCTAATGGCTGCCTGAAGCAATACGACACATGTTAGCTAGACGTAACAGTCAAACGTTAAACACCAAGTTTTGACTACATAAAGCCTACGGTACTTTCAGCCAAATCTTTATCTTTCTGAATCATAAGTTAAACGAAAGTAATAAAACTTTGTACATAAATTTGTACACATTTGTGATAAGCGACGAACCTCTTAAGTAGCTCCGTACTATGTACAGTCACATACTGGCTGTAATTAGGAGTCCACCTGTAAAACGGTCGCTCAATGTCTCTCACCCTTTCCAAGTATGTCAGCTGACATTCCGAGGGTCGGTGGTTCTATCCAGGTATGTGTCTGGAGTCGATTTCAGTCAGCAAAAGTCGTTGTAAACTCCAATCAAATCGGTATCGAATTATTTTTAAAAAAATCAGATTGCGTGACTTTGTGTGTCTCTCTTTCAGTCTACTACTTTCTTTCTATCTATTAGTCCCTGTCTGTCTGTCCGTCCATCCATCCGTATACCCCTCTCTGTCTCTGTTTGTTTCATTCTCTTTATCTCTGTCTGTCTGCCTGTCTCTTCCTCCGTTTGTCTTTCTGTCACACTATCTCTGTGTTACTCTCTCTATCTCTGCCACACTCAATATTTATATATCACTCAGTTTGCATGTCTTTCTGTCTATCATTCCAACTCTGCCATCTTCTCTTTTCCTCACCCTCTCTTTCTGTCTCTCTTTCGCTCTGTCTCTTTGTCTCTCCCCCTTCTCTCTCTCCGATTACTAATTCCCTCTCTCCAACTCTCCAATCTCTCATTGTCCCACCCATCTACTCCCTACTCAACTCCCTTCCATCATTTTGCCTTTATTATCTTCCCTATAAACCTTCTTACTTTATATACCTCAGTCAATGCCCGGGAGATTGGCCCAATATTTACAAAGAGTCCCCTAATGTTTGTCCACAAACCTGTCTATCCTGGTACAGTCTGTTAAAATGCAATTAAGTCACCACAGCCCGACCTCTTGATTAGTCAAATTACTCCACCGCTGTCATCATCTAATTAGCGCAGTTTTGTAGGACTAAAGGCGTTGTCCGTTACTTTCTATACAGTCTTGAGGCGAACAAGCATCGTTTAGTTTTTGTGGTGTTTGTGGAAATGTCTGTTGCTTTCTGAACAGTTTAAAGACAACCAGTATTATTTTAACGTAGTTTTTGGGGCAAAAGGAATGTCTACCATAAGACAAAATTTAATTGTAAGCATGAAATAAAATGTCTACAAAAAGGATTCCCCCCCCCCTGTATATGACACAATAGCGTGTAATTTTACCTTAAATAGAGTTAAAATCGAATTTGCGTTGTTACCACTTTTCAAAAAACATAAATACTCGCAAGCGAGACATAGAAGTATAGTAATATGTGTATTAGCGACTGGTTCGTATTGTTGGTTTAATCTTTTTTTTGTATCTTAAAATCACATCTAAAGTGAACCTTTTATGTGATTTTATATCAAAGGAAAAAGAACGACTGCCTTTAGTTAAAAACACAACAAGCCGCCATACGGATTAACGTCTACGGCGGGGCGGCAAGATTTAAAAGGCGACGGACTTCATGTTGAAGGGTTAACCTGGTTGTTGTCGTTGTCGTTGTGGTTATTGTTATTGTGACTACCGTTTGGTGGCTGCTTTTGCTATTTGTTGTAGCACTCTAATGGTGTTTTCATAATTGTTTCTGTTGCGACTACATACATTTAACCTCTCTCTCTCTCTCTCTCTCTCTCTCCTCTCTCTCTCTCTCTCTCTCTCTCTCTCTCTCTTGTTAAGTGCATCTATGTCAGTCCTTTTCTTCTACGCATGCCCTCACTCGCACCCCAATCCTACTCAACCCTACCGGTCTTGGTAGTGCAGTATCTAGAGCGTCTAGTCCAGGAACCGGAAACCCCGGATTGAAATCCCGGTCGCGACAAACCAGCGTCTTATAAATGAAAATGACAAAGCTTACGTTCGAAAAAGTATAAGGGAGGTCCACGCCTGCATGTGCGGTCAGGTGTCAGGATAATGTGACTGGGTGTGGTATCATGCCAGGTGTTCGCGGCATGCTATACACAGTGAAGGCAGCACTATATCTGCTAAAACAGGGCACTGTCTCTGGAGAGCTGGAAGACAGGTAAAGGGTCGGTACACCCATGAAACCAACAAAATAATTCACAGCAATCTAGTGACTATCCCCTTTAACCAATTACACAATCACTGGGAGGAACCATTTCATAATCTCATTGATATTCCGGATCGTGGAAATATTATCAAAACATTAGAGAGATCCCGAATAGGGATGTTTATTTACACGCGGAAGGGTTTATTCTTTCGCTCTCTATTTTGAATTAAAATACATGTAAGGAGCAGTGGTAACCGTCAAATTGTGAAACCACTTATATATAAATACAATCAAAAGTTCGCTGTATATTCAACCTTTTCGATGCATGTTATGGTGTTAACCGTGTGAGTTCTAAGTTTTTTGTACTGTTTCTTTTTTAATTTAAGAAGCACAGCTATGTTCATTCATATTGTAATTTAAAAATACACATGAACCTATAAACAATGTAAATTTAGACCACAGGAAGGTCTATTATACGGCATGGTTTATATATGGAAAATAGAGGCTTATATATATATAACGGCATGGTTTATATATGACAAATCGAGACTAATATATAACGGCATGGTTTATATATGACAAATCGAGACTAATATATAACGACATGGTTTATATATGGCAAATAGAGGCTTATATATATAACAGCATGGTTTATATATGACAAATAGAGACTTATATATATATAACAGCATGGTTTATATATGACAAATCGAGACTAATATATAACGGCATGGTTTATATATGGCAAATAGAGGCTTATATATATAACAGCATGGTTTATATATGACAAATAGAGGCTTATATATATAACAGCATGGTTTATATATGACAAATCGAGACTAATATATAACGGCACGATTTATATATGACAAATAGAGACTAATATATATAACGGCACGATTTATATATGACAAATAGAGACTAATATATATAACGGCATGGTTTATATATGACAAATAGAGGCTTATATATATATATATATATATATATATATATATATATATATATATATATATATATATATATATATATATATATATATATATATATATATATATAACAGCATGGTTTATATATGACAAATAGAGGCTCATATAAAAAGTTTCACGAAAATGATAACTATTAAAACTAAAGTTGTAGTTTTTCACACTGCAAAATATTTTAACTTTGTTTATAGTTTTTAGATAATAGTATAATATAATACAATTCTACAACTTCGTTAAAAATACACGTATTATAAACTCTTGTTTCAATTATGAAGAACTACATGTACGTGAAAGTGGCGTTCTTTTATGTTTAAAATCAGTTTATCTCATGTATTTCTCTTTAAGTATAAATTAAATACATATTTTTCTTTTTACTTTCTCTTGAGTATTTAATTATGGTTTATTATTATTTTAATATTTTATATAAAAATGCAAACTAAATTTATGACTACCAGTTTTGTAAACGTATTTTTTCTAGGTCAATTGTCAATAATTAAATTCTTAATACATAATTAATGTCAAATATAATTTTTATATTAAGTCCCCATATAATTTGCTAAGTCTGTGTATTTGACATAATGTAGTGCAGTATCCTGGGCTTGTTTAAACACCATTATAACTTAACCGTAAAATTTAACCGCTTACAGCTCCAATAACGAAATGCCTCATAAATTCTTAAATGGTACATGTATTTCTAGAAATGTTTCATACACTTAAACGGAGTTATACTGCTAAAACTACGATTTCTTGAGCAAATATTTTTTGATAATGTGCACATTTCTTGTGTACCTATTCAAATGATAAGTATTTACAGATGGCGAGTCACAGTACAGTCACTTATATTATAACCAATTTTATTACTATTTGTACATGTTGTGAATAATTTGCATGCATGGAAAATCGCCTTTAACGTTGACGACAACGTCTAAAATAAGTAAGTGCGATTTTGATTCAAATCATAAACTTTTTAGAGACCTGAATATTGTAATGAAAAAGGTTAACTAAGATAGGAACTCTTTGTCATACTGCAATAAAATGGAAATGTGAAAATTATAAATACCTTAGACAGGCGCATTAATTGTCAATCAAAGTCATTACATTTAATTCGCGAGTGTGCATATTATTTTGTTTTAACACGAATAAACTGTTTATATATACTAACATTTTAAGCACAGATAAATTAGCTGAGTCATCTCATTTTCTTTAAACAACAGACTTTCAATGAAACGCGAAAACCTACCTGAAAATCCAGAGATCAAACTTTCATATCAATGGGCAGTATTATTAGATTTACAGTCTGAACATTGTACCATAATATGTTATAATTGTGCTAGCTGATTGACTTTTTGTTGGTGAAATCATGATAACATATTAATGTGTTTGCGAGAGTCTATCGTCTTTTGCCTTTAAGGGCGTCTGTGTGTCTGTACGTGCGTCTGTGTGTCTGTACGTGCGCCTGTGTGTCTGTACGTGCTTCTGTGTGTATGTACGTGCGTCTGTGCCAGTGTTTGTATGTGTGTATAATGTTTATACCAATAACAGTAAATACACCTTCTCACTCTTTACCGCTTTTACTCTCTTTCTCTCTGTGTGTGTCTGTCTCACTCCTTACTACTCTCTCCCTTTTTTCTCTCTCACTCTCTCCCTCTCTCTCTGTGGGTCTCACTCACGGCCTGTCTCTCTCTTCTAACCTTTGTCATCACTCTATCTCCTCTCTTTTTCACTCTTTCTTTCTCCCGGCAAAGCTTACCAAGTCTAAACTTACAAACTCTGCATGTTTAACACAACACACACCGGTGCATATTATGTGGGGTTTAATCAACTCTACTAATATTTAAATAAACTCGACTGAACATCCCCATGCCCGATTTCTAACAGCATTAGCGAGGGTTAAACAAACATAGTCAAAAGACGGCTAATAGCAGGCTGTGCATAGATAGAGAAAAAAATGTGTGCAAACCTTTTTTTCAATGTATCCGTCTCCTGCGGAGCAACTCTATGTTCCGGTCCATTTGGAATTTTATGTTTGGAATTTTATAAAAAGAAATCAATTGAAGACGCGCTCGTTTATCCAAAGGAGTTAGGTCACTGTTACAAAATAAACCGTTGATTTTTTTGTGTTCGTGTTCACAGAAAAAATGACACTGAGGAAGTTGGATGTCTTAAGTCTAGTAGACACACTTTTCTGTACTTCTTTGGAAGTTGCTCCTTTTAATAGGTACTTCCTGGTGGATTCTGGGAAATCCTGAACTCAATAATCAACGGCAAATAATGTTATTCGTCATTGACAACATGTACTGCTTGATAAAATCCACGAGCTAGCACTTTCCATGAATTGCTAAATGTTATATCAAGCTATTAACTGTCAATGAATGGATAAATGTTATATGAAGTTATTATTCTCTTCTTTTTTGATGTGATATTTTTATCTAGACGATCTTCTGGACAAGTCTTGTCGTTGTCACTCTGCTAGTCTGGAAAGATGATATCATCACTAATCACAAGGTAGTAATTATGAAGTATCTTGTTGAACACATGGATTTTTAATTGACGACTTCCTTGATAAAAAAAATGCAAATATCGAACTTTAAATTCGCTCATTCATTACTAAGTTCGTTAAAGTAAATAATACCACATTTTATGAATATTATCACATAAAGTCTTCATTACACCACGTTTAGTTGATTGAAAGGCAAGATTTAATCAACGCCAAAAAACCAATAATTGCCGACTTGAAACACAACTTATTCACACACGCAACAAATGCACATATTAAAACAATATAAATTTAATACACTAACACACTAAAATAAAAATAAAACCCCACAGCATCACAAAATCACATCACAACACATCACACTTAGCTTAATCCGTTATTCGGATTAAAGCGGCTTTCTAACCTAAAACCAGCTGTCCCTTTTACATACACTTTTAATCCTTAACTAAACCAAATGCTGTTTTCTTAATTAAAGCAATACTCCATCTTTTTGCGGTTTTCTTACTTCAAAAGATGAACATGTCTGAAAAGCGAGAAAACTACCTGAAAAGGCGAACTATACATCGTTATATATACACTCGTTTGAATTGCCTTTTAGTCCCTCTGTCACTTAATAAGCCGATGGTACATCATCTATAAGAAGTATGGGAGCAAGTATGGGTATGTGGCTATGTATGAAGGCGTAGACCGGGGAGAGAGACGAAGTTGACAGGGAGGCCCGCACCATTTAAAGGGAGGGGGTCTACTTTATGTGTAGGTACGCGTAGGGATATTTCAAGGTTTATTGATATTGCTTAAGATACTCGACGAGTAAGTTTGACAATGTTAAGCCGTTATCATATCATTTCAATCACATTGTAGAAAGTATGAAGAACATCCACGCTTGCAAACAAAGACGTCCGCATGTAGGCGCACAGACGCACAAGTGCACAAATACAGACGCGCATGCTCAAACACACATGCGCACAATAAAATTTGCCATAAAAAATAAAACATACACTTGATATTTTTAATTTCATATTAAGTTATTCCTTTTAGTAAAACCCTGTGCCTTCTTTTCTTAATCGTTACCGAAAGCAAGGTTCGAAATAATTATGTTGAGAGAGAGAGAGAGAGAGAAATCTGTTGAAGTATATTACAGGAGTTGCTGCAATTAAGAATTTGCACTTCATTGCTTTAAACATTCTACACAGGAAGGAAAAAACTTTAATAAGTCTGTAGGGTTTCAACATTTTATAGCATAAATAATTTTTTCAGTAGTCATAATTATAAATTATTTCCAAACTCTATCAGCGGATACTACTATATGATGTACAAAAGAATATTAACAACCTAAAACAACAAAATACAAAATTAAAAAACTGTGAATATAAAAGTTCAGATATAAAAGAGTCACCGTCTTGTAACACTTAAGCTCCTCGCCGCTCGGGTTCAAGTCCTGGTCAGGCCGCAATCTTTCATGAGATCAGGTCTCCAAGCTGAACTGGGGTGCGGCGGTGGTTCTACCCAGTCCATTGTCTTTCTCCGCCAATATTTGCTTGACGTCGCCACTGTGAAAACACGAACTCAGACACCTCAAACATACCAATGCCAGTGCTTTCTCATTTGTTTCTGTTCTTTTTACTTTACTGTTTGTTTAAATTTTATGTTTGTATTTTATTTTCTATATTTGAATCACGTCGCAGCGGGACGCTGATTTTCACTATTATAAGGCGGGATGTAGACCTCGGACAAATGTCTTGGTAGGACCACTGGTGCAATCATGCAATTATGGGCGGGGGGGGGGGGGGGGGGGGGGGGGGGGGCGGGGGTCAGCTGGACGATCTCTAATTAAGTCCCATGCCCCAAAAGGGATCAGCGAGTTACAAGGTCTCCATCCACTGGCTATGAACATCCCCATTAATACATGTCCTGTTCTGTTGTACATTGCGACGATAAATAAAATATGTGTTTTACAAACCTCATTAACACCACAACATATTTAGACACTAAATATAGTTAAGCGGGTTACACGCTGACATAAATATTATCCATGAAACACTTTAACTATCATAATATCATACAGATTGAGCAAAAAGTGTCATTAAATGGTAGGTTTTATACTCGAATAAGTTTTAATGAACTGCTGTAAAATTAACACCTGTGAAAGTTATGCTGTTGGTGTTTTGGGGGCTAAAGGTAGCACACCATATCTTTTCTTCGTTAATTTCCGTCATGAAATCTAACAAAAACATATTTGTCTTGAATGATTTTCCCCCATTTTCCAGTAATCCATGTAAAATGAGACAAGTGAGCCTTAAAATTTAGTATTTTGAGAAAGGTTACATATGACTGTGTATAATTAAGTAAGACATATCAATCTATTTTATTAAGAGATAAATATACAAGGAGCATGTAAAATGTGTATCGTAATTATTATAATAATTGTACCAAAAGTCTTAGTTTTATTGAGTTCAACTTAATTTCACGCATTATAAATAAGTCTCGGGACATAAAGATGATTGCTATTTTACCAAATGTGCATTAATATTTAATATTTTTGTAAATACCCCAATACAGTGCGCAGTAGGGTACAACCACGGCTTGGGCATAGACGTGCGTCTTTATAAATTGTACTTGTCTTTTCATTTTCCGTCCAAATGTTTGTGAAATTCTTCTAAATAATAATATACTCAATAAGAAAGCAAATCGGAAGACTGCAGAAAGCTGATAATGTTAACAGGGTTATTATCACATCCATCTTTATAACTAGTGACTTGTGAGTTCGAGTCCGGTTGCTGGCTGCATATCGATGAAATTTGAAAGACTATATAAGATAAGATAGCTACATATTTTGAACACTTTGCGCAGCATTGCGTTTTTCCCTACTTTAGCGGGGAATGGTCTCATGGTTAGTGCACTCCAATATACATCAGACCCTGTCCGCGTGGGTTCGAGTCCTATTCCGGGCGGGAACTTTCAGGTAGACAGGTCGCCCAGTGCTGGTGGCTCTAACCATATATGTGCCTGGGGTCATCCTCCACCAATAGCCAATATGACCACTTTTGTGTCAATTTAATGTAAGACAATCAGAACAAAAACTATAAAGTATTCATGATGGTTCAACAAAGTTTGTTGTTTGTTTGTTTTTTTACCAAAAAAATATCAAGTTGACTATGACCAAGTCGCTTCAATTAGTCCGATATGATGCTTTTGTTGGGTCTTATCTGATGGACAGGACTTTTAAAGGTGGTATCCGACAGTTTGCTTATATCAAATCGATACCTTACCACAGCTACGGGGAATAAGAGCATAATTTCTGCATAAACTCACACTACAGTATAAGTAAAGAAGGGTTTGAACATTGCCTACATGGTTAGACAGTAAAGTTCGCGATTTAAAAAAAAAACACTCTGAAAGTTCAACCATTCCAAATCTATAAATAAGCACGATAGTGATCTCTGCTTAAAATAGATACCGACGTCAGAGCAGATTACCCGGATGACGATATAATGTGATCTTAAAAGTGAGTTGTCACGTGGTTTACATAGTTAAAAATGGCTATCTCTGCAGCGTGGCTTAGATACGAAAAATCTGTTTGTAATAACGAATAGGAATGTATGTTTCACTGTTCAAACTGATCTGGGGCATTAAAGAGCAGCATTTTGCGAGATATTTTCAGGTAACAACGCCGTATTTGGTTATTCGAGAAAAAAATATTTTGGTCCAAGCTGTAGGATACCACCTTTAAAGCAACCAGCCACACGTCTGCAGCGATGTCCATAACTTATCAACAAGCATTCAAGCTGGCGATGAGAACCCGTCAAGAGCCGAACTGTCTGTTGGTTGGAAAGTCAAGACCGGTGAAAATTCAAACTATTTAACTATTGACATATGGAGTGCTTTAAGTAGAAAATTCCTCCAGTTTTTGTGATGAATTGGATCGGTAATAAATCAGGCGCTGTGCCTTAATGAGACTATATTTATACGCTGGGGATAATGATAAATTTGTGAGACAGACGCCGATAGACGTGTAATTATCAGACGTTTTGTTACTAACTCGAGCCAGCCCCCCAACCCCTACCCTGCCTCACCCATGTCCTACCTCCCCACTTTCTCAAATACACTCAACAACCCAAACATACAAACCATGTCTCCTTAAATCTAATCGCCAGCCTATTCGCCGGTGAAAGATACCGAAGATAGACATTTAAACAGTTTACGTGGATAAAAATGTGTGTCCGAGGCGTTGCAAAACGTTTCTTATCCATAGCGAGATATAAGCGATAATTTGATTGGCGGGTGTATTTTATTAGACTCCGCCCACATGGTTGATAAGCAGATTTCGCGACAAGTTGTAATACCAAGAAAGGGGTTTATTTTCTAAACGGTTTAATAAGGTACGGGAGAAAAGATTTTCAGACTTACTGTCGGGGGATGATTACTGGCTATACACGGGAAGTGCAGCGCCAGAATGGCGATTTTTTATGCAAAGCACTTGAAAAATAAATGTTTTGATAAAAAACAAACATTTGAAATGAGTTTTAGAATGTTTAACATTATATCAATTGGCATGATAACTTGAGTCATTGTTACAATGGAATCCAAATGACTATCATTCTTTTGTTTGGCAAAGGTTGATTTTTTGTTGTCTCGTCAAAAGACGTAAACAGAAGTATGTTACTGTTTCATTTTATCCGTTAAAAGGGCATACTATTCGTACTGCAGTGAGATTCTATCTTGTGAAACAATTTAGCATAAATCTCCTCAGCTGTGACAAATTATGCATTTATATTTCTTAGAAAATCATAAATTGAACATAACATGTGTTTGAAAAAATGTAATACTAGTGACTGTTATTTCTTTTCGCTGTTCAGATACTCTGTTACTCTGTTTTACCAATGTAATGCCTCATACTAAATAAAGTGCGTTATCTTGCAAGTAAATGTGTTCCAAAAAGTTTTCATTTACAAAATTAAACACATTTTAATTTAAAAACAATAATTAATAAAAACAATTACTGTTCCTGGCTGTTTAATATAGATAAACCTCAGGTTTTCTAAAATGTAGTAAGTCTTGTGGCCACATTTACCAAGAGTGCAGTTATATTTACTTTATTTTATATTGGTTTACTTCTCGCCAGGACAAACATTGATAAAAATAGCATAACTTAAACGCTAAATACCTCTTAAATAGAAAAACGGTACTGCATACAATGCAACTAAGCATGTGTAAGCTTATTTAGGCATAAATGAATAATCTATGGAAAAAATATCTGGCCTATCGATTTTCTTTCAACACACAAATAAGATTAATGAGATCAATAAAATATTAATGATCAAAACCCATTTACCGCATTAAATGGCTTATTATAATAATTAAATTACGCATATATCGGGGAATTAGGTTCGTCGGAATTTTTGTCAAGGTATTTATTAGTTGTCAATCACATAAGCGACCCCGCCATCTCCTGCTGCGCGGGACAGACGATACTGGCCGATTTCCCCCGCCATTTTCGCAAGATTGTAACACCTTCCGTAATCTCGTCGAGAATGTCAGCAGATTTCGCGAATCACCGATTGTAATCTTGTTGGTTAGATGGTTATCTTGGTCCGTCGTATTGAGAGAAAAAAATCCTGGTCCTGTGAAAATAATGCGGAAACCAATAATTGGTTTTCGGGTACGAAAGTGACAGGGGTCGAATCGAAAAGTGGCAGGAAGTAATAATTCGTAACACTCGAATGTCATCCCTATGCAGAAAGGTCGTTTTGACACGGGTGACGTCATTTAGATGAAGATTGCCCAAATGAAAAGGCACCAACGGCAAGTAAGTAAAAACCTGTAAGAACATACGAAGTGGAAACAGTTGGAAGACATAAAAGGTAAAAAATGCTGATGTCTGGGTATATATTTAGAAACAAATAACTGAAAACGAAAGAACCAGATGATCATGTAGGCCATATGGATTACATAATTAGAAAGAAATAACACAGTGTCGTTTAGTATTATTCGACATTGTGGTGGTTTATTATCTGCTTAGATCTAAATCCGATTCACAGTAACGATACAAATGGGCGTTAAATCTTACAATATACATATGGGGGAATAATAAATCTCTGCTTCAGTGGAGTTCTGAGAAAGACAAGGGTTATTATCATCGGAGAACGAGACAAAATCTCCCGGACAAAATCCTTTCCAGTCATTTTGGCATAGATGAAAAGAATTATTGACTCACAGAAAATATTTTACAGAAACATAATGGTACTATTTCTTTTTAATATCCAGTCAACATGGAAGGTATAAGTGGTGGTATTGTGCTATGGTAGTGTGGTATTCAGATATTAAAATAAAGTGATATAATAAGTAAATAATGTGCAATCACAAATTTGAGCTTGGAGCAAAATCGCCACTGATTAATGTTTGTTTTTCAATATGTGCATATACTTGCAGCACAGTATTTCGTAGATTTAACTTGGAAATATATTGGGGAACTGATATTCATATCCTTATTTACATGGAAATATAATGGGGAACTGATATTCATATCCTTATTTACATGGAAATATAATGGGGAACTGATATTCATATCCTTATTTACATGTTAATATAATCATGAAAATATAATGTGAACAGATACTCATATCCTTATTTACATGGAAATGTAATGGGAACAGATATTCCTATCCTTATTTACATGGAAATGTAATGGGAACATATATTACTTTCCTCATTTACATGGAAATACAATGTGAACAGTTATCCCCATCATTATTTACATGGAAATATAATGTGAACAGATATCCCTATCATTATTTACATGGAAATGTAATGAAAACAGATATTCCTATCCTTAGTTACATGGAAACATAATGGGAACAGATATTCATATCCTTAGTTACATGGAAACATAATGGGAACAGATATTCCTATCCTTAGTTACATGGAAACATAATGGGAACAGATATTCCTATCCTTAGTTACATGGAAACATAATGGGAACAGATATTTCTTTCCTCATTTACATGGAAATACAATGTGAACAGATATCCCTATCATTATTTACATGGAAATGTAATGAAAACAGATATTCCTATCCTTAGTTACATGGAAACATAATGGGAACATATATTTATGTCCTTATTAACTGCATTAAGATGAGGGCTGTCCAAGATATTTTCTTGCCAAATAAAGTTGTTCTTTGGATATAAGTATGGAATCCAAATTGTTGGACATTGGCTAGACATATGTCACCAACGTAATTGTCCCGATTTTCTATCCCGTCAATATACAGCTTGTAAATTTTATAACCGATATACGATGTTCAAACGCATGTAAAAATCGCTTATTCCTATGTTTTCTTTTGTCCTTTGATGTCGTCCTCTGTTTTATTGTCTTTAATGACAATGTCACAGTCTGGGTCGATTAGTGTTTCAACACAGGTTCCGAGGAGTCGCGTCATGTCAAGACCTTATGTTCCCCTCGTACAAAGGTCCAACAACATCACCAGAACACGTCAAGACGTCTAGCAACATTCTTAGATTGTTTGAAGGTGATGTTGTCCGACAGACTATCACAATCATCGGGAGCGCCAGTGACCGAGCGGTTAGGGTCAAAGACTTGCAACTCCTCAAAGCTGGTTCGAGTCCGGGTCGGGGAGAGAACTTTTCACGTAGATCTTCTATGTGACTGCGGTGCGTCCGTGGTTTTGCCAAGATATTTGTTGGATGAGTACTGGGTGGTGGTGGTATTTGGGTTTCCTCTAAGAGCATTAGCCAGACGATACGATGTTAAACAACCGAATCAAACCGATATCAAGATGATTCCCAAATGAGTCATTTACATTGTAACACCAACCACCACCTTTAAACAGGTTCAACAGCAATTCTGTTATTACCAACAATTTTTGCCAACAACGCATCAATAGCCACAATTTAAATAAACATATCACAATATGAAAATGAAACTATCACAATACAAAAAGGAACCCATCACAATATGAAATATAAACTTATCAAAATATGAAAATGTACTAATCAGAATATGAAAATGAACTAATCGCTATATAAAAGTGAACATATTTATGATAATGTACTTATCATAATTAAAAATTAAACTTATCACATTATGAAAATGGGCTAATCACAATATTGAAAAGAATACACCAAAATATAAAAAAGGAATTTTGTATAATTACAGTTTGGGCATGAAAGTACAAGTAGGTTGTTTTCAAAGTTCTGAACGTTATTTTGCAAAAGGTTCCGAAATTTCGATTACATTAAGGCAAAATTTGCCCGAAAAAAATATTAAAAAAATAACCGCTTATAAATATTGACTAATAAAAATGAAATGACAGTAAAATTGACACATCAAGGAAAGGTGACATATCCAAAATTGACGTCTGGTTGTACTTCTGGTAGCCACGTTGTTTTACATTCTCCATAGCAGTTTTAAATGATCGGTTTTAAAATAATGGTAGAAACTATCATATGCAGAAGCTGTTTTTAATTCATGAAAAGAAGAAATGCACAAAATCCCATTATATATATATATATATATATTTTAATTTCATGCCCGGGAATTTTTGTATGACAGCCCATTGCTCTACTGATTGCGCCATTTAGTCTTGGTACATGTTTGTTTTGTGTATTTTTCATACATTGTGACTGGCAAAATGTTTACATTGATATTTCATCATACCGGTAATTCTGACAGGTTTTAACCGGCGCTTGTCCGTTTATTTGGATTAGAGTCAGTCCTATTGAGGGGTCAGTCGCAATCGTTATATTCCGTTTCCTCTGCAACTTACTTCTCGTTTTGAACTGTTTAATACGAAATAAATGGTTGGTTCCAGAGTAAATATGGCGTAACAAGAAACGGGTTTTCAACGATTTAACAATTTAACACAAATTATTAAGCGAAAACAGTTTTTCTATTTTTAGTAACAGTGACCTTAACCTTGATCCGACTGGCCCCGAATCTAATCCAAAGCTAGGTCTCCATGCAAGCTTGCTATATCTAAGTTTCAGCAAGATTGATTTATCAAAACTGAAGTTATTAACCGGAAACCCTCTGTTTGACGCCAGCCCAAGCACGCACGAACGCACGCACGTACACCATAACCCAATCCAATAAACATGATTTTCGTTGAAAACCTGGTTAAACATAAACGAAATTTCACGCTCGCTATTAGTAGATGATTCATGGGCTGACTTAAATATAATAACTCGATGATCTAGAGTTTGTAGAGATCAATTAAAGGAGACGGTGGTTTTAACCGACCCTCATAATTTCATCTGGTTCGAGTACTAGAAAGTAGCATTATGATACAAATGAAGTATAAATAAATAAAAGAAAGGGAAAGCCTGATTTAGCGGTTTTTAAACCACAATTTTGTCTGAAGGCGTCTTTCTTATCAGTATGGCTGAAGTCAGATAGTCGGAAAGAGTCTTGGCGAATGTGATGTTTACTTTTTAAAAAAATAATATATGGTGGACCAAGTGCGCAAATCGATAATATACGACATGCTAGACTTTTGTTTGACATTTCAATATTATTTTTGTCATGAGAAAGATATGTGTGATTGAAGCGAATTCTGTATTGACATCAATGTATTAATATGATATATAATAATTGTACGGTGAAGTATTCGTACATTACGGTAGGTTCGCTTAATTATGTTAGTTTTGTTTATTTTAAACCTACTATTTAACTGTCATTGTATATGATATTATTATAAATTATAATACTTCCTCCTGGTTGCCTAAATGCTCACTTCCAGAGTAGAACCAGCACTAATGCACTAATGCAGTAACTACCTGGGATGAGGAGCAAGGTGCAGCATATACTCTTGCCCAGGTAATAACATTTTGTAATTTGTAAATGTTCGAATTTTCGAACGAGGAGTGTACCGCATTAACCACTAGAAAACGAACGCTTACAAACCTGAAATTTGTATTTGTAGCGTCACAACGAATCTAATTTCAAGTATCACGAACGTCAGCGATTCCCCATAGTTCAAGTACAGTGAAAGGAATGAAATTACAATACGTGACAATAACGAACTTTGATTGCGTTTTTCTAACCAATTTCGTACATATTTGCGATGTCTAGCTATTAGTTGTGGAGAATTCAGGTAACTGTCTTGGTAGAACCACCGGCGCACCGCAGATCGACTAGAAGATAAAGTGTTCGTTCCGACCTGGACTCTAGCCGTTGAGGCAATGAACTGAAGAAGTCGGTAGATCCCTCAATTTTAAGTGCTTCTTCTGGCATATTGGTCTAAAGGGATCCTCATACAAAATGAACCACCTGGGAAAAAGTGTCCATGTGCCACAGTACAATATTTGCAGTTATTGTTTTGATTTAGGACATACATTCGGCTTACAAGGATCAAGAAGGCCGTCGGCCGGTCATATAGTTGAAATAAATGCACGGCGTAATCACCGAACTCGGCGGACACTGGGCGCCGCATGTCAACCGTGTGTGAGACACGTTCACGTTGCGGAGACATGGGTTTTTATCGTAGGGCCCAAAATTACGGTAATAAATAAGCCTAAGTGGAGATTTGGTAAACGTTTTCTTTATTGTTTCTTTATTGTCTTTCTCAACAAGGTTGTTATTGGTTTTTGTTTGTGCATTCTGTTGCTTGTTAAATTTTTAACATCGATTTACATCTCTGTTTAGGAATAAAAATGGCGCCGTGATTAGTGGACTTAAAATAAACTAGCAGTTTTAACATTTGTTAATAGTGTATGCCGATCCTAGCATTCTATTTACGAAGGCAGTGTTTAATTCTTTAATATTTTTTCTCGTAATTTATGGCCCGTTGTGAGTTAGGAGACATTGCGCTGAAAGCAAGTGTTCTTATAACCTGGAAATCTTTAAAAAAAAATGTTTACTGTTTTAATAACTATCTCGTACCGCTACCTAAACAAAAGACGTGCCTTGTATGTTGCTTATACAAGCTACTTTTTATTTAGTGATATTTAATCATGCATCACATCTACTGCTTTCAAAATAAGAAAAAAAAAAGAAACTTTCTTTTGAATTTAAATGATATATTTAAAGTTAAAATTACTTTATCTCTATACCGAGCTACACAGTATGCCTATCAAAGTCAAAAGAAATGTCAGAAAATATGTAGAAAAACACTATACGAAACTGTTATTTTTAATTTTTAATGTTAATAATTCAATATATTTATTTTACAGTGACTCACAGCGACCTTTAAAATAAAAAAGAACAAAAATAACAAGTTATTATTTCTAAATGATTATCTTATCTTTTTAATTTTACATTACCTTGCTAATTTACAACGCCCTCACCTGACTTGACAGTGTTAACCCACAGCGCCCTATTGGCTACATATTGTCCAATAATAAACGGCAGGTGGTCACATATTCAACTAAGAGACTTAAAGAGATAACGCATCTCCGTATATACGACCAAAAAGCACGTCTGGGAAAATATCTCAATGACTTATGATTTACTACAGTTGAAATAATGGACCAAAAGCTTTAAAGGCCGTGCCGTAGTAACTTTTCATTTTCTTCTCTTTAATCAAAAAGGATTCGTGACACCAGTCTCGTATAATTTCTATTATTCTGCAAACTCCTTGCGAGCAAATCTGCAAAGGATTTAGATTGCAAAGGATTTAGATTGCAAAGGATTTAGATTGCAAAGGATTTAGACTGAAAAGGATTTAGACTGCAAATGATTTAGAATGCAAAAGATTCGAACGTGTGACACAAAATTTAACGATATTATAATAAACGAATGTTACATTTCTTAATCTTTAAAAAGAATTATATATGCAGTAAACCACTGTAAGAGAAAGATCCCCCTACATTCCAAGATGGTGACTTTTTGGCAAGGTTTCACTGTCCAATGTACCGACCAATGTGCTCACTATCAGCTAAACCTGGCGCAGGAAAAACACAGATCTGGGTAGAATCACCGACGCACAAAATGTCAACTGGAAGACTGACGAATACAATAGTAGTAGTAGTAGTAGTATTAGTAGTAATAATAATAATAATAATAATAATAATAATAATAATAATAATAATAATTGATAATAATAATAATGAATTGATACTTCTACTACTTACGCTACTTCAACTACTGCGACTGCTGCTGCTACTACTACTACTATTACTACTACTACTACTATTACAACTACTATTACTACTACCACCACTACTACTACTGCTACTACTACAACAATCTCTGCTACTACTTTTAATTCTATTACTACTACTACTATTACTACTACTACTACTGCTGCTGCTGCTGCTACTACTATTACTACTTCTGATATAACTACTACTGCTATTACTATTACTACTACTACTACCACTACTATTACGACTACTACTTCTACTACTACTACTACTACTACTACTACTTCTACTACTACTACTACTACTACTACTACTACTACTACTACTTCTACTACTACTACTGCTATTACTATTACTACTGCTACTATTACTACTACTACTCCTACTACTACTACTACTACCACTACTACTACTACTACTACTACTACTACTACTACTACTATTACTACTACTACTACTACTACTTCTACTACTACTACTACTATTACTATTACTACTGCTACTATTACTACTACTCCTACTACTACTACTACTACTACCACTACTTCTACTACTACTACTACTACTACTCCTCCTACTACTACTACTACTACTATTACTATTACTACTGCTACTATTACTACTACTCCTACTACTACTACTACTACTACCACTACTACTACTACTACTACTACTACTACTACTTCTACTATTACTACTACTACTATTACTACTACCACTTCTACTACTACTATTACTATTACTACTGCTACTATTACTACTACTTCTACTACTATTACTACTACTCCTCCTCCTCCTCCTCCAACTACTACTACTACTACTACTAATAATACTACTATTACTATTACTACTGCTACTATTACTCCTCCTCCACCTCCTCCTCCTCCTACTACGACTTCTACAACTATTGTATATAACATACATTCGGGAAAGCACTGAACCTAATTATGAAGCTTATTATGATCATCTTCTCTTTTCTGTCGCTCAATTTTAATGTTTAATTAATATCGCAATTACAAAGAGCAACCCAAGAAAAAAGAAGTCCTTGACGCCATATTGACTACTGATAACCCGCTCGTTTAGCGTTTTATTATTCCGCAGTCGGGCCAACAAGACAAAATGTCGTCCGACAGTCGTCCGAAAACCTGTGTTGGCCAAATCGTGACGTCCCGCAACGTCTCGGACGGTGTAACGTGAGATTGTAATTTGCGCGAAGATGCTCGTCTGAACTACATCACGGGGGTGATTGCACTAAACTAAGTTTCTTCTAAAAATAGCTAGGTATTGTAAAAACTTTAAAATATTAGACGTTTGCTTACGCCAGTCAATTTATCAACTAAAGATGAGTGAGACTATAAATAGTAACGAATTGAACAAAGTCGAAGTTATTTTTTTTCCCTAATGATTATGTTGTTGTACAAATCATGGTGCCAATAATCTCGGGGTACATCTTGTTACTTAGTCACCGTTTAATTATTATACGGATACTAGTGAGCAGTTTTCTAATTTCCAGTGAATAAAAACTCTTTCTTAATAGACCCAGCTCTCATGACAAATAACAAATATTAAAAATGCAATATGCCAACTGTATCCGAATTACTTTACAGGCGGTATCAGACAATTTGCCTATACCAAGGACATGCAATAATATCTTAACACTGCTTTGAGGAATTTTTGCATAATATTTGCGTAAACTCATACTTTAATCGAAGTTAACTCTACCTACATTGATAGACAGTACAAATCGAGATAAAAGCTTTCTAAAGGTTCATTCTTTCTAAATCTATAAAAAAGCACGATAGTTGTCTTGTTGTTGTTGTTTGTTTTTTTTCATCCAAACTCTCGGATTCCACCTTTAATATCTGTCGGCTACCATGTAACGGGCACGTATCACATATCAACACTTACATAAAACAAACAAGGGCAATACAATATCAACGATAAAAGTCGATAAACTCCGAAACACGTTTGATAGACGCCATTTTAGCGCTGCGTTTAAATAGACGTTAGATGTTGGGTTAGAAAGTTGATAAAGACCGCATATCAATGATTTCTCAAATAGAGACGGTGGAGCCGAACATTTTGGCGATACATCACAAATTGACTTAAATTAATTATTTACAAAGATTTGAGGATTAACCTGTTTACACAAAATCTAATCTCAAGCGCCATGCTCCTTAAGTTGAATGACGATGGTGACATTGCAAGTGAATGCTATTCGTGAAGTGAATTATACCTATGCCGACGTTAAGAGACGGTATAATTGCATAACAAAGTCGCAATGTTTTCTCTGTTTGATCTACTTTGTTAGACAAACAAGATAAGTGCAGATGAAAATATGTCCAACGTCAATGGAATTAGTCACTGTCTGTGCGGTTGGATAAAACGAACTATTTTTAAACGACAATTTTGAATGAAGAATAAAAACACACATAGCAAAAATATATTAAGAATAAACATATACAATATTAGTAGATTGTTGTGTCGTCGTTGAAATGATTTACCAGCGAACAATTCCTAAATGATACCCCTCACACACACGCACGCACGCACGCACGCACACTCACACACATATAATATTACACAATTGTCTTGTGGAACTTTTTAATTTTACTGTATGTGTAATTATGAAACTAAAAGAATATGGGCACGTTTTGTTTTAATGAAACCATTTTGAAGCTTTCTTGTAATTGATTATAGTTACCACTGCATGTACGTGAAACGTAAAGTAAAACCAGTTTATATGTTTCAATTATCTGAGACATAAAGATGATGCCTAAAGCTAATTAAGCTCTCAATAATGTGCTTAATTAAAGAAATGAGTTTGGCCTATCGGGTATGAGAAATGTTCATTTGACATGTGTCTTTTAACGTCCTTTCTATTTAAGTTAATTTATTACAGCTCGGTTATATTTATTATTAATCACCGTTTACACGACATTGAATATAGAAGTTTATTCTGTGTAAAAGAGTAACAGTTACAAACAAATCAAGTCTTTCTTTCTTTCCTTTTTTGGGTGTGTGTGTAGTATGGGGGGGGGGGGGGGGGGCGTTGAGGATTCGCCCCATAAACAAGTTTTCAGTTATCTGAAGAGATTATCAACTTAATGTAGATATAGTGCTGCCTTAATTGTGTATAGTATCCCAGTACACCTGGCATGACAGTACACCTTGTACATTATCCCAACATGGGGCCGATCAGTCGATATTCAGAGCTTGGTTCGCTGTATGTTTTACATCAAATACGAGTTCATAGCTTTTCTAAATGTGGTTCGTTGGTACGAAACTTCTTATACATGTACAATAAAAGTTGGTTCTACTATATCAAATACATAAAATAATATCATACGGTTGTTTGGAAAAAATGAGACATAATTACTTAAAAAAAATCAAACTTGAGTCTAAGAAAAGACCATCTTGAATTCTACCTCTGATGTAAGTCAGTAGAAAAACCTCGCTCTTATTGTTCCTTTTTAAATCTATAAATAATCACGATGGGGTTTTCAACTAAATATAGATATAAACATCAGAGCATATAACCGTGACAAGGATGAAACGCATAGTAACTTGTCACGTGATTTTCTTAGTTTAAAAATAGCTAACTGTGCAGCGTGGCTAGTGTGGGGTATTACGCTTCATTTTTGCATAGATAAAGGACATAAACAAATAGCATTTTGCGGGATCTTTTCATGCAACATAATTCGGATACCACATACACACACACACACACACACACACAACACAACACAACACAACACAACACAACACACACACACACACACACACACACACACACACACACACACACACACACACACACACACACACACACACACACACAAACAAACAACTACGTAAAGGCAGTGCTGTATCTGGTTAAATGTGGTCGAAAGAAGTTTGGATGCCGGTTCAAATTCTCCATAAAATGCGTAAGGCTTCAGTTACTTTTAAATCAAAGCTTCACTATTCCGCCATTTAACCTTACTACCGAAATCGTTCATTTCACACTCGAGCTATAAAATCTAACTCTTTGGCATTCTTTTCTCTATATCTGATAAAAATATTAATCCCCTTTTTACGAACCATTTAAGAAATTATCATAATTTTCCAACTAAGCCACTAAAAGCAGTAGCAATTGCTAAGCAGGCGCCATGGTTGCGTTATGTTATCTTTATTTTATGAGATTATTTCTTGTTTGGCGACCCGAACTATTTTCTTTCTCATCAAAGATTTATTTATCTAAGTCAATCTGAATCGACGCACATGGCTGCCATTTTGTCTCGACCGGAAATGGAACTCATACTGAGGCGACAGACTGCACGATTTATTATTATTATTATTCACGGTTTATGACCCAGTCCAATTTTTCCGGCGAGTTTTGCAATCCCGATGCACTGATGTGGAATGACAATTAGTAAATCAACGAATAACATTAACACAAGGAGAGATGCGATAAAAGAGAAAAATTTTTTTATAAGAAACTGTTACATGGATTAAAGGATGAAGAAAAAAGCCGATTAAGAGAATGAGCGAAAATGGAGAACTGATTAAAATAGTATTGTGATAGAAATATAATCAAGAGTGCAGAATAAATACAAAGATAAGGAAATTAATATAGGGGTTATTATATAAAAAGAAAGATAAACATGAAATATAAAGCTGGATATGAATGCGGGCAGCAGAAAAACTGTTCACGAGTAATTTCGGAAAGAAACGATGGCGTCTAAGAAATAGTGCATAAAAGGAAAATAAAAATGAAGGTTACAATGGTGTTAAAATAAGACCAAATATAAAAAATAAAATAATTGAGGAATAGTAAAAACAACAATGGTTACAATGATAAGTTAAAAGAAAAGCAATTTTATGTGTTTTTGGAAAAGAAAGAATATCATAAATTTAAAAAAGGTTTATTTGATTATAGTTTTTGTTAATAAAGTTTCTTTTCACATTTTGCACCGACATAATTAATTTCATATTAACGACGTCCTGCTCATATTGGGTAAGGGAGACCCCAGACATTCCTGGGTAGAACCACCGGTGCACCGCGGGTTAACATGTCATCACGGACGGACAGTGCGGAAAAAGTCGAGAAGTTACGGATGTGAGATCAGATATGACTCGTTACCAAGTACCAATGGCATCCCGGACTTACATGTTTGAATAGAAAATACAAGTTATCATCAACTTGACGACAATTTGTTAAATTGCATTTACACAGGCAAAAATGGAGTCACCGTATTGTTTATGACGTAATTCCTTATAATTACAGTTACTCATTTTCTATGATATATGCAGTAGGTATTTCATCATCATCATCATCATCATCATCATCATCGTTTTCACCATCATCACCACAACCACCACCACCAAATCCATCGTCAACGTCGTTCTTTTTGTCACCGTCGTTATCGTAATCGCCATTATCATCATCTTCATCACCGACATCATCATCATCATCACCATCATCATCATCATCATCATCATCATCATCATCATCATCATCATCATCATCATCATCACTATAATCATCACCATCGTCATAATCATCACCGTCATCACCATTACCGTCATCATCATCATCATCGTCATCATCATCATACCTTTTCCACATTCCCTGCTCTTTGCAAAAATATAAGGTTAAGATCCTACAAAAGAACTCCAGTCTTTCTTTCATTTTGTACTACTTAATTATCTCGGCTACATTTTGAAAAGAAATGCAACTAAAACACACCTATCATCATAAAGAAGGTATTTTCCGGTTAAAGGTATCAAATTCAGAGCATGCAGTGTATCAAATGTCAACAAACCTTGTAAAACAAATTTGACAAAATACGACCTGTTATCTCATTGCCTTTTAACTAGTGCGGATCTTTAATTGGTATCCATTTATTTGACTAATGTATGTCGCTTACCCACAGAGGTCATCTTATGACGTTATTTCTGTTAACAATTTAAAATATTTTAATAGACCGGAAAAAATCTACTCAGGGGAGGTCTGCATTTTAAATAAATAACGGTGCGATTGATTAAAATTATTACACGTTGCGCAAGATTACCCTGCAACATTAGGCAGATTACTTGCCTTGAATGGACGGACTAGCAATACTTGTCGGTTCCTTTCGTATGTTAGTATTCTGTAGTATTCAGAATAAACGTAAAAATGGGCAGTGATCAACCTATTTTCAGCCTTATGCCATACGGTAAAAGGTGAGGGCAAACCAAAATAAGTAAAAATTATAAGGAAGATATATTTTTATATGAAAGATAAATATTACTCTACAACGAGTGTCATATTATATAAGTATTTCATTGCCATTGTCACTACTAAGTGACAATGACAGGAAAAAAGATAACTTAACTAATTTATATATAAGTGTATATAATTTTGTGAGCATGAACACGATAATGGGACGCTTACATGTACATAAGACTTAGTTTAAAACATGACTGTCTTCCATTTGAGACTTAACGTTGGATAGGTTCAGCAGAAACACGATATATCAACGTGTATGTGTGTGTTTTCGGAATCAATTTTTACGCTGCATATCCGATCTGATGGTCCTCCTCTTACATCCCCCATCTAAATACAAACCAAATTAACCATCAACACTTTCTCTAAGTACTTAACTCATTTCTGCATCAAACATCTTTTAAATAGATGGACATTACTCGGCGACATGATATTCGAACAGCAAACAGGACTGTTCACAAAACTTGTAAGTACATTCGCTAGTTTATGAATGACGTTGTGTGTATTAAACATAAACAAACACGCAGAGATATCCCCCATGCTCGTGATTAGGGCACGATTTAATTAGAGGGAGTTCGAATCCGGGTCAATTATTGGCATAATTTACCACAGTCCCGCAAGGCATAGTGATTACATATGCAAGAGTTTATGTAACATCATCCTGCGGAGTGTTTGCAGTTAATTTTAAATGCTTAACGCATCATTTCGCGGCTAAATATTATTAAAGGAAGATTTAGGTGTGGGCATTACGAAAGTGTACAAGAAAGTAGGTAGAACAGAACAGAATGGAATGAAGCAGAACAAAATATGAAAGAATAGAAAACAACAGAATAGAAATGATATACTAGAATGTTTTGGTTTTTGGTTTTTTAAAATGAAAAGCACTATCAGTCATTTTCAGAAACACATGTAGAATGAATTTTATTATTTACACATAAATGAGCATCGCAACAGTTCTGGATTTAAAAAAATCTCAAACATGTCTATAAAAGTACATTTACACATTTTTTTGCAAATGTGAAAAAAGTAAATAGTCGGGTAATAGCATGAAGAAACGAAATATTAAAAATGAAAAATATAAATATATACGAGTATATGACTGACTTACAAAACACAATGAAAGATAATGAATATTGACATATTAAATTAGCGTCAACTGAAAACAAAATTCGCTCAATGAAGTGGACTATTTGTACTAACATATTATTTTACAATGAAATGTATATTCCGGGTATTTGCATAACTATGTCTGGTAAATAACTTCTGCAAATAAGCGGAGCAAACTGTAAACATTTAATGAATTTGTACAACAGCTTTATGTCCATAACTGCATTTAATTGAAGCGCAAATTTAAAACAAATTGAAATCCTGTATAAACACAATAATAAACATAATTAACACAATAAATACATTTTACATGTGTATTTACAGTTGTATACGTATAACTAAACATGTTATTCCTTTACAAGTACTGAAAGTGAATACACAATTGATCGTGTACATGCATTTAACCACTTCACATACATGTATTATTTTTTCTGTTTAATATGTCGATTTTTATTCCTTTGTAAATGATATAAAATTGATATATTATATATGCAGAATTATATATACTTGACATTGCATGTATAAAAAGTAATGCACCAATTTCATGAATGCGTTTCACTAAAGCATCTATATTCAGGAACAAAGTCAGAACAAAATTGGCATCCAGTAAATAAATACAGCCGACAGAAATAAATGGAGTTGAGAAAAAAACGCGCCGACAGATGGCGTGTTTGATAAATGACAAAAGCTAGACATGTAATTAGTACTTCTAATTGGATCGACAACATACAGACATCTGCTAGATAGGCAGGGAAGGGGGTCCCGCAATATAGGTATGTTGCTAAATAGTTACTAGCGCTTATCATGGTACATCTATTAAAGGTGGTATTCGAGTTTTTGGGCCAAACCTTTGTTTCTTAAACAACCAAATAAATTAGCTTTTCCCCAAAACATCCAGCGAAATTCTGTTTACTGATTCCTACATCTATGTGAACAAATGAACACAACACCCTAATTGCATTACAAACATGCATTTCCTATCTGCCACACTGCACAGTTAGTTATTCTTAAACTAAAACCAACTTATGACCATTTACTTTTAAGATCGCATTATATGATAATCCTGGCAATCGGACGTCGACTTCAATTTTCAGCAGGAATTCAAAGCGTGTTCAATTACAGATTCGGAAAGAATGAACATTCAGATTTTATTTCACACTTGTTCTGTCTAACAATTGAGGTAATGCTTAAAAATAACTTTGACTTAGACTAAAGTATGACTTTATGAGGAAATTATGCCAAAATCTCTCAAGTCAGAAGTAATATATTGTTATGTGTATTTACAAACTGTAGGATGTCACTTAAGGTGGTTTCCAACAGTTTGGACCGAAAAGTTTTTTCTCAAATTACGAAATAAGTCACTGATACCTGAAAATATCTTACATAATGCTGCTTATTGATGCCCTAGATCAGTGTGAACAGTGAAGTATAAAGCCCCCACCTGTCATTGAGAACCGGCATTTCCCATCTGAGAAACGTTGCAGAGCTATTTATAAACTAGGAAAACCACGTGACGACTTACATTACTTTAAAGTTTCATGCAAAATGATTTACAAGTCATTTATCGGGACATACATTTTACTCAGTGATTTTAAGTTTTACGTAAAACAGTCGACAAGCCATTAACCGGGACATACATTTTACTCAGTGATTTTAAGTTTTACGTAAAACAGTCGACAAGCCATTAACCGGGATATACATTTTACTCAGGGATTTTAGGTTTTATGTAAAACAGTCGACAAGCCATTAACCGGGATGAGTATATTTCACAGTGTTAGACTTAACGTACAATATTCGTATATCCAGTACAGCTATATAGTCACAATAGTATACAATATAAATGACTTAATTTAACAAGATCCTAAAATCAAATTAGATCCGGAGTGACATGTTTATTAACAAGATTTAATTCATCATGGCGAAAGGTCCGAAACATCCTATTACAGAGACATTCTGTTTTCCATGACGTCATGCGCCATGACAAAAAGTTGCGGTGAGGACCTTTTAATCTACCCAAGATGGTTAAGTTTACAAACATGTAGATAAGGATTTGTAAGATCACAAACCTTATGACAAACATGACCAAACTTTGTAGTGTAACCCATATTTAACTCTCCGCCCGGAAAATAAACAAAACTTGGCTTGACACCAACAATTCTTCCGTCTGTGCGATTATAGCTGGTGATGGATTAATGCCATTGCTGCCAGTGTCGTTGTATCGTTATGATCATTTATTATTAGTTAGAGTACAAGTATTGCTGTTGTATGTTTTGCCTTTACTGTAATAAATGTGAACATCACATCCTCCCTCTCATCATCATCACCATCATTACTACTACTATGCTCCTCACCCTTATTATCAACATAAACATCATCATCATCACTATAATCCTCCTCATCCTCCTCATCAACATCCTCATCACTATAATCATTATCGTCAGCACCAACATCGCTATAATAATAATAATAATAATAATAATAATAATAATAATAATAATAATAATAATAATAATAATAACCATCATCATTATCCTCCTCCTCCTCAATACCACCACCACTATCACCATCATCGTGATCATCATTACCACCACCACCATCATCATCATCATCAAATAATGTTGGTTTGTTTCCGATCATTAAATATGCAACCACGACGGCATTTTAATGCAATGTATTTTCAAATCTATTTTGCATTCACTTTTGTGGTCAAATTTACATGTTATGGTGTTTTATTACAAGAACTTCTTTTGAAGAATTTATCCGTACCAAGTATGTTCGTCCATAAATACAAAAAAACATCTTCGACAAGTACGAGTCTATGAGGCCGAATAAACCATATTTATCAAAAGGATGAAACTAGACTTAGTACAAACAGAACGTGATCCGTCCACTTGAAATGCTTACATAATATGTATAAAATATTGTTAACTTAAGCCTGCTTTGAAGTGGCGTTTTATGACGTGTAGTAAAAACCCGACAAGTATATTATTTTTGAAACAAACATATTATAATAAGGCGGTGGGGTGGAGTGAGGTATGACAAACTTCTTTGTATAAGACTGACATAATGTGTGTAAACGCCTAAAATAGTAACTGTATTTATTATTGTTCTTGTTTCAAAGTTGTCTCCCCAACTGGGACTAGAACACACGTGGTATGTATAAGACTGACATGATGTGTGTAAACACCTAAAATAGTAACTGTATTTATTATTGTTCTTGTTTCAAAGTTGTCTCCCCAACTGGGACTAGAACACACGTGGTATGTATAAGACTGACATGATGTGTGTAAACACCTAAAATAGTAACTGTATTTATTATTGTTCTTGTTTCGAAGTTGTCTCCCCCAACTGGGACTCGAACACACGCTGTAATGTTCCTGAGGAGACACAAGCTGGGGATTCTTCTAACATGACACATCTCATGGCGCAACGGGTGCATTTCATGGCGCACCGGACGCATCTCATACAAAAGTGACAAGGAAATTAAAAAAGAATAGCGAGTTATGTTTTAACTGTCTCGCTTTAGCTTTTAAACGTGGTATCAGACAGTTTGGGCCAGTTTGTTTTAAAAAAAAAAAGTTCATGCAACTAATGACATTCTTGTTATCTGGAAAGATTCCTCCAAACTCTATCTACTGGTTCCCTACCAATGCTATGTACTGGTTCCCTACAAATGCTATGTACTGGTTTCCTACAAATGCTATATACTGGTTCCCTACAAATGCTATGTACTGGTTCCCTACACGTGAGGATTACATCCTAATAGTCATCATATCCCATCCTTTAAGGACATCCTTATGGGTTTTAAAATAACCACCAAAGCAGTAAGTTTCTAACGTGCTTTTAAGTGAATACTAAAGGCGCATACTTTTAAGTCGACATGGTGAGCAGCTTCTTATTTCTTGTGTTTAACATAGTTTTCAGCGTATTTAAGTATGTCTTTTAGGAGGATTTAAGTTAAGACATATTTAAGTTTATATTTTAAGTAGATTTCAACAGATTTGGGTCCTACCACAACTTCTTTAATAAGTTATTCTAAGTGTTTTGAAGTTTGATATTTAGGCGGAATTACGTTGATCTTTTTAGAGTATTTAAGTATTTTAGGTGGATTTAAGTTGGCATTTGAGACTGGTTATTTGCCTTTATTTGACGAATTAATGTTTTTTTGGTTTTGTTATGTTAGTGAAGACCTGAAGTCTATTCACAATCGTAAAGCTGGTCTTTAATGCACCGTTTTTCATTGAAACTTTATTTAACATGATGGCGCTAATGTTATCTTTGAAACTGTAGTCTCTGAAGCTGAAGGACACTTTTCATATACAGGGTAGACACAGCCACAAGCTATTACGCTTAATTATTCAGATAAGTGTGCAGTAATATAATAAATAATTCATTACTTAATGATGACCTGAAGACAAAATCTGTCACAGCTATGTCACGGAGACCTGGCTATTATTAAAGTAACCTGGTATAGTTTGCCATTGCCAAAAATAAAACACACTGGATCTTTTCATGTAATAATGTTACAGGGTGAAGGGAGGGTAACCAAAACCAAATCTCTCTTTCTCATCATCAGGCCATCATGATCACAATCAGCATTATATCAGAATGCACTTATTTTCTTTGATAGTTGGTCATTATAATAATGATCATTATCAGCAACCACCAGCTGCAGAAAATGACAATTAACATCATTAATATTCTCATTAATATAACAATTATGATTATTTTAAACATTGTCATATCTTTTGTTTATTATCATTTTTGTCATAAAATAATAATAATAATAATAATAATAATAATAATAATAATAATAATAATAATAATAATAATAAAAGCAATAATAATAAACAAATAATTATAATGACAATAATGGCTATAATAATATGTATAAAATATATGGATGATAATAATAATAATAGTTATAGTATTTATTAATATAATAAAAATTATAAATTTTATTATTATCCTCATTACTATAATAACAAGAGTATTTGCAATATGAAAGTGCCAGCAAAGGATACATAAAATACAAGTTTAAAGGCATGAGAAACACACATAAGAAAACAATACACACCTTCATATTTCATTTTAATCAATCAATCAAAAAATTAAAATCATACAAGTAATCCATAAACAAATTATATCACATTATTCCAGTGACCATTCAATTAAGGCTTACAAATATACACGTATTTGTGATAAAATACAAATCTTACATTCTTAAAGGTATTCTCCACTTTAATTGAGCTTGGGATAGTTTGCAGAACTACAAGAATCAACTATTGATCCACTAATGGTCCCTTCTAATTGAGTGTGTTGTCTTTACCCAGTCCCTTCTTATTGAGTGTGTTGTCTTTAACCAGTCCCTTCTGATTGAGTGTGTTGTCTTAACCAAGTCCCTTCTAATTGAGTGTGTTGTCTTTAACCAGTCCCTTCTGATTGAGTGTGTTGTCTTAACCAAGTCCCTTCTAATTGAGTGTGTTGTCTTTAACCAGTCCCTTCTGATTGAGTGTGTTGTCTTAACCAAGTCCCTTCTAATTGAGTGTGTTGTCTTAACCAAGTCCCTTCTAATTGAGTGTGTTGGCTTTAGCCAGTCCCTTCTTATTGTGTGTGTTGGCTTTAGCCAGTCCCTTCTAATTGTGTTGCCTTTACCCAGTCCCTTCTAATTGGGTGTGTTAGATTGACACAATCAAAGCTGATAACCCATGAAACTGAACAACAATTTCTTAACATGTTAAATCAGCCCCACCCGTTTACTTCATATTTTTTTTATTTTGCAAAAAAAAAAATAATAAAAAAATGAAGCTAACCTGAGAAAAAAAATGCACAAGTGCTACTTAAAAGCAACTGCCAATTTTAATCAAAATGCTTATTTTTTGAAGTATCATATACTGATTTTCTGTAAAAATGAATATTTAAATGGTCAAAACAAGTCAGATGTATCTAAAAACAACAACAAAGAGCTATGTTCTTCTTATAGCCCTTTGGATTAAAGTTCAATAATGCAAAGTATACCTTCAAATACACTGTAAGGTTAGACAAAATAACAATTAAAAGCAACAAATAAAACTATATTTGTATACAATACACATAAATGCTCAGAATTTTAATTGAATTTTTTAATTGGACACCCACATTCTGCAAATGGCAAATTTTCCTACTTTTCAAAACTACACATCTAGTCCTTAAAGACACATTTCACTTGTAACACTCTTTCTAAAATAAATCACTTAGTGGCTATTTATTGATTTAGCCACAAAATATTATTTTTCTATGCCCACTAGTGAAATAAACTATGATCATACATTGAAATCTGTATTTTTTCATGCTTATCTCATCTTCAAACCAGTAGTTACCTCCCTTGGGACCCAGAGTGAAAATGATGACCTTATTATTTTTCATTGTGAGTCTGAATGAAAGGTTTTCTTACATTGGTATTTCTTACTTTTTCACACAAAAACATCAAACATCATAATATCTCTTTTAAATGGCCTTAATAGTCGAGTGAGTGCAGTAACAGTTAATGACTTGCTTAAAAGGACTACTATTATTTTTCCATATATAGAAGACTGCACTACAGTTCAATTATTATTTAAGCTTTGTTTTCAGCTGAATTTACTTTCAGGCAGTAATCTATCTCAAAATATGTATATAATAAGTTCAAGTTTGCATTTAAAGAAGTAGCGCATCAACAACTAAGGCACAGTTGGAGACATCCAGAAATGTTATACAAGTTTCTGAGTAGAACCACCAATACACAGCTGACCAGCAGAAAGACCTTATAGTTGGTGTCCTGGCATAGACCTGAAGCTTGAATGGAATCCATACAGTGACATGTTCAGTAGTAATGAATTAATAACTCAGATTGTGGTCATTGACAGAATTATCTGATAACTGTGAAGTCAAATGAGTTTAACGTACAGACTATCTTTTAGTGACATTTGGTAGTAATTTTGTTCTACAATATTTCCACAATGCAATGCAATATTGCAAAAGAACATGAAAAAATGAGTGGGTTCAGAAATTCATTTTCAGTCACATTTGATGTGTCATCATTTATTTTTATGAATTTCTTAACTATTCAGGCACAATTAGCATCAATATCAATTAAATTTCTCTTCAACCTTTTTTCCAAATATCCCTACTG
Source organism: Sinonovacula constricta (assembly GCA_007844125.1). NCBI lineage: Eukaryota > Metazoa > Mollusca > Bivalvia > Cardiida > Solecurtidae > Sinonovacula > Sinonovacula constricta. Next base: position 33,515,865 of record CM017573.1, on the reverse strand, counting down.
TTGGCCACAGTTTGTTCTCAAAATATCTCACTTGTGACTCATTATTGCAGTATGTAAGATTGGGACATCAGCAATTTCTTGGATGTTTCTGGTAATTTTTGTAACAGACATAACCATTTCAGTGCTGAGTCTGGTGAAACTAACAACATTTATCTGTCTAATTACTGACAAAATGATCAGATATACTGTTTATGTGAAAACTTGAAATTTTTTGTTTAAAAAATTAGCAGTATTGATGTTTTAAGTATGATCTGTTTATTTATTTAGATACTTATATCCAATTTAGCAGTTGTTATCAATATTCTACAATAGAAAAAGTATCGCCAAAACTGTAATCCTAATGCCCATAATTACAGTTAATTAAATTGTAAACATCTAAACACAACCTTAATATAAGCAAAATTGTGACATCACATAAAAATAGACAGATGGAATGTAAATATCAACAAAGTCATTAAAGATATGTAAAATAATGGACGGACAGACAGACGTTTAACACAGATACGGAACAATGATGTGTTTTCAATATATATATATAACATGGTACATTTACATATTATTAGAATGTAGAGTTACATTTATTTGTAAAGCTACATTTATTTTTTAATTTAACATGTAAATAAATAAATACCTGCAAAGACCTTACAAAAAAAAGAAAATAAATGTTAATTATGGATATATATGAATAAGCAATTAAAATCACAAATGCTTTTTGGTTGTAAATAAAATAATCAACAATACACCTTGCTTTGGGATTCTACATTTCAATTAAAAGATTTGGAAAACAAAACTGCAAAAAATATTGGAAACGATTTCATGTAATTGATAAATGAATTGATATGTCGCTTTTATGAATGAAGATTTATAATTTTACATATTAAAGGGTTATGCTAAAATGAATAAAAACAAAACATTTTGTGTTTACCTATTTGACTGACAGCTATGGGTAAAAGTGTTGTGTCAGGAAGTACTCAGTTAACATCATTAAGGAATAATTTCAAATTTATTTCTACTAATTGTAAAAAAAAAAAAAATCAACACTTCTCTATAAAAATGAACAGTTCAATATAATGAAATAAAAAGTGATAAATATGAAATTACTTTATAAGCATATGCAAATGTATAACAATAAAAAAAGGATAAATTACGATAAACATTCAGAGAACACAAAAATGCAGAGAAAGCATATATTTGAACATCTACTTAAAACACAAGTTTAATGATATAAAATTACAAGTGTTCTTGTAAAGGAAACATATAATATGGATATTAATGTTAGTAAATAATCCGACGGATAACAATACTCAACTTCATAAGAGTGTTATTTCTTTTAGCATGCAGTCAATACATAGTTCAGGGGAAAAGATACAATGATTTAGTCTAGTTTATATAGTAAGATTTATTAGAAAGTATCTTAATAAACATTGCAAGAAGCTGCATACAAACACATGGGTATAAACTTCATATCCTCTAATTGAGCTTTTTAGAATTGGAAATTAATTATTTACCTGATATGTTGTATCTTGTACGTTTTGTTTTTAGTTACATCACACTAACACAATTACGGTCATATTGGTGACATCCAGTTAATTATTGCTGGTTGAAGACCACAGACTTATGTCTGGGTGGAACCATCGGCGCACCGCAGGTCAGCTGGAAAACCTTCCATCATTAAGGCCTTAGGCTGATAGGGACAAAGCAGTCAGAGGCACAAGTCAGAAACTCTACCACTACACCAATGGGACCCCCATAATAAATAATTATCTTTAAAGAAATAATAAAAAATTTAATGTACAAGGGTGTGTAGGACGGATAACAAAAGAGGGTACAGAGGATGTTTGGTGAACATTCTTAACAATAGTATGGTCAATATATACATTCATATCTGATTCTTTTCTTGTACAACATAAAAAATCCCCAAAAAACTCTGAAGAAATATACACTCCAACATATTTACAACTAGAAAAGAGAAAGGTTACAAGCAGATCTGTGAATACCCAAGAAAAAAAGGAAATTACACTGAGTACCTACAATAGAGATGTGAGTTAAGATTAACGGGCTATTTTGCTCAAGCCTTACAGCAGATCTGATAAAAAAAAAAAAGATATATATATTTTTATTTAATAAAGGCTGAACATCATCAAATTTTTGAATAAGTCTTACCTAATTTATGCAGCAATAAAGTGAAAAATATAAACGAAAGAACAAAAAAGTAATAAAAAAAGTTCAGGTTTGTTTGCTTTTAAAAGCAAGGTTTCTATGGCTTTTTGAATATAAAAATAAAAAGTTTGTTAAGTGTTTAAAGGTTTTGCTAGAAGGTCTGATTGTTACTTTTTTTTATCAATACTTGTTACAAAGCTTGAATGCACCCTATCATACATCAAGTTATTCAGATCAGTATGTACCAAATAAAGCCATATTTACAGCATTTTTGTGACATATGTACCTTATTTTAGATTTGTTTTTCTTTCATAGCTCAGAGTGATCTTCAATTAGGCCGATTAGATAAAAGAAAAATGTTACTTATGGTTTTATTAAAGCATTTTGAAGATATAGGGAATGCATATCTAGCCATTCTTTTTTTTTAGGCATTTTGTTGATCCAGGAAAGTACACATATATCTGGCCATTCTTATTTAAGGCATTTTGTTGATCAAGGAAAGTACACATATATCTGGCCATTCTTATTTTAGGCATTTTATTGACCCGAAGAAGTATATGTACCACCAGCCATTCTTATTAAGGTATTTTGTTGACCCGAGGAAGTATATGTACCACCAGCCATTCTTATTAAGGTATTTTGTTGATCAGCGGAAGTACATGTACCTCCAGCCATTCTTATTTAGGCATTTTGTTGATCCAGTGAAGTATATGTACCACCAGCCATTCTTATTTAGGCATTTGTTGATCCAAGAAAGTACATGTACCTCTATCCACTGTTATGAAGGCATTTTGTTGATCCAGGGAAGTACATGTACCTCTATCCATTGTTATGAAGGCATTTTGTTGATCCAGGGAAGTACATGTACCTCTATCCATTGTTATTTAGGCATTTTGTTGATCCAGGGAAGTACATGTACCTCGAGCCATTCTTATTTAGGCATTTTTGAGGTTATAATGTTTGAAGTTACAACAAGCTGAAATTTCTCATTACAGTCTTGTTCTACATTAAAGTATCAGTCATAACAAACTATTCTGTCCCTTGGGTTATACAGGCTGAATGTTGAATAAAAGGCAACGTGGGGGAATAAGTCATGGTTGGTACCAAAGAAATTGAAGACCAGATCTGAAAAAAAATATAAAAAACATAAAAATAACAAAAGGAAATAAAAAAGAGTAAAAGATATGAATTTGTATTGATTGAATGATAACAATGAAGGTTTCATTATGATGATGCTCGTGACAATTGTTAACATATGCTGACGGGGCTGATATGGTGGTGGTGATGATGATGGCAATGATGTTGATGACGGTTGTGATGATGATAACAATGATGTTGATTATGGTGATGGTGATGGCAATGATGTTGATGATGGTGGTGGTGACAATGATGGCAATGATGTTCATGATATTGGTTATGATGTTAATAAAAAGGATTGTAAAATGTGTTGTTTTATCTCTCTCCTACTCTATATGTATCTACATGGAAATAACAACAACAAGCACCCCCAACTATAAAAGATATTAATGTACTATTATGTATAAAAAGATTTCAAGCTTTCAAGTAGAATTTTTCCCCAAACTTTTATACAGACGATTTCTGTGTGCATTTGTGACATAATTTCTGGTACTTAAATCATGAAGTGCTGCTATCCACCTTAACTTCCGTGTTTTCTTTTTGAATATTTGTGTAAGTTTTTTAGTTGCCACTGTACTCTATAGCATTGTGCACAGTTTGACTATAACTATATGTATTTACTTCATCAATCTTCTCTTCATAATCAAAAAAATGACACAACAAGCTTCATTCTGCCTTTTTTTTTTCAACGGTCAGTCAACAACTTGGCATTTATCACTTTGACTGTCCGCCCAATACAAGCAGTTATGGCCGAATACCCAAATAACTTGAAACTCAGCTATAAAAAGTCCTAATTTTATTCTGAATCTATTGCGACAGCACTGCCTTTCCTAACATTTTCTTCCATTTCCTTCATAAAACTATTCAATCTTTGAAAATTTCCTATTGTTTTTTTTCCTTAGTTTTGAAATAAGAAAGCACAATGATGATTCTTAGTGATGTGATCCCTGCTTTTCTTTCTTTTTTTTTTACCAGAAACAATTATCAATAATTATAGCCAGTCAAATCTTATCTGGCAGTTTAGACCATTTTTTTCTGAAAGAAATACATATATTATTAATGTCTGAATAGATGTCCTGCACCTATATATGGCATAACACTCCACTGGCCATTACAAACAGGTACTTCCTGACTTAGAAGCCATGATGCGCATTTACTTGTGAGATTGATATCATATCATCAGGGTAATCCACTCTGACATTGATATCTACTGATATACTGATATCTACTGATATACTGATATCTACTGATATACAGATATCTACTGATATCTACTGATATCTACTGATATACTGATATCTACTGGTATACTGATATCTACTGGAATACTGATATCTACTGATATCTAGTGATATACTGATATCTAGTGATATACTGATATCTACTGATATGTTTAGCAGAAATTCCCATTGTGCTTATTTAGATTGGGAAAGAATGTACATTTGGAACGATTTATTTCAAAATTTGATTTTCTCTTCAAATTGAGGTAATTCAATATAGTCTTCACTTAAACTTAATTATGTCACCTGTATTTGATAAAGAGTAACTGTCATTTTAAAGAGATACCACATTTTAATCAGTCTGAACACTGAGTAAACTTATACACTATGCATGCTTTGCAAGCGGTAGGCTACACTATACAGATTCTATGGTTTAAATGAACTATGATTTTTTCAATATTTAATAGTACCTGAGATACAAAGAAAATTTTCATTCATAATACCTTTTTACCTAGGATTTTCACAATTTCTTAAGCCATTTAAAAAAATCAAAATTATTTACAATGACCAAATGAAAAGTGCATTCATAAAACTATGGATTTTCTTTTGAACTAAAACATACATCTAGATTAACATGTATCATTAATGTAGGTGATATTTAATTCAGTATTCTGGGCAAAATCACAATTTTTTTTAGCGTTTGCAAAAGGTGAAAGACACAAACAAGATCAAATATGTCCATGTTTGTTCAAGTTTATCAGGGGCAAAACACTCTGTCACTTAAAATTACTATAAATACCTTAACTGATGTGAGTTATAATGGGTCCAATAGAGACATTGTACCTAGACTTGAAAGATGTGAGATAACCCTGCGTAAATCTTGTCTCCTGTCTCGTAATTACCAGATATTCATCGATATCTACATCTACCATTCATAAAATCTGATCATACGTTTCAAGTGCGAAGACATAATGATGAAAGAGAGCAAGTAGACTCCATGGTATGTGAGACAGGACGTGGGAATGATTTTCTGCATGGCTAAGAATCGTCACATAGTTATGAATGCATGTGGAAGACAGTTATTTTTAAGCAACAAAAGCATAGCTAAGCCAAATAGTTGTTTGTTAATTTAAGGTTCCCTGAATACAACAGCCTTTCAGTTATCCAAACCATACACTCTGAATCATCCAAAAACATTGTTTACTTACAAGTTTTGTTCTACCCTCACTGTGATAGCATGCATTTAACTCTAAATGTGATGCCATCTGGTAACTTCACATTTTGCTGACACATTATCAACTTAGAACTTGCCATATTAATGCAAGCAAGAGAACTCATTTTAGCACCATCAGGTCTTTCGAATGTTTCAGCTTAGATTATTGGTATGTTTGTCCAATCAACAGTATTTCAGTTATGTGGAGACGTTAACCACTTGAAGCAGATATAGTGCTGCCTTCACTGTGAATAGCATGTTGTGAACACCTGGAATGATACCACACCCAGTCACATCATCCTGACACTGGGCTAATCAATCATGAAACCACCCAAAAATTTGCTTTTGCTTTATGAAGAAAGCTATACCAATAGCATTTTTAACGCTTTAACTATGTTGGAGTTCTGTATTGAAGTTGGGGCCTCCTTTACCGGGAGCTGATGCTCTAATGAATGCGCCACAAGGTCTGGTCAGCTTTGATTAAATATGGAACATTATATCCATTTGATAAGCAGCTTCAAAACAGACAGTCATAGGCGCCTCCTTGTCACCCAAAAATATGATAGAAACAATTTAAAAAGAACTAATTTTAAGTAAATTCAAATTTATTGCCATTTTATTATGTTTCAAAAGATCAAGTATCAGAGATCATCCCCAGGTTATACCATCAGATAATATATCTTAATTTATTTTATTCTTCAAAATTTTATTTAAGTGCCCTTAAAATTTATCAATGTCATCACTGAGACACCTAATGTAACATGGGCACATTCTTTGATCTCTTTATCACAGTACTTTCACAAATTAAAGATGCACTCCTGACCAAGTGTAGACTCCCTTGCCCTCATTGCTTGGGTTTAAGTCCTGGTTGGAGCAAAACCAGCACTCAGGGATGTCTCCCAGCTTATACCCCATGGATGTGACCAGGTATTCACTTGGAGTCAATGTCCTATAAAAAATCTGGACATCACTACAACTTAAAAATTGCATTGCTGCATTGTGTTTATAGAAATAAATAAATCTATTACAATGCATAAATAACAGCTGCACCTGGTAGCGTAATCAGTAGAGCGTCAGCTCCAGGTAGGGGAGGCCCTGGGTTCGATCCCTTGCTGTGACAAACCAGTCATTAAAAATGATAGTGGTATAGCTCCCTTGCACTGTATCTGTGGTTAGATTTACCCAACTATCTCCTGAAAAATATGCTCTGATTGATTTGTAAATCAGAGGGAAAGTTCAACCACGTAAGATTTACAACCCATTCAAAAGATGTTCAATTACCCTCCTTCATTAATAGGTTTATCTCTCATTAACCATCAAACTTCTGTGATCAAAAAGTTTTGCTCATTTTTTTCTTTCTTGATGACCTCCATTTCTTAAACCTCTCCATCACCAACTTTGCACCCCCATCGTCAAATCTGAAAAGTAAACTTTTTTATCTCCCTGCAGAAGATTAAAGGATATTTTGCGCACCATTGAATTCATCAACTTGTGTGACAGCTGTAGAAGATTTATAATTTCCATGTTTGTACTTTCTTAATGGAGTTTAAACCAGAGAGAAAAAGTAGAATTGGGATTAAAGTCGCACCAAACCTGAATACACTGCTGGCAATTTAAACATAACTTGAGACAAGTTTTATATTTATGTGAGTCTGAGGAATCATCAAGATTTTTTCCCCATCAACTTGATGATTTCTGATTGGTTAACCACTCACTGCATGGGTACCCATTGAAGTGGCCGACTTTATGTGGAAAAGTGTTCCAGCTGACCTTCAGTTTGCCGGTTATTTTACCTAGACATTAATCTGGAGTCTTTTCCTAGCTGGACATCTTTTTAATGATCATAACCGATGCAACGTATTTCAAAAACAAACAAATCATTTATCTGATTTTTAATGGCGAAAACAGATAATCTTAAGCAGAAGTTTAGAATCTTTAAGGCACCATAAGCATGCATAGAATGCCTTTTTTTCCATGAAAAAAAAAATCCCATTATTTTCTTAAAAATGCCTGAAATCATAACAGCAATGTCTAAAACACACTTCTTAAGATCAAGCACCTAGGACCCAACCTTTTAGACAGAGACTTCTCTTATTATTCACCAAGCTATGGCCCTGTTAAGATTCACTAAGCATTAAAATGTATTATGAAGAAAGAAAAATGTTAACATGTCAATCACTTGTATGAATTATAACTTGTTGACAATTGCTTTGGATATTTTCAATGCACATACACATTCATATTTTACAGGACAAGGTAGTATATCTAATTATTTTTTCAGAAGTAAACTAAGAAATTATTTTTTGACTTTGTAATTTAATGAAATAATGTATTCTTGCTATTCTTATATACAAATAGTTAAACTTTGTTAAATGGATGTATTTTTTTATTGGAATCTTTGGTTAAAAGAGTAGGTCTACGTCTGACTTCAGTTAGTTAGAATAGTCTTTCGTTGATCTATCAAATTTTGTTATATATTATATATTCATATTTTCAGTCACTCAAAAATAATCAAAGGCTGAAACAGCCACAATGGCGTCGCACAATAGAACTACTTAAATGATTGTCAAAAGGGGAACATGATGACGTAATGACCAATGAAGCAGACCTAAGTGATTAAAAAAACTGTACATCCGAACTCTAAGGATGTTTTTTTATACTGCAATTGTTATTCTGGGATGGGGATTAGCCGGCATTTTTTTGCCGATACTGCGCAGCGACATTTCTATCATTATAGCACAGGGGCACTTATGAGGTGCCCAGGGACTGAACCCGGCCGGTCCATTATACTGACATCGACGAGTCAGGCGTAATGCTGTCCCCTTAGCCCCGAGCGTTAGGAGGGAAGCCACTACTACCAACTTTAAAGTCTTTGGTTTGACCCGGCCTGGGTTCGAACCCACGACCTCCAGATCCGCAAGTTATTCTGGATAATGCAGACAGGTTTACAAAGAAAGGACAGATAGCAGGGCAGTACTAATTATAATAATAAAAATATTTCCTGTAAGTTTACCAAAGTCCTAGATAAAATTGTATTTTTTTATTATTTTAAATTATAAGAAAAACGTTTTGAAAATCTTGAAAACTGAATATAGTAATAATCCTAGATCTATGTGTTTTTTTTTCCGCATTATCACATCATAGTCACTGCATAACTGTTGTCTGAAATCACAAATAGAATTGAAGATAATGACTTCTGCTTTCATATTCATTCACATTCCACTAATTTAACACTATAGGCATTCACTCCCCTTTGTCACGGATGACCCCATACAAATTTTTATGACTTCAAGAAAACAAACCAAGGCAGACACACAACAATAAACTATTTGCAAATACAATATTTCCAAACAATAGACACATTCAGACTGATAGTACAGTTTTCTTTATTTATCAAACAAAAGTGTGTAGATGGGTGGTCTGAGGACTCTGGACCAAAAATGTCCAATAAATCAACAATAGAGAAAGGGTTTAAGAACTAATTACAGAAATTGCCCAACTACCGAAATATCAAATTTCAACAGGTGACTATTCACTCTAGAATTTCTGAATTTGGGGAAACTAAGCCGGAAGATCATAACTGCGACAAGCATTCCACTCATAACCAATTGGTATTTCTAATTGAAGGCTTGTTAAAAAGAGGGGGGTCATATAACACCACTTACAAATGTAGCTTTTAATTGTGGTAGATGATGGAACCTATTAACATTAATTTTTCAGCAGTAATGTTGTTAAAGCAACTTGGTCCCATTTGGTCAAACTTGAATTTTAATGCAAAACAGTGACTAATGGATCTTAATAGAATCTTTTACTGCTAGATTATATGTCAATATGCTGACCTTTCAAAGAAAGTGCTAATTTATAGTTTGGAGGCTCAAAAACATTGCAATTGTTTTCAATTTTTTTTTTCCACAATTCAACAGCTTTGTATATTTCTGAAATGTGCATGCATAAATATACATTGACTATCTTAATAACAGAGCTTATCATGGAGGTCAATACATCATGTACAAATGAGAAACAGTGCTTTGTTTTTTTAAGAATTGGCCAAAAACAAGTCAATAATGCTGTATTTATATATAAAATGGCACAACAGAAATTAGTCTTGTTATGATTTCACAAAATTGCAGTCCTTATGGTAATGTCCAGCTAAGATGACAGCAGTCAGATGTCTGATTAGAACCAGTGATTGACAGGTCACCTGGATGACCTTCTTACACAACATTTCTCACTCTGACTGGGAAGCAAACAAAATCTGTTAATAACTGCACAGTAACTAATTATAAACAACAGTGTTCACAATGTGTTTGTTTGCCATGTCACAATGGATGCCATACAATAGATGAAACAGAATCAGAAAAGCTCACCTTGACCATGATGTGTTTAGGTAAGTTAAAATGTTGGAAGTTTTCATCATGATCATTATTGTGTTGTAGCATCTAAAGTTTATAACGAAAACCCACAACATTTTCCCCAACTTATGACCTCTAAAAAAAAAACTGGAAACACCTAAGTAATTGTCTAACATGGCTGAAAAAATCTTTAACATTTATCAAAACCAAAACACAAACCTGGCTATCCTTAACATCATAAGTCAAAGGCAAACTCCATTATATCTCAAAACTCATATCAGAAAACAAAAACCTGTCTACATCAATATGGAACCCAAATAAGTAACCAAAAACACATTTCTGCCTATTCCAGACTCCCAGAAATGAATAGATCTATATCAACAGAAATGTGCTGATCAAAAGCTACCAAGCCCCTCTAATGTTATAATAATTATTGGTCAATTAACCCAATCAGGTCCATTAACCTTGAGCAATCAAATCAAATGCTCATACTTTTCAACAGTGCTGATTATATATTCAATCCACTGACATTCTTTATAAAGAGACACAATTATTTTCTCATTAAACAGTCAATTTTCAGCTCTGATGTCAAGTGACATTGCAAAATGAGCTTTCATTCATAATAAAAACTGCTTCCCACACCCTTTACTAAAACAAGAGGGCCATGATGTCCCACCTGAGGACACGGGCTTTTCACATTGTGCTTAGGTGAGCTAAAAAAGATTAAGATTCCCTGTATTTTTCCTTTTGCTTTTTTTAAACAAAACCTTCTCATTTTTTCATTTTCTTTTAAGTCTATCATAAACACAAGTTTGTAAAGTAATTTAAATCATCTAAAAACAATAGAAATTATTAAACATGGCTTTCAAATACCTGTATTTTTACATTAAAAAAACTTTTTGAGAGAAAAAACAAAATGAACCTTAATAAAAGAAAAAAGTCCTTCTGTTTTCTTTTTTTCTTTCCATTCTTTAAAATAAAAAAAATCTCTTCTAATCTTCATGATATGTTTTTTAACAATTTTCAGATATTTTTTATTTTTATCTTAAAGAACAATACACCTATATACATTGTACAAAACAAAACAATGTATTTTCTAAAGTTTATTTTTTACTGCAAAGATGGTTTCAGTAAATTAATGCCATCTACCTGTGGACCTATCAAGGTAAAAAAAACAAAACCAACAGGTCAACTTGTAGACCCTAAACTATACTAACAGTTTAAAGAAAAATCAACTAATCTAAGGGGAGTAAGTCCTCTTGGGGCAATTATCAGTGAGTTATTTCCCTTAGACGATTCTTTTATTAATGAAGTGCCAATATCAGTGCCTCAGAAGTAGTACCCTGCTCTCCTCCACCCTCTGCCCACCCCACAAAAGGCTTAATTTTAGTTTTATAAAACAAATACAACTTGTTTCATATTCATAAAAACTAAAGATTTTTTCATACATTTCGTTTTTTGTTTTGAACCTAATTTATAAATATAAGTGGCAGAATGGAAAGATGATGACAATGAAAATGACTATGATGATGATGATGATGTCTATGTTACTGCAATCAGTGGAGATGATGATGATGATTCTGAGATTAATTTAAGTACTGAATTTTTAAAAACAGTGGGCTCTTTTGAACACTACGTATGCTCTGGATAGCAGCCGATGGAGGTCATGTGACCCTGGACCATGGAAACAGCATTTTACATGATTCAATTACTGTGTTGTAAAACTGATGATACAGATTAAAATGTCACTGTTTATAGACGGTATATTGACATGATGTATTACAAACAGACATATGTAGACTGAAGCAGCTCTATTGATAGACAGGATATTGAAAGGTCAATGGAAAACTATTCTAACTCAATTTTTTTTAAGAAAAATATTTTCCAGACATTCCAGTACATTTTAACCCAACCAAAAATACATCTTTTGATAAATATTAAGAAATTTTATAATAAATGCAAGAAAACATTGTGGTGTTACAATATAAGATAAACAAAAGACTTATTCACAAATAAAACAAGAGAATCAGAATTTACCTTCTGCAAAATATTAAAAAAAAACGTGTCAAAAAATATTCCATTCAGCCATCAATATATATTCTGTTAAGTTAAATCCTTCCATGATGAACATACTATGTTTATTCTTCAGCTCTAGTGTTTGACATTTTCTTGTGTCATGTGACTTTACTATTTAAATGAACAGTCAACAACAAGCAGATGAAAAAACATCAATATATTCTGGGTAATGCCTTCTGCGTTAAAGGACTTTTTTTTTTTCAAGATGAACAACTCAAAAGATGATCAACCTACACTGTTTTTGTGGTTATCTAAAGGTGGTATTCAACAGTGAGGACCAAAGATTTTGTCTCAAATCACAAGTAACTCATTGTTACCTGAAAAGGTCCTGCAAAATGCTGTTTATCGATGCCCTAGATCTGCATGAACATTAACCATTAAGTTCGCAATCGTCATTGCAAACAGGTATTTCTTGCGGAGGTAACTATTTTTAAACCAGACCTGGTAGCGCAATCGGTAGAGCATTGGCTCCAGGTACGGGAGGCCTCGGGTTCGGTCCCGGGCCGCGACATACTAAAGTCGTTTAAAATGGTAGTGGTATAGCTCCCTTGCTAACGCTCAAGCAAATATAAGGGTAGTACCACGACTGGTTGGCCAGGTGACAGGATAATGTAACTGGGTGCGGTATCATGCCAAGTGTTTATGGCATGCTATACACAGTGAAGGCAGCACTATAGCTGCTTCAATTGGACACCGTCTCCAGATAACAAATACTGTTGGTGGGACGATAAACCCAATAAACAAACAAACTTTTTAAACAATGTAAGACCATGTGATAACTGATTTTTGGGATCACATGACATCATCATCCTGGTAATGTAATGTAGGAATTGTATGAGTGTGAGTTTATTCAGAAATTATGTCTAAATGCCCTTAAACAGTGGATAAAGATATCGTTACACATAATTATTATTAATATAGGCAAACTGTCAGATACCACCTATAAATTGAGGATCTGACTTCAATATTCATTGCATACTTGCAATATTAAATGAGATGGATAAAATGGTAAGAAACAAGACTTTGCAGAGGTTCATATCATTTAATCCAACTTGGTTTAGTATCTTTTCAGTATTCAATGAACACAACAGATGGATTCTAATTATCACATAACTAATAAGTTAGCTGTTTACCAATTTACAGCTTTGAATTGAAATTTAGGTTACAGGTCATTTAGTCAAAAGTGGTTTCCAACATTTTGCCTATATCAAAGTCACGTAACAATACCTTACCAGTGCTTTGGTGAATTGGGGCATAATTCTGCATAAACTCATACTTTAGTACAAGTAAATACGGTTTTGAACACTTCCTAAATTGTTAGACAGTACAAATCGCTATAAGACACTCTAAAAGCTAAAGCACTCCAAATCTATAAATATGCATGATGGTGATCTCTGCCAAAAATAGACATCAGAGCGGCTAACCCAGATGACGATAGAATGTAATCTCATGAGTTGTTAAAAATAGCTTTCTCTGCAGCGTGGCTCAGATAGGAAATACCTTTTTGCAACGAGGAATGGCGATTTATGTTTCAGCATTTTGCAAGATCTTTTTAGGTAACAATGACTTATTTGGTTATGTGAGGAAAAATATTTTGGTCCAAACTGTCCGATAGCACCTTTAAGGGAGTGCACCATAGCGTGAAACTATGCCATGTCAACAAAACATGGAACATGATAACTAACTTGGTTGGAGGTTACTTAATGAATAAATGTCTGGTTTGTGATAAACTTACCACATTTAAAGACTTAGCGTGCTTTTCATCATAAAAATCTTAAGATCGATTGAAAAACGTTCTTACATTTCGAGCTTATAATCCCTCCTCCTATGTGCGTTACAAAAAACTGTAATAAGTGGGATTGGTAGCAAAGCACTATTAAGATTTAAGAACAATTTCGCTTTGAGAGCAGTTTCCGAAATATCATTATTGAAACACTCTTAAGAAAGAAAGCCATTCCTAAGAGAAAAAAAAAAAACAATCATAAGATTTATGATGAAACTCACACATAGTTTTACCTAAATCGGGGATAAACCAACTAACCATTAATTAAATAATTACAGGCTTCATAAAACATTAACAAAAAAGTTACTCACCAATGATTTTCACAAAACTTGGCGAGGAACAAAAGCACTAATCATCATCATCAATTGGGTTCAAGTTTGGTCCTTCAACAAATGTCATTTCATCCAAATCTGGTACCAAAGATTCAATCTTTTCCTTCTTTTTGCTTTCATATATCCCTGTAAAGAGATGTTGTTTTTTTCTTCAAAAGTTATAAAGATGCAAAATTTGTTTATAATAGGAAAATATGTCAGACTACATTTTAAGATGGAAAACAAATTGCAAAGATACCCAAAAAGTAAAAACAGCAACAACCCAGTCTGACAAAAGACTGTCTTCTTGTTAGGTTAATATATGGGTGACTTAGAGATCACTCCCCTGACTGCTTAGACTCCCATCGTGTGGGTTGAAGTCTCGTTAGAGGGTGAAGGACTTATAATGGGAAGGTCTTTCAGCTTTCAGTGGTTCTACCCAGATGAGTCTGGGGTCTTTCTCTACCAAAATAGCTGGATGTTGCTAAATCATCAAAACTGGTCACTGCTATGTATTTTTGAAAAACAAAATAAATGACCAAAAAAATTAGATTTTTAAGAGTTTGAAAGTAACAATAATGGATGAAAAAATCAAACCCCCCACCGCACAAAACCACTAAATATTATTCGAGCAAATTCAGTCTTGCTTTCATGATATAAATATTCATGAGTATCATGGAAGAAAGGCATAAAATAGTCCTACTCTAACGGCATGTTAACCCTTTCATTGATGCATATGCTATTTTTCTTTCTTTTTAAAACAAATACAATGATCAATCTTATCTTCAGTAGAATATCTGAGAGTTTATTTGTAGGTTACTTTATCCTGCGATCTATAAATGCATGTTGAAAATACATGTTTTCAAATAATCTGTAAACCATGCCTGAAAAACCAAATAATATTTCACTCCCATGCACGTTATTGCTAGACTAACCAGTTGTGGTTTGTTGTTTTTTGTCAAGTCTGACACAAGTATGGTGATATTAGCAACACCCAGCTAATAATTCATTGAAGGAAGAACCCAGAGTTAGGTCTGGGTAGAACCATCAGCACATTGCAAATTAGCTAGAAAACTTTCCCACATAAAGGTTTTAGGCCCCGAGGTGGATTCATACTCATACATTGAGATGCTGAGGAGTCATGACCCTAACCCTGACCAGTTGTGAAACTTCTCTTGTATTAGATAAAAAATAACAATATTGTTGACATACTAGTCTCTGAGAAGGATAAACACAAACCAAGCCCTGTCCAAGCTGCTGATGTAAAATTTCAGTTAAAAGCTACATTCTTATCAATTAACAAATAAACTATTAAACAATATAGAAAGTAAATCAACAGTTACAGATAGCAACATCATACTATAATGATTATGGAACATTAATCATTAAACAGGAAGCAAAAATTTGACAAATAAATGCAAAATTAATAAATAAAATGTAAACAAGACATTCTGAACAAAAACAACAACAGAGCAGTCTCAAATTAAGATGCATGCTAGTTTTACACAAGTGTACATGTTTGTCTAATATTTATATAAATTTTTTTCTCTTTTATTTAATTCTGATGAATAGTTATCCATCATTTTTCCCCAATATCAAAAAAGCTTTGCCCATTAGTTCACATTGAACAGTCCAAGATTTCTACATAACTTCTTCTCCTATTCTCATTTTGACTCAGTTCATGCCTTCGACAAGAGCTTACAAAAAGTATATCATATAAAATGCTTATGTTATTTTATGTATAGTAGGTCAACCATTCTTCATGAACTTCGCTTCTACACTGCTTGGATAATCCTATTTATGTAAATAGACTTCAATAGATAAAATGTCTGCATCCTATATTTCTTACAAGGTCTAACAAAAAAGCTCAGGTATACTTTTCACAATTGGAATGTCTAACTTTGATGGGATATTTTTATTTACACTGTTTATTTGTAAGAACAACCTTCAGGAAGTGCAAAACCGGAGCACTCCACAAAGCAGGTTTTAGCACTCTAGTTGGTCCTTTTGCCAACTGACCGTTCCAAGGCGGTAACTGTTTGTGTGTAATGTTTTGTCTGTGTTATTGTCACTTTTACATTTACGATGTATGCCTTTGTCTAAATGTATTTTTAATATTTGTAGTAACTGTTATAGTACCTTTTCTCATTTTCCTATTTATGTTAAAAAATGAGGGCACATCCAATGAATAAAATGCACTTTTTTAACAAATATACATAACTTTTTTAACATTCTGCTATCAAAACATACAACAATGACATAATTGCTAGTTGGGTGTTCCTAGGAACGCTAAGTAGTCTGCTTTGGGCAGAGTGGACGATTTTTAAAAACTAAATTTACAAACTCATCCAAGGGGGATAATTCAAGACTGTGATAAGCTAGAGTTACAGTTCTTTAGAAGTTATTAATGTTCAGACACAAAGTGTTATGCCTCCACTGCTGCTAACAGCAAAAAGGATGGATGAAGTGATCTCTATGCCTCTGCCATGCTATGTAGGCAACCAATAATGACATCTTCGTTAATACATCTTACCTTAAAAATCTGACAATAGCATGATGTTTTTCTAGGTAACCTTTTTAATATGATAGAAAATGTTGTTTTTTTTTAACTTGTTATATTTACAATAAAAAACATCTATAATGACCTATAAGTTGAATTTGAATGAAAACATGCAGTTCTACTACAACATATGTTCAATTTGAGCATATCTTACCAAGAAAACATACTGTCCAGGCACATTTATGGTGCCTTACAATTCAAAATCAAACATTTTTAACATAACAAACAAAACTACATTGAAACATGCCTACATAATCTCACTTGGCACACTAATATGTAAATCCATCTTTTCATGGGCTGTGGGAAAAAAGAAGTGATATATCAAATTAAAGTCATTATATAGCTGACAAAAGTTAGCTGTCACTAATGTTAATTGTTATTAGTTTTATATATGAGTGAATCTTATTGAAAACTAGGTATGAGAAAGTATTCTAATAAACAATCATTTTAAGTCTTTCAAGATATTCTAAGTGTCACAAATTTAAACGTTAAAACTACTTTAACCGGACCTGGCAGCGCAAACTGTAGAGCATCAACTCCAGATATGGGAGGCCCAGGGTTCCATCCCAGGCCGCGACATACCAAAGTCGTAAAAAAAGGTAGTGGTATATCGCCCTTGTTTACGGTCAAGCCAATATAAGAGTAGTTCGACAACTGTTCGGCCTGGTGAAAGGATAATGTGACTGGGTCTGGTATCATGCCATGTGTTCATGCTATATCAGCTTCAATTGGACACTGTCTCCAGATAAATGAAATACTTTTGGTGGGATGATAAACCCAATAAACATAAAACTACTTTACTCTCAAAATCAACCAAATTAATTTTAAGATCAATAAAAACCAAACAAACTATTGCTAACAATGAATGGGTGATGCACACCTAAAAAACCTACCAGAAACAGGAAACATCTTCATCTTAAATTTTTGCCAAAAGGTACAAACATCACTGAAAGTCTATAGACGTCTATTCATTGAATTTGTAAATACCCAATTAACCAATTTAAAATAACACTAACCTTTACTACCAAAAGAAATATAGAAAAATAGAAAAAATTGCTCCCTGAACAAATGTTTCTTTTAATAACAAATACAGTCAAACTTGTATTAAGCAGCCACCCAAGGGACTGCCTAAAATTGGCTGCTCAAGACAAGTTGGCTGGTGAATACAAAATATGACATAATTTATTATTTGCCTATTACTGTGCGCATGTAAATTTAAATATAAGTAATATTTCAATAGTATATTTACTGCAAAGTACTGTTCTAATAAATATTTAATACTACAATATAATTGCTTTTGGAATGTGAACATATGATTCAGAAAATCAGAAGTGTCTCATGAAATCAAGGAAAATATTGCTCCCTCATTACTAACTTGAACACTTACAGTACAAAACATACCATTTTAAAGAATTCACATCAAATTTATACTGAATATATCAAAATCTGCATCGAATTGTAGTTCCACAAATTGCCAAAAAGTGTACATATATAAGGACAGCCAAATTCCGGATAGTGCTTTTTCACCTATTCTTTAACAAACACAGCAAGTAGTATGTTTTTAGATGAAGTAAATTATTTTAAAAATCATATAAACAAGGTTTGTATCAACACCAAAAAGCGAAACTACAACCATTGTATTTACGTGTAGTAAAGTAAATTTGGTGGTGTCAATCTATGCATAAATTAACACGCTCATAAATGAACACATCTGCTAGGTGCTTCACTACCTTATATCCTAAAATAGATATTGGCTGAGGCACTAATTTTGCTCCAACTACCAGATAGATGATAACTAGTACTCTTAATTGGGAGATCGTAATTAAGTGAGATAATTATGTCAATATGCTGGGGAGCAGGGGATTAACGGCCACACATTCATTGCGTTACTGCAACTGATGACTGATAAATACTGATTGACCTATAACTAGAAGTCAATTAAAGAAGGCTTTGCCCAATCAAGCTGACCGCTGGCCACAGAAAACACATGACCATTGATTAGATGACAATTTAAATTAACAAACTGCTTGGGAGGCAGTAAAGTGCATGCTTACAGCATGGTGACCACTCTTTTCCCATGACTACTAGAACAAGTTGAATTAAACTAAGACTGTCCTTAAATATTTGAAACATTTCCTGAGGTAAAAATGTTTTTTTTTAGTTTAATTTATAAAATAAATAAAGATTTCTTACAATTTTTCACAGTTAAAGGAAATGTATAGTTTAAGTGAAAAAACAAACACTTCATAAAGGATATGACCTCATTTTTAAATAAAAGCATATAAAAAAAGGTAAAAAAGTCCCCTTTTTCTTCAAGACAACCTAACTAAAAATTCAGACACAGAAATTCGCTCTTACCATCAGGCACTTTAGTTGACGGAGCCGACATTGATGACAGGCTCGGCAGGCCTCCATTCAGGTTGAGGCTGTCACGATCACGTGATGCTTTCTTCTTGCCAAACTGAGAACCAATCAGAGTCTCTGTATCATCAGTGTCATGGTGTTCCATGTCTCCGTTCTCAATCACAGTCTGTCGCGTTGACGATACTTTGTTCTTCTTCTCTGGTTTTGTGCCGGTTGATACAACATTTGAGACTGGAAATAAGATGGAGGTTCATGGAGAGAGGATGAGGAGGTTATATGAACTTTGCTGTGTGAGGTACAGCTGTCTCCGAGAGGTCAGAGTTGCTAACTTAAACCACCTAACCCCATAAATATAGTTTTTTTATAAATATGATATTTACATCATGTGGAGAATTTACTTGGTGATATTTATAAACACTTGGACCACTGGTAATATATACATCACATGAACAGTGGTCAGTGGTATGGTGATATATACAGCACATGGATAGTGGTAGGTTGATATATACATCACATGAACAGTGGTCAGTGGCATGGTGATATATAGATCCCATGAACAGTGGTATGGTGATATATACATCACATGAACAGTGGTCAGTGGTATGGTATGGTGATATATAGATCCCATGAACAGTGATATGGTGATATATACATCACATGGACAGTGGTATGGTGATATATACGTCACATGAACAGTGGTATGGTGATATTACATCACATGAACAGTGGTATGGTGATATATACATCACATGGACAGTGGTATGGTGATATATACATCACATGGACAGTGGTATAGTGATATATACATCACATGGACAGTGGTATGGGGATATATACATCACATGGACAGTGGTATGTTGATATATACATCATATTGACAGTGGTGTGGTGATATATACATCACATGGACAGTGGTATGGTGATATATACATCATATTGACAGTGGTGTGGTGATATATACATCACATGGACAGTGGTATGTTGATATATACATCATATTGACAGTGGTGTGGTGATATATACATCACATGAACAGTGGTATGGTGATATATACATCACATGAACAGTGGTATGGTGATATATACATCACATGGACAGTGGTATGGTGATATATACGTCACATGAACAGTGGTATGGTGATATATACATCACATGGACAGTGGTATGGTGATATATACATCACATGGACAGTGGTATAGTGATATATACATCACATTGACAGTGGTATGGTGATATATACATCACATGGACAGTGGTATGGTGATATATAAGTCACATGGACAGTGGTATGGTGATATATACGTCACATGGACAGTGGTATGGTGATATATACATCACATGGACAGTGGTATGTTGATATATACATCATATTGACAGTGGTGTGGTGATATATACATCATATTGACAGTGGTGTGGTGATATATACATCACATGAACAGTGGTATGGTGATATATACGTCACATGGACAGTGGTATGGTGATATATACGTCACATGAACAGTGGTATGGTGATATATACATCACATGAACAGTGGTATGGTGATATATACATCACATGGACAGTGGTATGGTGATATATACATCACATGGACAGTGGTATAGTGATATATACATCACATTGACAGTGGTATGGTGATATATACATCACATGGACAGTGGTATGGTGATATATAAGTCACATGGACAGTGGTATGGTGATATATACGTCACATGGACAGTGGTATGGTGATATATACATCACATGGACAGTGGTATGTTGATATATACATCATATTGACAGTGGTGTGGTGATATATACATCATATTGACAGTGGTGTGGTGATATATACATCACATGAACAGTGGTATGGTGATATATACGTCACATGGACAGTGGTATGTTGATATATACATCACATGGACAGTGGTATGGTGATATATACATCATATTGACAGTGGTGTGGTGATATATACATCATATTGACAGTGGTGTGGTGATATAAACATCACATGAACAGTGGTATGGTGATATATACATCACATGGACAGTGGTATGGGGATATATACATCACATGGACAGTGGTATGTTGATATATACATCATATTGACAGTGGTGTGGTGATATATACATCACATGGACAGTGGTATGGTGATATATACATCATATTGACAGTGGTATGGTGATATATACATCACATGGACAGTGGTATGTTGATATATACATCATATTGACAGTGGTGTGGTGATATATACATCACATGAACAGTGGTATGGTGATATATACATCACATGAACAGTGGTATGGTGATATATACGTCACATGGACAGTGGTATGGTGATATATACATCATATTGACAGTGGTGTGGTGATATATACATCACATGGACAGTGGTATAGTGATATATACATCATATTGACAGTGGTGTGGTGATACATGTATATACATCACATGAACAGTGGTATGGTGATATATACATCACATGAACAGTGGTATGGTGATATATACGTCACATGGACAGTGGTATGGTGATATATACATCATATTGACAGTGGTGTGGTGATATATACATGACATGGACAGTGGTATAGTGATATATACATCATATTGACAGTGGTGTGGTGATATATACATCACATGAACAGTGGTATGGTGATATATACATCACATGAACAGTGGTATGGTGATATATACGTCACATGGACAGTGGTATGGTGATATATACATCATATTGACAGTGGTGTGGTGATATATACATCACATGGACAGTGGTATAGTGATATATACATCATATTGACAGTGGTGTGGTGATATATACGTCACATGGACAGTGGTATGGTGATATATACATCACATGGACAGTGGTATGGTAATATATACATCACATGGACAGTGGTATGGTGATATATACATCATATTGACAGTGGTGTGGTGATATATACATCACATGAACAGTGGTATGGTGATATATACGTCACATGGACAGTGGTATGGTGATATATACATCATATTGACAGTGGTGTGGTGATATATACGTCACATGGACAGTGGTATGGTGATATATACATCATATTGACAGTGGTGTGGTGATATATACATCACATGAACAGTGGTATGGTGATATATACATCATATTGACAGTGGTGTGGTGATATATACATCACATGGACAGTGGTATGGTGATATATACATCACATGAACAGTGGTATGGTGATATATACATCACATGAACAGTGGTATGGTGATATATACATCACATGGACAGTGGTATGGTGATATATACGTCACATGGACAGTGGTATGGTGATATATACATCACATGGACAGTGGTATGGTGATATATACATCACATGGACAGTGGTATGTTGATATATACATCACATGGACAGTGGTATGTTGATATAAACATCATATGGACAGTGGTGTGGTGATGTTTGTTTATTGGGTTTAACATCCAACCAACAGAATTTCAGTTATCTGAAGACGGTGTCCACTTGAAGCAGATATAGTGCTACCTTTACTGTGTATAGCAAGCTGTGAACACCTGGCATGACGCCACACCCAGTTACATTATCCTGACATCGGGCCAACCAGTCGTGGCACTACCCTTATATTTGCTAGAAAAATAATACAAAGGAAGTAAAATAGAAACCATTATGGTAATTTTAGCAACATCCAGCCATTTTGGCAGCAGAAGAATTCAGACAATTGTTTAGTTCGAACCATCGGTGCACTGCAGGTCAGCTGGAATACTTTCCCACATTTAAGTTCTTCACCCTGAGCTGGACTCAGAGCCATGCAGTGAGAGGTTAAGCAGTCAGAGGGCTTACATGTCAGCGAGTCTACCACTAAGCCACAGTCGCCCTTGAAGGTTCAAGTGCAGGTAAGCAGTGTAAAATTTTAAATAAAATAGTTCAGACTTTAGAATTCCACCCTAGCTGTTTTTATTTAGGTCATAATGTCACATGTGGACAATTCCCTTTTTATTTTTGGCGATATAAACCTTAAACGTCACCCCTAGTATTCACAGCAAATCCATCAACCTGTTTTGCTCGTTATCCTAGCGTGTCACATAAAAAATATGTATATATTTCTTCTTAAAACACATGTCTTCCACAAACTGATCCCTTAATAATAAGGTTTTCAAGTCAAAACTCACCACTTGTATTTACGGGCAATCCATCAACTAGTCTAGCTCCCTTTCCAAGCTTATCACACAACAGGGCTATATGTTTCTTCACTTTACTTGTGTCCTCTGGCAGTTTGAGCGGCTGAGGGTTCAGGGTTTGATCCTTGGCTGTCTTGGCTAGGACTGTACGGAGCAGATGGGTCACTGCAGCATCCACTGCTTCTTCCCATCCCTATACAGCAATGTATAGAATAGATCATATTCATCAATGATATTATCTCTAAAATGGAAATAATTATCCTGAAAAAATACATATTTAAGTAAGTACTTATCTCAGATTTGTAAAAGCAGCAGTTCCTTTTCATCTCACACCAATGTACAGGAACAAGTAAAAGAATAAAACAATTTGAAAAATATTTTTAAAATATATGAAACAGACACAATTTTAAGACAAATCTTGGTGAGGCAGTTTGTTGAGATTATTATACTGCCAATAAGTTGTCTATTATCAAGTGACTGTGTTCACTTAAAACCATACATAATACTGCCTTTACTATGAACAGCATGCTGTGAATATTTGGTGATAGCACAAACAGTAACATTAAGTTACCAGGCCTTACAGGCTTGAACCTAAGCAAAGTAGTTATACCGTAATTTTTTTATGACAACTTAAATATGCCATAACAGGGGACTGAAACCAGCCCACATACCTACAGCCAACCTTTCAACTATTGCACTACCAGGACAGACTGCAATGCAGATAATGTCCGATAATCGAGAACTAGCAGAAAACCTCCTGAGAGTTTTAATTTTTTAGTCTTAAATATTTATACATGCCGTTTTTTAGAATAAGCCTTAAATCATAGCATTTGGAGTGAGACATGGAAAAACATATGAACTTTACTTTTTGTTTTGTGCATTTCCAAAATATACACTTACACAATCTAGGGTATCCACAACTAATGGTGTGATACATGACTGCAAGATTTTGTATTCCTCTTCAGACATGTTCGTCCACAACTTGAGGATGAAGTTGAACAAATTTGTTGCACAGCTGAGTGCATTGGCCGACACTTCCAGTTGAAGATCGTTTTCTTCTATTGTTTCGGCGAGATGAATAAGCTGACGATATGTCCCTTCCATAAGGGTGTCGAGGTTTTGTAGAGGTGCTGGTGTCTTGTCCTTAAACCGGGTTAGCAAACGTCGCTGAATTGCACGGAACTGACTCGCTCTCTGTGTAAGCATTTCCTTGCAGCTTTCTGCATTCATCCGCATCTGTTCATAAAAAGATATTTCAGAATGTAAGAGTCTGTTGACATATTTCATTAATATTTTTTAGCAAATTATTTAATTACAATTTATGTATAAATGAAATTGTGACAAACGAAGGGCCCTGTAAAAGTCCAAAACATTTTGCATCTGTTGACAAAATGGTTATAACAGTTTCTTTGTTAAATAAATTAAAAGTGTTTTTATTATTTATTTTTTTTAAATTTTAATATAAAATGATACACAGATTCTTAGCGCAGAAATGTGTAATATATAATTGGTGCAGAATAAAATATAATTAGATTTGGCTATAAAAGATTATATTTAACCTGTCAGCAATTTATCAATGGGAAATGACTCTTTAAATCTACTACCTTGTGGCCGCACCTGGTAGCGCAACAAGTAACTCTCAAGCAAAAATAAGAGCAGTTCCACAACTGGTTGGCCCGGTGTCAGGATAATGTGACTGGGAGTGGTATCATGCCAGGTGTTTACGGCATGCTATACACAGTGAAGGCAGCACTGTATCTGCTTCAAGTAAACACCATCTCCAGATAACTGAAATGCGGTTGGTGGGACGACAAACACAATAAACAAACAAACAAAACTAATTAGGTTTACACAAGGGTTCAGGGTTTGAACCGTAATGAAATCAATAAATAATTTCTTATTAACTGTTCAATATAAACCATAATTACCTCAAAATGTGTCTCGATGATATCGTAGTAGTCGTTGAGAGGTATTTGACCACTGAAGAACATACTAAATCCTGAGGAAGTGGAGCCCTTGTTGAAATAGTTTTGTAGTCGAACGTTCAACTCGCGCACCACATACCACAACCCATCAAAATTGTCACACTGTAATCTGTATCTTTCTGGAAAGGATACATAAAAACAAAATTTTAATGAAATTATTAGCTGTTAAACTCATTTTCTTTCCCTTATATGCCTATTAGAAATAATACAATACATGTTATTGTTAGTGCGATGTCTAAGTTGATTTCACCAAAAATTGTTTATTTAGAAAATAAATTTTATTGTCAACTTGATTTCTTTGTGCATTTCTCCTCAAACTGTTTATATAACTATTCTATCAATTTTACTGCTAAGTTTATCTTTCTGCATTTCTCCCCTGACTTATATATTTAGAAACTAAACAATTAATTTTATTGTTACTTTGATATAAATAATTTGAAATAGATATTTTTTTTTATCGAATAATTATTTTTATGAGATGTTTTGATGATTTTGCTTTTGAAATACATCGCAGCTACACAATTATGATTAACATTGGAACATTGTACGGGCAGAACCATCGATGCACCACACGTCAGATGGAAGATGAAAGACTTTCCCACAAGTCCTCCTCCCCAAGAGGCTAAGCATTGAGATGAGTTACAAGTCAGCAACTCAACAACTACGCCATGGGTGCCCCGCAGCGTGATCTATAGAGGCTCATACTTGGCTCTTATATAATAACTTCATTTATACAGACAGAATGTTATTGATCAATTGGATTAAAGTTATTACATATTTTTAAGTTGAAATCTTTGCTGTAATTAACCTCAAAACAAGAATGATTCTTACGTGATGTTTTGGAGGCAAGAAGTGTAACCACAGGTCCCCCAAAGTACTGGAACCCCAATGCTGCTCCCGGGCCACCTGCATTCTCTCCCAGCAGGTCTGAAATATACAGAAATAACACAGGTTATAATAAAGAATGAACAAAGAAGTAATGAAATGAGCAAAGTTTATGTCAAAAGTTACACAAGTATTTCCTGAAAATGTTTCATACTTTTGTAAAGTAAAGCAGAAACAAACTTGTATCACAAACTTTTAGAAATGAACTTTTACATGAAATTTATATAATCTATCTCTAATTTCAACCAGATTATAAGCAAGCATATTAAAAGAGGGAACTATATAATTAACGTTGACACTTCTTCCCAAATTAAAAAACAAAACAACTTTTAACATGGCAAATAACATTACCAGTGAATTGAATGGGGAATTAAGATTCCAGTCAAAAGATTGCAAAAGGAAAACATTTCTATATCGGTAAATAACCTTATTTGCCAATATTTCAGATACTGGTTAAGGACACCCATGGATAATCAGCAGGAGCTGCAGATGGGTTCAAAACTCAGTGGGGGCAAGTAAAAATGAGTGAAACGAAAACTAAATACAATGTTGTTAAATGTTCTAGACGGAACTGTATTAATTATATTTTTTCTAAAAACGCTCTCACTAAAATTTTCAGCTAATGGCCTTTTTCAAGAGTTAAATATTAAAACTAATTTTCTAAAATGGCAGCACACATAAATGTTTGCAAATATATAGAGACAGAAAATTATTATCTTAACTCATAAAAAAAAGGAAATTTGCCAAAAAAATTGAGTGAGAGCATTTTTCAGACAAAATATAAGGAAAACTAAATAGATTTCAACATTAAAAAATGCTTTCAGTAATAAAAGAGATGGTAGTATATATAATAATAGGTCAGTGATGAAAAAGTCAATGTTATCACACGTGGTGGAGACAATCAATCAAGGTTCATCTAACCTTGCCATTAAGATTTGCCTCAGCCTAGCATGGTAACATTTTTTTTTATTCAACACTAACTCACCATTTGCTATATACACATGAATTGGACATACGCAAATTATCCTTTACATAATCCCTTGTTGATGCATTTTCAATCCAACATTCAAGATAATAATATTATAAATACCTGGGAAGATGTCGTTGAGGTTGACAGGGGGTCTGTTTGTATCGAGAGTCACTTTGTGCACTGCGTTCTTCATTGGAGCGACTGGTTTCACAATCAACTTCAGTGGAAGCTTGATATGGGCAGATGCTATTCTGACAGCCCCTGAATAATAAAATTTTGTTAAACTGAATTATAAAGCACATGGCAAACAAAGGTTTTATTTGAAATGAAATTTTGTGCACAAAGTTACATCATAACACAGAAAGCTCCAGACCAACTATCCTGACAGTACCTGGCTAACAGAATGATGTTAGACTGCAGCACTTGGAAGACAAGTTTTAATTGAAGGGAATTTGTCATGACATAGATTTTGCAGAAAACTCAAAACCAACTTTAGTGGATGCTTGATATGATTTGATTTATTAATTAATGTATAAATATGAATTATACACATAACTAACTGTAAAGATTCCTTACCTTTGTTAATTACACACATTTTATACCAACCTAAATAACTGATTTCATTTGCAGTAAAGGAAATAGAAGACAAAACCATTATGTAACATCCAATTATTTAAACAGTAATTAAAGAACCTATGTCTAAAGAGCATTTACAAAGAATAAAGATACATTTTAATTAATGTCAGAAAAATTGGGAGTCCCTGGTCTCATGGTTAAGATGTTGGACTCCGGATCGGAGGGTCCCAGTTCCAACCCCCAAACTGACCTCATGATGATAGTCCCTGAGCAAGACTGTTTACAGAACATTGCTCCAGGTACTCAGTACCAGAGTACTGGTTCTACCAGGGACATGGGCATTTGAGAGGGATTAATATAAGTTGAAAGATCTAGTTTCCCAATCGACTATAAATAAATAGGTTTAAACTAAACTAATTTCAGTAAAACAAATGGTGCCTTGCTGGAGTTAGAACTGTTACTCTGATCATGCTTTATATGTACTCCTTGTAAAAGTATCTATGGGATCCTGAGGTCCATATCTAACTGTGCAGCCTTATTAAAATCAAGTCATTAAGTTATTATCAATATTTTTTACTTATGTTATTATTATTATCATTATAACCACTATCATTACTATTATTTTAATCATCTTTATTATTATTATCATCAAGTCATTTTAGTGAAGCATGCTATAAATAATTCAGTACAAGGGTTTTGATTTGGTGATATGACTAGATTTCCAATTACATTTAAACATACTTACAAATATGACAAATAATATCAATATCTGTACAGAAAAAAGGAGCCACTTTTGGCAGTGCTAGATAGTATAATGTCAGCTGTAACAAGTCTAAACAAAAAACTTAACCAACACAGAAAATGCAAATTTGAATTTTGGAAATGGTGGACATAACTGTGCCAAAATAAAAATTAGGGATAGGTGCCATATTCTAATTGGTTTGCTTTTAATAGCATCAAGTATTCCAAGTGTGAAGTGAATATTTTTCAGTTTTCTCAAGAATATGTATGTTTAGACAGTTTTCTCAAGAATATCTTAGGACAGTTTTCTCAAGAACATTTTTAGACAGTTTTCTCAAGAATATGTTTAGACAGTTTTCTCAAGAATATGTTTAGACAGTTTTCTCAAGAATATCTTTAGACAGTTTTCTCAAAAATATCTTTAGACAGTTTTCTCAATAATATGTTTAGACAGTTTTCTCAAGAATATCTTTAGACAGTTTTCTCAAAAATATCTTTAGACAGTTTTCTCAATAATATGTTTAGACAGTTTTCTCAAGAATATCTTAGGACAGTTTTCTCAAGAATATGTTTAGACAGTTTTCTCAAGAATATCTTAGGACAGTTTTCTCAAGAATATGTTTAGACAGTTTTCTCAAGAATATCTTTAGACAGTTTTCTCAAGAATATCTTTAGACAGTTTTCTCAAGAATATCTTAGGACAGTTTTCTCAAGAATATGTTTAGACAGTTTTCTCAAGAATATCTTTAGACAGTTTTTTTTTCAAAAATATGTTTAGAAAGTTTTCTCAAGAATATATTTAGACAGTTTTCTAAAGAATATGTTAAGACAGTTTTCTCAAGAATATCTCAGCTCTCTCAAAATGGACATTAGCAAAAATGCTAACACTTCCACAACATAACATGCTTAAGTCTTGATATGCAATTATTGTTATGCTTTATGCTATGAAACAACATATCAAGTAAGAATGTTAAGTTTTATGCTAATCATTACAAATAAACATGCTGAAATTAAAAATAAAAATAATGATATAAACAACAAACTACAGCATTCATATAAATGTGTCGATGGATTGACAAACATTATTCAACTTTAATGTTCAAACAATACAAACATTAACATTACAAAAATGAACTTTTGGTTTGATACCTGAATCTTTCAGAGAATTTCCTTCACTATCTACTAAAACAAAAGTACATTCAAATTACAACCCTTTTTTGATAAAAAAATTAATTTCTAGAAAAGACATGATCGACTTATGCATATACTTTAATCAACTTAACCAGGATTATCAATAGTTTCTCTTTATCATTTCAATAATCATCAATCATCATCATCATCATCAATAATCATCAATTGTCATCATAAATAATCATCAAAAATTACCACATCATCAATCATCATCATCAATAATCATCATCAATAATCATCACATTATCAATAATAATCACATCATCAATAATCCCCATAACTCATCATCAACACTACAAATGAATGTTGTGTGAACAGTTATCCACCGTGGATTTGGGGGACATCGTAATGCAGTGTTATAATGGAATTCAAACTGTAATAAATCATGCTATACAAGAGACTTGGTGATTTTGGCTCTGAAACTTATATCCCCCCAAAAAAACAATATAATATCTCCTCTTACATGTAATTCTTTTTGATATAGTTGTACATCTACTGCACATCACTCTGTTTCTCATACATAACAATGAATAAAAAAAAGTCAATAATATTGTGATCTGCATAGCTGTTTTTTGTTTGATCTGCTTTATTTTTTGTTACATCACAATAATAATCATATTAGCTAATTACTGTTGGAGGATGACCTTATGTCTGGGTAGAAATGCCAGTATTTCACAGGATAGCTGGAAAACCTCCCCACATAACAATTCTTGCCTTGCCCGGGACTCGAACCCACCAGGAAGTAGGTGGTCTTTACATAGTTTAAGTTACCAAACTGTTCCCAATAAAAGCGAGACCTAGTAAGCAATATATTGATGTCTAAATTTTGAGGTGGTCTTAACAACGGAATGGCCTCATCAGGGAGTTTTACCTGTAGTACTGATGTATTTGGCCGACACTTCAGCACTCAGATCAGATGGGAGTGCCCTTCCCTTGATGAAGAAGGCACAGAAAGACTCAGATGGTTGGTTTGGATCTAGAATAAGAGACAGATTTTTTTAAAGGATAGAGCATTTTCCATGCCAAATCTTTTACTTCCCCTAAATATATTAAATTCCTGGGTTCCATACACAATCAACTCAATGAGACAATACATTATTATCAATAATATTAGGATAATAACAAGCAATGTGGTTGTAAATAGACATATGCCCCTGAAGTCATGTCCAGTAAAGCAAATTTTGTAATTGTCATAGAGGTATTTGAGTTATTAAAAGACAATAGCATTAGATTTATGTACATAACCATATTGAATTTTTTTTACCTCCATATGTCTTCAATAGGCAAAAAATACATCAGATAAAAAGTCATAATCCCTGGTAGAGCACTGGTGGTCGTGTCCGCTCCGACAGCCACCCTCTATGTTCTATTTTAAATTAATATCAGCACAATTTGACACTATATTAGTGCCAATAATATTTAGGCAGATACAAGATCATATTCGTAAATAAAGAGTTGAAAATGAAGATTTTTTTATTATAAAATCAGTGTCCTTGCCACTTCAGCAAATAAATAATTAACTCTATTATTTTATAAGTATTAATAAGATTGGTCAGATTTCACTAAACATTATATAACCTGCCAAACAATCATGTTCTAGTTAAATCTTTGAATGACTACAACTGGACATGTTTATTTTATTATTTATTTTGTTACAATGCACTAACACAGTTATGGTCATATTGGTGATGCCAAGCTAATCAATGGTGGAGGAAGACCCCAGACTCATATCTGGGTAGAACCCAGGTGCACGACACGTGTGCTGGAAAATCTCAACACATGAAAGTTCTCACCCCGACCTCTGACTTTTTTTGTTTATTGAAAAGCAGTAAAAGGGTTTTTAGTGAAGAAAGTGGAAATTGTAAATGAATAGTGAGTTCTGAAAACCTCTTCAAATCGTCCAATGGGTCAGATTTCTATGTAACTGTGAATTCTGAGATTCCGTAGACTAGGGTCATACTCACCTACTGAGGGAATTGTGAAAGAGGTTAGGTTTGCACCAAGAGGCCACTGTACATGGATAGTGAGTTTCACATCTTCTAAAAGCAGCCGTGATTTCAACTGGATCTAGAGAAGAAATAAAGGAAAATTTTATTACATGAACATTGAGGTTGAAGATCAAATTTAAAGATTTACTTTTTCATTTTAGTGACATTTCACTATCACATCAATTAATGATCATATTAGTAATATCTTACTTAAGTAGGCTGGAATATCTCCCGTATAAATTTTCTCACCCTTCAGAACTAAAACCATGCCATGAGGGACAGAGAAGTTACAGGTCCGTTTCTCCAACTACTGAGAAATTTACTTTCTCCCACATGGGGAAGAAAACTGAATATTTGCAAGGTATTAAGATACTTATTCTGGCTGTTAATGAGGGTACTTGCTCTCCATAAAGGTATAAGATACTTACTCTGACTGTTAATGAGGGTACTTGCTCTCCATAAAGGTATTAAGATACTTAATCTGGCTGTTAATGAGGGTACATTGTACTTGCTCTCCATAAATGTATAAGATACTTACTCTGACTGTTAATGAGGGTACTTTCTCTCCATAAAGGTATAAGATACTTACTCTGATAGTTAATGAGGGTACTTGCTCTCCATAAAGGTATAAGATACTTACTCTGGCTGTTAATGATGCTATTTGCCCTCCATAAAAGTATAAGATACTTACTCTGATAGTTAATGAGGGTACTTGCTCTCCATAAAGATATAGGATACTTACTGTGACTGTTAATGAGGGTACTTGCTCTCCATAAAGGTATAAGATACTTACTCTGACTGTTAATGAGGGTACTTGCTCTCCATAAAGGTATAAGATACTTACTGTGACTGTTAATGAGGGTACTTGCTCTCCATAAAGGTATAAAATACTTACTCTGACTGTTAATGAGGGTACTTGCTCTCCATAAAGGTATAAGATACTTACTCTGACTGTTAATGAGGGCACTTGCTCTCCATCTATCTGTACACCAGTTGCCATCTGAAAAGAAAAAATGTTGATCACAGTTGATTAATGTTGTTAAATGTTGATTAATCGATTAGGCAGTATCTGACACTCTGCCAGAAAATAATGTTTGTTTTAAAATGTAGTTTGTACTGTAGGATATCAAGAAAATAGTTAATTCTAATCAAGATTTTGACTAAAGTATCGGCCTTTGTGAGCAATTTGATCAATATCTGTCATTTTTGCTGCTTAATGGTTTGATAAATTTCTTCGCAAATTTTAAGAACTTCTTAAAAATAAAAAAAATGACTTCCTTACTGAATAATTAAGCATATGTAGAGTTGATAATATACTTACAGACACATCGTCTAAATCTGGTGAAGTGTGCACAGTAATTGTGAGGTCTTCTTCTCTCTTTGATAAGTTTGGCATCAAAACTGTAAAAGAAAAAAGACCAATAAGAAAATTAGATGTTGGAATAGACAGCCGATGCCATCTGACCAAGGACAAAAGATGGAAGTATGTTGTTGTTTTGTTGTTACATTGCACCAACACAACTAAGGTGACATCCAACAAATAACTGGTTAAGGAAAATCTCAGAACAATTTATGGGTAGAAGAAGTGGCACACCCTTTGTCAGCTGGAAGAATTGCCCACATGAAGGTTTTCACCTTAATCAACACTCGAAGTGGGAGGGTGGCTATGCTAAATGCTTAGCCAAGAACTCACACTCATTTTATATGACATTACTGTTAAAACAATGCTATAAAGTAAACTTGTGGATAATAAATAGCTGATATTTAGAATTATTTATCAGACACAAACTGACCAACGATCTAAGCATGCTCATTTAACTTTTGGGGTGTATTTAAAATAGTTCAAATTGTTAAGAAAGGGCAATGCACAGTGTTGGTAGAAAAGTCTAAACTCATTTAACTTTTTTGAAGTCTTGAAGATAGTGTTGATCATAAAATGGCCTTATAAAAAGTCTAATAATATTGGTTGAAATTTCTATGCTGACTGCGATGAGCAAATGAAAATTTCCATCGATTATTACTGTTAAAAATAAAGACTAGCTAGAGATTTATTATTTAGAAAAAAAAAACATGTTAGAGAAAACATAAAGTTAGTTAGCTAGAGATAACTGCACATGTTTAAGCATGTAAATGGCAATAAATGATGTGTTTTGTTACATCGCAACAGCACAATGATGGTGATGTCCAGCTAATTACTGGTGGAGGAAGACCCTGGACATATGTTCAGGTAGAACCCCCTGCACAGCGCATGTTTGCTGAAAAACTATCCCCACATCAAAGCTCTCTGCCCAACTGGGACTCAAACCCAGTTGTAATGGATGGAATGGGATGGGATTAGCTGGCATTTTTGCAATACTGTGCAGCGACATTTCTATCCCAATTGTAAGGGGCTGAGGAGTTAAAAGTTGGCGACTCTTATTGCTCAGCCAACTGTAAAAATTAGGGATGTAAATCGAATCCCAAAACTATATTCGAATATTCGTTACGTGTATTCGAATTATATTCAAATATTTGGAACGAATTTATATCATAGTGGCACATAACATGGTAATTTTCCATTACTTTTAATGTGTTTATTCATTGGGAAATGTTTATTTCTGGCCTTAAATTACATTGCTAGCCGTACTTATTGCAGAGGCGGCGGTGATTTATGCATAGCATTTAATTTTAAAACAATGATTTCTTCTTTTTGAAACACAAACGGCAATATTATCAATCCACCATTATCCTGTTTATATTGAAGGACCAGACTGGGTGTTTCTTTACTCGGTCAGCGGTAATTTGGAAGAGAAAACTGTCAATGAAGAATGCCCATAAATGCGTAAACAATGTCATTGTTACTTATCAATTATTATTATTATTGTTATTATTATTATTATTAACATAGAAACTCTTACAAAAAACTATACAGTAACCAATCAATGTTAAGATGACCTGCAAAGTCCCGTATAATATATACATTATTAATTAGTCACCTTAAACTTGGGCGTCTTTTTGTTACGTGTTGTACTTCGTGCAATAATTTTTACAATTTAAAGACATTTTGCGTACATAATTACTTATTTGTATTAACATATGACATATCAAAACAGCTACTTAAGCTCATTTTAATTTTAACATATCGATTTAAAAAGACCATATCATAATTTTATTAGATGAAACTGTACAACACATGCAAAATAGCTTATAATTTTAATATTTTACTTTACTAACCGCAAACAATGTATAACAACGAACAGTCAATTATGTTTTGTAAACTAATCTTATAAAATACATTAATGATTAAAGGAGGCATTTTCAAAAGGACATAATGCGGGTGATACTGGCTCGACTGTAAGACAATTAGGCAAAACCACAAAGGTTTTTTGAAGGGAAATCGCTCAAGAGTACAGCCAATTAACAGTCTTGATTGGTTGGTGGTCGGATTGATATTTAATTGTGATTGGCTGATATCGCTAAGGGTGTTAATCCGAAGCCATAACATGTCAATTAGGGACATTTAGTTACCAATACACAAGTGACACTTACAAACCTGCTCGCCATATGCCTTACGGGTGAAAGGCGAGGGTAAACAAAACCATTTGATGACGACAATTACTGTGATTGGCTAGTGTCAAAATTACCTGACTGTTGATAAACTGATGAAGTACCAACCAATGTATATATAAAGAATGATTAAAATTGTAAGCTCATGAGTTTTAAGTGTCTTAAGTAAACCTATGATGAACAATTAAAAAGTCAGTTTTATGTTTTTGTTATTCGAAGAGAACGAAGCAAAAACACAGAACAGAAAATCGCGGTGACAAAAAATAACAGATGTCGCGGTATTGAATAGGAATATCTGTCGCCTTATTGTATAGGAATAAAAAAAAAGTATGAAGTAGAGTGACAAAAACAGAAAGTGCAATTAAAGTTTGTTTGACAGTGATCTAGTTTTGCTTTCCAATAACAAGAAGTTCTGGTAGACTGTTATCAATAAGTATAGCCTTATATAATGTATTTATTTCACGTTATCCTGAACGAAGCTGGGTCAGTGTTACATAATTGCTGTAGCTAATTGCCGCAACACTGAACTGACATGTGTGTTTATTGTACTTTGGCAACTGTTTCCACAGCTTATTGTGATGTGACTGGGTCAAAGTGGGGGAGGAGACAGAGAAGGGGCAGTGTGCGGTAAGGTGATTTCATGCTGTTAACCAGATGGCAATACGTTATCAGGAGACATGACCCACCCTCTCTATCTTAGAGCAAGTGCAATCACATATCGCCAGCGTCTAAGGTCGTTGGGAGACAATACGATCAACTTAAGAAATGATTTTTCAATTTTTCTTCAAACTTAACAAAAGTGAAATAAAAATGATAAAATATTCGAATCCAAAAATCTCTATTCGAATAGCGACTTGATATTCAAATAATCGTTAACATCCCTAGTAAAAATGTAAAATGATGAGTCAACAGTTACCTGACTTAGACTGTTGCTCTTTGATCACCCTCTGAAGTTGAGCCATTTCTCTGTCCATGTCGCCGTAGTTTAACTCCCGAGAGTCAACTGGTGGAGGCACAAACAGTGATGGGTCTGTCCCCAGATATGAGCATTCCAGGCGTCCACTGTCAGACAGTGAGACTATCACACCCTTCAGGTCTCTGTGAGAAATAATATCACAGTTTCATGTTACAAAGCTATAAGAACAGAACAGAACAGAACATGTTAGGTCATGTTTGTTTGCTGGGTTAATTGTCCCACCAACAGCATTTCACTTGGACAGGACCTGACAACGCAATTGCTAAAGCATCAGTTCCAGGGATGGGAGGCCCTGGGTTTGGTCCTGGGCCACAAAATACCGAAATCACTCAAAATGGTAGTGGCATAGCTTCTTTGTTAATGATTATGCAAATATAAGAGTAGTTCCATAACTGGTCAGCCCGGTCTCAGGATAATGTTACTGGGTGTGGTATCATGCCAGGTGTTTACGGAATGCTATGCACAGTGAAGTCCACACTATATCTACTTAATCTGGACATCGTCTTCTGATAACTGAAATACAGTTGGCGAGACATTAAACCCAACAAACAAACAAGTATGTGGAGATGGTGTCCATTTGGAGAAGATATCTTGCTGCTTTCACAGTAAATGACATGCACAAAATACCTGATTTACAGGAGTGTTTGCATTGGAACCAGATAACAATACCATTACTTATGTCACGACCGCGGATCTTACCCAGGACCACTCCTGCCTAGACCCAAACTGTTTTTACTGTTCTACCAAGACCTGAATATGGAGAAGTAAAAGTTTATTTCATGTTAAATCATTGCCTTCAAACTAAATAGTATTTGGACTCATTACTTGCATCTCAATCTGACCTGTTCAACAAATACCCACCAGATAATAATAGCAACTTGATTCTGATGTCTAGTTGACTAGTTTCAAGAACATCTCGTACAGGCCGTGCAAAAGCGATATAATACATAAATATACCAATTCTTGATACATACTGATAAATATTCTATCAAAAGACAAAATCTTGAATTTTGTTATATTTTAAATCAAATGATGTAACATGCTATATATAATTACTAATCTAGTGATTATGATCTTCTTAAGTGCTTTTATGAGGCTTGAAAATGGCAAACTTTAATTTTAGAATCAATTTTAATGTGGCCTCTGTGTTTACCGCTAGTTAATATAAGAAGATAATGAGAAAGTAGATTGGATATTTCAGTCAATTTAAGCATTAATCACATATTGCTTAGGAGCCTAGATTGAAGGGTTTAAGTGCCTGACAAACAGCAGACTTGTATATCCTAAGTTATAATTAAATGAAGTAAAATGAAATTTCACAAACATTAAAACACTAAAAAATGTAATTTCTAACATGTTCAGAAAAATGTATCAAAGAATTTCCAGCAAACAAAGACTCAATTTCTCAACAAAACTGACCGTTTTGTATTTTCTTTGAAATACTTCGCAACGACCAATTATGATCATTATAATGATGTGCAGCTATTCTGGTAGAGGAAGACCCCAAACAAATATGCTAGAAGACCTTCCCACAATGAGTCATTCCCTCAAAAGGGGTGAGAGGCTAAGCAGTCAGTGGAGTAACTAGCCAGTTGGGTACCCCCACACAAAACTAAATACATAACAATAATGACTCTCTTGGACTACTCACTGGAAGTTAGCAATTTTCAACATGACCGGAACTGTATCCATTTTGGCTGCCCATCTCATGGATAGATCCTGGTACACCATCAATGTTTTGGTTGCTGTGCCCAGCAACCACTGGATCGTGCCTTCTTTAACTGGGGGACAAAGAAGCGAACATGCAATTTAACAAGTAAGATACTTCCTTATATTTTCAGTAAGATATCTTGATATAATATAGGATAATATGTTAGTAACAGTGCTTTAGCAACCACTGAATGATGCCCTCTTTAACTGTGGAATAAAGAAAGCAAACATAAAACTCAACATGAAAGGTACTTCCTTATAACCATCATTAGGATATATTGATATTATATGATCAATGTTTTGGGAGCTGTGTTTTAGCTACATCTGGACTGTGCCCTCTTTCACTGTGGGGTTTAATAGCAAACATACAACTTAATACATAAGTAAAAAATAATTATGTAATTTAAATACTATTTTTTTAGTCTCAAGGTTAAATAAGTTTGACATTTTTATTAATGGTTAAATTTAATAAAAAAAAAACCCAACAACAATTAAAATAAAAAAACACAATCTCATTAACAAAGAGACAAATACCATTATTTTTTCCTCATAATCCAACATGTACAAAGATAATAAAATATATCATTAAATACTTTTAAATTGTAACTCTCTTTTCTTTGGCTATACCAAATTGGAATAGAATTTTATACAAAGGATCTTGTAAAATGGAATATCTATTAAACCAACTAAAACATATAAACAAGCTGATAAATGCACATTAATTTTTCAACAAAATCATTATTCTAATTCTGAAAATATATGGCCAAAACAACTCTTACAGAAACTGCAAACTTACTAGAGGTATATGGGCAAAAGCAGCAAATGTCGTACTCAAATTTCTTCATAAAACGTAGCCGTCCAGTTTCTGTGAAACAATACATGTTTCGTTCCCCTGTAAATAGACATACCATTACCAGAGTTGATAATAATGACAACTGTAATTGCTCTCTTTCTTAAAAATGATATCTGGCAGTTTAGAATATTTATTGAATCTCATGCAAGCAAATTAATGTTACATGAAAAGATCTTGCAAAATGCTGTTCATTGGTACCCTACATCCATTTATTGGTCTACATCCATTTATTGGTACCCTACATCCAATTATTGGTACCCTACATCCATTTATTGGTCTACATCCATTTATTGGTACCCTACATCCAATTATTGGTACCCTTCATCCATTTATTGGTACCCTACATCCATCTGTTGGTACCCTACATCCATTTATTGGTACCCTACATCCATCTGTTGGTACCCTACATCCATTTATTGGTCTACATCCATTTATTGGTACCCTACATCCAATTATTGGTACCCTACATCCATTTATTGGTACCCTACATCCATTTATTGGTACCCTACATCCATCTGTTGGTACCCTACATCCATGTACAAAGTAAAGTGTAACACAACACTTGTCAGTACAAAAATGTACTTCCTATTCAAGCCATGCTGCACAGTTAGCTATTTTAACTGAGAAAACCTCATGACCATTTAATTTTAAGACATGATTACATGATCACCTTAGGCATTCAGCTCTGATGCCAATATGAATTTTTAGCAGAAAATTTCTATGGATTTTTTTTATCAATTTGGAAACATTTGAAGTACTATATTTCACCATTTATACTATCTAACAATTAAGGTTACATTACAAACATTATTTACTGTAGAGAAAACAATTCGGCAGCAAATATGCACAATTCCACAGAACAGGAATATGGTAAGATGCCTTTAATTTTTTTTTCTTGATCCATACATGTATTTTTCATTTAAAAAGTAAAATCTAAGTTCTAAAAGCATTGTTTAGAAATTTTAAGATTAACAGAAACATGTTTAACTAATTTTATACTAATTTTCTTCAAGGTCAGTATCAGGGTAACACTTAAAGAAGTAAGAAAAGAAATGTTACATTAATATTCGAGAAGGTCGCTGTAAAACTGTTTGTTCTTTATTACATTGCACCAACACAATTATGGTCATACTGGTGACTTCCAGCTAATTATTGGTGGAGGGAGACCACAGACTTATGTCTGGGTAGAACCACTGGCGCACCACAGGTTAGGTGGAAAAGCTCCTCAAATGAAAATTCTTGCCCCGACTGGATTCGAACCCATGAGGTGAAGGGCTGAGCAGTTTTAAATCAGCAACTCTAACTGCTCGGCCACAGGTACCCCTGTCACTGTAAGAAGTTTTATTCTAAAATTCTTCAAAGAAATATGATTTAAGTCACATAAATGAGCTGTGGCTATTGTTCTCACTTTTGATAGTTTGACAATTATGATGATGAAAAAATTGAAGACATTAGAATTACCCTGGCAATAATCCTGCTGATAAGGATAATATTTATGTTATTTTGAATTTTAATAAATTCAACAACAGTTGTTATGACTATTTAACCATTGTCATATGGTAATGGAGAATAATATTCAGACTATGCCATTTCTGCATAGTACACAGATTTTTACACAAGATTGATATCTTTCAAAGCAAAAGATATCACTAGGCTACCTAGAACAAGGATGGAGGGTTCGGCAGTGTTGTAGGTCACAACAGCTATATCCAGGGCCTGTTCTCCTATGTTAAAACTCCAGTCACACTGAAAAATAGACATTTTTAATACACAATTAGGGTCAAAATTGCAATGTTCAACTCTACTTGGTATGGAAGATCCCATTCAAATGAATGGACAGAACCACCAGTGCACCAAAAGTCAGTTATAAGACCTTTCCCTTTGAGTGTTCTCACCCAAAGTAAACCCCCAAAAGAGGGATTAATAAATAAATATGTCATTAGGTCAGTGACTTTCATGACATGGCAATGGTGTGTAACAAAACTGCTTATGAAACAATTATCTTTTTGAAGAATGGTTTCAGATTATGAAGCCTAAATTCAGTAGGTAAGATTGATGCTTTTGTCAAACAGTTAAACTATGTTATATAGTATATAATTTGTATGGTCACTTAAGGCAGATTTGTGTCTCTAAAAATTATAAGTTTTTGTAAACTGATTTTTAATAAATTGTATGCTCTATAAGTAAAGAGTAAGCACTGAATTTCATCAGAATGCAAGAATCTTGCAATTCTCTTTTTAATGATACTTTTCAAAACATTCCAGTGTTTTAACATTTTAAAATAATTTTTCACTTTTAGTTTGCAATTGTTTACATACTTTCTCTCTTGAGCCATGAGTTGATTCTTCAAATTATCAAAACAACTAAAATAATAGGTCAGATTGGTAAATATTAATAATGATATAAAAAAGAAAACTACCCAAGAATTTTGTTGCTGCTTTTTAGCTTTCTAAACCTGAGTTTTAAATTTGATACAATTTTCCAAATTAATGGGATTTTTTTTTTTTTTACAAACAAACTATCAGTTATACCAGTTAGGCACTTCAAATGTAAAATCCTACCCACCACAACTCGTTTCCCTGATTTGATATTCTGTGACTCCTCTTTTGACTTAACATCTGACGCCACTGCCAACACTTGATACCTGAAAGAAAGCACTCAGGAAGATGTTGTTTCCAAAATATACTCTGATAATCAAGACATGTTTTTTTTTTATCAAAGCCTAAAGATAATACCCATTTCTCTTCAACATCAATTTCCTAAGATGAACAAAGTATTAATGACCTCAAAAATCTTCCTGATATTTTATCATGTTATAAACAAGAGCTCTCCAAAGACAGCACATTTAACTAGTCTCACTGTTAGATGGTATAATATAAGCTGTTACTAACCATGACAAAAACTGAGAAAACTCTTAAAAAAAAAACTCAATGTTTTTGTTACCTGGCCTTTAAAACTGAGCTCCTCTTGAGCTAGCAAATTTTTCAAGTATGAAGTGAATATCTTTCACAGCATTTACAAAACTGAGAAATGGATTTTTACAAAAAGGTTAACTAACATCGAAACCAACATGAGGGTCATAATGGCTGCTTCTCCATCTTTATCTTCAAGCATTTTTGTTTGTTTACTTTGTTACACTGCACTGACACAAGTAAGTCATATTGGTGGCGTCCAGCTCATTATTGGTGGAGGAAGACCTCAGACTTATGACTAGGAAAAACCACTGGAAAACCTCTCTTAATGAAAGATCTCCCTCAGACCAGGGCTCAAACCCATGAGATGCAGGTTGAAGACTTGGCGACTATAACTGCTTGGTCATGGGAAATTGTGCCAGAAGTTTACTCACTTATAACATTCCAGCTGCCAGTTGGAAGAGACTGTGAGAAAGCTGTCAAGTCTTTGACTGTACTTCAAGGGGCCTGGAAGCAAGGAGTTGGGCAGAAATCGCATGAATGCAAAACTTTCCTGCTCGAAAATTGTCACAGCCCCATCCATAGATTGCACACAAATAAAGTCTTTAGCTGAAACAAATAGATAACAAAAATATTCAATTTCTCAGCACAAGAAGAATGTTTTTCAATAAATAAATACTGACAATTCGCTAAGGATAAAGCAAATCTATAAAACCTGAGGTTAGTAGATTGTACAAAGTATTGTCTGAAAAGCTGTCAGAAGGAGATCATAAATACATTTTGAGTCAAAGAATACACTAACAATAACAAGAGGATAATATTGGCTTGACATATTTTTACCAAGTTCTGTCAAAAAAGAAGAAATGGGAAAAAATATTTGTGTTTCTTTTTCTAAGTATGTAGTAAGAATAATGCTTTATAAAGGGAAGTTAAATTGGAAATTAAATGAATTAAATATGCTGATTATAAACAAAACAAAAAATCAACATCAATCTTTTATTTTTTAAAAATACACCAAGGCTATAGATATTTACAAACACTGAGTTGTCTTTTCTTTCTCTCTTGAAATCAAATCCAGTGGATAAATCAAGACTTTAAGGTTTATTTAAGCAAACTAATATGTTTTAACAGATACAAGCAGAGAAAGTTGCAACAAGAAGGGGAGGAAATTGACTGATAAAAAAACAAAACATTTCACAAAAGAGAACACTTCATCTTGACGAATGCATGTTACACAGCTAACTAGGGCCTTACATGCTAAAAATGAAACCAAGTTGATATATAAACAAATGATTCAAAACCATTTAAGTCCATAATATGAAATATAAATCTAACTCAACTTAATTAAGTTAACCAACAATGAATAAATAATCATTTCATGTTTTTAAAGGTAAGACCTTAGCAACAATTAAAAAGAATCATTTCATGTTTTTTAAAGGTAAGACCTTATCATCTGCATTTTTCAATTAAAATATATCCAAAAGAATACACACTTTTCACTTGTCCAAATGGCCCATATGTGAAATTGTAGGCTGTCCGTTGGAGTTTGTGTTCATATGCCAACGTCATCTGGTACTGACGCCCATGTTCAACTGCTCCTGACATTTCTGTGGATAAAAGTGTTGTTTTTTTTATCTTTAAAGTTAAAAAGTGAAACATTATATCACAATACCATTGTTCTTATGATGTAAAATGTATAACTCAACCTTCAAAATGCATACGTTTCCCTGCTTCAGTGTTTATGACCAATATCTTACTACTGTGTTAAGAAATGTAGCAGAAAAATAACAAAGTTTTAGGAGCATTTGATGACTAGAGTCCTTGATAATGTGATAATATGCTAAAGGCATGCCGCCTTGCAAGGAGAATGCTGCCTATACTTTGGTACCATGTGTTGTTAGCATTACACAACCTTCAATATGCAGAGATTTCACAGCTTCTGTGTACACGACGAGTACTTAACTACTGCATTGATAAGTCAAATCTTGAGCTCAAGTTATTTTTTAAAAGGTATTTGCTTCTCATTCCACCAGCCTAGGTTAGAATCCTGCTTGGTGTGGAATTTTTTTTAAAGATATGCTCCATTACGACTGTCAATCATAAGAGTGATGAAAAGTACATCAAAGAAGAGCACAAATGCAAAGAAGAGCACAAATGGAAGATTATGGGATATATAACAGGGTAGCTAATATTGTTAAAACCAACAAGAAATGTAACTAGAATTGACATTGCTCTCCGAACATAAAAAAATACCTCTATTATGACCTTGACCCTAATGGTTGCACTTGTAAATGTCATGCACAACAGGTCCTTTAAATGAATGTCTGTAAGATGGTGATGCTTACTTAAAATATCCCAATAATTAAAATATTACAGTTGAAACACAGAAATGGGATGGACATACTGATACATACGAGTGTACATTACTGACAAACTGGACAGAAAAAAATGACTGCTATATGCTGAGGGGGGTGGGGGTGGGGGTGCATAAAATAAGAGGCAGGTTACATGCCTTTATCATAAGAGAGATTAACCATACAAAAGTAACATAAAACCCAAGTTTACCTGCAACATTGTAG
Source organism: Sinonovacula constricta (assembly GCA_007844125.1). NCBI lineage: Eukaryota > Metazoa > Mollusca > Bivalvia > Cardiida > Solecurtidae > Sinonovacula > Sinonovacula constricta. The sequence goes on along the minus strand of CM017573.1, from coordinate 33,471,631 downwards.
ACAGCCAGGGCCCGAGGGTGAAGCACAGCTAGATGAAGCTTCTCTGACCCCCTAAGTAATGAAGCAGAAAGTTGTATTAAGCCATCAAATAAAACTAGTCAAAATAATAACCTATTTAAAAAACAGTTATAAAATTTAATGGTATACAATTACATGTTCATTATTAACATACCAAATCACACATTATCACTGAAATTTTAACCAAGAGAAATCATTTAAAAAGTTTTCTATCATTATTTATTAGAAAATATTCTAAATTCAAAGAAATGTCAACAAAGGGGAATTATTTAACAAGATGAAATCATGTTTCTTTTCAGAATGCCAGTGAACACTTAAAAAAACACACACAGCTAAAACAATACAAAAATATACTATGTTTAAGAGATTGAAATTTCAAATAGAATTTACATGACATGAAATCCTTGGAAGCTAAGCCACCTTATTCCCATGACATTTAACCTGCTGACCAACATTATAAGACAGTACACTTGCATGTCATTTGCAAAATTTTACCATTCTAGCATGTGACCTTGACAAGGTTTATACCCTGTTTCAAAGAGAAACAAAGTATGCACCCAACAAGTATACATTTTCTATGTTAACAAGTAAAGAAAATTAAGAAAAAATCATTTGTACAGTGATAAATGAGGTATTTTGTTTTTCTTTAATCTCACCGACAAGCTTAAATACCCCCAATAATTGGTTTGTTACATAATATCTATGTCTATATCAAGGATTTGATAATGCTATCATTATTATTAGTTCCATTTTGCTTAACATACATAGACATATGAGCATAAAGATTGTAACGCCCCTAACTGCTTGGCTTCTCAAGGTGTGGGTTCAAGAGGTTCGAGTCCCATTTGGGGCAAAGGACTAAATGTGGGAAGGTCTTTCAGCTGACCTGCAGAGTGCATGTGGTTCTACCCAGACATTGGTGTGGGGTCTTCCTCCACCATAATAGCTTGTCATTGCTATAATGATCATAATTAGTTGTTGTGATGTATTTAAAAAATGTACACAAGAAAACAAGTAGCAGTGTCAAATAAATTTCTTAAGATTTTATATCTGTCATACAGTAAACAGTATTTGTCAAAGCAGCACACCTTTTATATCAAAATCTTTGATAACTGCATATAGAAACACTCATGATGTATTTTGTGTTTTACGGCACACAGTCTTACCGCACCAAAAACAATGAAGTTTCATGTGAATTGAGTATAACCAGATTAAAATAAAAAATATGTGAGAAGAAATGAAAGAATCTATCGGGTTAAAATAATGTGAATTTTAATTGTCAACAGGTTATGTGACATTCGTTATAAATTAGCATACCAAATATCATGTTGTTTATGTATTTAACTTTGGTAATCATAATATTAGACAATGATACTTGCTGAGCTCTATGAAATGCAAGCAAATAAAAAGTAAATGTTTACTAAATACTTTCAATACTTTGTTGTTATACATTCTTATACAGGGTTTTCCCTGACGCACAAATTTGTGCGTTTTGGCGCATATTTTCGACAGATGACCCGCAAAATGAACTTACATTGCGACACACTGGACGCACAAAATGAATTAATCCACAGCCATAATTTATTGTCTCCAATGACATTAATCTTTGTCAGCTCGTCAAAATGTTGCAAAAAGCATTTAAGTATCAATTTGCTTCAGTTAGACAAAGTATTTTGTAAATAAGCGTCCATTATTTGTTCGTTGCGTCAACACACGGTCAAAATGACTTTAACGTAGTGACGTCACACGCTATGTATAGAATGTTATTTGTTGTCTTAATACTGCTATCCGGTCCACCTAAACGATACATGTACTGCGTTTAGATGACTGGGAACCAGCAATGCTGTGTAGTTAGACGCCGTTTCACGTTCCGTTGCGTCAACACACGGTCAAAATGACCTTTGTGAATGCACTCGGTGTATTGTGGGTAAAGTAGTTCTTCAACATGGCTGTTATGAATACGGAAGTGATTGCTAAAATGAACAAAACAAGTACGAAGAGGTATACAACAGATTATTTTGGCATTTTTTATACATTCTAATAGTTAAAATATGTTTCATGCAAACATTTTGAACTAAATTTTGTAAACGGTCCCGACTTTAACGTAGTGACGTCACATGAATGGACATATTACTGTTTAACGAAAGCGAAAGTAGCAAAACTTGCTCATCGTATTTTTTTCCATTTATCTATAAATATCAAGACTTTAAAAGTTTCTGGACATAGAATAAGGCCTTAGAATATGGTTGTTTAGTCATTTACCTTAATTCAATGAATATTATAATCGAACGTATTTCCTACGCGCAACTATTTTTATGTAGGCACAAATCCCAAATTTTGGGTGAGTTACGAGTCGTAGTATAAATAAGCGTCCATTATTTGTTCGTTGCGTCAACACACGGTCAAAATGACTTTAAAGTAGTGACGTCAAACGCTATGTATAGAATGTTTCACGTTCACCATTTCTTTAAAGCCGTTAAGCGTCGCAATAGTAATGATCGTTAAGTTTAGAGCGCGGCTAAAACCGGCCCGTGAATACGCTACATTTCAAAGGTTTGGATGAGTTTTATCTACATTAATCTTTTAGAACATAGTTAAGTCATACATTGCATATTAATTTTAAGCAAATATATGTTTGGCTTTAGAAACCAAACGGTCTAAGGCAATATATTAAAAACACTACAAGGTCAAATTTAACGTTATGTAGGAAAAACATGTAGGTTGAACCAATATGAGTTTAAATACCTAAGTTTTGACTGGTTTTTGTTTTTGCAACAAAAATCCAAAAGTGAACCATAAACAATTCTAAAAACATGGACTTTCCGGCAGAAGCCAGAGCTTTTGGTTCACTCAAATCTAGGATTCTATATGTGACTGCTTTCATATAGGCAGACATAATATGAACAGTTATAAACAGTTACATGTTTAATTTGTTAAGCCTTTAGGTCTAAGGACCAACTCATTTGTATAATTTCATGTATGGAAATTTTACTGAATATTGAAATTGGTACATGTAAGTGAACATGTTAAAGAATTGAACTTTGAACTTATTTGAAGTTAAACAAATCCAGTTAAATGTTCTGGTGTTCATTGTCTACAATGATTATATTGCTATATATTCTAATAGAGATATATTTCTGAGAGTGAGTCAGATAGAGAAAATGCTTTCACATTTTAAAATCTGAAATGTACAATATGTGATTTTGTTTTGTTTTAATAGTATAAAACATAAATGAACAACTTAGTTCTGTTTTTAAGGTGCAAGACTATTAGTAAAGTGATTATATAATGTGACCCCCAAAATTTACCAATGACCCCCAAATCATAAACCTAGGGGGACACTGTGACCCCCTAAAAAAAATTTCAAGGGAAAACCCTGCTTATAATTGATCTTTTACATAGCCAGTGAATGGGAATCTTTGAAACCTAGCATAGAATACAAGCGTCTAATTGGGATTTGTTCTTTATCTTCGTGCACATAAAGGTGCAAGTTTTTATCTTTCAGTTGGAAGGAGAAGGTCATGCTAAAAGGCAGACAGGCCTTGCCAGAACAAAATGCACTTTTTTTAATGTTTGATATTGGCCTAAGAGAGTGAATAAAACTCTCACTGCCTACAACTCTATCTTGATATTGATATTAGGGGTCGCTCAGACCCTATCAATGTTGTATGACCAGAGTTGTATCAATTATTTCAAAACAGTTATCAGGTAAACTTGCAATGTGATAAGACCATCACAGACCAGCCTTTTAAAGGTAATGGCAGACAGCATCTTGTAACTAATATGACTGTTAATCTCTCCACTGATTAATCAGTGGCTTATCCATGGGCTAGGTCCATGTCATTTTTAATTACTCCTAAAGGACAGAATTAATGTAAAAGACATAGTGAAGTGACCAATGAATACAACTTGTACAACAACTACTGCAGTAATCATTATCAATAAATACAACAACTACTAAATTTTTCTTAAATTATTGAAAACTTATATAACACGGCACTCACGAGACAAATTTCCCAGCATCCACCTGTAAGATTGGGTTTGCCAGCGAGGATTCTAGGAGAACATCTTCTGGTCGGAAGCCACTCCAACCATTGTCCGTCTTTGTGGGCTTAGGGTTGAAGATTCTCAATATACCATGGTAGCTTCCTATGATGACTTTGTCTAGAAAATAGTGTCATTTGTTTAAATAATTTATCAGAAATTATTAAATTAATATCAATTTGAAGGAATTAGATTGTTATTGTACTTTATTTTCTTATAAATGCTAGAATAAGTAATTACAAAACAACTACTAATACTTCTACTACTTTTATTACTACATGAACAGCTAACCTGTGGAGTGGCAGTGGTTTTACCTAGACACTTGTCTTGGGACTTCCTCCATCAATAATTAGCTGTACGTTTCTAATATGACCATAATTTTGATTGTGCGTGGCAACAAAAAACAAACTTCAAAAACTACTACTACTATTTAAGACTACCACAACTATTACTTCTGCTGCTACTACTACTGCTTCTACTACTATTACTACTTTTACTACACCTTCTACGACTACTTGTATTACTACTCCTACTACTGCTTCTACTACTATTACTTCTTTTATTACTACTAATACTATTATAACATATTTTGATGAGCATACACGTACCTGACTCAACTGGACTATTATCTATGTTGGCCACACATAAACACCCTTGATCAAACTCCTCTTCTTCACCAACTGTGGTGGACCACCAGTCTCTGGCTTTAAATAGGGACATCTCCCTCTAATAGTGCTAGGAAGTGCACCTGAGAAGAAATAACAATAAATATATATATATGCACACATATTGTTGACAATATTGATAATATTTGATTTGGTTTTTGTTACATGGCACTAATACAGTTCAGCCATCCTTAAAAAATTGTTTGCTGTAATGCGACGGAACCAGTGAACTTAACCCAGGACCCAAACTTTTTTTATGACAGTCCTATCATTTTTTCGGTTTTCTTTCCACTCTTTGGTTTTAATCAGATTTTAAGTCACCCTGAATCATTTAAAATGGTAGCATTTGTGGACAAAGAGTTAAAAACTGAAAACACCTCAAGAACTTAATTTTAAAATGCTACATGCAAAATGAAGACCTCCTACTCATGGTTTTGTGTATTTTGAGGACTTTGAAAATTTTGATCTACCTAATGAAATATATGATAAATTAGAGAAACTTGTGGAGATCATTGTGAGTTCCAAACCAACCGGATGTGACACATATGATGCAGACCCATACAACTTGATTAGGGTTTTGACAGTTTGACTCGTCATTGAAGTTTGTTACAATCAATACTAAAGGCATTGAGCAACAATGCAGGGATCTTGTAGCAAGTCTGTAGAAGACAATTATGTGTTTGAAATTACGATGTCAGCTTCGCGGGAATGATGGAAACCTAAAAAAATATCAGACACTGCACTGGTTTACAGGCTAAAAAAAATATTTATTTTTTTTTATGTGTTTTTTTTTAATACTGAAGAAAAGTGGAACTAGTAATATGTAAAGTCTACATAATTATGTACATGAATGTGTTAAATCAGTGTCAGGAAAATATTAAAGTTTAAAAATTTGAAAAGATTAATCAGGGCTTTTTCAGCCTGTGTCAGCCTCTTTCAGCTTTTTTATCTCACTATACCACCTGAAGTTCATTTTTTTTGCTTTGGCAGTCTTTCTAAAGCTATTTGATTTTGTCAAAGGCATGTTTATTTTATTTACAAAAAGTACAAAAAAAATCCATAACTTTTCCATAGCCCAAGTCACAAAATCTGATTTTTCAAGACATTCAAGGTCCTTGAAAACACCTTGATCAATTTCCAAGTTTCCAAGACTTTTCAAAACGCGTACGAACCTTGAATTAAGCGAATCATTTGTTTACTTTTGATCTGTGATCTGTGAAAACTTTTTTCTGTGATTTCTGTATGAATGTAACTGGTGAAAAAATAGACTCTTATCCCGCCGTATACAGTAACCCAAGTTGAAGATGGGTCACAGCGCAATTCCAGATAACATAGTCAATATATGGTTTAAAAATTAAAACAGGAATTATTTTTCATTTCATAAACAAAAGTATTTTCGCCATAACTGTTTGACTACGTATAAAACAGAGAGGCATTATGAAGCAAAAACGGTACATGCTGTACCAGCTTTTATACTGACCTGCGAAATAAGTGACGAAAAATGTCCCACAATAGTAAATACTACGCGAAAAAAATAGAAAAAAAGATGCCAAATGTACACCAATGATTAAATCTCTCTGGAGCAAAACATCCAATGTTTCAAATGTCACTGAACGTTCTTGCCAAGTGTCTGAGGATAGCCCTTCTCCCAAACCTGACGCAGATAGATGTAATGATAACCCTTCTCCCCAACCTTAACCAGAATCTACCAACTTCTGCAGATGATGACCATAATACCATCCAGCACAGCAGCTGTAGAGAGAGGGTTCAGCACCATGAACCTAAAATGCACTCCTTTGAGAAGCTCCCTTGGCCAAGAAAAAGTCTCCAATTTAATGAGAATCTGTATTGAAGGCCCTGCAGAGCTTTCTTAAACTCTGGAAGAGCTCTGTAACACTTTCTGGGACACAAAAGCAAGGCAAATTAAGCTTTAATGCAGAAAAATAAATGCTGAAATATCCCAATTGGTTTGATTTGTCGATACTTTTTTCCCTCAAATTTGACTATTTACTGCATCAAAAATTCCCAATTTGGGCTGGAGCCTTTTTCCCAAAACCCCCTGAAAAAAACCTGTTAATTTTTAAAATAAAATCTTGATTGATGGTCTGCACATCTTCTAGAAAACTAGGGCAACACATGTATTTGACAAAAGCTTGCTGCACATATAGCATATAAGATTAAAGCACAAGGTAAAAAAGCAACAACAGAATATATTATAAACAAATTGTAAGTATCTATAACTGAGCAATGACAAGGGATGACTACAGACGGTATTATATAATGTGCTTTTATATTCATTGTTAAGGGCTAACTCCTTTCATCATTGCATTGTAGGTAAAATAGTTTTAACATACATATTTTGATATTTAAAAGGCTTCCTCAGAAACTATAAGCTTACATTTAAAGCAGTTTTGCGACTTTCAGAAAGTGTAAACAATAAATATGCATACAGATGTAAAAGCTACACAATATATTAGAAATAAAACAGTTCCACTTGAGTATTTCGGGATAAATTTAATCATGTCCTGGGTATGAAATAATATAAATAATAATAAAAATAAAAGCCTATAATTTTTTTAAGGATGGCTTTATGGTCATATTTGATCAGATCACAGACTTATGTCTGGGTAGAACCACTGGGGCACCGCAGGTTAGCTAAAAAACCTCCTCACATGAAATTCCTTGCCCCAACAGAGACTCAAAGCCAATACAGATAATAAAATTAATATAATAATCAGGGAGTATTTAAGAAGTTTTGAACAGTATATTTGATCATTTTTTATGTTTGATTCTTTTTGCAGAGTCCCCCGAGCTGACAGCGATTTTAGCCTTTTTGAAACACAAAATTAAGATATCTGGAGGAATTGTTTCATCATTTTTTAATCTCAGTGTCCATAACTATTCCTCTCAATTCAGTGAAAATTCTTTACAAACAAAATTTCTAGTACTTCATTCCAAGATTTCATGCAGCATAAAAAATTAAGAACAGAAACATATCTGTCTACCATATTGTTAGGTATTTTTGTCATTTTCAATACAGCCTATTACTTACTACACTTTCTCTGTGTTAGAAAAAAACAATGGAGCTTCTTCTGTTTAATTTTTCTAGCTCCATTGATATGCACACAGCTAAATGACTTTCACCTGCGCATATCTGTGTTACATGTTATTATTCTCTTGGGAGGGATAAGACTAATGATGTCACAATAGAGCTAAGGCAATAGCCACGTGCATGTAAACCAGTGTTGTGTTTAAAAATAGTGACTGGATGTAAACAAATATTCTTCATCAGAGCTGAGGGATACAGGTATAGATCAAGCAAATGCAATATCGTATCTAACATATGGCAAAAGTGAACACACAAAAAAAAACTCGATAAAATTTATGTAATTTATTTTTGTATTTGCAGAAAAAGTAGCTGGCGAGAATGTTCAAATAGCCGGTTAATTTTACCGGCTTCCCGCCGATTTCTACACCCCTGTATGCTTTGTACTAAATATACAAGGAACAGTGTGCAGGAAAATGAAATAAAATCTTATGTATTTAATTAAGTTAAAAAATAAAATACTTCTATAAACGGTTACCATACGGGATCCCGTACCAGTCAATTCCTACCTACAACATTGGAGGTTCCGTACCCAGGAAATATCTCTATGCAAAACACATTAAATAAGCTAAATTAACCTGTTACTATTAGTAATAATTAGTTACAAATATTTATCATATCAATAGGCCCTGCTTGTGTAGATGGGTGAAAATTGAGTAGGCTATAATTAATTATTAAAATAAATACTGGAAAAAGCACCATAAAAGTAAATAATCTCGGATTATTCAATCAAATGTACTGAAAAAAATAATAGGAGTTAAGAATGTGATATAATTGTTTTGAGATTTGCCTAAGAAAAAAGAGGTATAATGCTTATTTAAAAATTATATGAGAGTAGCAGTAATAGTAGTAAAATATATATTTAGAGTAGCAGTATTAGTAGTAGTAATAGTATGCTCAAGAATGCTCATATGTAACTGACCACAGGATATACTTGAGCACAACAATCAACAAGATTTGCCCACTCAAAGAAGAGGTATAATGCTTAATTAAAATTGTATGAGAGTAGCAGTAATAATAGTACAATAAACATCCAAAGCTGTAGGTATGGAATGACTGGTATGAACGGGATTGGGTACAGAACGTCTGGAAACCCTAAAAACTTACTTTCCATGTATATATTTTATTAACTATAACTGTTTTTAACTGATTTTAGCAAGAAAAAAATGATCGGACTTTATTCAAGACATATTTTATAATTAAACATATATACTCAAACTCTGTATTATCGACGCATCTCTATTACCGACGTATTCCGAATATTTCAACATGCAAATCAACACAGAATGGCTTTGACCTAGGTTTATAAGAATGAGTTGATTTTATGGTAAATTTATGGTTTAGAGGTTAGTTGTCCTTTACAAATTCAAAGTTTATAAGTTGATATTGTAATGCATACACATCAAAGATAAGTCAAACAAGTACGACGATAGTACAGTGGTCCATGCTATTGTGTCTTTCCACACCTCCACCCACTTCCATTTTCAAGACTGTTCAGAATTTGGGTCACTAAAGAACGAACAAGTCGACCTGCCTCAGGGCTCAAGAGACATTACTTTATGTAAAAAGGTCATTAATTCTAAATTAATTTTAAAACATAGTTAATAAATACAGAAACTCAACGTTTTTGGTCACTATACGGAGTTCGTATCATGTTGTTTACATGAATCCAAGGAAATCGGTTGTCTGTCAAATAGCGATATAACAAGTTTTCATGCAAATACATATAATTGGTTAGTTTTAAAGGCCCAAGACAAGCCGGCTGTATACCTACCTTGCTTCGTTTGGTCAATAACTTATTTTTCAGACTTGCTTTTACTCATTTGTAGCATATTTATGAAGTAAAAGTTAATCAGTATCGACGACAGATCAGTTATTTTGTAAATGCGCAGACGCACAGGAAATCTCCAATGTGGATAGCTTTGGATTTTACCCCACAACAATTCAATCAAAGTGCTAAGAGTGGAATGAGAGCTGCTTGTGGCGGAAAGAAATTATCTCTCTTTTACATCAAGACCATGCATCCAGATTTTAACGTTAATTTTTACACTGAAGTAATTTCTAGAAAATTTACCAATCCATCCAATTCCTGCCTAATGTAAAATAAAGTTCTTTTTGTATGTACGTTTTTTTTTATGTAAAGCAGAATTATATGAATTCAACAACAACAACAGAAAACTAACATGAATCATCTACCATACGATCAAAAGTATTGTGTACACAAAATGTAAAGTACACACAAATGCGGACTCACACATGTACTAGCATAAAATGAAGGACTCGTATAATTATAAATATTCTGTAATTTCTTTTTGGTATTAATATATTCATTTCTTTTCCAAAATGCCCATTCAAAACTATTTTTCAAAACAGGAAAAGCAGAAAGTTTTGGTTTATTTACCACAAACGAATTATCTAGTAGAGAAAGGGTTCACTCATAACAAATTAATTACTGCTTTATTAGATCTACCAGCAAAAGAGATAAATTATATTATCAATGTGTTAAAAGGATCAAGATTCGTGATAAAATCGCTTAACAAGTAGATCTACTTACATACAATTAAAATATCCATAATGTTGGAAAATATCTGAAAAAAAATTAAAAAAAATTCTGATTGAAGTCATTCTCATTCATACCGAGTTATATTTATTTACTCTTTAATGAGCTTGTAGGATACCACGCCTCCGTGGCCCAATGGATAAGGCACCGGCCTCCTAAGCCGGGGATTGCGGGTTCGAGTCCCGCCGGAGGTTGTACTTTTTTTTTTAAAACTTCCCTTTGTCTATATCCATTTTAAATTATACAGTTTTATTTTATATTCTATAGAAATCGTACTAATAATAATTCTGTATTTTTTAATAAATTGACTTAAATTACAATGTAATAATCATAAATATACTATCGTCTACAAAATAAATGTTTGGAAGAAGATTTATTTTATATTTATCATTGATATACAAACTGCTTTCTTTGCAATTATATTTATAAAATAAGTACCAAGTAATTTGCATAATATTTCAATAATTTATATATATATATATATTTATAGTACAATCGTGATGGTCCAAAACATAAACTACATATCTATCTTATGAGATTATTTCATAATGGAAACAGCGGTTTGTTAATAAAAAAAATAAAAATAAAAAACGAGTATAAAAACAACAACAACAAATCTCAGCAAATCTTAACAACATAAAAATTTCGAATAATATTATAACTCTGTATAAGTAACAAGAAAGATAACTGCTACATGTATTTAACAAAGGACTAAGCGTACGAGTTGTTTCCCTTCGTTTAGCTTGAAGCTTTTTAAGTCGAGCTCTTCCAGGAATGTGGGTTTATTACGACGGAATACATTAAAATGCAGCGAATTTTAAGATAGATCCACTTTAATAGGATCAGTTGGTACAACATCAAAGTATCGTGCCGGAGGCTAGTAAGGTTAGAGTTAACAAACCTTGCCGTATTACGTGAGTTATTTTAATTACTTTATATCTATAAGTAATAAAATGTGTATAGTGAAAAGAAAGATAAACAACAGTGCAAAACGAAGAAAATAACTAAAGCAAAATAAGTGGGAAGAACTAATTTACCCTAGCCAAAATCAAAATAGTTCGTTATTTTTCCAACCATTTTCTAAAGTGTTAAAATTACCTTTTTAAATGTATAACATTTTCTTTTTAAAGGCAAATAAACGAGTTTTCGAGGAATCGCAGAGTGCTAGAGATTTGAATTAATTTTCCTGTCTAATAAAATTACGATGCTTATAATAACAATAATTATAATAATAATGATGATGATGATGATACTAAGGATGATAACAATGTAATAATAATGATAATTCTAGTAGTAGTACTAGTAGTAGTAGTGTAAGTAGTAGTAGTAGTAGTAGTAGTAGTAGTAGTAGTAGTAGTAGTAGTAGTAGTAGTAGTAGTACTAGTAGTAGTAGAATATTTTTCTCCAGTATTTGACGATGACGTTATGCATGGGAATTGTATACAAATGTTAAACAAGCTGTTGTTGGTTTTTATAACACCGAACAGTTTTTCTTTGATTTAAATGTCTATCGTATTTTATACTTTTCTCCATTTCTTTCTTACTGTTTTGTGTCGTGTTTTTATTGTATTTCGTATGGCGACGTACTCCATGTTTGCTCCATAAACGTTAGATTTAATTAGCATTGCATTTGCAGAACATAGAGTAAAATCCGAACAATACACAAATTTCGTATAAACATGGCGTGTTTTGTGTGTGTGTGTGTGTGTGTGTGTTTTCAATTCAGAGCACGAGCACTGCACGTTCTCTCAAGCGACACACATCAAAGGGCGGCGCACGAGGACAACTAATTGGTTATTTATTTGACATTAAATCGAAAATTGGTCTGTCAACGGAACTTGGTAATTGTTCTGCAAATATTGCACGATAGATAAAAGACACCAGGACAAACAAGTCCTGGTTTTAAACACCTTACTCTGAAGTTAACGCGTGTGTCATAATAGGTTCGTTGTGCAATATGGGCAATTATAATAAAGACGTGAGATTGTATGTACTTATGGTCGCTTTTATCAAAAATGATACATAGTCTCATTCCACATTCTTCACTTTTATTGTTCAAATAAAAAAAAAACACGTGTCTTTTTTATTGTCTGTGTCTATCTATTTGTGTATATGTATGTGTTTATCTGTCTATGTCAATCTGTCTATATCTATGTGTCTATGTCTATATGTCTATGTCTGTCTGTCTGTGTCTATATGTTTGTGGCTATATGTCTATATCCTTCATTCTGTGTCTACATGTCTATGGCTATCTCTTTGTGGCTATATATCCATCTGTGTGTCTACCTGTACGCTCAGGAGTCTATCTGTCTGTTTGTGTGTCTCTCTGTCCGTCTGTGCGTATTAAACCGCCTGTGTCTCACTGTCTGACCCTTTGTCTGTCCGTCTACGTGTTTGTATGCCCGTCCGTTAGTTTATCTGTCCATGTGTGTGTCTTTATGTCCGTCTGCGTGTCTATATACACATATCTGTGTCTATATTTCCGCCTGCAAGTCTATCGGTCTGTGTGACTATCTGTCCGTCTGTGTGTTTATCTCTCAATGTGTCTATCCACCATTATATCTTTTGGTCCTCGTGTGTGTCTATCTGTATGTTTGTCTATAGATTTGTTTGTGATTCTATATGGCTGTATGTATGTATGTTTGTCCGCATGTTTGTCTGTCTGTCTGTCCCTTCGTGTGTCTATCAGTTTGTCTGTGTTTCCACATGTCCGCCTGCGAGTCTATTGGTCTGTGTGTCTATATGACTATGTTTTTTTCTGTCTTTGCGTCTATCTATCTGCCAGTATGTCTATCTGTATGTCTGTGTGTCTTTTTGTCTGCCAGTATATGTCTATCTTTCTGGAAAATTTTTCTGTCCGCCTGTGTGTCTCTCTGTCTGTCTGGGGGACAGTTTGTCCGTATGTGTGGCTATATGTCTGGCTGTCTGTCTTTATGTCTCTCTGTCTGCCTGCGTGTCTATGTCTGTGTTTCTATTTGTCTGGGAGTCTATATATGTCCACCTGTGTGTCTGTATGTTCGTCTGTGTATCTATTTGTCTCTGGTTCTATCTGTCTGTCTATGTGTTTATATGTCTGTCTGTGTGTCTGTGTGTCAGTCTGTGTGTCTGTGTGTCTGTCTGTCTGTCTGTCTGTATGTCTGTCTGTCTGTCAGTCTGCTTGCCTGTCTGTCTGCCTGCCTGCCTGCCTGCCTGCCTGTCTGTCTGTCTGTCTGTCTGTCTGTCTGTCTGTCTGTCTGTCTGTCTGTCTGTCTGTCTGTCTGTCTGTCTGTCTGTCTGTTTGTAATAATAATAATTATAATAATAATAATAAAAATTATAATAACAAACGTTCGACCATAACCAATCTACAATAAAAGAATTCCGAAGAATTATCAATAATCAAAATAATACCTTAAACTTATGTACAGCACTAGCAACATTTCACGATAGATAGTCAAACGCTTCACCTGCGCTTTACCATTCGTAACTACTCGACTGTTTCCGTAGTTTATTTTGTAGAAATATCCGAGGTGTTCCTGGTAGAGATTACTATTACATTCGACTACAATAACCAATGGTATGTGAATTACGAACCAATTCGGTATTCATACTATTTCTTAGCCTGCTAAACAGAAGATGATCATACATAAGCAAATTCTGTAGATTCAGATCAGCCGGCGAGGAAGGAACTGCACTATTTGTCACTTAGTCTTATATCTAACCTTTCTGAATTAAAAATGTCACCTAATTGAAAGGACTTTAATTTTAAAATTGGTTAGCTAATGTAAAAAATACAACATAATAAAGGACAGTATGGGAAAAATCCGCGTACGTAAAAGGACACACACAACTCCTTTATTCGCCTTATCAATTAACAATAGTCATTGTGAATAGTTAAAAGCGTACTAATTACTAATTAGCTGAGCCAAACTTTTACCACCGTTTTGCTTCCATTCACCAAACATTTAATTAGTCTCTGTGAAGCATAGTTTAAAGTGTTTCGTTTCAGAACTAATAATTATCCCTTTTCTTTTATTCTTTTATTAGATACTTCGGTAATTACAAAGGGAACTCATTGAGAAATATGTCCTTTGATCTATCAAGGGAAAAACACACTTGTTAAGCTATTTCGTAAAAAATGGATGGATACCTTTACAATTAGGACAGTTCTTTAACAGAGAGTCACTGTTCTTTTCTTGTCGAACTATTTTATTGGGGTAAGTGATGGTAACTGTTAAGTAATTAGGTACTAACATACTTGTTTGCGAAAATGACAGGAATTTCATTTTATAAAAGCTTTTTTTTTTGCAATTTTTAACGGTGTTTGTTTGAATATTGTTTCAATATGTAACAACTTTCGAAATTGTTATCATAAAGAAAAGAAAAATAACACAGTTACTTAATATATCATCCAATGTGTGTCCTACAATACAAAACCAAAATACCACACATCATCATCTTCTGTAAGATTGCAATAAAACAAAATTACCACACATCGTCATCTTCTGCAAAATGGCAATAATACGACATTTCCACACATCATCATCTACTGTCAGATTGCAATAGAACCAAATTACCAAACATCTTCATCTACTGCAAAATTGCAATAAAACGAAATTACCAAACATCATCGTCTACTGCAAGGTTGCAACAAAACCAAATTACCACACATCATCATCTACTGTAAGATTGCAACAACACCAAATTACCACACATCATCATCTACTGTAAGATTGTAAAAACACCAAATTACCACAAATCACCATCTTCTGTAAGATTGCAACAACACCAAATTACCACAACATGCGCAGCTTTCCAAGACATACGCAAAGGACCAAATAATCCTCTAAAATTACAACACTCTCTGCGTGTGCACCTTCACGATACCAAAAAAATTACCACATACCATATACTTCTCTAAAATAACTGAATGTTTAAAATTCCACACGTGCAGAACTCTACAATGTCAGTCCAAATTACCGCACATTACTTTTAAATTACAGCATCTAGCACGAGCAAAACTGTTGCAGTAGCAAAACCAATAGGCCTACATTTTATGCTAGGCGTTCCGGTAAGTTGATGGAATCACCCATTGAGTTTCCGAAGGACGCCGGAATCATCCGAAGAGTTCCTGCTGTCTTGTCTTCAATAACGGTGTGAAGACCGGGCTAACTCATTCACGCCTAACTACAAATTATACACGTCGTTTCTGAAAACTATCAGTTAATTATCAGTTTCCCTCTATGCTTCTCATGGTCCGTTTTACATCTTACTCAGTTCGGGACGGTGACGACATCGCCAAGCGAGCAAAGGGCACAATTTAGTCACATCCTCGGTAACGAATACAACAGAAGGGATTGGAGGGGCCTAAAGTTCAAACTCGGGACTTTTATTGCAGGGATTTTGAGTTGGATTCAATGATGCGGAGAAGTGCTATTTTTTATTTTGTGCGTGGTGGTGCTGGACATTGTTTTCCTACGTTTTTCTTGGATTCACTTATTTTGAATGATTTCTTTATATTTTAGTTTGATTAATTTTCAATCCAGTCCATACTGTGGGTTAAATAATTATTTACGAGCGTGGCAATATTAAAAAAAAGTAATATAAAATACATTTCCGACAGGGTTAAAGTCAAATATAACCATAAATGAATTACAGTATAGTTTTTGTATATCTTTGAAAACAATAAATTAACCAAAAGAATCCTTTTCGCAACTTCTGCATTACTTGTCATCTTTTTCTTCTCCTTCTCCTCATTCTTTTACTCTTTCTTCTTCGTTCAATTTATCTTCTTTTTTTCTTTTTCTATTTTTCCTTCTACTTCATATTCTTTCCTATACTCTTTTCTCTTCTCATTTTTCTTCTTTCCCCCGCCCTCTCTTCCTTCGTCATCATTATTATCTTCGTCGTCTTTCTCCTCCTCTTCTTTATCAGCATCAACAACCACGACAACAACGATCCACTAAATCTCTTCATCATCAGCAAGATCGGCAGCACCATAATCATCAAAATCATCAATATCATCATCATCATCATCATCAACAGCAGCAGCAATGGCAGAAGCCTACCGCCATTATACCGCTTTTACTTAATTCCAACAGCTCTCCGCTTACTATTCCACTAATTCAACATGACTGGGATACCACGATAGCAGTGTATCAACACAGAACAAATGAAGTTGCTTTGGCTAAACGGTTTGGAAACGCATCGGACGAAATTAATCGGAAACATTCGGATTTTTCCCTCTTTACAATAGAGATGACAAGATAAAACTATAGGTAGATCGAGCGAATGGGAAAGGCAGATTGCTGGATAGTTTGATGTTTTGGGGGTGTTTTGATGCTATTTGTTGTCTGCACGTGTAATAGTGTGTTGAAGGTATAAGGATATTGCTGTAGCCACTTGAAAAGGATAAGACGTATACAGAGCAACATGTGGGTTGATGATATTGGGAGATTTGGGTGTTAGTATACTCGTGGATTGTCGTGAAATGTTTTATTTTAGTGATTTTAAAGCTTGGTGGTAAATGTGACTTAAGGTGAAAGTTTAGTTACATAAACATTATGGATTAACAAAAGTGGATATAAATAAACACACATGTATGTAGATACTGCTTTTATCAAAATGCAAACACTTAAAATAAATAATTGTTTTGATAATTAATGCTCTTGCTCAGTAATGAAAATTTACTAATTTTTCTAATGATACGTAAGATATGAAAAAACGTCTTTTCATTCACAAACATTCTTTTACATAAGAAATACCGTGTTTTTTTAAAGCCTTTTTTTTAAAAACAATTTTAGGACATTTCTTACTTTAGCTTAGAAAACGCATGGATACCAGTCAGAGAGACAAACAGGGAATACGTAAGCAATATATCCCATAATTCTCAACCAATTGTTCTTGGTAGTCATTAACACCAGCAATAGTATGTACTCTTGCTATTCTAAAATGAGTTAAGTGTTTGTGAAGGTAGAAGCCCTTCTGAATACATCGCTGCACAAATGGCAAAACTAGCTTAAATCATTTTCACCTACTGAGCTCTGTTAGAGAAGTCGGAAACGGCAACAATGACATCAGAAACTTACCAGTCACCATTAGCAGTAAAACTGCATACAAGAAACTTAAGATATTTACTCCCATCTTTATCGCCTGTCATCTTCTTCGTCGTCACCGCTACTATCACCATCATCCCGGTCACTGTCACCACCATCACCACCAGCAACACTACTCTTCCGTTTTCGCCTGTTTCTACTTCCAATCCTTCTCCGCCTCCTCTTTATCCTCTTCATAACCATCATCATCATCATCAGCACCAGTAGCTGTAGCAGCAACAGCATACGTATTTACATCACTGTCATTTTCATTCACTTTCTAGTCTAAATATCAAAATAGAAGTTGAAGTTAAAATGAAACAATAGTTAAAATGAATTTTTTAAGGAAGCTCATGTTGTTTTAGCTAAAATATTGGAATTACAATTTAAGAGTCATTCTAAAGTGTCGAAAAGAAATTATGTATTTTAATAACAAAACTACGTGTACTTAATTCTAAAACATGTTTACAGAGACTATATTATAATGTCTCATTTTGCAGTTATACATATTTAAAATTTTATTTTGCAGAATAATTTGTGAACAAAGAATTAAAAAACTTGTAAACAATTTTTAAAGAACTTTGAAGAAAAGTGACTGTTGTGAACATATTGTATAGCCATTTTTTTGTGACAAGTAAACTGAAACTTGAAGAGGTGTGTATTTTGTGCGACAACGGCTGTTCATGCATTCCTTCAAAACAAGTTGTTCGAAGAATGAACAAGTGGTGCAAAATGCGACAAGTGCCAAATGTTGCGAAAAGCGACAGAAATTATAAGTGACAAAAGATACCGTGCTTTGTAAAGATAATTGTTGATAAAGTTGATTGTTACAATTAAAGTTAAATGCTGCGAGAGATGTGTCTGTTTGCTTAGTTTTAAAGACTAACTGATTGTGCTTGATTTGTTAAAGGTATCGTTGACAGAGCAAAACCATACTTTACCTGTAGGGTTTCGCCACATCTGTATTAAAGATAATGGCAGACAGTTCTTTTTAAGCAAAGGATAATAATTAATAACACTTCGTAAAACTAAAGGACTTCACGTATAATGTTAAATTTTACCACTAATGCGGTAACCAGTGATAGAGAGAAAGACACGGAAAAATATGTCCATGTTGAATGATAGAAGAATGAAGAAGACCCAAGTGATACTAGTTTGTGTGAACAATGTATATACGTAAATCCAGCCTGCTTTCTCTTCTTATTCTCATTGTCGGAGGAATACACGCAACCACAGGCCATTTCGGGTAAGTTTTATTTGTCCTTTTTTATATGTTTACTTTCTTTCATTCCCGAAGCATAATAAAATTTTGTTTAAATAAGGATACCTCAATGTGAATTTATAAGAAGAATTCTAAGCTATGTAATTTTATTCTTCTTTATATTTTTATCCTTTCTTCTATATATTTTTTTTGTCTAAGTTTAATTACGCAAGAGATCAATTATCTTAATTGATTTTATTCACAATTTTGTCGAGTGTTCTTCTTGAATATTAAATACTGCTTATATGGGTTATTTGAATTTAAACTTAAAATCAAAACAGTAAAATATACATTGATAATCGGAAACAATTTATTTTATTTTATTTTTTTAATGTGCAATTTCTTATTCTTGACTTATGATTCCTTGCTATTAAAAGTGCACACAACCTTTTATGTTATGTATGCTTTTCCAATATTTGTCTACTTTATTTAGCCACTGGTAGCAGTTTACAATTGAGTACAACATAAAACAATCCACTGTTTTAAGGCGATGTGTTTTCTTTAAATGTGGTACCAGACCGTTTTGACCCTTTGATATTCTCCACAACAACCCAATAAATTTTAGTTTCCGTAAGCGATCAGTTAATTCATGTCTGTCGAACATTTATGTGAAAAGTGAATCATAACACCTTACCCAACACTACAAACAGGTATTTCCTATCCGAGCTACGCTGCACAGTTACTATTTTTAAACTAAGAAAACTACTTGACCGTTTACTTTTGAAATCAAGTTATTGCACCAATCGGGTTATCCGCCCCGAAGTCGATATTTATTTTTAGCAGAAATTCCCATCAAGCTTATTTATAGATTTGGAAAGAATGAATATTCAGAGCGTTTTATTTCACAATATTTACTGTCTCAAAATTGAGATAGCATTCAAAATCGTCTTTTCTTTGATTAAAGCTTTTATAGAAATTATGCCCCAGATCTCCCAAACAAGGGTAAGGTATTGTAACATGTATTTGACATACGGAGACTGTCCGATACCAACTTTAAACGGGGTTCAACACGCTAGGATAAACAGTCGTCGCTGTTTTGTAGGATTAAATCTAACCGCAAGTTTTCTGATCATTTGTTAATAATATTATATATTTACGGTAGAGCAAGTGAATTCGAATGATCGAAATGTGGATTTTCTCCATTTCTATTCATTTGTACTTTTATTTTACTTTAATTCACATGTTTGCTTCCAAATCTTTTAATAATCTTTAACTAATGATCAGTCAGATATTTATTTATTATATTATAGCCATGAGATAGTTGATCTTTGGACACGATGGTATTAAAAGGGCATACCTGAAACTTCGTTGGTAAAATAATTAATTTAAAAATGTGTATAGATTAACTTATTTCCTTTTCACTTGTGGCACTTTCTTTCTATCCATCTCTTTCTGTTTTACATTTTATTTGTTCTTTCATTTTTATTGACAAATACTTCTCATAGTATAGCATATTTAACTCTGCTAATATTTATAAATAAAAAACTACAATTAATTAACTACTTAATTTATTAATTAATTAACACTCTTCATGAATTCATACTATTATTTGAACACAAAGACCTTACTGAATAAATTCTAAACTACATGAATTCATACTATTATTTGAACACAAAGACCTTACTGAATAAATTCTAAACTACATGAATTCATACTATTATTTGAACACAAAGACCTTACTAAATACATTCTAAACTACATGAATTCATACTATTATTTGAACACAAAGACCTTAATGAATAAATTCTAAACTACATGAATTCATACTATTATTTGAACACAAAGACCTTACTGAATAAATTCTAAACTACATAAATTGATACTATTATTTGAACACAAAGACCTTACTAAATAAATTCTAAACTACATAAATTGATACTATTATTTGAACACAAAGACCTTACTAAATACATTCTAAACTACATGAATTCATACTATTATTTTAGAACATTGTCTAAACATTAACTATATTAATACATACTACTAATTACGTCTATACGAATATTTATGAAAACATGTTTGGCAAAATATAATTGATTCATCTACGCCTATCATAATAAAGCAGAAAAAAAAGATACGCAAACAATATTTCATAATGTCAACGGGCGTAATACACTAGCCAGAACACATTCTATATTACATGTACTAATAACTCCAAATGTTCCTGATGTCAGTTATTTAAATCGGACGCAATATCTCATTTTAGTCAACTTTTGCGATTTCCTCGATTGAGGTAGAGACGTTTTACCACAACTGGGATTCAAACCCAAAGCAGAGGGGTTGTAAGTTATAGGGACGCTAACAGCTCGGCCGCAAATGCCGCCGGACAAATTGCAATCCGCCAAATGTCAATTTGACCGGTCAATTAATCTTTGGTTACCGATTCTTTATCTTGTTCAGTATTAACACCTGTCTTGGATAATCTAGAGTTATGTAACTTTAGGAGACAATTGTGATAGCGAATCGCAACTATTTGGCGTCTCCTAGCCACGTAGCAGTAATGACTGAGGCCATTCGGCCTGAAACAGCTATCGTATACTTGGTTCATTTGTCCCAGCTGCACTATTTCGCTTCTTTAGATGGTCATTTTAGCGACATCTGTTAGCTATTAGCTGTCTTGGGTAGCGGGTGGCTCCAAATTTATATGGAACTATCAGTGCACCATACGTCAGCTGAAAGATTGCGCAGAAAAAGTTTTCGTCCCTTCGTGGAGTCGAGAACTCGCCCACGTGCGCGCTAAACAGTTTTTCAGCTATTCCGAAAGACTGTCCGCATGTTATTTTCGTATTGCTAAAGGAGTTTACATGAAAACATTCATTTTATATGTGACAATGACATAAAATGAAAACAACAAAAACCAACAACAACAAAAACGAACAACAACACAACAACAACAAACACAACAAAACACGCACGCACGCACGCACGCACAGAAACGTTAGTCATAACTTGTAACGTGAAAATTGTTTACGCGGCATCTTTTATCGACGGATCTACTTATTAACTCCCACTTGGTCATACTTGCAAAAAGACAGAAGATCCGTTTATACATGTTGAGCGAGAAGGGAAATATTGTGTACATGTCCTTATCTGTTACACAATAAGTCTGGACAGAGTGTTGACTTGATTGATGAATAAGTATCGATTAAGTCATCGATCAGGAAAAGGAGTATATACTCGTCTCATCCCAAAAAAGAATAACAGCTCGAAATGTAGTACATAATGTGAGCTATAAGGTGTAAATCAACACCTATATTTGTTAACAATGTCAAGAGGATGTGTCAATCGTTTAATTGCATGACGTATCGTGACATTTTATATGTAAGATGGTATTATTTATGAATAATCAAGGTTTTATTTATATTTTTGTTCAGGATCTGAAGGCTTGGTTAATTTAAGTATTATGGCGCCCGTGGCTTACAACACCGAGTCGCTGACATTCCTGACTACATGGCGCATCATTGCGTGGGTTCGAGTCCCGAATTTATGTTTTGCTTTTGAAATACAATCGCAGTAACAAATTATGACATTTATTCAGCTTTTTAGTGGCGAAAATGTCTGGGTAGAACTACCGGCGACCCGCAAGTCAGCTGGAGGACATTTCCACATTATGTCCTTTTCCCCGAACGGGACTCGAACTTACGCGGAGAGAGGCTAAGCAGTCAGAGGATTTATAAATTTAAAGGCAATTACTGTGTTTCTGCGATGCATTTTAACACTCAAATAGAAACAACCCCGCCCCCGCCCCCCCCCCCCCCCCCAAAAAAAAGGAAAGAAAAACAACAACTGTAGTGATGAAAATAATCAAATATCCAAGTTGTTTAAACTACTGACTTAAGTCCACACATCCACTCGTCTAGGTTCGAGACTAACACTAAGCCAAGCGCCTTGATGTGAGCAAGGCATCTATGTTGCCCTGCGGCCGTCGAAGTTTTCGTATAACAACAATATATCTGCTACGTAATAAATAAAGAGCTGTTAACGGTGAAACTTGATTGAACACATATTTCTATGCATAATTTATTGTATTTTCGATGGCATCGTAAAAGAAAACAAGAGCAGAAAATATATAACTATAATAAAAGATACACAAACTTACGTAATAGGGATGAGAGGTCTGAAATGCCACAACTAGGCCGGAAAATAATTATGATCAACGGACACATTGAGGCCTTTTCATAAATAAATAAAAAATTAAGGAATCTACTCGCAGAAACATTTCTTAGTTGAGATTTTGCTAAATCTCAAATGTTGACTCCCATGTAATTTCTTCCTAGGACATCTTGTTACATTTCCAACTTGTTGTACGGAATTAACCTTACAAGGTTAATGTATCTACATATTTCAAATAGGTATTAAAGATGGTTACCTACAGTTTATTACAAGAGTTTGTTTCTTAAACAATAAACTTAAATGCTGTTACATAAAAAGACCACGTTTATTGATGCTCTTCATGTATATGAAAAGTGAAGCACAACATCCAACTTTCAAATATGTATTTCCTATCTCAGAAACGCTGCACAGTTAGCTATTTTTCGAATAAATAAAACACGTGACTTTAAGAACTCGTTGACTGAATAGTCCGTCTCTCGGGTTATACGCTCTGACCTCGATATATAATATATCATTCAAACTGTCTTACCATTAAGGGAGTGTTCACAAGCTTCTTAATCTAGGCCAATCGGAACTCCTCGGCTAATTCCGTCTTCGGGACAATCATCCCTCGGATGTTTGTTTGTTTGTTTGTTTATTGGGTTTATCGTCCCACTAACAGTATTTCAGTTATCTGGAGACGGTGTCCACTTGAAGCAGTTATAGTGCTGCCTTCACTGTGTATAGCATGCCGTGAACACCTGGCATGATACCACACCCAGTCACATTATCCTGACACCGGGACAACCAGTCGTGGAACTACCCTTATATTTGCTTGAGCGTTAGCAAGGGAGCTATACCACTACCATTTTTAACGACTTGGTATGTCGCGGCCCGGGATCGAACCCGGGGCCTCCTGTACCTGGCCCTCGGATGTATCTGGTGCGATGATAATTAATGAAATCACGATCGTTTTGTTCGCCGGAAGTCGGAAGAAGAATATGCCAAAAATGTACTTCGCACAAAACATGAACAATGGCATCATTTGACAGCTGCATGTCCGCTGCAGTGGGTAAATTTAACCTGGATGATTTAAAAAAAGGAAGAAATGGCCAAGGTGATCCGACTACCTACATACATCCGAGTAATGATTCGTGAATTATCCGAAGTGTTCCGATTGAATCTAGGCTAAATTACTAGTAAATGAAGGAAGTGTCCAAAATTCTTCAAAACAGAGATAAGATATTGTCATGTGTATTTTATTATATCTGTAATGTTATTATACGACCAAAACACATAGCATTAACATCTGAGCTTATGCAAAATTTCAACTGAGAATGGATTCTGTAAATGGCGCTGTTCCGTTGAGGTTTCGAACTTACAGCCGATTAGGAAGAAGGCTTATCAGCTCTTTGTCGTGACAAACACCCCAAAACGAACATTTGGGGTAACTTTTTAGCAGTGCGGTTTAAGCGTCTTTCAGAATTTCCTGGCTAAGCAACGGTTAATGTGGCTGGTGTACGGATGGGTGACCGTTGGAGAGAGCCGGCAGCCAAAAATAAATTGTTTCATGACAAGATCTCGTGAAATGCTGTTCATCGATACCTTAAATCCATGAGCAAAGTATATTATAACACTACCCTTGTCATTACATATCCGAGCCACCCTGCACAGTTAGTTGTATTTAAACTAAGAAAACCACGTGGTTACTAACTTTTGAGACCACGTTACATAATCATCGGGACAATCAGCTATGACGTTGATATCTATTTTTAGCCGAAATCTCCATCCTGCTTATTTATAGATTTGCAAATAATTGATATTTAATAGGGTAAATTTAACGATTTGTATTGTCTAACAATTTAGACAATGTTATAAACAGCCTGTACTTACACTAACGTATTAGTCTTCGCAGAAATAATGCACATTTCCCCAGTACAAGGGTTAGATTTTGGAGCATGTAAAAATAGTAGAAACTGTTGGATGCCACCTTGTAAAGACATTCATGATCGTAAAATGAACAAAATGAAAAAAACAAATCGATGTAACAAAATGATAATTTCGCTAAAACCGTTTAAAAATGCAGCATATGGGTTTGTACCGGAGGCACAGAGTCTTCGGGTATGAAATGTTATTATTAATCAGTCGTAGAGTTTTACTCATCTTGACGCTATAATAAAGGTGGTAAGGGCCGAGTGGTAGAGTCGCGGACTTGACGCTATAATAACGGTAGTTAGGGCCGAGTGGTAGAGACACAGACATGACGCTATAGTAACGGTAGTTAGGTCCGAGTGGTAGAGTCGCGGACTTGACGCTATAATAACGGTAGTTAGGACCGAGTGGTAGAGTCGCGGACATGACGCTATAATAACGGTAGTAAGGGCCGAGTGGTAGAGTCGCGGACTTGACGCTATAATAACGGTAGTAAGGGCCGAGTGGTAGAGTCGCGGACTTGACGCTATAATAACGGTAGTTAGGGCCGAGTGGTAGAGACACAGACATGACGCTATAGTAACGGTAGTTAGGTCCGAGTGGTAGAGTCGCGGACTTGACGCTATAATAACGGTAGTTAGGACCGAGTGGTAGAGTCGCGGACATGACGCTATAATAACGGTAGTTAGGGCAGAGTGGCAGAGACGCGGACTTGACGCTATAATAACGGTAGTTAGGGCCGATGGTAGAGTCGCAGACATGACGCTATAATAATGGTATTTAGGGCCGAGTGGTAGGGAGCGGACTTGACGCTATAATAACGGTAGTTAGGTCTGAGTGGTAGAGACGCGGACTTGACGCTATAATAACGGTAGTTAGGGCCGAGTGGTAGAGACGCAGACTTGACGCTATAATAACGGTAGTTAGGGCCGAGTGGTAGAGACGCGGACTTGACGCTATAATAACGGTAGTTAGGGCCGAGTGGTAGAGACGCGGACTTGAAGCTATAATAACGGTAGTTAGGGCCGAGTGGTAGAGGCGCAGACTTGACGCTATAATAACGGTAGTTAGGGCCGAGTGGTAGAGACGCGATTTTGACGCTATAATAACGATAGTTAGGGCCGAGTGGTAGAGACGCGGACTTGACGCTATAATAACGATAGTTAGGGCCGAGTGGTAGAGACGCGGACTTGACGCTATAATAACGGTAGTTAGGGCCGAGTGGTTGAGACGCGGACTTGACGCTATAATAACGGTAGTTAGGGCCGAGTGGTAGAGACGCGGACTTGACGCTATAATAACGGTAGTTAGGGCCGAGTGGTTGAGACGCAGACTTGACGCTATAATAACGGTAGTTAGGGCCGAGTGGTTGAGACGCAGACTTGACGCTATAATAACGATAGTTAGGGCCGAGTGGTAGAGACGCGGACTTGACGCTATAATATCGGTAGTTAGGGCCGAGTGGTAGAGTCGAGGACTTGACGCTATAATAACGGTAGTTAGGGCCGAGTGGTTGAGACGCAGACTTGACGCTAAAATAACGGTAGTTAGGGCCGAGTGGTAGAGACGCGGACTTGACGCTATAATATCGGTAGTTAGGGCCGAGTGGTAGAGTCGCAGACATGACGCTATAATAACGGTAGTTAGGGCCGAGTGGTAGAGACGCGGACATGACGCTATAATATCGGTAGTTAGGGCCGAGTGGTAGAGACGCGGACATGACGCTATAATAACGGTAGTTAGGGCCGAGTGGTTGAGACGCAGACTTGACGCTATAACAACGGTAGTTAGGGCCGAGTGGTAGAGACGCGGACTTGAAGCTATAATAACGGTAGTTAGGGCCGAGTGGTAGAGTCGCAGACATGACGCTATAATAACGGCAGTTAGGGCCGAGTGGTAGAGTCGCGGACTTGACGCTATAATAACGGTAGTTAGGCCCGAGTGGTAGAGTAGCGGACTTGACGCTATAATAACGGTAGTTAGGGCCGAGTGGTAGAGTCGCGGACTTGACGCTATAATAACGGTAGTTAGGGCCGAGTGGTAGAGACGCAGACATGACGCTATAATAACGGTAGTTAGGGCCGAGTGGTAGAGACGCGGACTTGACGCTATTATAACGGTAGTTAGGGCCGAGTGGTAGAGACGCAGACATGGCGCTATAATAACGGTAGTTAGGGCCGAGTGGTAGAGTCGCGGACTTGACGCTATAATAACGGTAGTTAGGGCCGAGTGGTAGAGTCGCGGACTTGACGCTATAATAACGGTAGTTAGGGCCGAGTGGTAGAGACGCAGACTTGACGCTATAATAACGGTAGTTAGGGCCGAGTGGTAGAGACGCGAACTTGACGCTATAATAACGGTGTTAAGGGCCGAGTGGTAGAGACGCGGACATGGCGCTATAATAACGGTAGTTAGGGCCGAGTGGTAGAGTCGCGGACTTGACGCTATAATAACGGTAGTAAGGGCCGAGTGGTAGAGACGCAGACATGACGCTATAATATCGGTAGTTAGGGCCGAGTGGTAGAGACGCGGACTTGACGCTATAATAACGGTAGTTAGGGCCGAGTGGTAGAGACGCGGACTTGACGCTATAATAACGGTAGTTAGGGCCGAGTGGTAGAGACGCGGAACTGACGCTATAATAACGGTAGTTAGGCCGAGTGCTAGAGTCGCGGACTTGACGCTATAATAGCGGTAGTTAGGGCCGAGTGGTAGAGACGCGGACTTGACGCTATAATAACGGTAGTTAGGGCCGAGTGGTAGAGACGCAGACTTGACGCTATAATAACGATAGTTAGGGTCGAGTGGTAGAGTCGCGGACTTGACGCTATAATAACGGTAGTTAGGGCCGAGTGGTAGAGACGCGGACTTGACGCTATAATAACGGTAGTTAGGGCCGAGTGGTAGAGACGCGGACTTGACGCTATAATAACGGTAGTTAAGGCCGAGTGTTAGAGACGCGGACTTGACGCTATAATAACGGTGTTAAGGCCGAGTGTTAGAGACGCGGACTTGACGCTATAATAATGGTAGTTAGGGTCGAATGGTATAGACGCGGACTTGACGCTATAATAACGGTAGTTAGGGCCGAGTGGTAGAGACGCGGACTTGACGCTATAATAACGGTAGTTAGGGCCGAGTGGTAGAGACGCGGACTTGACGCTATAATAACGGTAGTTAGGGCTATAATAACGGTAGTTAGGGCCGAGTGGTAGAGACGCGGACTTGAAGCTATAATAACGGTAGTTAGGGCCGAGTGGTAGAGACGAGGACCTGACGCTATAATAACGGTAGTTAGGGCCGAGTGGTAGAGACGCGGACTTGACGCTATAATAACGGTAGTTAGGGCCGAGTGGTAGAGTCGCGGACTTGACGCTATAATAACGGTAGTTAGGTTCGAATGGTATAGACGCGGACTTGACGCTATAATAACGGTTGTTAGGGCCGAGTGGTAGAGTCGTGGACTTGACGCTATAATAACGGTAGTTAGGGCCGAGTGGTAGAGACGCGGACTTGACGCTATAATAACGGTACTTGACGCTATAATAACGGTAGTTAGGGCCGAGTGGTAGAGTCGCGGACTTGAAGCTATAATAACGGTAGTTAGGGCCGAGTGGTAGAGACGAGGACCTGACGCTATAATAACGGTAGTTAGGGCCGAGTGGTAGAGACGCGGACTTGACGCTATAATAACGGTAGTAAGGGCCGAGTGGTAGAGACTCGGACTTGACGCTATAATAACGGTGGTAAGGGTCGAGTGGTAGAGACGCGGACTTGACGCTATAATAACAGTAGTTAGGGCCGAGTGGTAGAGACGCGGACTTGACGCTATAATAACGGTAGTTAGGGCCGAGTGGTAGAGACGCGGACTTGACGCTATAATAACGGTAGTTAGGGCCGAGTGGTAGAGACGCGGACTTGACGCTATAATAACGGTAGTTAGGGCCGAGTGGTAGAGTCGCGGACTTGACGCTATAATAACGGTAGTTAGGGTCGAATGGTATAGACGCGGACTTGACGCTATAATAACGGTAGTTAGGGCCGAGTGGTAGATACGCGGACTTGACGCTATAATAACGGTAGTTAGGGCCGAGTGGTAGAGACGCGGACTTGACGCTATAATAACGGTAGTTAGGGCTATAATAACGGTAGTTAGGGCCGAGTGGTAGAGACGCGGACTTGAAGCTATAATAACGGTAGTTAGGGCCGAGTGGTAGAGACGAGGACCTGACGCTATAATAACGGTAGTTAGGGCCGAGTGGTAGAGACGCGGACTTGACGCTATAATAACGGTAGTTAGGGCCGAGTGGTAGAGTCGCGGACTTGACGCTATAATAACGGTAGTTAGGTTCGAATGGTATAGACGCGGACTTGACGCTATAATAACGGTAGTTAGGGCCGAGTGGTAGAGTCGCGGACTTGACGCTATAATAACGGTAGTTAGGGCCGAGTGGTAGAGACGCGGACTTGACGCTATAATAACGGTACTTGACGCTATAATAACGGTAGTTAGGGCCGAGTGGTAGAGACGCGGACTTGAAGCTATAATAACGGTAGTTAGGGCCGAGTGGTAGAGACGAGGACCTGACGCTATAATAACGGTAGTTAGGGCCGAGTGGTAGAGACGCGGACTTGACGCTATAATAACGGTAGTAAGGGCCGAGTGGTAGAGACTCGGACTTGACGCTATAATAACGGTGGTAAGGGTCGAGTGGTAGAGACGCGGACTTGACGCTATAATAACAGTAGTTAGGGCCGAGTGGTAGAGACGCGGACTTGACGCTATAATAACGGTAGTTAGGGCCGAGTGGTAGAGACGCGGACTTGACGCTATAATAACGGTAGTTAGGGCCGAGTGGTAGAGACGCGGACTTGACGCTATAATAACGGTAGTTAGGGCCGAGTGGTAGAGTCGCGGACTTGACGCTATAATAACGGTAGTTAGGGTCGAATGGTATAGACGCGGACTTGACGCTATAATAACGGTAGTTAGGGCCGAGTGGTAGAGACGCGGACTTGACGCTATAATAACGGTAGTTAGGGCCGAGTGGTAGAGACGCGGACTTGACGCTATAATAACGGTAGTTAGGGCTTTAATAACGGTAGTTAGGGCCGAGTGGTAGAGACGCGGACTTGAAGCTATAATAACGGTAGTTAGGGCCGAGTGGTAGAGACGAGGACCTGACGCTATAATAACGGTAGTTAGGGCCGAGTGGTAGAGACGCGGACTTGACGCTATAATAACGGTAGTAAGGGCCGAGTGGTAGAGACTCGGACTTGACGCTATAATAACGGTGGTAAGGGTCGAGTGGTAAAGACGCGGACTTGACGCTATAATAACGGTAGTTAGGGCCGATGGTAGAGACGCAGACTTGACGCTATAATAACGGTAGTTAGGTCCGAGTGGTTGAGACGCAGACTTGACGCTATAATAACGGTAGTTAGGGCCGAGTGGTAGAGACGCAGACATGACGCTATAATAACGGTAGTTAGGTCCGAGTGGTTGAGACGCAGACTTGACGCTATAATAACGGTAGTTAGGGCCGAGTGGTTGAGACGCAGACTTGACGCTATAATAACGGTAGTTAGGGCCGAGTGGTAGAGACTCGGACTTGACGCTATAATAACGGTAGTTAGGGCCGAGTGGTAGAGTCGTGGACATGACGCTATAATAACGGTAGTTAGGGCCGAGTGGTAGAGTCGCGGACTTGACGCTATAATAACGTTAGTTAGGGCCGAGTGGTAGAGTCGCGGACTTGACGCTATAATAATGGTAGTTAGGGCCGAGTGGTAGAGACTCGGACTTGACGCTATAATAACGGTAGTTAGGGCCGAGTGGTAAAGTCGTAGACATGACGCTATAATAACGATAGTTAGGGCCGAGTGGTAGAGACGCGGACTTGACGCTATAATAACGGTAGTTAGGGCCGAGTGCTAGAGTCGCGGACTTGACGCTATAATAACGGTAGTTAGGGCCGAGTGGTAGAGACGCGGACTGGACGCTATAATAACGGTAGTTAGGGCCGAGTGTTAGAGACGCGGACTTGACGCTATAATAACGGTAGTTAGGGCCGAGTGGTAGAGTCGCGGACTTGACGCTATAATAACGGTAGTTAGGGCCGAGTGGTAGAGTCGTAGACTTGACGCTATAATAACGGTAGTTAGGGCCGAGTGGTAGAGACGCGGACTTGACGCTATAATAACGGTAGTTAGGGCCGAGTGGTAGAGTCGCGGACTTGACGCTACAATAACGGTAGTTAGGGCCGAGTGGTAGAGTCGTAGACTTGACGCTATAATAACGATAGTTAGGGCCGAGTGGTAGAGACGCGAACTTGACGCTATAATAACGGTAGTTAGGGCCGAGTGGGAGAGTCGCGGACTTGAAGCTATAATAACGGTAGTTAGGGCCGAGTGGTAGAGACGCGAACTTGACGCTATAATAACGGTAGTTAGGGCCGAGTGGTAGAGTCGCGGACTTGAAGCTATAATAACGGTAGTCATTACATGAACTATAAATAGACGCAACACGATTAGCTGGGAAATATGCTGTAAATATTGACCGCAAAAAATAGTTATTGACCTCGGCTAGGGCCGAAGGGTAGAACCGCGAATTCTCCTCTGACTGCTCGTGGATTCGAGTCCCGGTCAAGGCGAAGGACTTAATGTAGTAAGGTCTTCTAGCTGTGTGGCACTGGTTCTACCCAGTTATATGTCTAGGGTGTACCATGAGCAGGATAGTTTTGCATAGATAAAACTACCATAGTTGTTGGTGCGATTTATTTTTAAAATAAAATATATAAATAAAGAAAATCGGTGGTAGAAGGTTTTCTGTTTTGTTGGAAGTGGGTTTGATATGAACATACTGGCAGACGCGACCTTTAAACACAGGCTGTAACATTCTGCTATAACAAACATGACATAATAACCCTACACTAATTTAATGAATAATAACTATACGAGCTTTTTCCCCAAATATATTTGTATTCAGTCGGTCTTCGTGCAAACCACTTGTAAACGTGTCTGTTGTCAGTACAGAATCCTCCGTTAAGATTGCCAAATAACTATTCTCAGAAATAGAAAGTTCGGTCGTGAACATGAGTGCGTTAAAATTTAAAATAGATGTGCAAGAGAGTGGCGTATCAAGGAAGTAATTGTCTCAGAGAGGGGTGGGGTGGGGGTGGGGGGGGGGGGGGTGGGGGGGTGGGGGGGGGGGTGGGGAGTCTGATATTTTTTCAATGTTAGTTGCGATGTTGGTGCTGTTGTCAATATCAAGTCATGAAAAAAAGGCATGCATATGCTTCCCTAATGGTTTTTTATGTTAACACAAAGCGAAGTAACAATAACAAACACTGATAATGTCCAAACCGTTTGACTTTCTACTTGTATTTTTAAATCTATTTCTATATAGGTAAAGGTCGTGTATTTGAAAGTATCCAAAGAAAAAGGTTTGCTATCGATATTTTGCAACAAAAGTGAATTATGTCGTCGAGTTCCACATTTATAAGAAATATTAAACTATTGTAAAATCTTTATTATCGTAAAGATCAAACAAAACGTGTGCAATATTTTAATTGCGGCCGTTTTCTAATACACATATTAAAAATTGCACGCGAAAATGCGCAGCAAACGCGCGCGCGTATGCACGCAAATACAATGTATTCGTGGACCAATTATTAAACAACAAACAAGCAAATACAAAATCTAAATCCTTCAAATATGCGGTGGGTGTGGGTTTTTAATGTTATTTTATTAGTCAGACAACAACCTCTCATCGCTGTGCGGATTCTAGTGGATGTCTTTCTTCGATGGGTTAAGAGAATGAGGCTTATAAACAGAAAAAAACGTTTTATAGCAGGCTCTTGAATAAGATTGGAACGATAATTATTCCATTGATGTTTTCGCTTTAGGGGATGCAAAACCTACCTTTACAACGTACACACTTAATTACCCGATGTTTCATAGTGATGGTTCGAAAACAAATTACATATCATCTACTTGATTTAAAGAGAGTCTTCCTGCTTTGAGGGAAATAGTTTTATCTTATGCTTAAAACCAAAACCAATACCGAAGTATACTTACACCTTTGAATGCAAAGAAAATGAATATCCCTGTGTAAAAAAACATCATCATCATCATCATCATCATCATCATCACCATCATCTCTATCATCATCATCGTCATCATCATCATCATCATCTTCATCATCTTCATCATCACCATCATCATCATCATCTTCATCTTTATCATAACCATCATCATCATCATCACCATCATCATCACCATCATCATTATCCCCACCATCACTACCAGTCGGCTGATTATTCATATTAATTAAAGTTGAAGCAAAAACTCTCGCTAGAACAACGACAGCAACGACATATCCAATAAACTTCCAATATGTAACTTGTTCCTTGATTTACAATCGGAGCAAAACATTTCATTGTTAAACCCACCCCGACTATAGCTGCTATTCAGGCATGTGTTTGCACTGCTTTCCAATCGAAAGAAATTTATTTGTTTATTCTCGAGAGATAAATGCTTCACACCCCTTGAGGTCTTCGGAAACGCATAAAATTTTCTAAATTGAAATTCGACCTAAAACTACAAACCGTGCGTACAGTCCCTACGACTTCTTTAATCCACACTTTAACAAAAGATCAGTAAACACTGTTATGATCTAATATACGACGTATAATATATATTCAGCTTGTTAATTAAGAAATTAATCTCAATCTTATTATTTGTTGACTAAAACAATCGCGCTCTCAGTGTTTCATTAGTTTAACATAAGCCAGTTAATTTTTTGTCTGTATAACGGGTATACCCGAATTAAACCGAAACCATCCGACAGAAACCGATTTGGGGCGATTAACCTTAAGCGCATTGGTCATGCCGAATGAAAATAAAACAAGAAAAAAAAATCGATGCGGAGCATCAAAGTCGCCGAAAATAATATATCACAAAACACAAATTCACTCACTATTATAGAATAAAAATGTTTCAAGAAGCTTATACCATAAGAAGTTTCCAAACAAATAATCGTGAAATGGTACTTTGAAATGGTACGAAGTCACCAATATCGCCTTAGCGCGAGAAATTAAAACAACAACAACAAAAAAAAAAACAACATATAATTTATATTACCTATTTATTTCTTCGTAATATGTCTCCAAAAAGAATATTCTTTAATACAAAAGTAAAACCGTGAAGTTTAAATCTTAACAAGCATTAGATACCGAACAGATATTACACATATGTCTGTCAAAGTGTTCGAGCAAATGTGTTTGATAATTAGTGCAATCTGTCCAAATCTAAACCAAACACACCGCTTAATTATTGTAATATTCACCGAGCTGCTGTTATTGCGCGAATCGCCCCAAAAGCTTTTTGTTTGGTTGTGAAAAAAGATCAAAAATGCGATTACTGATTATTAAAAAGAGGAAACAATAAATCTTTGATACGAAGAAATGTTTAACCATGAACATGGCATTGATGAGACTGTGGTCAAATTAGTGCAGTCCTGCAATTTGAAAATAAGAATTTGGCAATCGATATGCGTAAAAGTTTACTTGTTACTAGTTCCTTAGTTTAATTTTGTTTATATCGTAGTTCTTTAGAAGACACAAGAAAAGAAACAGAACACTTTAGTATAAATGTAACAATTTGTTCTTTACCTGCTGAATATAATATTTTTTTCCGTTAAAAAAACGAAAGCTGTGACGTCACCCCATGGGGATTTCCAAAACCAATTATAAATATAGGGTCGACAAAAACTGTAACTTTGTGTTAGATGTCTTAATCCTGCATTTGTTTTTTTGCTTGAGAACGGCCGAGAATGTGGGAAATCGGACTTTTTCGTAAATTCCTTTAAGAGTTCGTAACAAGCCGGAAAACTTCGGAAATGCCGGACGTCCCGAAAAGATAACGCCGTCGGTATTAGCGTAAGGCTTAACAAAGATTAAACCAATATGGATGTTAAAGAAACGGACCTGAATACGGAAAGGGTAGAATTTGTTCGCGACATTTTTTGTCTCTTACGTGTGTCGCTCGGCGACTGAAGGCGATGACATCTTGATAAGATATTCAGTGTTTGATTCGCACGGAAAGAATTTCAAGAAAAAAAAGCGGAATATGTGTTTTGTGTATTCCTATCGGAAAACATTTGATTGTTCCATTCCACAAACAAAAACATTATTAAAAATAAAAAAAGTGTTGTGAGTGACAATTTTGACAAGGTTAATATGCGCAAAAAATCAACCTTTTTGAAATTTCTAAAGAGGGCAAAAATCTTGTTGACAAGTGAATAAACATGGGCGTTCGTTCTGGTCTAAATTTTTACAAACATGATAACTCTTGTTAATATTGTTGACCAGAAAGATATAGACATTTTAACAACTTAACACAGTCACGATACACAGTCGGTGTATACCGAATTATAAACAGACAAAACAACAGATTTCGCAGATTTTAATTGCATTTTCGAATTTTTCATATACCGATACCGAAGCTTTTAAGTAACGCGTATCGCGATTGGCTAAAACTTCGGAGCTATTATGCGGAAATGCCTTGGTCCGGAAAGAAACAACGTTTTGCTGGTAATGGTGGCATGTTAAGAATAAACGCAACATGGCGACAATAATGAGAAATTTGTCCGAACTTGTCATTAGCCGTACAAACAAAGCTAGAATTAAAGCTCATCATCGCATTGTTTAGGACAGTGTTCTTTTATTAGTGTTATGCGGGCAAATAGGGATGTTTCCTGAAAAGTAAAGTTTATTTCTGGATAACCGATGTCATGGAAGAAATATAGAAAGTGGGCGGATATGACCGATGTCGCTTTAGGTAAACCAGGACGGCTTGTGTGAAATAGCTTGATTGATGTAGGACCTGAAGTATTAAGACCTAGAAAGTAAATTACTTTTTGTGATTCACTTTTTGGACATCGCGAATGATATTCAGTTATTTAATTGTCAGATGAGAGTTTAACTTAACTTCCAGTGTTGAATTTTGGAATACGCCAAAGTGCAGAAAAACACACTGTTATTCTTATTGGATTGTTAAAACATAGCCATTTTCTAGATAAATTTGAAATATTTCCGACAGCTCTTAAATGAAGAAATCTTTTGACTTACATCTCTGTTTTAGCTAACAAAACCTGTTTTTACTGAAAGGAAAATTAAGAAAGCTGAGAACTTTTTATATAGTACAACCTCGAAAAGTATTTAGTCCATCGTCATTGTTAAACTATCACACTTTAATGAATTACCTGAGGTGGCGACAATAATAGCAGCAGCAACACACACAACAACATCAAAAACAACAACGACATTAGGAGTCCAGCCGGAAGTTGCAATTGGTTATTTTACGTTCTTGAAATAAACGAGAATGCTGTTTTCATACTAGCGGGACGGATGGACATTTTTTTCTTGTATCAACCTTTCTAGTGAGTATAAAGAGTTGTTTTGATTTGTTCGACAGTTTAGAAGCTGATTTAAACGACATCAAATACAACATAAACGACAGGGTTCAACTGGAAGACGGGACGAATACCGAGACGTCTATTTTGTTGATCAATTATTTAGACAACAATATTAATGCTACCATGCACAGTTTCGTTTGATAGTGTAAAAGGAAACTCTATCCCGTCAAATAAGCAAATCTGCTCTCCATAAAACACATTTTCTACAACATTGATACAAACGACATTGAGAATCGAGAAAATTATGACACTGTCAACCAAACAACTGTTGCATTAACTGCCAAAAAAAAAAAAAAAAGATCTGACATACTTTGTTGAAAAAAACAGTATATTCTTTCAGTTACCCAATAGGTTATGGAAACAACAGCAGCATCCGTAACATCACTTCATCGATGACTGCTGCCAAACAAAAACACAAATCGCCAATACTTGAAACGCCACCAAAAGCATTAATCATCATTTAAGATCTTTATCTTCAATACCGCACTCTATTACAAGCTAAAAATAACGCATTCCGAACAAGAAAACCAAGTTTTGCACCATTACAAAACCACAACCCAAAATAGTACCATAAGATAAAGAAGAATACAGTAATTCTATCTTCCAACTATTTTACTGTCAGATATTTCTCTTCAACTTATTGGAGATTCAATCACCAAATATACCGCAATATCTAAAAAATGCTGGAAAGATAAGAAACACAAAGACTATGCGCACATTCAATTAAAAAAGGAGACTAAGAAAACGACATAAGGCAATGTAATTGTACCTTATAAAACTGCAACTGAAAAGAAGAGAGTAAAATATCAGAACACATGCGACATGACAAATACCGGGAAAGTACCACAATGCTGTCTGCATGTGAAAATAGTATTGCGAAAGTAGCCAGAAGTAACCACACACACACATACACTGAAATTGTGATATAAACATTCTATTATTGAACAGGAGATATATTAAAAACAGAATACATAGGACAAAGATAAACGGCAATACAAATGAATTACACTGAGATAAGTGAGAATAATAAATTGCATATAAAACTTTAACAAAGCAAGGACAATGCAAGCTGTGCTTGTGCCAAGTTTTCTACTCCACTGTGTCATCCTTTCTCACCACAGTCTCTCTGCCCGGAAACCAATCCTGCTCGGAAACATGGGGTTTGAACCCGGCATGCTAGATCAAATGGCGGGAAACAGCGAGATCTCGTCGGAGAAACTGTGTGACTTGATGTTCTTACAAAGAAAGCAGCGGAAAATCTGCCGACGGGAAAAGGGTGTTTCTGACACGCTTGTTGAGGCCACCCGACTGTCCAGCGGAGAGTGCATTCAACAGTTTAAGAATGAAAGATGGAATTGCTCACTTGGAGAACAGTATAGGTTGAACATACTTCGTAGAGGTGAGTGGATTTTTCTTAAATTATGATTTTATGTGCAATTATAAAACATTATAACTATATAAATTTATTTGTAGTACGTGGAATGCGTTTGCGCAATGTCATGTGTTTGCATTAAATTACAGTTAAAGGTACTATTAAAAAATCACGTAGATTAAACCATCTAAGTTCGCATTCAATTAAGAAGGGAATACTTTTCCACAAGAATGATCCATGCATTCTTATGTACTAATGTTCATTGAACAGTACCGTAAAACACGACCGTATATGCACTGAAAACACTCCAAATGCTGCGATGGCCAAGGCATTTGTGTGCGTGTTTTTCATATTTTAGGATATTGATACAAATCCCATCGGTTACCATTTTATGTTTCAATATCTTGGTGGTTGAAAAAAAAGATGATTTGTTAGATGATATTAGTCTATTTTTTGTCAGATACAGTTAATCTTGTTAAATGTTAGAACGAAAGGAAAACAACCTTACGGTCAGGACCGTTTAGGTTGTCGGACATGTCGGACAACTAATTGATTTTTAAAAGAGGCGAACATTGCAGCTTTTCGTTTTAATTTTTAAAATATAAATTTGTTTAATAAAGCTCTCAATAAATGTGTAATTTGAGTGTCGACCTTTATGTATTAAGATGTTGATTTTCTTCATAAAGCTGTATATACTATATTTAAATACATGCACGTGCATATGGAGCATGGAATTGACCTTTACCCGCTGCAGTATTTTCTTCTTTATAATATTACAATAATGGTTTAATAGTGTGTTAGTCTGCGTTGTGCCGGTGGTTCTACCCAGACATTTGTCTAGGGTCTTCCTTCACCAAATTATGTATCGCTATAATGATTCTAACAGCTCGCTGAGTTGTATTTCAACAACAAAACAAAACAGAATGTACACATCGTTGTAATATTACATTTACACACTGCAGTTACATAAAAGTCAGAGAATTATGAATTAAAACATTGCAGTAGTATTAATGTTAGAGAATGATAAATTTACACGTCGTTAGATAATTATGAATGTTCACATTACAGTTATATAAGGGTTATTGATTTATAATGTACATATTGCAGTTATATTATGTTTAGAGAAAAATAAATGTGTACATTGCAGTACTATAAATGATAGAGTTCTATGGGGAACTGTAGAATATTTTCTTCTTAAAACGTTCGAACTCAAATTTTCTGAAAATCGCTTTTTTTCAAGAGTTAAACTAAACAATTGCTCTCTTTTATTTGCAAATGTTCATGGGCACCGAAAATGTGAGATTAAGCATTTTTACAAGACAACAATTTTGGTTAGAGAATTATGATTTTGGTACATTGTAATTTTATTAAGGTCAGAGATTTATGAATGTACACATTTTAGTAACAGTACAGTTAGCGAATTATGAAGTTAGAAAATTAAGATAAGAGAATTATAAACCAACAGACTGCAGTAACATCTCGGTTAGCGAATTATATATTTGCACGTTGCAGTAACATCTCGGTTATGGAATTATAAATTTGCACGTTGCAGTAACATCTCGGTTAATAAATTATAAATTCACGCCTTACAGTAACATCTCGGTTAATGAATGATAAATTCGCAAGTTGCAGTAACATCTCGGTTAATGAATTATAAATTCGCAGGTTGCAGTAACATCTCGGTTAATGAATTATAAATTTGCACGTTGCAGTTACACCTCGGTTAATAAATTATAAATTCACGCCTTACAGTAACATCTCGGTTAATGAATGATAAATTCGCAGGTTGCAGTTACATCTCGGTTAATGAATTATAAATTCGCAGGTTGCAGTAACATCTCGGTTAATGAATGATAAATTCGCAGGTTGCAGTAACATCTCGGATAATGAATTATAAATTCGCACGTTGCAGTAACACCTCGGTTAATGAATTATATATTTGCACGTTTCAGTAACACCTCGGTTAATAAATTATATATTTGCACGTTTCAGTAACACCTCGGTTAATGAATTATAAATTTGCACGTTGCATTAATATCTCGGTTAATAAATTATATATTTGCACGTTGCAGTAACACCTCGGTTAATGAATTATATATTTGCACGTTTCAGTAACACCTCGGTTAATAAATTATATATTTGCACGTTGCAGTAACACCTCGGTTAATGAATTATAAATTTGCACGTTGCAGTAACACCTCGGTTAATGAATTATAAATTTGCACATTGCAGTAACATCTCGGTTAATGAATTATAAATTTGCACATTGCAGTAACACCTCGGTTAATGAATTATAAATTTGCACCTTACAGTAACATATCGGTTAATGAATTATAAATTTGCACGTTGAAGTTACACCTCGGTTAGCGAATTATAAATTTGCACGTTGCAGTAACATCTTGGTTATCGAATTATAAATTTGCACGTTGCAGTAACACCTCGGTTAGCGAATTATAAATTTGCACGTTGCAGTAAAACCTCGGGTAATAAATTATATATTTGCACGTTGCAGTAACATCTCGGTTAATGAATTATAAATTCGCAGGTTGCAGTAACACCTCGGTTAGCGAATTATAAATTTGCACGTTGCAGTAACACCTCGGTTAGCGAATTATAAATTTGCACGTTGCAGTAACACCTCGTCTAGCGACTTATAAATTTGCACGTTGCAGTAACACCTCGGTTAATGAATTATAAATTTGCACGTTGCATTAATATCTCGGTTAATGAATTATAAATTTGCACATTGCAGTAACACCTCGGTTAATAAATTATACATTTGCACGTTGCAGTAACATTACAGATTAGAAATTATGAACTTACACATTGTGAGAGAGAATTTAAAAAACCCCAGATTATTTCACACATTAAATTATAACTTTTTAATTGCAATAACATTTTGTAAGCGAATTATGAATTTACAATTTGTGTGAGCGAATAAAGAATTACCAAATTACACAAAATTGAGAAAATGTAAATTTACAAAGCGAATTATGAAATTTAACATGGTAGTAGCATTAACGTTAGCGAATTATGAATTAGAAGTGCAGTAGCATTGTTACACAAATGCTTATAGTAACTGTGTACAATACAGTGTATACCCAATAT
Organism: Sinonovacula constricta; assembly: GCA_007844125.1. Lineage (NCBI taxonomy): Eukaryota > Metazoa > Mollusca > Bivalvia > Cardiida > Solecurtidae > Sinonovacula > Sinonovacula constricta. The sequence goes on along the minus strand of CM017573.1, from coordinate 33,430,921 downwards.
CCATTTATAATGTAGTTTGTACTGCAGTAATCACAATTACCATTGAAAGTGTTTGGGTTTTTTTTTTTTTTTTTTTTTTTTTTTTTTTTTTTTTTTTTTTTTTTTTAAATAGTGGACATATTTAGAAGGTCAATGTCATGAGGTAATTTCTTATTGTGACCGTACTTTCCTTTATAATTATGAACGTGTTCAAATGTATTGATGTTAGTTGAGTTCGATCATGGATTGCTTTGAAAATGCTTTTCCACAATGGCCATAAATGTATAAATAACAATTTTATTGAGGTTACGGAAATGTGTTCATTTATGAAATTTTGAAGCAGGTTTTCAGAATTTGAACACTATTATTATTGAATTCCTTTGACATACATGTACATTTAGGAGGTTGATGAGGTAAATATTTTGTTGTAGTATTCTTTTTAACATCTAATTTTATGAAGTGTGTTGATAAATGTAAAGCGGTTACTTAAGTAGTATTTTTAATGACGTAGTTAATTCTTTGTTTACATGTATAAACAAAATGATCAAATATGATCATAGTTAACGGTGATTTTATATAATAAAACTTCATTGAAGTGTTTTGACATACAGGAATCTGATTAGACAAAAAGACCTTTGTATTGTGCTTAGATTGGATTTAGCAATGAACAGGTATTGATGCGTTCTGTGAAATCGGTTAAGTGAGGAACTGACGCAAAGTCTGCCAATAAGTCTAGAGGCAATTATTCCTACTACTTTGGAGTCACTATGGCGCCGTTCAAATATTATATTTGACTGAAAAAGACAGGAAAATGACTGAGTAGAACCAGGGACTCAGATTATGCCATTTAAAAAGTAAAATATTCTTCCCATATTAAAATGATTGCCCTGAACATTTACCGTTTTACTGCTGGCGAACCAAGGAGAATACCATACATACTCAGAAGTCTTACAAACACGCACCCTATATACAGATAGAATTCCGGACGAAGAAAGACAAACACACGCAGACAGACACAAAGACAAACACGTTCGCAGACGAAGCGACATCAGAAACGGACACAGACGGGTCTGTGGTGAGGACAGAGTCTCTCTCGTTGCTATGGTAACCGGGTATACTCCCTATCTATCAAACAACAAGAGACAAACAAGCAGATTTCTAGCCGATGTTGTACAAACACTCGAAGCTCCAATAGGATACCCAGAGACCGGTCGTTGAGTACTAGTTGATACACGAGAAAAGATGCCCCCGTCAATATTTAAGCTTTGAAGTAGTAAAGGCTGGTGATGGAGACAGGATGGGTGTATATTTGTCAGGGTCTATTAGCAGCCCATTTTTTTATAAATAGAATATCGTTCTGTGGATTTTATAAAACAATTTGTCCAATACATTTTTATTTTAACCAATGCATTTATAATATACAGTACTTTTATTTTATACATTACATTGATATCATTAAATACTTTAATATTATTACAATTGAATATTTTGAAATTAGGTAAACAGAACAAGCACGACTTTCAAAAACTAACCAACCAACTAACCAACAAACAAATCAACCAACCAACAAACAAACAAACCAATAAACAAACAAGTATACATTATCGTCGCCACGCATAATTCATGTTATGAATATGAATATCGGCTGCATCTTTACATTGTCATTTTTTTTTTTTTTTTTTTTTTTTTAAAAATACAATGAACAATATAAAATTCCCATCATTTAGTTTAAGGTGAATAACGACTATACATGGCTTGTTTACATTTGACAATTAAGGTCACTGAGCCGAAGAGTGGTGTTTTGAATTATCCAATATTGAAATCAACCGTCATAAATTTGACCCATATTTTGACCTTTTGTAAACACAAAAAGGTTAAACACATTAACCGAGGCAGATAAATCAAATGACGGCCTTCAAAATATTTATTTTATAAATAAATAACTTGACACGTGCAACGTGTAGGTCACGTCTCTTTAATTTATATGGGTCAAAGGGACTGGAACATTTTGTCAAACAGGAATTAAACAACAAATAAGGCTAGCGGCAAAACTTGGTAAAAGTTGTCTAGGTACTATTAGATTTTATTCTCTCTGCTGTTTGTGTGTACTCAACAAGTGTTGAATAAATGCGAAAAGAAGTCGCCTCATTGTCTTTCAGCTAGTTGTTCGTTTTTTGTGTGTTTTATGTTACATCGCAACGACATAATATTTGGTTATATTGGCAACGTCCAGCTAATTATTGCTAGGGTAAGACCCCAAAACATGTCTGGGTAGAACCACTGGTGCATCGCAGGTTATTGAGAAAACTTCCGCACTTGAAAGATCTCGCTCTGACCGGAAATCGGTCTCACGAGGTGACGGGCTGAGGACTGTAACCGTTCGGACACAGCGCTCTCTTGCCCACTGTAGTCTTAGTTCCAAATTGAATAACATACATAATTAAATAAAGTCTGCATATTTAAAACTATTAGATAATTAGTACATTCATATTGCAATTCTTTTGTTGTGTGCCTGTTATATGGTGACACATTTCCAGCACCACTAAATTATGTCTTATCATGAAAATTATATGTGACTTTCACGTTTAAAGTCACTTAACATGGCAGTATATGTTGTTATCATGGTACACTTCACTACAATATTAACACAATTTTTCGGTTTGTAAGTGCTTTATTTTTCTCACCATGTACCTGTTATTCTAGTTTCACGTATTTCAAGTAGTTTTGTGAAAACAGTTATTGCAAAGAAAAGTTTTTAAGTCTCCACTTGTCTTAACACAGATTTAATTTAGATACATTCTCCCATGTCCCAAGCAGATATAGTGCAGCCTTTATTGTGAAAACATGCATTGGTCATAATACTACACTCAGTCATATTATTTGGATATCAGGTCAACCGCTTGTGGAACTCCTATTATACACCGAACATAAGAAACAATGCAAATTTCCACTTGTAACGGCTTTGGGTATGTCGCGGCCAGAATTCGAACACACAACCTTCAGGACCCGAATATTTTAAATGAAATGACGAATTCAGAGATCCGCGACAATTTACACAAAAGCGAAAGTGCATACGTCTTTAAATTGTAGTGGTATAACTCCCTTGATCACCTTTAATCAAATATACGGGTAGACCCACGAGTGATCGGCCCAGTGTCAGGATATTGTGATTAGGCGTGGTGTCCTGACAGGTGTGCAGTTAAAGCATTACTATATCTCATTCAAAGGGGAAATATTGGTTGTCATAAAACTCTACCGAAACCAGTGTATTTTACCATTTTAAGAGCGACATTCACTATAAAAGCATGCCGAAAACGTCCATCCTGATGAAGTACCATTGTGAACAAAGGAACTGTACCACGACTATTTTTTATGGAGAGCAGTACCTCCTGTAGAATAACATCTTAGATGGACAATAGTATTGCAGGCATAACAGGAAACCTCAGCTGTTCACTGAGATGTTTTTTCAGAGAAAAGAACCGAATATGTCGCCGTTAAAAGTGTCGCTTACAATTTTAAGAAAGAGAAGTAGCATTGATAGGAATTCGCATCTTTTTGGCGAGGCATTGTTTAACAAAGCAACCGGGTATGCCGATATTAACAATGCAGCTTTCAGTTACATAAATATGTAGCAGACAACAAGGAAGGCAGCATGTAGCAGAAAGTCTAGTTCCCATCCTTATAGCAGAGTTATCGTTCGTTACTCTCGCACCGTATATAGTGAACCGTCAGTGTAAAAGGAAGTCTAGGTCCATCATATGCAGTTAAGGAGCCGACACTCTAACCATCGCGTCTCGTGGGCCGTTCAGATATGTAACCGACGTATATCTTCTTTATCCAACCTCAGCCTTCACCTCATAGGTTCGAGTCTCACTTGTGGAAGAATTTTCAAAAAAGAATGCACTGTAAGTCGACATGCGTTAAGTCGGTGGTTTTAGCTTAAGTACCTATTAACAGAAAGATAAACAGACAGCCAGACCAAATGACAAACAAAAAAAGACAATACGCAGTAGAAAACGTTCACTTTCCCAACCTACACCTTCCCATTTCTCCCACAAGTCGCTGTCATACCATTTGTTACCATGAATTCTTCCCGAGGCATTCCTTGGGCTCCCATATTGCTCACCTCAACAAGTGAGATAAAGGTGATTTAATGGCGAATATTTCCCCGTATCAATTGCTAATACCATATAAGAAAGTAGTTTATCAATGTATTACTGAAATCCTGGCTGTCGGGAAAGTTAAGCGAAAGCTACCCGTCGTGGAGATAATAGTGACAATTTTAACATCCCTATATCACAGCAATCGTTCGCAACAACGTTTCATGGTTGCCCCGCAGTTTTACCGAAATGACGGCTAATGGCGACCGAGGCCTGGTGCTAGTAAACTGACTTTTGACTATTTTTGAGAGAGTTTTGTATCGTACTTTACGCGGAGGTCTTTTAACTTTGTGACTTACAGTTCTTTACCTACTCGTTTATAAGTATGAGTTCCGGTCGGGACGCAGTCTCTATTTATCCATTCGATCTAACAGTAACACAAAGAAAGCTTTCCAATATTCTTCATGTCTTTTTTTGAAAACTTGGGCATCAAAGTTCGTGATCTTTAAGTGCGGACCCCGGTTAGGACGGATTATTGTAAATATTATTGCTTTTTTAATCGCACGAAAATAAAAAAAACGACGAGGTGCCATGTAGCCTTTTCCTTTTCCTTTCCCTTGGGTTTAAATCAAAGTAAGAGAAAATATTGCATTGGGAAAATGTCTACCTTATGACAAACTCTGCCAATGTGTCTACACCAGACTTAATGAAAAGTTGGTTTGAAAGCGATGATAGGATTGTAGCATAGGATTGTAGCATATGATTGTAGCATAGGATTGTATCATAGGATTGTATCATAGGATTGTAGCACATGATTGTAGCACATGATTGTAGCACAGGATTGTAGCATAGATTTGTAGCATAGGATTGTAGCATAGGATTGTAGCATAGGATTGTACATAGGATTGTAGCATATGATTGTAGCATAGGAATATAGCAGCATAGGATTGTAGCATATGATTGTAGCATAGGATTGTATCATAGGATTGTATCATAGGATTGTAGCACATGATTGTAGCACAGGATTGTAGCAGCATAGGATTGTAGCATAGAATTGTAGCTTAGGATTGTAGCATGGGATTGTAGCCTAGGATTGTAGCATGGGATTGTAGCATAGGATTGTAGCATAGGATTGTAGCATAGGATTGTAGCATAGGATTGTAGCTTAGGATTGTAGCATGGGATTGTAGCCTAGGATTGTAGCATGGGATTGTAGCATAGGATTGTAGCATAGGATTGTAGCATAGGAATGTAGCATAGGATTGTAGCATAGAAATGTAGCATACGATTGTAGCATACGATTGTAGCACAGGAGTGTAGCACAGGATTGTAGCATAGGATTGTAACATAGGATAGTAGCATAGGATTGTAGCTAAGAATTGTAGCATGGGATTGTAGCCTAGGATTGAAGCCTAGGAATGTAGCATAGGATAGTAGCATAGGATTGTAGCTAAGAATTGTAGCATGGGATTGTAGCCTAGGATTGAAGCCTAGGAATGTAGCATAGGATTGTAGCATAGGATTGTAGCATAGAAATGTAGCATAGGATTGTAGCATAGGATTGTAGCATAGAAATGTAGCATAGGATTGTAGCATACGATTGTAACATTGTAGACACGGCCTACTTTCATACATTGATTAAAATAAAATCTTCTATATAAAGACTACTTGTAACTCCTCAGCCCCTTACTATGTAGATTCGAGCACAGGTTGGGGCGAGAACTTTTATGTGAGAAGGTTTTCCAAATTAACCAGCGGTGCGTCGGAGGTTCTGGCCAGACGTAAGTCTAGGATTTCATGTCTGGGGGTCTTCCTCCACCAATAATTAACTGTATGTCGCCTATATGACCACAATTGTGTGATGTAACAAAAAGTCAAACAAACACAACGACTGTAATACATGTGTGTACACAATAAGCTAAACTTGTTATTTATAAACGTATTTTTATAAGAAATAAATGAGATCTTTAAGTGTATACATGGAACTATTTTGCAACGCGGAAGCAAAAATCCATAAAATCAGAAGGTAGTGAAGCGTCACTGTATAGATGTAACTAAAATCTAGTGACCTCACTGTTTATGTCGGGTCGTGGTGGTTTTTATCCTGATACGCATCTGCGTTCTTCCACTATACGTCATAACAATCGGGAAATAATATTTATGGTTTAATAAAAATGCATTACGTATAGCAATTTTAATTTATCCCAACTAAACAAAAAAAAGTTCATTTCAGATTCCACTTATATTGTTGTGTATAGAGTCAGCTGTAACCAAATGAAATGTGCCATAACTGAACTGCAAATGAACCGTTTCTTTTACAACATGCATTTTATACCTTCCTTTTATATTAAAGCAAGTATATAAACTAAACTAACGCACTTATAAGACGCTAAAGGAAAATAAATGCACTTATTCTTCATGGCATATCTTTTCTTAGACCATGCAGTCTTCAATCTACCCTCGGGAATAAAGGAATTAATGATCAAAAAGATCGTATATACGTTTAGACCATAATCTAGGTTTATAACAGGTGGGCACTTATCTTTATTATATACTATGGCGCCGAGCCTGTGTTGTTGTAATTGTTGGTAGTCATATCAAAGTTATGGGTTATTTTGTAAGGATTGCGTAGCTAAGATAAAAATGTACTTTCTTAAGCGAACAACTTCTTAGATTGCATTAATATCATGTCTCTGAAGATATTTGATGCCGCCGACATAATTTAAATCCGTCCACCATTGTGTCTTTTTCATATTGACAGCTGACTTTTTATTGATATATACGTTAAATGAAATACGTCGCAAACACACATTCATAATCAGTGTGTGCACTAAGACCATTTTTTGAGATTAAGCCGGTAGATATTTCTGTTCTGACACCTTGCACAACAATATGCTGACATTTAACTATGACTTTCATCAAAGAATTCTGTACCTGAAAGTAATTGCACTGACTGAATCTTGAACATACATGCAGTAAGGAGTTACTGTTTGCGGCGTAATAAGTCTATGACTCGAACCTATTGGCCAATTGCTCTCCACATCGCAGTTGATATAGATATCGATGAAAGGATATTCGTCGTTGTAGGTGTATGCTCGTATTTTATTTGACGAGTGATCGTAGAAAATATATCTTTACGAGTGGCGCAGCCACAAGTAAAATATTATTATTATTTTTATGACAAGAGTGAAATAATATAAGATCATACACTTAAATCGACATAATTTTCTTTTTATTTCATGCTTATTTCGTCTTTTAACTTTATTTGTATCACCTGTTTTGCAATCCCGCCCGTCATGACTAATTGCCTCCTTCAGGTCAAACATTGAAAATGATAACCTTATCATTTTACAGTGGACTAGTGGGAAATAATAGTTTTCTTTCACATGTAGTTCATAGTCTTCACACCAAGGCATGAAGTGAACGTTCACTTTTACCACCTGAAATAACGATTGTACTTAGCGACTTTTGTAGTTTTGCCGTATTTTATACGTAACTGGATGCAGCCAAAGCGCAAACAAATATTAATTATAGTTGCTTTTATACATATATAAAACGAAACAAGAAAAAGTATTTAGTTTCATATTTACAAAAACTTGAAAAGGTAACTCATATATAAAAGCTTCATCCAGAATACAGCAAACCAGGGTAGATTTATGTTTCGATTAAACATTTTTTTCTTGACAAGATATGGATTGATGCACTAGAAATATTAAATCTTATAGCGGCATATCCTTTGATGTATCATAACGGCACATAGACATGAAGCCAATCTCTGAGTTGATTAGAATCGTTATTAATTGGAATGAGCAGACATTAAGAATCAATTAATGTGGTTATTTTAATTGTAGAAGTGTTGATGATGATGTGGTGATGATGTGATGATGATGTGGTGATGATGTGATGATGATGTGATGATGATGTGATGATGATATTGTTGAGAAACTGTGCGATGGCGTTCATGGAAATGCTGGTGATGGTTTTGGTAATGCTGGTGTTGCTAATTGGAGTGATAATGATAATGTTTATAAATATGTTGTTGGTGTTGTTGCTGTTAATGATTCTGATAACGACGAGAAGAGGAATACGACGAGAAGGAGGAGGATAAGGGAAGAAAAATTATGGGGAAATAGATGATAATGACTTTCACTGCAATAACGGATGATAATAATGATGATGATGATGATGATGATAATGATGATGATGATGATGATGATGATGATGATGGTGATGATGATGATGAGGATGACGACGACGACAACGGCGGCGACGATCATGATGATGATGACTTTGCCATCACTTTTTTTTCATCCTCTGGACTGCAAATTCAGCGGAATGCTGTTATGTTGTTGTTTTGTCTACTGAAATTATACTGCATTCAGCAACATAGACCAAATACCACAAGTCCCACTCTCCTCCCCATCTCTCATTTTCTGTTAGGAGCAACACTAGCCTCATTTCTACAACTACTATGACAATGAAAACGATGATTTGTAGTAATAGCGACAACACAAACACGCTAATGCGACGTTGTAGACAGATGTACGTAGACGGTGTAGCGACATTACAGCGCCAAAAGGCGTCTTTAACGTGTTGTTTGACTTGTTCTGGACGTCGCGCCGGTTCATCCTTGTCACAGCCAGGCTAGACTCTCGCAAACTTGAAAGAGTGGAAAAGAGGGGAATTTTAGTTTCTGTATAATTTTAACGGTGTCTTTTATTTTTCTTTCAAATCTTAATAACTCATCGGATTGGTAGGATTTAAATAAAAAATCATTGGCAACCAGTCAGGTAGTCGCAAATTATTCCGACTTTGATCTCAACGTCTGTTAACCTTGAACCAAACATTTAAGTTTAAAATAATTAAACAATCCTTCTTAATCGTTTGTCTTTATTAACGCATTTTGATTGGCCATATTTTAATAGCAAAAGCTATCTCGACAGATCAAATGGAGGAAACTGTCCTTGACTTGAGCTTGTTTTTGTTTCCTCGTGCCCATGCTCAAAGTTTATAAACCATTTAATTTGAGCTTACAATCATGCGGAAGCATCTGATTGGGCAGTTTTGTGCTATCTAGAATACTTTTTTGAACAATCCGGCTGCGGAAAACCGTCTCACATTCGGGTTCAACGTATTTTTAAAACCCGTGCTAATTACCTATTTATAAACATAAAACATTTTTCCTCAAAAATATAAATTCCAAAAGATAAAAAGGGGGCAGTGTTGATTGACAGTCTAGTAGGCTCTTCGCATATTTCAGCCTGATAAATCTTGTGAAAACAATTCACATTGACATAGGGATTAAACCCAGGAAAAATGGTGCATACAAATTAGCAAAAATGCCATTGTCTCCACTCTTTATATGTTTCATAGCAAAAAAGGCACAAGATTAAAAGAAACTCACATTTTATTTAAGGTATTAGAATATTAAACTATACACATTTTATGAGGCATAGGTGGCACATAATTATGTAAGTATAATTGTCTATCAAACTTGATACCGTTAACACACGGGAGTCGTTTCTCAGTCTTCCCTTTTCTCAAATCTCTATCTCTCACACTTTCTCTCTCTCCCCCTCTTAGTTTCTTTCACTATCTAGCTCTAGCTCTTCACTCTGTCAACCTTTTTATACCCCTTCAACTTTAGTATTTCATTTACTTCTTCTTCTTCTTCTTCTTCTTCTTCTTCTTCTTCTTCTTCTTCTTCTTCTTCTTCTTCTTCTCCTTCTTCTCTCTCCCATACATTTTTCCTCCACACACAGGTTCTTAGACACTCTAACACCCCCGAAGTTTCAAGACAAGTCTCCATGTCACGAGTCTCTCTCTCTCTCTCTCTCTCTCTCTCTCTCTCTCTCTCTCTCTCTCTCTCTCTCTCTCTCTCTCTCTCTCTATCTCCCGCCCTCTCTCTCTCTCTCTCTCTCTCTCTCTCTCTCTCTCCTACGGATTCGATCAAAATCTCTCTCGAATAAAATCCCATCGGTTCATTTAAGCACGGGGAGACAAAATCCCCCCCGTAAATTTTCCAAATCGGACTACCCCGCGCCCCGTGAAAAAATCCCACACTTTGTCTCTCTTTTTTATCTGGTTCGCACAGTAAATATAATCAAAACAACGCGTGATTTTTTTCGTAAGAAAATCAACCGTCAATATTTTAGTTGCAGTAATTTAGAGAATTTTTTTATCCGCCTATGCTAAAATGAACGAAAGAGATTTTGTCCAGGCGGATTTTGTTCTACACCCTTTTCCTTCACCTCCAGCCATTCTCTACCACACTCACCACACACATTGATATTTTAGGGCATGGGTATCGACAAACTACCTTGTCCTCGGCGTCACGGTGATGTTTCTATTAGACAAGACCAACAACGGTGATTGAGGCACATGGTGGGAAGGTACGGGTTGCTCGCTTAATTACAGTCCCACCCACCCACCTCGGATGACCAGAATTAGGGGTTAGCTGGATTTTAAATGCATTTAAACGACCATTTAATCTCGACCCCAATGGGTCTTTTGTCACATTTCTACATTCTAAATCTGTCTGGTCATGATCTCTCTAAACTGGTGAGGTTAAACAAGAAATATCTTTTTTTAAAGAGATATAAGACGTTGTAATAAACTCCTACACATTTGCAGTTGTGAAGTTGTCCATTAGAAATAACGCAGTAAAATAGGTTTAAATGACGGCGATAGGTTGATGCTTTAGGAGCGGTATCCGATAGTTTGGGCAAAAAAAATCTTTTCTAAAAAACAAATTTGTGTTACCTGAACAGATTCCGCTAAATGCTATTTTTTGTTGAAGCCCTACATCTATGTGAACAATGGAGACTAGCACCCCAGTCGCCAATAAAACATGAGTTTCCTATCTTAGCTAAGCAGCACAGTTAGATATTTTTAAACTAAAGAAAACACACGTGACCACTTCCTTTTGAGATCAAGTTAAATGATCATCCGAGTAATCAGCTCTGACGTCGATATCTATTTTTAGCCGGAATCCCGAGCGAACTTATTAATAGATTTTTGAACTAATGGACATTCAATGCGACGTATTTATTGTCTAACAATTGACGTAATGTTATAATCAGCTTTTAATTTAGAAGCAGTTATGTACAGTTCCTGAGGAAAGGGCTAGGATTTTGTTGTATTTAATATAGACAATCTATACCGGTATACACCTTTAAATAGGATTCACATATTGTAGGCATAAACTGCATTCAGTTTACGCTTTATGTAGCAAGTTTACACCTTGATATAGCAGTTATTATCAAATATTTGTCATAGACTGGAATGTTAACCTGATAGAGTTTATATTTCTACTCACGTATTTTAATTTTATCCTTATTGTAATCTATTCTCGTTAAATTTCAATGTATTCGGCGCCGTATGGCATATCAAGTATCGGTGTGCCGTAAAACCCAAAATACAAAAATACATTATGGGATGTCACATAGTTTAAGAATGTTATGTTAAGATCACCGATCTAATTGAAATTTATTTCAATATATGCCGCCTTTTCTTTCCCTCGCATTACGCCTTACTTCTTTCTCTTATTTTTAATTTGTATATTTATATCGGTGCCAGTTAATTCTTCGATGTGTAAATCGACTGTGCATCAACGTCTCTGAATAAGGCTGCCATTATGAAGGGTCAACGGCATATTACCTAAACTCGCATTTCTGGCAGTGAAAGAACAATGGTGTTACCAATGAAGATCAACTTGAACACCTCGGATAATTCACGAAACATCTCTCAGTTGTATGAAGGGAAACCCTCCCGAACAATACATGTCGTTACCTAAGACGTCATCAAAACAAAGTAAAGATATATATGTTTTTGTTTTCGCTATTGAACATCCAATAAAAGTTGTATATCTAGCAATTTGTGTTATTTAAATTGACAAAGGAACGTTTACATTGAAAAATAACCCAAGAAACTACACAAATATCATTTGGAGAACCTTTTTACCGCCTTTTTCTTTTTTCTGCGAACAAAAAGCTGCGATTTTTTAATTATCATTGTACAGACGCACACGGATGATCGTATCGATGACGGAATAACCTGAGGAGTTAAGATTGCAAATAGATGAGCAAACACGTTCGCGTATGCGTGCGCATACACATACGCAAAACAAATGTAAAAAAAAACTTTGGCGCATTCTAGCCAGCGATACAAAATCATCTCACCACATCCGCACGGGAAGCACATCCATACATATAATCTCTTTCGCTAAAGACTGTCCCCAAACCTGACCATTAATTGACCAAAGGTCACGACTTCGGCCATTATATCGACCACACATTCTTGACTGTTGATACGTGGTCATTCAAGACTGTGATTTACGATTTACGAGCATTTCTTCACTTTTTTCTTTCTTTCACTTAATTTCGCCACCTTTACAAAGAAAAATCTCAATACCTTGACCACCGGTGGTAGGGGAAAAGAAGCCGAAGAGTAAAGAGCGGAGAGTTTTGTTTCCAGCTTTTAACACATCTCAATGAATCCGAGCAAATAACGCGTGTATTATTCGCATTTTCCCGCGCCAAGTCAATGTTTAGCCCTACTTGTCGAACAGTGTATGAGCAATTAAGCACGAGGTCGGAGAAGGAAAAGATTTTAAACGTATTGTGTCCGAAGGTGTAATGGAGTCAGAAGCTTTAAGGACACCATTTTAAATGACCAATGTTTCCTCACTTGTTGAAGAGCGGGTACAATTCTTTCCTTCATGCCAGATAAGATCATTTTCACACCTTCCGGCTATTTTAAAAAGATCCGTTTCGAAAATTATACGCTTGGCTTCTGTCTTTGTCGTGGGATGTTTGCTGTACAGAAAGCGTGAAATGGTAGAATATGCATAAAAGACGGTTTGATGGTTTAATTTTTCTTGAATCTTATCGCAGAAAGATGGCAAAAAATATTAAGTAATTCAATATTACGTTTAAACACATGTTTTATGTATATAGAAATCTTTGGGTAAAAAGCTAACAAACAAAAAGGTATTTGACACAATTTAATTTTAATTAATAAACTTAAATTGAACATTGTTGAATGTAAATCATTTTTTTTTCTAAATAAACTCAACAACAAAAACAATACAACAACACCCGAACCAACAGTTTTAAAAGAACAAAGTTTAAAAACTTTTTTTTTTTTAATTCTTAATTTGAATTTTACAATATAGTATAAATGTCTGTAGATTATTAGAAGCATGTCACGCATTCCTTACTCAAATACTTGTTGTTATATACCATGTATCATGGAGTATATACTTTGATGTTGCATATAAGTTTAAAAAAATAAAATCTCTCTCTGTCTCTCTCTCGGTGTCTGTGTCTCTCGCTCTGTCTTGTCTCTCCGTCTGACTCTGTCTGTCCGCCTGTCTGTCTGTCTCTGTCTCTCTCTGTCCCTCCATGTCTCTTTCTGTCTCTGTCTCTCTCTCTCTCTCTCTTATTGTTTTCTTTTTGAAGTACATCACAACGACTCGTCATTGTCATTCAAGCAACATGCAGCTATTTTGATGGAGGAAGACCCCAGACAAATATCTGCGTAGAATCACCGGCCCACCACATCTCTGATATTAGACCTTTTCACATTAAGTCCATCGCCCTGAACGGGACTCGAACCCAAGCAGTGAGAGAACGTCTCTATTAATAAGCCATCAATATTTCCCCCATAACAACTAATAACAACATTACTCGAAACTGTGCCGAAGATCCTAATCAGACAATACCAGAGGGAGCTTGCTGTTCTGGATTGACACTATTTGTATGCGTTTGAATACGTCGTTATAAGTCAAAACTGGAGAAGATAAACTGATCTCAAGCTCTTGAGGAAACCATGTCGATGGAGCAAATTGTTCTCAAAAAATGACAGTGAGGTACATTTTTCCCTTTCACGGCAAAAGAGAAGATTTGCAACACTTTCCAGCTGTTTATCTTAGCGATACTTTGACTAGTTTTTATTCTTGTCAAAGACATTTTGTACACACTGCCAGTTGAAATTGCTCTCTGGGCTCACATGTATTTTGAAGGCGTATAAGTGTACACGGAAAAATCCAAATATGCGAAAACATAACGGCACTGGCACCGGCACCGGCACCGGCACCGGCACCGGATACGGATACTTACTTACTAACTTGGTGAATTTAAAAGGTGGAATAATCTTTCGCCGGCGCGTTGCCGTACAGCTGCCGTACCGCAAACGTACCGCTGTCGCATGTATGTTCTCATCGTAAAGGACATTTATGAAGACAGTGCCAAAACGATCAATCAGTATGATTTATTTCCAATTATTACAACATGTTAATATATTAATTATTTTGTCTGTATTTAATCTAGTCAACTACTGAATAAAGCATACACGTCCATAGTTGATAATCCCAAGTAAAAATAACAAAGAAATTTACAAATGTTTTTGTTTATTAGGTTTATCGTCCCACCAGCAGTATTTCAGTTATCTGGAGATGGTGTCCACTTGAAGCAGATATAGTGCTGCCTTCACTGTGTATAGCATGCAGTGAACACCGGTCATGGTAACACACCTATTCACATTGTCCTGACGCAGCTCCAACCAGTCGTGGAACTACCCTTATATTTGCTTGAGCGTTAGCTAGGGAGCTATTCAATGACCATTTCAAAACTTTGATATGTAGCAGCCCGGGATCGAACACGGGTAAATTGCTGTCTGTAGAATTCATTGTCTTCTTGCATTTGCAATAACTTTGAAGAAGTGTTTGAAATAACTGATGTTAGTTTAGCTACACAAAATTGAAATTAAACAACTTAAACGGCAACAGCAGAAGACGAAGAAATTAGAACAATCAAACTCCACTGACAGACATGTCTTGTCAAAACGCGACCCAACCATATGTTGAAGGGTCTAGCCTGGAAGATTGTGTATTCCGGGTGTATACAATGGTTTTGGCAGAACTTCAAAGGGTTGTAGAGGTCTAGTAAATATGCCCCAGTCGTTACTTACAGCTGTCCTACACCTATACGCGCTTGGGGTTAGTACAGAACGACGGAGAGAGAGGAGCGGAGAAAGAGAGATAGAGATAGAGACAGTGAATGACATGAAAAGACAGACAAACAGACAGACAGACAGACAGAGCAGACATGCAGACGGACTGACGGGCGAGAGGACGGACAGATAGAAACACAGCAACACAGAAATAGAGAGAACGAAACGCAGACATATATTTCTATTTGTAATACTACTTAAGAGAACTATTTCTGACACTCAAATACTCCATGTTATTTAACAATACAATGAATTCTTATTCCACTATGCTCTTGTTAATTGTGATCGTGTGCTCTTCTGTATATTTTTATGCGTCGATCATTTCATTAGTTTGTGGTCTCTTATCCTATATATACGATTTATGAATGCTTTGGAGATTACACGTACTTGAATTGTATTTGCTTGTTAAAACAAATGTAGAAGTCTTTTTCCTACTGTAGCTGTTGCATCTACTGCTTCTGCTGCTGATAATGATACTACTCACGCAAAGATCTTTTAATATTTAGTTTTCTGTTCTATCCTATTTAATGAAAATATATATTCAACTTTATTTACGTTTTCAGGTTTCAAAGAGACATCATTCTTGTATGCGATAAGCTCCGCAAGTCTCGTGCACACGTTCGCACGGGCATGCAGTCGTGGGATAATTGACAGATGCACGTGCGACGAGTCTAAAAACATGCAACAGAACAGGGAGGCGTGGCTTTGGGGAGGCTGTGGTGATAACATCAAATTTGGTCTCAAATTTTCCCGCCGATTTTTGCGCGCGGGAAAACGAAGAGGCAAAGACATACGAGCAAAAGTAGACCAACATAATATACGTTTAGGACGCAAGGTAATGTAACAATTTAAGATTCTTTCTATTGTTTAAGATGTTTTTCTCACTAAGTGTTAGTTAAACAACTCTTACTAAATATTCATTTTAATTATAATGAAAAGAAATTGAATAAAAAAAGAAGTCGGGTATATGAAAACAAAATGGTTCCAACTTTCTTCACGTGAACATTAATTGCATCTTTAACTAAAACAATAACAAGAACAAAGATGAAAACAAAGAAGACAGCCACTTAGATGTGTATTCAGCTGCTTCAGATACGAATACTTGTATCTTCAATTAGTTAACACATGAAGTGTCGTATATGAACCATTTAAGTCGCAAAATACCCAATTAACCTCTCAAATCCCAATAACCATAGTGATATTATTAACACTGCATAAACATGACAAAGGTGACAACAAGGACAATGACATCTTCAACAACATAAAGACAAGATCGTACAGAACCGCTGCACCAATTTCACTATAAGGCCTCATGTCGTTCTACGTGTTTATTATTTTGAGATAATGGAAATCTGATGTTTAATTTTCTTTTTGCATTTCCTTGGAATGCTAAGTTAGCGGTGTAATGGTTTTTGAGTACATTTTCCTCAATATATTTAACCACAACAGTGACATAGTAAATTACACTGTTATAGAAAAATACCACATGAAAACATTTTTCTTTCTTTACCAAAAAAAAAAATGAAACAAAGAAAACCACCATATTCAACCAAAGAATAATACATGAAGAAAACACTATTTTAATAAAGACTGCAAAAAATAAAAGTTTGCGGTTTTTATATACGTGCATCGAACAGGACACAACCCGTTTGTGGTCAGTGCATCAAAGGCATTACAAATGTCAAAATTTAATTAATGCAATTTAATTCTTCAATTGCATAAGCGGTATACATTTCCGGTCAGCTACATGACTGGTATTACAAAGCTCAAACGTCCATATGCGACTTGCTTGCATTTGAGAAACCCATCAGGAAGTGCGAGGTTAGAGAATAGTAAAACCGGTTTAAGCTCCCCAGTCGGCCCATAATACCGACTGACCGTTCCAAAGAGGTAACTGTCGGGTTTGCTCTTTTAGTTTAATGACTAATACATTTTTCCTTACTTTTCACTTGACTTGCACTTGAAATACCTTTGTCCTGTGCCTTTTCAGAGTTTGATATATGTTACAATGCTCATAGGACTTTGTCATATATTCTTTTCCATTATAAAAGCTAGCGAGTTTGAATAGGCATACATGATAGACAACAAAACAAACACAGCAGTAAATGTAAGTGATAATTGTATACTGTAAGAAGTACATTATATAAAGTAATTACTGGATGGTTTATGCGTTTTAGATATTATAAGTCTCACTAAAAGAATTGTTTCCGTAAAATATACTTATCTTCTCTGAAAAAATGCATTTACACTCAGTAGCAATGTAAGTGCACTTGGTAGAGCGTCGCACCCAGGTACCGGAGGCGCCGCGTTAAATGCCAGGCAGACAGACAAGACAGACAGACAGGACAGGACAGGAGAGGACAGGACAGGACAGGACAATACTGACAGACTTGACAGGACCGGACTGGACAGAACAGAACAAGACAGGACAGGACAAGACAAGACAAGACGGACGGACGGACCTATAACGGACAAACAAAATGGGAGGAGGCTGGCACAAACATACGCACTGCACAAGCAGGCATATGTATACGCAGACAGACATACAGAACAATATCATTTCGACAGGGAAATAATACTACGATGAACTGTACTAAACAGCGAGACGTCAGCGTGGTGCGACTACGACTTGATTTACAAGTATCCTCTAATACGTCTGCACTTGCTATCGCTTGGTCCAGACATCTACATTTTGTTGTAAATCTTGTCCAACACGTGTTCGTATTGTCACCCAACCCAGCGAACGGCTAATCATCGTCGGGGCTAAATTTGTTGTCTTTTTAATAAGTTTCTATTTCCAGACCATAGAATCAGTCGCTATGAGTTGCTTCCGCCGAAAAAAGTAGTTCGTGTTAGTACACGCGTAAACATCGCAAGAATATGTAACGTTGTTAGGAAACATAGACGTTGCGTCTCCGAGCCTTAGTTGCGGATGCTGAAAGCGACGTCAACGAAAAATATAACGTTAATCACGTTCATCCATACATACAGCGTACAACGAAATGGTGGGTGCGGCATGATCTGTATTGTAACTTGTCAATTTGTAGAAATAATTACAGAAGCAGTTTCTTTATTTTTTGAGGCGGTGGGGCGATGTTATTTCGCCGTTCGTCATTTAAAGCGATTGTTCACAAAAAAAAAATAATAAAAAAAAAAATATATATATATATATATATATATATATTAAAACAACAACAAACAAACTGTGTTAGATAAGCAACATTTTGTCACAGTTGATAAAATTTGTATTTGTAATGTATTGTTGACAAAGCAACGTTTTTAGTTGAAAGTCAATGAGTAATGAATTCATAAACTGCCACTAATCCCTTGACTATATTTGAACATTCTGTCATTTACTTGATTGTTTTGTTGGTGGTATCGACCGGTTTGGGATTTTTTTTCCTTTTCAAAATCCAAAAAAGCCATTGTTACCTGAAAACAAAGTCCTGCACAATGCTATTTGTTGATGCCCTACGTCTGTGTGAACACTGAAGCATACATCTCCACTCGCCATTGCAAACAGGTATTTCCTAACTGAGCAACGCTGCAAAGTTAGCTATTTTTAAACTAAGAAAACCACGTGACGACTTATTTTTGAGATCACATTTTATGTTCATCCGGGTAATCGCTCCGACATTAATATATATTTTTATCTAAAATTTCCATACTGGTTATTTATAGCTTTGAAAAAATTGAACATATTCCATACGTAGTACTCTCGAACTATTGACGTAATATTCAAAACTATTTGAGAATGAAAATAAAGTACGAATCTTTGCAGAAATGATCCAATAATTCTCCTTTACTGGTGAAAAATATTGTTCCATATATTTGATATAAGCAAAGCTATCGGATACCACATTTAATGTGTATGGAATCAAAAGCAGATAGACTCTGTTAACCGTTTTACGTCAACAAATTAGCATGTCTCCAAATTGCGCAAGAGTTTATTATATATGTATATACGTCAGTCGAAAACAGTTCACTGATTGGCTTGATAGTGGCTTTAAAAGTGGTATTCTTAGCCTGTATTAGAGTCACGTAACAATACCTTACCACTGCTTTTTGGAATTAGGGCATCATTTCTCTATAAACTCTTTCTTTAGTATAAGTAAAGACGGTTATGAACACGGTCTACATTGTCAGACAGTACAAATCGCGATAAAAACACCCTTAATAGTTCAATTATTCCAAGTCTATAAATATGCACGTGATCTTTGCTAAAAATAGATACTGGCGTCAGAGCTGACAAATGACCGTATAACGTAATCTCAAAAGTGAGTTATATTTTCTAGGTAAAAAAACTTTCTCTGCAGCGTGGCTCAATTAGGAAATACCTGTTTAAAATGAGGAATGAGGATTTTTGTTTCACTGTTCACACTGATCTAGGGCATCAGTGAGCAGCATTTTTCAAGATCTTTTCAGGTAACAATGCCCTTTTTGATACCACCTTTAATGCTTTTGAATATATAAGTTCGGATCGTGTGGTTAGATTGCCTCGTATCATTTCAATACATTGAATAATATCTTGAAGATATTGACGTCAGTGCTTCTACGTAAATGTGTCTTACGTCTTCTTCTACCAGTAACAGCTTAGCATGTTCATAATGGTCAGATTTATCTTGAATTGACTGACACAAGAATCCTTTGTGACGATTGATTGGTTGGTTCATACACTGTCCGTTTTTATTGGAAACATATAGTGCAAATATTTTAATATAGAAGAATAGGTTTATATTTCTAATAAGCTACAGTATTGTAATTCTTCGATTTAAATTTGTGAATCCGTTTTTTTTTTCGAAACTACTACTCTGTTAAATTCCGCGTCTGGTTAAGTATTAGCAAACGACTTCGTGGAATGTACCTAGCAAACATGGGACGTGACTACTTAAAGTCTGTTGACCACAAAAGTACCCCCAATCCTTTCAATTACAATTTCAAACAAAATCAAAGATCAAATGTTTAAATTAAACCCGATGCCAGTTAAACCACTTACGTACATACGAATATTTCTCTCTAAATCCAGCTCTTCATCCCGGTAATTCAACCTCGACTACTTTATCAAAACAAAGACTGGCTTATGCAGTTGTAATCTAAGACTACTGAAGTTCATTTGAGGACTCCTCTGCTTATTATTAAAGAACGCTTAGCGCGTGGACTATGTAAACAGCTTATAGATTTGCCCCCTTTAAACCGCTGTTGGCAGAGATTATCATTCAAGCAGCTGGCCTATCGTGTTCCGTTCGAATATGCTGCATGTAAAATATTGTGCCATTTTTTTATTGTAATTAATATGGACAGACATGCGAACAAATAGACAAAATATGAACAGTGGCGCACCTTCTATACGGCATCTGAGATGCCTCTATTTTTTTTATTAACTAAAAATATTTCCATTTTCTCAAAACATATGTCTGAAAACGCGACACCTTACCACATGGCCAGTATCACCCTTTCTCTGGGGAAGCAATATCCCCTCTTCGATCAGCGCTAACAAGGGAATACACTTTGTTTTCATCCATATGAGAAGAATATGAACATACAACAACTAAGAACAGAGAAAAAACAGAAAAAACAACGTTCGTACGGATAGACAGGTGGAAAGGAACAGAAAGACAGGTAAGAAGTCCGGCAGACGACATACAGTCAGGCAAATGGATACAATAACGGAATAATCGACTAGACAGATTGACAGACGGGCGTAGGCAATAATATATATACACATATTTTCAACATAATGAACATTCATTAATGTTATTCAATTAGAATATAATAACATGTATGCAGCTTTCGTTGCAAACATGTCAAATCATTGTAAATGAAAATTCCACATTATCACATGGTTTTATAACATTGCACACATGGAACACATTCATCATGATCAAACTATGTTCCTTTTACATCATGCATTTGGATATTTATCCATGAAACCAGCCTGTTAAGCCTCTTGCCCCTTGGGTTCGAGTCCCGGTCGGGGCCAAGGACTTATAGGAGGAAAGTCTTTCAGCGGACATGCGGGGGACCGATAGTACTACTCAGACATTCATTTGGAGGAGTGGACGTCGCATAATGACCATAGTGACCATGAGGTGTAATTAAAAGATACATCCAATAAAAAAAGCTTAAAAACAGCTGATTGTCTGATGTAAGTATTTTTTCTGCAACCCATGCCTAGTGTCAACGTAAGACAAACCATGAAAAATAACATATTCCAAAGTTCAAACTGATTTTATAACAGGTTCACTGCATGCAGTTGAAATAACTGCATTAAATCTATGGTCAAACTGGGTTCTGTTTATTACATAACAATAGACCTTATGTAAAGCGTGTGGTTAAAATAATAACACTGCCGGGAACGATGTGCCAACGACACTTTGTTTACATCTTTCTGTGGTAAGAATCAAACATTCTAGGGAAAATATTTGTTAACTTGTGAACCAAAAATCTTCATGAAAATTAACAGCCGTCACAATCGTCTCTACTCGACTATTCCCGACATCAGATTCTTATTCGTAAACGACCGAAAGCTTCCAGTGCAGACGCCCATTCGCATCATCTTCGGACCTTTCCCTCACACGTTTTGGAAATATTAGATGTATTAAAGTAAAAGAAAAGAGGTGTCTCGAATGAGCAGATGTTACGCGCAATTGGAACTCCTTGGACAGTTCCTCCATCAAATCTCATCAGAGTTAAGGCAGGTATTGTCGGGGATTGGCAATTTCCTTGATGAATTAATCTCATTTCAAAACTTTATCTTTTCAGCGTACATGGTTGAGTTGTTTTTCTCATGCTGGTAAAGTCACATTTTGCGCACGTATTAGTCTATTAAAGATGCTACCTGTTTATATGTAGTGCCAATTATTTGAATACAAGTACTTATCTATTTTAAATTGAACATTTGCCTTAACGATCATGCTTATAAAAGTGGATACAAATTATTTTCTTTACGATCATGCTTTATCAGTGAGCTCACGAAAATTTGGTTGAATGATCATGATTGTGGATGTGAGATGACGAAATGTCTTTAAAATCATTTTTCTGACTGTGAATACACGAACATTTTCCTTAACGATGCTTATGACAATGAATACAGGACCATTTCACTTTACGACCATGCTTATGGCAATGAATACAGGACCATTTCTCTTTACGACCATGCTTATGGCAATGAATACAGGAATATATCCCTTTACGACCATGCTTATGACAATGAATTCAGGACCATTTCCCTTTACGACCATCTTATGACAATTAAACCAGGACCATTTCTCTTTACGACCATGCTTATGACAATGAATCCAGGACCATTTCTCTTTACGACCATTCTTATGACAATGAATTCCGGACCATTTCTCTTTACGACCATGCTTATGGCAATAAATACAGGAACATTTCCCTTTACGACCATGCTTATGGCAATGAATACAGGAACATTTCCCTTTACGATCATGCTTATGACAATGAATTTAGGACCATTTCTCTTTACGACCATGCTTATGACAAGGAATACAGGAACATTTCCCTTTACGACCATGCTTATGACAACGAATACAGGAACATTTCTCTTTACGACCATGCTTATGGCAATGAATTCAGGACCATTTCTCTTTACGACCATGCTTATGGCAATGAATACAGGAACATTTCTCTTTACGACCATGCTTATGACAATGAATACAGAAACATTTCTCTTTACGACCATGCTTATGGCAATGAAAACAGGAACATTTCCCTTTACGACCATGCTTATGGCAATGAATACAGGAACATTTCTCTTTACGACCATGCTTATGGCAATGAATTCAAGAATATTTCCCTTTACGGCCATGCTTATGGCAATGAATACAGGACCATTTCTCTCTACGACCATGCTTATGGCAATGAATACAAGACCATTTCTCTTTACGACCATGCTTATGGCAATGAATTCAGGAACATTTCCCTTTACGGCCATGCTTATGGCAATAAATACAGGAACATTTCTCTTTACGACCATGCTTATGACAATGAATACAGGAACATTTTTCCTTTACGACCATGCTTATGGCAATGAATACAGGAACATTTTTCCTTTACGACCATGCTTATGGCAATGAATACAGGAACATTTCCCTTTACGATCATGCTTATGGCAATGAATACAGGACAGTTTCCATTTACGATCATGCTTATGGCAGTGAATACAGGAAAGTTTCCATTTACGACCCTGCTTATGGCAATGAATACAGGAACATTTCCCTTTACGATCATGCTTATGGCAATGAATACAGGACAGTTTCCATTTACGATCATGCTTATGGCAATGAATACAGGAACATTTCCCTTTACGATCATGCTTATGGCAATGAATACAGGAACATTTCCCTTTACGATCATGCTTATGGCAATGAATACAGGAACATTTCCCTTTACGATCATGCTTATGGCAATGAATACAGGACCATTTCTCTTTACAACCATGCTTATGGCAATGAATACAGGACCATTTCCCTTTACGACCATGCTTATGACAATGAATCCAGGACCATTTCTCTTTACGACCATGCTTATGGCAATGAATCCAGGAACATTTCCCTTTACGATCATGCTTATGTCAATGAATACAGGAACATTTCCCTTTATGATCATGCTTATGGCAATGAATACAGGACAGTTTCCATTTACGATCATACTTATGGCAATGAATCCAGGACCATTTCCCTTTACGACCATGCTTATGACAATGAATTTAGGACCATTTCTCTTTACGACCATGCTTATGACAATGAATACAGGAACATTTCCCTTTACGATCATGCTTATGGCAATGAATACAGGAACATTTCTCTTTACGACCATGCTTATGACAATGAATTCAGGACCATTTCCCTTTACGACCATCTTATGACAATTAAACCAGGACCATTTCTCTTTACGACCATGCTTATGAAAATGAATCCAGGACCATTTCTCTTTACGACCATTCTTATGACAATGAATTCCGGACCATTTCTCTTTACGACCATGCTTATGGCAATAAATACAGGAACATTTCCCTTTACGACCATGCTTATGACAATGAATTAAGGACCATTTCTCTTTACGACCATGCTTATGGCAATGAAAACAGGAACATTTCCCTTTACGACCATGCTTATGACAATGAATACAGAACCATTTCTCTTTACGACCATGCTTATGGCAATGAATACAGGAACATTTCCCTTTACGACCATGCTTATGACAATGAATACAGGACCATTTCTCTTTACGACCATGCTTATGGCAATGAATACAGGACCATTTCTCTTTACGACCATGCTTGTGACAATGAATAGAGGACCATTTCTCTTTACGACCATGCTTATGGCAATGAATACAGGAACATTTCCCTTTACGACCATGCTTATGGCAATAAATACAGGAATATTTCTCTTTACGATCATGCTTATGGCAATAAATACAAGACAGTTTCCATTTACGATCATACTTATGGCAATGAATACTGGAAAGTTTCCCTTTACGACCATGTTTGTGACTGTG
This sequence comes from Sinonovacula constricta, assembly GCA_007844125.1. Classification (NCBI taxonomy): domain Eukaryota; kingdom Metazoa; phylum Mollusca; class Bivalvia; order Cardiida; family Solecurtidae; genus Sinonovacula; species Sinonovacula constricta. Next base: position 33,406,307 of record CM017573.1, on the reverse strand, counting down.
AATACAGTACAAATTCTCTTTACGACCATGCTTATGGCAATAAATACAGGAAAGTTTCCCTTTACGACCATGTTTGTGACAGTGAATATAGCAAACTTTCCCTTTACGACCATGCTTATGATAGTGAAAGTTTCCCTTTACGACCATGTTTGTGACTGTGAATACAGGACAAATTCACTTTACGACCATGCTTGTGACTGTGAATACAGGACAAATTCACTTTACGACCATGCTTATGGCAATAAATACAGGAAAGTTTCCCTTTACGACAATGTTTGTGACAGTGAATATAGCAAACTTTCCCTTTACGACCATGCTTATGATAGTGAAAGTTTCCCTTTACGACCATGTTTGTTACTGTGAATACAGGACAAATTCACTTTACGACCATGCTTATGGCAATGAATACAGGAAAGTTTCCCTTTACGACCATGTTTGTGACAGTGAATATAGCAAACTTTCCCTTTACGACCATGCTTATGATAGTGAAAGTTTCCCTTTACGACCATGTTTGTGACTGTGAATACAGGACAAATTCACTTTACGACCATGCTTGTGACTGTGAATACAGGACAAATTCACTTTACGACCATGCTTATGGCAATAAATACAGGAAAGTTTCCCTTTACGACCATGTTTGTGACAGTGAATATAGCAAACTTTCCCATTTACGACCATGCTTATGATAGTGAAAGTTTCCCTTTACGACCATGTTTGTGACTGTGAATACAGGACAAATTCACTTTACGACCATGCTTATGGCAATGAATACAGGAAAGTTTCCCTTTACGACCATGTTTGTGACAGTGAATATAGCAAACGTTCCCTTTACGACCATGCTTATGATAGTGAATTCAGGAAAATTTCCCTTCATAATCATGCTTATGGCAGTGAATACTGGAAAGTTCGTCTTTACGAGTTGAAATTCTTGAAGATAGTAAATACTCGAAAACTTAGACAACGAAGAATAATTATATCTCAGCAAATGTGTACCCGCGAAGGATACCGCCAGTTGAAGTTTGTTTATACAGCTAGTATAAACTATGAAAACGTGATCTCACGAGATTTGAAGGAACACATGCTGCGAGAGCCAGCGCAAAATCGTGAACTTCATAGTCCTTATGTAATTCTTATACAACACTGTGTACCGCACGGACATTTAGGTCAATAAAATGTCATTTAAAATTATGTATTTTAACTATGACCGTTTATCCAATTATGTAAACAAATGTCGAATCCATAAAAATCAAAGCTATTTTAGCACTTAAGTTTTGTATACTGCTATAGGCTACACTCCAGGGTTGGATCATGGGGGTGGGATGGTGGTGGGGATGCGACCTCCTCCACCCACCAACCAGGTAAAAGAGTAGAGTTGTGAAAACACATATATGTAAGTAAATTTTGTCTGTTGATTGCTTAGGTCGAAGTTAGAGTCCCTTACTGTGTATATATATATCTAGTATTTACTGCGATAAAGTTGAATGGATCTTGATTTATACCCCGCTCCAAGAAATTTTCTGGATCCGCCCCTACTGCACTGGTTTAGTAAATATCTGAGGTCAAAATATTTATGAGTGCGACTGAATAATTTTCTTCTTGTTTAAGGACAAGTTTTGTCTAAGTAAGATTATTATGGTATCCACCCCATGTACACTTATATATTTTCTATTTATTTGTTTTAAACAATACACCTACTTATATTATAATTGAAATAGCCCCCACCCCCCTTCTTCATCTTTCTTCTAACCGTCATTCCCTCGTGCAGTATTTGTATATCAGTTGATAAACTGTGCGAATATCCGCCTGTCTGTTCATCTGTCTGTATTTATGCAACTGTCTCTTTATGTCTCTCTCCTTTATCTTTTCTCACTCTCGCATTTCTAATTGTTTTCTTTCTTTCTCTCGTTTTCTTTCTCCATCTCTATCTTTCCTCTCTCTTTCATTTTCTCCGCCGTCTCTTTCCTATTCATCCTTTTTCGTGTACGTCTCTTTGGCGTCCTTCTTTTAGGCGCCTTTTATGCTACATGTTTTTTCCTCCTCTTTATAAGTATTCCTCGTCTATTCACTCCTGTGGGCTTGTTTACCATTGTCTGTCTACTTTGGATATTTGCCGATATCATAGCCATTTGATAAGGTTCAACTTTGAACCCCGGGTCAAGATATACTTCTATGATTAGTATTTAGTCTAAATGACCAAAAATGTAAACAATAACTTCTACGGCGTAATTCTTAAGTATGGTGGTACATAAAGGCAAAAAGGCACGATTGCTGAACTTAACCAAACTAACATACAGCACATACATACTTTTTCTTTTTTTTTTAGAATTTGGCAAATATTAAAAAGAGTCCAATTGTGAAACATGAAATCTGCATCAGCCAATACTTATCATAAAAGCTGCTTATGTGAGTGCGACATATGCTAAACCTATGGTCTAAGTCCATATAAAGTCCATATATATAACATATAAACTGGTCTTTATAACATATATATACAAAATAGTATCACTTTACACAGCTAAGTTATAACATTGCGCGACTGATAATTGTTTGTTTAAGAGTGAACATTTTATCACCATTTCTTTTGTGAATATTAAGTAGTATGTCAAAATTTTCAATTTTTGGCAATAGAGAAAATTAAGTTTTTTTTGACACCACTGATCTATCGTAGATTTTGATTTCGTTTAAGAAAAAAAGGTGCATCCGACAATATAGATGTTTTAAACGTTTTGTTTTTCACTTTTATCACCTCGTCAATAGGTGTGTGAGGGTCGAGGTCACCCCCACCCCCACTCCCTCCCTTCACACCGCACAAACGTAGCATTTTCTAGTTATAAGTACAGAGGCAAATAAAGACAATAGTTGTAAATTTCCATTATATATACATAGTATACATCAGACTTTTGATAAGAAAAAAGTGACAAAAACAACAACAAAAAACAGCATAACAAACATCAAAACACACACATAAAAGAAGAAGAAGAACAAAAGTTGTTTCATGCATTCATACAACTATGTTTGTACCAGTAATGGAACTGTGATAGTATTGAAGTGTGACAAGCTGATATTTTATGAGTGCTTTAAACGACTTTAAGTGTCATCTCTGCAGGTTGGACAAAATGTCAATATTAAATGAAAGCTGAGAAAACTGCTGGTGCCACCGCAGCTGGTGCAAGAAGTTTGCCTACATATTATGAATCAAGTTTTTTCCCCCCAATACCCGGTTCTCATCTTTTTCTTTGGTGGTAGTGGTTGGGAGAAGCGGGGTGTAATTTCACGATTGTAACCAACTCCGTTACAGAGTAACATTACGATAAACTTTTTTTCTTTTAGCTTAAATTGGACATCTGTTGTTCTTTAAGGCCTGCCGGTATATTTTGCATAGCATTACTTTGACCCATAAAGGCGCCCCCACTACAAAAATAATTCTTTAAGAGTTATTTACTTATGCAGTTAGTACAAATGGTTGGTTTAGAAAGTAAGAACATGTTTCATGATTATTGCAACAAATACTTAAGTCTGAACAGCCACTAGACAATACAAAGTAGATGGCAAAGTGACAAAAACACAGAGACAAGACACTCCGTACAAAAAGAAAACCCAACAATTACCGCCTTGGAAAGGTCAATCGGCAAAAGGACCGACTGGAGAGCTTAAACCTGGTTTGTGGCGCGACCAACCTCTAACTTCCTGAAGGTTTTTTCTCACACAGTCCGTGTAAATAAAAATATCCCTCCAAAGTGAAACAACTGACAGTAAGAACATGCATCTGGAGTTAAAAGCAGATGAAAGAAAACATTATGACACTTTTTATAACAAACTATTAACATATTTACGGGAGATAAAAGTCTCGGCAACTAAAAGTGAATTTCACTGTCCATTTTTCATATGAAAACGACCATAATACCACATCAAATAACCATATCATATTAAACAAGCCTGTTGTTTTGTTTATTTCAGGTGGTAAAATCCGAAGTCTCAACTCGATGCAAGTGCCATGGGATTTCTGGCTCCTGTACTACCAGAACGTGCTGGCGCCAATTAACACCATTCCCAACAATAGGAACAATATTGAAGCAGAAGTACGAGCATTCGTATCGGGAGGAAGTTAACACAAACATTGCACGCGGGAAATACCAACTTCCTGATGACGTGTCAAAGAAAAATGAGGCTAGTACTTATATGACGTCATCTAAGGCGCGAAATTTCGTTAGCTCGAACGCGCTGAGAAAAAAGACAAAAAAGTCACTACGAAACAAAGTGAAAGAAATTCCGAATGGGAGTATTTTATCATCACGGACAGATATTATGGTTCATTTAGAGGATTCCCCGACATTTTGTGAACCGAGTCATTATAGCCCTGGAACAAAGGGGCGTGTTTGTGATAGTACAAACTGTGAGGTAATGTGCTGTGGGCGAGGTTATAATATTCGCTCCGTGACAGTTCGTAAGGCGTGTCAATGTCAAGTTCACTGGTGCTGCTATGTAGAATGCAAACAATGCATAAGTCAAGAGGAGGTTCATTTATGCAAATAATATGATGGAAAGGAAATTATATAATGGGACTCCTTAATTGACAAACTATGGTGCAAATTAACCTTAAATATATAGGCGTAAAGATTTTAGACATTTTTACAAGAGGGAAAGTAGTTTCTTTCATGCAATATATTTTATTGTTATTCCAAAATGTTATGTTTTGTGGTATGTGGACAACAAACCATATTAATATGGTACCAGTATATATGGAATTTAGTAAATCAGAAATACAAGACAGTTAAAAATATATTAAATCGGTGAAGCATTTATGCAAATGAGTGAACTTTCATTATCATAAATGCACGAAGAAGGAAATACGTAAGCTTATAAAGAGAGCGTGTTTGAAAATGGAAGACAAACAACATACCGACTTCAGCGGAAGGACCTGTGAGACCCGTTTTCAGTGTAGCCATGAGCATATTTTGACAATGTATCATGACGCATTCATTTGTGAGATACTGTAGAATATTACAATTAATTGGAAGGTTTGAATGATCGCATTATTGGATACATAACACATATACCAAACTTACATATTCTTATGGGACCGGTACAAAATATGGGACCGGTATAAAATATGGCTTCTAACAGAAGTCTGGTGTGTAACATGCAATTTATTTAACTTGTCAATGCTTCGAAAAACACAAACTATGCAACAAAGACGTGCATTATATATAAAAGGAGTTTTGTTGTCAAAATGTATATATATATGTTGCCAAATATGGGTACTATTACAGTCAAGTATTGTACATTTATTAGTTTATTTTATGATCTATAAATGAATTATGCTGAATACTAATTGTTTTACAAACATTTTAGTATAAAACGAAAAAAAGGGAAGGCGATTAAAATTATTCAAGCAATCTATATATGCGAATGAGAACTAGGCTTACTATTTGCATTTTGGGTGTATTTTCTAACCTCTTTATATTCAGGATTTTCAGACGTAGTCCTTTAAGCCAGTTTATGGCAAATAAATGCACGGTCAGTACTTAAATAATTTAAGTACGTCACCACAATCTTCATCAAACAAAATGAATTTCTTAACTAGAAGAAGATATCATTAACTTCTATGTACTGAAATTAACACCATTTTTTCACATACACACAGATTAACAAATATGTGTACAATAAAAGTATGGACAAATACTTTTTATATAATTCATTTGTATGAATGATGTGTTCATACTATCACAATCTGATGTTATTCCTTTCGACCTAGCAATGTCTTACAGAACGCCTGTAGGCTATAGCTACGAAAAAATAAGCAAATAATTCTAATGACAATAATTGAATACCGGGAGTTTTCAACTTTATTCACATGTTCGACTCAATTCTTTTCGAAGTGCTATTAAAATTATTTTCTTGAATAAAGAAAAAATAAAATAAAACAGTTTTCTCCTGTTATTGTGAAACTTTAATAAAAATGCCTTAATTATTTTCACAAATTACTAAGATTAAATGCAACATCCTCTTTATTTAAATGTCATTTTCATGTTCTTTTTTTAAAATTTATCACATGTATAATAAAATGCATATACAAAAAATATACTTTATATTACATAAGTAATATATAAATTTTAATATATTTCAGTTATTAAAAATGTAATTTAAAAACATGATATAATTGTAAGTCGTTCCTTATTTAAACGGTTTCGGTTTTTTAGGCTACAATAATATCACAATATTAACTTGACAATTCTTTTCACTTGTCTAAGCTATTAAAAGATACATGACCATTTGTTGGCAATTTGTATTTAGTCAGTTTGTTTGCACGAAGGAAACACGTGAATTTGAATGTTTCTTTTATTTATTTTTTATTGTATTACTGACTGGTAATCAGGTTAGTTTTAAGATGTAATACTAATATAATTGAAACATAAGAAATGACTAATGATTAATTAATTAATTATGAACTCTTTATTAAAGATAATCATGTAAAATCACCCCATTAAAATGTTTCTTCTGTAATTATAAATGAAAATTGTTGTGTTTATATAAAAAAAGTTTTATAATTTTATCGACATTGAGCTGTTTTAATAAATACTGTGGAAGAAGGTGATTTATAAGTATGTTTAGAAGTGTGTCACTATCGACAGTATTAGTTACTAAGCGACAGTAGTTGTTAATTAGACTTTTAAAAAATATTTCATTTAAACAATGGTTCCGATAGATAAGCACTAACTATACTGACACAAAACTATGACTCACAGGTACGTATCGTTTAACTTTTAAACACTTTCTTTACGATGCTTCTCACTAGGTTAATACCCTGTTATTATCAGATCACATGTTTACGCACAACTTAATTTATTTCATTATTTTTTATTACAAATAACTTGAATAAGGTTTGTTGTTGTATAATATAATTTCGTAACATGAAAAAGCAGATACAGTATAAAGTCAATACAAAATTGGAAATCGTTACAACATTTTTTTTTTCTTAAATTTTCTTAATATTTTGTCATATCTAATACTCGTTTTCACCAATTCGTAGTTCTAGCTACGCGAATAGCTGCTACAGTATTTTGACCAAAAAACAACATCAATAAAACCTGTACATTATAATAAACATGTTTTCCTTCTTTGCTGAATTGGAAATAATTTCACAACAGGTTTCGTTTTAAGAAATCTCTGTTGTTAGACTTCGTAAGCCCAAACAGAAATCAAAAATGTTTATATGCAATAAATGTATTCTGTTAATAGTAGTTGTTGTTTCTTCAAAATTGGTAATATTAATATTGATGATGATATGGTGATGCTAATGATGACGTTTATTGCGATAATGATAATAATAATGAATATAATGATGATGATGAGGAGGAGGAGGAGGAAGAGAATGGTGATGAAGATGATGATAATGAAGAGAAGTAAAAGAAGTAAACGGAAAAGAAGAAGAAGAAGAAGAAGAAGAAGAAGAAGAAGAAGAAGAAGAAGAAGAAGAAACATCAGAAGTAGACGAATGAGTATGACAACGAGAGGAAGAATGAAAAGCAGAAGAATTAAGAAGAAGCAACAGTAGAAGTATAAGAAGCAGACGAAGAAACAAAAGAAGGAGAAGATGAAGATATTTAATGAGTATGTGAATACAACCCATTTTCAAGAACTGAGACAGTTAAGCATTCATCAGCGTGATACACATTGTTTGTCAGCAACTACTTGAACAGTTTCCTGCATATCATTCTGTGATGCCAATATATGTCAGAGCCAATCAGATTCACTGTAACAAATCAGAGGCTTCCTTAATGTAACCTCGTTCTTGATTAGCTGATACTATCTTGACGATGACAGCTAAGCAGGTTGCATCGGGAAAAGGAATGGAATTAGTATATCTCTGTATATCTTCGTCGAATTGCTAGACAAAAGAAAACAACAAAAAACAATAAACAGACAGGTAAATGAAGTACAGGCAAAAAATGCGCTCGACATTAAGTGGTAATTGTCTGAATTTCGAAATAAGGTAAAATGAACAAACACGTACTTTTCGAATTAAGGCGTATACATGACTCCGTCTGTAATATTTTAATTTTTAATATATAAATAAATAAAATTTTCATTATTACGAGTCTTTCACAAATTGTATCAAGATACGAAATAACAATGATGAACGATATTAGTTACCGGGGAGATATGCCCAAATACAAACAGGAAAGTGTGAATAAGTAGACATCATTTATCCTCCTTTAAACTCATTACCAGCTTATGCAAATTTGAGCGGACTTTGAAAGAAAGTGTAGATCCGGAAAGGTGTGATCAAGATCCGCCATATTTGCTGACAAGTCAATAGCTGTATGCCTAGTTACCTTTACATGTAGCTGTCAGCAAACAACTAAGATTTTGGATTGCCTAAAATAAATGTAGTATGATAAGGTTTACTGGACCAAACTCAGCAACATGTGGACTAACGTTACAATGTTGTTACAACGAATCAATTAAAGGAGGCAAACAAACAAACACGTTGATGTCAAAGGGTCTCCAAATGGGGCCTTTGAACCTACCCATAAAGCTATATTGTTTATACGGGTGTAAACAGGGACTACTTACGGTTGACGCAAAATAAGAAGTCCGGTGGAAGGTTTCAGAAAAAAGGGGTGCATGTATAACAAAGTATTTAGTAATATTTGACTCACTTGTACAGACATGTAGATCAGAAGCATTTACATTACATTTTACTCTTTATCGGAATTTCATCTATTCGGGCATTATGAAGAGAAATGCACACTTCGCTAGCTTTTTATTCTCTAGCATTCAATAACGATTCCTATTTATTTATTATTGAATGCTGGAGGGAACAGAAACATAAAAACCCCAAACCAAACAGCAACAAAACAACAACAACAACAACAACAACAACAAAACAACGAACAGCAACAACGACAATAAAAACAACAATAAAACAACAAAACAACAACAAACAAAACAAAGCAAAAACAGTAAATTTCTTGGGATAAATAGCCGAATGGCCGAAACTGTGAGAAGGGGTGATATTTTATCAAAATGAATGTGGATTCCTTTAGGAACAATTGTCTGTATCTGCAGTCTCCAATATACAACCCCTTCAGCGCCTGCCCGCGTGGGATTGGGACCCAGTCAAGGTGAAAACCTTCCTGTGTATGGGCCCTTCGTTCAACCATGATAGTACATGCTTTTATAAAAATAAAAACAAAACAAGTGTATGTGTCTCACTTCTTGGGAATCTGACCCCTCACCCCACCGGTTTATTAAGTAAAACAATAAGCTTGGAATTTAGACATGCAATTACATCTTATGTCAATGAGAGACATTAATGAATAGTCTCCCCTGAATAATCCTTAAATGCATGTAGGTTCCTTCATTTGTTTTATTCGGTTTTTATGCTTGCGCTCTTTGAAGTGTATGTTGACTTTTCTGCCTTTCTTGTGATACTCAGGTTAACCAGCATCAACGAACACTTCTATTTTCTTTTTAAAATAACATATCTCTACAGGTATTTTAATCAATTTTAAGCTTATATTTATGAAAAAGTAAGAAATTTCACTGTTTGTAATGACAATATCTACTAAGGCGATAAAGTACAACTAAAAGGGCCTACGTACTGTCTGGAGTACTTCGGATATTTACTAACAAGGGAGACAATTTCAATTTCACCAATATACCCCATTCGTTTAGAGTCGTTTGAAATTATATGAATCCCTATCGTCTACACACTTCCTGAGTAGAATCAGTACTTAGAAAGTAGCAATATTTGTACTGCAAATATATCGTGGTCGGTCATGGTTTTGAACCCGTGACCCTCCAAAACACCCTGAAACGAATTTACTACTAGATTACGGATGTTCACGACACTAAGTGCATTTTATTGCACCATTCAAGGAATAAATGTATTGCTGGTGATAAAATATGACATTAAAAGATAAAAAAGAAATGCAGTCAACTTATGCTAATATTAAGCAAATAAACATTACTGTCAAACGATCACATTGATATTTATGAATTATGCTATTACAAATTGTAAAATTTATCTGTGCATTACTTTATTTATAAATCGAGAATTATGTTGTGACCATAACAAGTTTTATCGCTAAATTTAAAATCTTTGTTTAGCAATAAAACGAAATATTATCTTTTGATACAAATAGGACATATTGAAAATAAATTTTTAAATAAATAAATAAATAAATAAATAAATAAATAAATAAATAAATAAATAAATAAATAAATAAATAAATAAATATTAAAGTAAAAAACAAATATATTTATGAACATTGCCGTGTGGTGCAATATAAGCAAGGGAGATAACTGGTATTGACATTTGTGATGAAGCCTGTAAGAGTTATTTTTCTTATTTAGTTTATTGACACGACCACTAGCTCATAAAATTGACTGGACTCACATCAGCAACTATTTATTTTTTTACAATACATTTTTGTCAGTAGGTGACGTCACAGTTTAGCACTTTTGTGCGATTCGTAATATAGAACAGAATAGATCATCATGGCTTCAATTGCCAAAATGGCCTAACAACAAACATTAGAATAATTTTATGTATCTTTTCTATGAAATTGTTTTGCTTATCATTGTTTTTCTTCAACATGCTCCCTCCGCAAATATCATTTAAAGGAATTTCACGTTTCGCTAATGTCAAACCCTAGAACTGCCCCTCCTGAAATCTTCAGAATTAAAATCATCATAGCTACGAAACAATCTACTCCACCAGAGCCGTCTTCTTCTGCACAATCAAATCTTATACATAGCGAGGTGCCAGTGGCGTTTTGGTAGATTCGCCGACTTGTAACATATCTGGCTGCATATTCTCTTATCGCCTGGGATCGAGTCCCGCTCGAGGCGAAGGGCTTTCAGCTCACATGCGGTGGCCCCTGTGGCTCTAGTCAGATAGATGTCTGGGATCTTCCTTCACATCGCTAAACTGACCAGAATGCAGTGTATTTTAAAAACAAAAACAAATAAACCACAAAACTGTAGTGTATTGAAAGATTATTCTTTTCAAAGCGAGATAACTCCATATACCTTATTTATATTGTTTACAAGAGTTGTTTACAACATTATGAAAACGAGGCTCACGCTCCTGGTTGTTTGTGAACACCATGTCTTACTTGTTTTGATAGATGAACATAACATAAATTAAAACAAACTGATACGAACAATCTTCTTCAACATCCCGAATTGGCTATATAATTTTTCTGTGGGAGCTCTTAACATCTCGCGGATCTGTCTCGGGAAATCAGAAAGCTTTCTTCATTGGGGACTTTTGCCTTATTTCTGTGTGTTTTTAGATCTTTAGTCGAATGTTCAAAAACAGTATAGCGCAAAGTTAGCCAATGTGTGAAAGTATAACTATAGATGAAAATAATTGGATATTTAAATTATATTAACTGAGTACATGAACATTTTAATCTCGAGGATCTAAAAATTTGCTTTTATTTCATTAACACTGAAGCCAGCATTCTTTCGGATAATGCAAGGAGATTGAAAGTGGGCATGTGCGAACAAAAGAAAACACAACAACAACAAAAGCTTGCTTTAATAAATTCTGCATGACAAAAAAGATGTAATCATTTTTTCAATTTCCACAAAACGTGTCCAAAAATACAACACAACAGCAACTGCAGCAGCAACAACAACAGCAGCAACAAACAACAACAACAACAATATCAATAACACACTGAAAATAAATAAAAACTATTTAAGGGAGACAACTGCTAAATCCATAAAAATCTATCGGAAATGGTTAATATAGGTTATCTCCATTATACCATTAATAGAAACAAGAAAAAGCAGGATGCAAGACACCAATGAGCAGCAGATGGCATGCTCTTTAAACAAGACGATGACTATCTTGAGACTCTAACATGGTCGATTTATGACCTGAATATATGACAGTAATGATCCGGTACTCTGATGGGAACTTTACTATCTACTACTTTGCTTATATCCATGTAGTCTGCTACATGTATCTGTAATCACAAGCTGTACTCTTAACATCGGCATACTCGGTTTCTTTTGCTAAACGATGCCAAACTGCTTCGAATTCCTATCAATGCCTGCTACCTTTATTATAATTGAAAGCTACACTTTATTATTGCAAGATACATTGTAAAAGGGAAATACCATGTGATTTTCTCTGAAAAGGTATCACAGAACAGATGCGATTTCCTGTTATTACACATCCTGGTACATTAGCTTCCCCTTAAAGAAGCATTCTCTCTCTAGAGGGCGCTAACACTGTATTTACAAACAGTATGTTCACTCTTGTAAGTGTACCATGAACAAAGTATCTCAGTGCAAGCCCAACTTGACTTAAAATTCCATAACTTTAAAAAAGCTTAATGCTTCAGTTCATGTTTTGTGCTAAAGTCGTAAATGTATTTTCGTTTTTAATCCATTTCATTTAAATGCATTTTATGATAGAATTGATGTATTCACTTGATTTTAAGAGAGCTTGCGGGGGCGTCCGTCGACGAGCGGTTAGAGTCACTGACTTGTAACTCCTCAGCCAATCAGCGAGTTTGTTCGAGCCTAATAATTAAACAAAAATATAAAATAATGAAAATATTACAACATAATTAGCGTTTAACTTTATTAATGAGACTACAATCTCACGTTTTTTGTGTGCTGTTGAAGCATTTTGCATTTATTACATTTATAAAACAACAACAACAACAACAAACAAAAACGCCCCAATTAGTTTTTAGGATATTTTACGATTTATAAGTATATACCAACCCCATATGTTAAAAGCTGTTTAATTAAATATAATTAAATAAGAATCTATTATTGCAAGTATTTCTTCAAATAAAATTAAAATATGAGTCTTAAATACCATGCTCTCATTGTCTTGGGTGATAATCTTTTAGATAAAGTATATTGGTTGAAAAATAACTTCATGAGTTCATTCTCTCAGTAAATGGTTCAAATTTAATAGCCATTAATAATGAATGATTTTAATGTCATGCTGACATTAATCATCTCTCACAACTTAATTTAAAGCCAGTGAATGTTAAATTTTCTTCATCGATTAAATTAACTAAATTCATCAAAACTGTTGTTTGTTACTTTATTCCGTCGCATGGTTGTCAGGACGGTTCAAAATCATAATCATTATTATTAGAAAGTATCAAACTAAATTTACTTTCCAGATAAAAATTGCAGCTATCGGGGCCCATCATACCCATTTATCACTATAACATAATAGTTTAATTAAATGCAATTTATGTCAGTTAAATAAGTCGAATACATTGACGTGCCCCGCCCAATGGTAAAATTACCTAGCTCCTCAACGCTTGGATTCGTATTCTGTCAGAACGGAAAGTTCATGCGGGAAAATTTTCAGATCAACAGTTGTTCATTCATAAATCTACATGTCATGTATACCTGCATTACACGATATTATCACTTTCTAGTTTAATCGGATTGCAGTATTGATTTTAACATTTGAAGCACGCATGGAGACAACTGACGCATCTAGTCTCCTTCGACAAAAGTTGTTGTTTCTGTACACGCACAACCTCTTCTCAGGCATGATGACTGGCCGCGAGTAGTCAACATCATGCAGAACCAACTTTTCGTGTTTCCGAAATTCAGCTTTTTCATAACTCAGGACGGTACCGCCCAATATTAAAGAATTGCGTCGGTAACCTTCAAAATTATTTCGTATAAGACTGTCTCCAAATAGACCAAGTTACTATAAATATCTCTCCAGTTTTATGACCCAGACGCCAGTACCTGACCTGTTACAATGGTACATGGAGTTTCCGGAGAGTCGACGAATGTTTTGGAGATCATGGGAGTTATTTACAACTTATTTTAAAGAGGTCTGATGGTGTTTCTGCTTTTATTTGTTTAATTATGTTTGTATGACGTAAGAATTAAAGGATCTCAGATGTGACCATCTTTTTTGTAGTCTTGCAGTCCCTCTAAAGAGGTTTCGTAGTGAGGTTTCGTTACGTACCATTGCATAATCTTGATAGAAAGGAAGCAAGCCCAAAATAGTAGCAGAAATGAAGCTTGTCAACACTAAGAAGAATAAAGAATACTTAGTTAAATATTAGTGAATAAAACGTCAGTAAGTAAATCTTTAGCTTCTCCATTTACCTGACAGTTGCTGATTTAGATATACAGCGTTGTGCTTTACATTCGTGTAGTCATCTGCCTTGCGTAAAAAGTACAGAAAATAAATCCATAGTTGTTGCTAAATTGTTCAAGTAATCTAAATTGAAGATATTTTGTTTTGGATTGAACACTGTAAACTATATATACTATAATCAACCTCCAACACATGATAAACACCGCTACCTTTGTTTCCTCAAGAACCTTGACATAAATGGCCGTAAACCTGTTGCAAGAATACGTAACTCAGACCGGCGCTCGCCAGCGGTCACCCATCCGTACACGAGCCACGATAACCGTCGCTAAAGAGTTAACCAAGCAGGGAGGCTGGTTTGAAGTGCTTGTATATATCTACCAATGTGACCGTTACATTGCCCCCCACGCCTCCGAAAAGTCACGTCTCGAGACTTGGTTTGAGAAGTTCCGTGGGCAAGCAGTCCAGCAGGTCACTATCCCAACGCTGCAACAAATGTAACTCAGGCCGGCGCTCGCCAACGGTCATCCATCCATACACCAGCCACGGTAATCGTTGCTTAACCGCGCAACTTTGGAAGCCGTTTAAACCACGTCGCTAAAGAGTTAACCCAGCAGCGAGACTGCGAGAGTATGTCAGTCGCTGGCTGGACGTCGTTTAAATAATCACGTGTCGGTGCATAATACAAGACAAACATAATTGTACAGCTCCCATGTGGAGAAACGAATGCCTACTCAACAATATGTTATACGTGTCAATGAAACTTCCGCTACGCTAACCTCAATTTAAACATCAAAGGGTAACCCATGATACATTATCCAGACATTTTTATAATGGGATGCTATGAGAGCTGCAACGTTAATAGATGTAACGTCTTGTAATGTGACTTTAAACCACAATTAAGTAATTCACTCTATAGTTTTTTACCTTGTTTTACAAACCATTAGACTAGCCAGTAAGTACGATCCTGGATCCTCTTTGGGCAATTAGTCAAGTTATTGGCTCAGTGCAAGTTTCTTTCCTGCAAACTCAACATCAATATGAAATAAGATAACATTAAATGGGAACTGTATTTTCAATGAAATGACGCTTTAATTGAGTACAACAATTAGGACAAAAATATATATTCAGTCTTTCCTTCTTTTGTTGTTTCTTTTCGAAAAAGTAATTTGAAACACATTGGACTGTCATTTGTTTATACTAACTTATCTTTTTTTGCCATAAGCTATTAACAGCCTCGCACTTGATATAATAGATGGGTTTTATTTTGTGTAATAAATTAACCGTTGTTATCTGCTCCGCTCTTTAGATCAAAGCACCAAAGACACCAAAGACGCCAAAGACACCAAAGACACCAATGATACCAAAGACACCAAAGAAGTAAAGTGTAAGAGGCGCGATCTTCCCCCTAGATTGGATTGGTTTCAATTGTGTTTATACAGATTATTTTAATTTCATCTAACTGCAATGAGTGTAAGAAGAGGCCATTAATCCGTTATATATACTAATATCAGGAACCACACTTTGTAAGAGACATAGTTTAATCAACTGTGTATCTAATTGATATCTAAATGAAGGTAAATTGAAAAAAGGAACTGGAATCATTTATTACATTATTTTTTAAACTGTTATGAAGTGAAATTGTATGCTAAATCTATTAAAACTGCCCCTGTTATGATCACTACCTTTGCATTTAGCTTATTACGTGGTGTTATTTTTATAAAACGCCATTTTAAAATTACAGGTATTCTAAAAGATTAAAAAAATAGTACGACGAGCATTGCTTTTCTATACATCACACATTCTACCCTTTAGATATATAATTTTAATTGAAATATAACTTATTTGTGATATATGTATCGAATTTTCATGCTTTCCACTATTAAAATCAAGTTAAAAGGAAGTA
The DNA here is from genome assembly GCA_007844125.1 of Sinonovacula constricta. Classification (NCBI taxonomy): domain Eukaryota; kingdom Metazoa; phylum Mollusca; class Bivalvia; order Cardiida; family Solecurtidae; genus Sinonovacula; species Sinonovacula constricta. The sequence goes on along the minus strand of CM017573.1, from coordinate 33,390,288 downwards.
ATGTTTTACTCGTGTCCGTATATGCGTCAGTTTGATTTGTGTATGTCTCAAACACAGTTATGGACTGGGCTAAATAAAAAACATTTTGTTTCTACATTGCCAAGAATGATGAACTGAGTCGTTTGTGAAAGAAATTGCATTGCAACTCAACAACAATTATAAGGTTCAGTTGCAACCCCGTTATGTTAAACATTCGATAAACTGGTATGTTAACTGTTTCTCTAGGTTCTTTTACGAATACTTCTAACTAATTTATCACTCTTATGACGACGAAAGCTACGTATATCGAAGCCTAGGGATTTATCTCAGTTTGTTTAATATATTAAAACAAAACAAAAACAAGGCCAATGTATTATTCCTCGGACAAAATGGACAGTCAGTTGAGAGAAATCGTCTCTCGGAATGAAAAATTACGATTTAACCAAGCTTTCACATATTTACACAAGAGTATGGAAAATAATAAAAGTAACATAATATTATTATTGCATGCCATTTTATACCATCTTTGTTACTGAAGCTAGCGTTGTTAGTTCATAAACTGTACTTTGTATGAATAATGAATTAAGCCCTCACAGTAATGTTCACCTTTCGGCGTGCAAGTCAAAGTTTACTAATTGCAACATCACATGATGTAATTAACTTGGTTACGACTTCTAAATAAGGCATAGTCTATTTACGGCTTCATCAATGAACAATTTCCAGTTACAATCTTGAGGTTGCGAAGTGCTTACCAGCTAGACTCAAATCCATTTGTTGCAACACATTGCAAACGTAAAGGAAAGATAACAAGGACATAAAGAATAGATCTGCTTGCCTTTGAATAAGCAGTGTAAATGCAAATAACCAAGACAATACCATTCCGTTCCTCCGTGGCCCATTGACGAGATGTCTAGAGAAAAATGTGTCAACAAAAAATGAAACATATTACGATGGTTCTTTAGACCTGTCAGTCGATGCCGTGATATGCAAAAAGGAGACGCCATTGGTATAAACGACTGACAGCACGCCTGTCGCGTGAATTAATTGGAAAAAAATCCTTGCACATGATGTTGAGCCATAATTGAGTCAGTCTTGTACCAGGATTAGTGAATAAAGATGCAAGACGTGGCTGTATTTTAAAGATTTTTGAGAAAGCAATTTTTACGCCCATTTCATCTTTCGTTTAATTAAAGACTGATGTACATCCTTGGTGTTGAATATTCGCATAACTGTCCGAATTCTGTGCTAGGTCCTTTAGGAAACGGCAACTTGATAACATATTGAACATATACGGTACTACTAGCGCATATATCTAGCTATTAAATATTGTAAATACTAGTTAATTATACATATATTTATATATTGTTATTCTGTATGCGAATACTTGATCTACTTTGTTTTGGTATTTCTGTTTCCATATCGGATGTGAACGTAAGTGACACTGATACTAAATATTGTTGTAACTTTAGTCAACAACCGTCATATTTTGTACTGTGTATGTGTTTGTTATTATGTATTGCCGCATGGCTGACATTCTAGCTGAAAGTAAATAAACTTTTCAACTCATTATCCGTCCACTGGACCGACTAGACACAGAACTACCCCATATTTGAACATACGTGTAGTCTGGCAACAAAAGTCGTTACATGGAACACCATAGCTGTTTCTTGTTTTTGATGGTATTTTTTCTCTTGGTTTTCAAAGTATGTGCTACCAAGTTAAAGTTCTAGTTGTTCATTGAGTTGTAAGACACTCTTCACATCTATTCTTTAAAGTGTCATTCTTTTCTTGTTTCTGTCTAATGGTGTTGAAAACCTTACCAACAAGAATAATTGCGAACAAAGATGGAAAATAAAATGATACTATTTGTTGTCTTTGTGGCACTTGTAGTCCTGGTATCTTTTGTATAAAATGGACACTGTTGATTATGTGATGTTGAATTTTTCCAGCAAAAGCGCCAGTTATTGAGTTGAGTTATTTTGGCGGTGTCGTACATCACAATCCCATTACTAGAGACAATTGGCAGCACGGGGGATTCTTCCTGTAGATCTTCGGGAGACCATAAACTTTGGGAACATTTTCTGATGTGGAGGAAATTTATGGTATGATTTATCAGAAATATTTTTGTATCTATTTTTGAAATAAGCCAATCGATGTAGTCTTCTCTAATCATGTGGAGTTATTTCTCAATATTTCATAAGTGTTCATGGTATTTGCCAACAATTGTCGTTCTTCCTTTATCTGCAGGTAGAATGACGATGTTTCTTTCTTTAGCCGGATGTTCAATGGCTGTCTGACTCCAACAGAAATATTTCTTATGGTATCTTGTCCTTTTTTCCTTAACTACACCTGTTCTTAAAGTACCAGCTTCCATTACACATGTATGTTCTTGATTTGTGAACATGTCGCTTCCGAGGACGCAATAATCTAATTTATTTCGACAGTTGCGGCACAACCCAGAAGTTAATACCTCTTTGGTGAACGAGTTGATTGTCCTCTGAATGGTTTCCTGTCGGCAAAAATTACCACACCATTGTTGGTGTTAATCTGACAAGAGTTGTCATGTTTTAATGCCCATTTCTGCCCATCACAAGTTTGCCAAACTTTCTCCTTTCTGAAAAAAACACGTTTTTGCACCCTGAAGAATACGTACCGTGTGTAAACACACACCGTCTGATTCGTTCTTTCATTAGTTTTCGCAAAGCCTTGTTTAAAATCTGCCTGTCGTGTTACAGAATAAAACCAACCAGCAACAACATTTAAAAACGTGCTGACGAAGGGAGTGCGATCCTTAAAAGATCACAAAGGTAACAAATGCTCTAAGTCATAATATTCTTTCCGTTATGATCAAACCCGAGCATGCAAATAGCAAAGTTGTAACTGACTTCATATTTCATCAATTCAATTATTTCCGGGGAACTATATTAATATGCTTAGCGTTATCAAAGTTACAATCGGCCGTTAGTGTAAACTATAAACATACTTCATTTATTGCAGACAATCAACCAGATTTTTATTAAAAGTCTGTAATGACATTTCGCGTAAAGCTCAAATGAATTTATGGATATGATAAAATGCGTAACACTTATTAATAATGAGAAATGTGCTTTGTAAGAAATATTTGTCACTATCAGCTTTTTATCTAAAGCGGTTTCATGAACACTGATTCTGTAACGACGTTAAATACGGATGCAAATAAGTTGTGTCAACAGACACAATCGTTATATGTTTGGGTTGGGTATGCTGCGTCGTTTTTATGGTTGTTAATAATGCATATTTTATACTAGGATGGTTATCTCTGCTCCTTTTTGTCTGATTGCTTTTTTAATGCCATACTAAATCGCTAGCTTGATTGCTTACCTGTTCACATAGTCGTATACATAAAATATTACGCATTTTACTGCAAGAAAGCTCATCATATTTACTAGTAACTTTAAACATTATATTTTAAAGAAGGAAGGCTTGAAAAAAAGATGGCCGATTGGGTAGTACGAAACAAACAATAATCAAACCACATAATTTCAGCAGAATACAATCATGTTTATTGACAAACGACGGATTTCAAACGTAATATAGTCATTTACCAGACAATATCGAAGTATCAAACTGTATTTTTACATGCTAGATTAATGTATTTTCGTATCCAGGTTACCTCATGTAAGTAATCCAAATTATGAAGTGCTACAAGAATTTGTCTTGAATGAATTATTAATGGGGCCCTTACGGGTATGTTAACCTTTCTGTAAGCAAGTCAAAGTTTACTAATTGAATTTGAATAAGTGATTTGAATAATCTATTCGGTGACCAGACCATTGCCCTACTTTACTTCTTTATCAGTGAGAAATTTCCGCTTAAATATTAACAACACTGCATTCGGTACTAATGCGACACACACACACACACACACACACACACACACACACACTCTCTCTCACACACACACACACACACACACACACACACACACACACACACAAACACACACACACACACACACACACACACACACACACACACACACACACACACACACACACACACACACACACACACACACACACAAGGCAATTTATTTACCCCTTTAAGGTGTTCACCAGCCAACGAGAGAAAATCTTAAATACAGCCTCTAGCATGTAATGCATACTCAGCTCTAAACATGTGGGAACCAAAAGAAAAAGTTCTAAACAGCCACATTCATGGGATCAAGTTCCACAGCTATACATCAATGGGTTTGTTGGTAGTACATTGAGACTGATATGTGTTTTATATCGGCAGAAAAAGACTTAACGCACTGTGTTTGACTGTTGTGTAGTGGCGCAGTTTGCAGTTAAGAATCTCCATTACATGATAATTTGTGAGCCTATAGCAACAGTAACTATGGACTTTGAAAGATGTATGACGGAACATGTCCCTAGACCAGCAGGTATGTTTAATGCTCATAATTGAAACATTATCCGGATAATAGAATAATGGGATGCCTGGGGATCTGCCAGTTTACGTAGATGTAGTCTCGTGTTAAGTTAGGAGTTTTCGCAATTTAGGTCTTCCCTATGCTTTTATCCTTCGTTTACAAATCATTTTCCTAGATGACAAGTCAGGTCTGTCGCCAACAATTTATATTTACCCCAATTATTGGATCAGTTCAAGCTGTATATAACAACAGTGACCTAGTGATCCAGTACTTAAAATGGCAATCCTCGCTACGGGGTGTTCCAAGTTAATAAAATACTAAATATTCACATCCTTTATTGTGGTGGCAGGACATATAAGTGGTGACACCTAACCTTATATACCTTTAAAGCTTAAAACTTTAGAGACAGTAAGAACAGTATACCACTGCTCATTATAAAAATAGCAAGAACACTACACCACTTCCCTTTTAAAAGACAGCAAGAACACTACACCATTTCCAACTTCGGAGACAGCCAAACCATTACACCACTTCATATTTAAGAGAAAGTTGAAAAGAACACTACACTACACTTCTCATTTTTATAGACAGTAAGACTATTACACCAATTCCCATTTAAGAGACAGCAAGAACACTACTTCCCATTTTAAATAAGAATATATGACAAAGTTCTATGAGCATTGCAACATATACTTAACTCCGAAAAGGCACCGAACAAAAGTATTTCACGTGCAAGCCAAGCGAAAAGTATAAACAAATTTGTGATGAGTCATTTAACGAAAAGAGCAAACCCGACAGTTACCGCAAGGACATTACAGAACTCCCCATTTTAGGGACTGTTGGCAAAAACACTACATTTCCCAGTTAAGAGACAGTTAACAAGAACACTTTACAATTTCCCATTTTATACATAAGCTGTATCTTCTAAGGACTTTCATGATCCGCCCCAACCCGAAATTATCGTGGAGGCATTTTACAATATGATGCTAAAAAGTTAAGTCTCGCCATAACAATAACAAGTGTTCCTTTTGCCGACTGACCCTTTTAATTCGGTTACATTGTTACTTTTTGTCCTTGTATAATGTGTCGTCTGTGTTTTTTTTTGTTTTGTTTTTAACCTTACATTGAACTATATGTGCTCTCCTCTATTGTCAGCTCATATTTGATCTTATGCTTGTCACATCTGTTGAGTGAATTCATGTTCATTTTAGAGTTTTCTACGATGGTCATTTGATTTATTCTGGAATGCATTGAGGCAAAACTTGTTAAGACAGTTAGAAAGGAAGAACAATATACAAAGACATTAAACGATCACAAACATCTATTTGATTATTTGCAGGTTTGATGTTTGATTACAGGTGACCGTTCGTCATTTTTGATATTCCGGAGGTAAAGTAAAGAGCACAACACACTCAACTTGCAGTGTGTTTTTACGGACAGTTATTGCTGGCACCCTTTATGGAATGTGATAGAAATTGGGAAATGGGTTGTTGTTGAAGATATAATGTCATTCGTAACTCTTCTGCGGTATCCGGACAAGTCTATTTCGTAGAAATGGCCGAGATGTTACGAGTGGTTATTAGGTGTTATGGATTTGTACCACCTTAACTTTTTACCACGTTTATATCGTACTGACTTTGGCAACTTCAAACCACATGGGTTTAGCAGGTTTATTAGCAGTGCTGTACGATTTCATAATTTCTTAAACGAGTTTCTTAAAAGATTAGTTGCGTAATTAAATAAATTGGTTGATATATTTAGGCAATATGCAATACAAATTATGCAGTATATGTTATGTCTACGTGAAAGCCTATTGTTCAAACAAATTTTCAGCTCACTTCAAGTAAAAGCACTCATTGAATGTCCGGCGTTGTCGTTCATCATAAAACATATTGTCTTTATAAAAAATATATTGGGCACACTGTGATGCCTTTCATCAAATGCCTTTCTTGTGGCTTATTTAAAATGAGACTGTGGACATTCTGTTTCACGCCAAATGTAATCATTATGAGCGTTACTGTTGTCTCAGATTTACAGTTCATGGTTTGAACTCACTGCTTCTGTACGATCGTTTCAAAAACCACCTTCCAATTATGACCACATAATAAAACAAGATGAAGACCAGGTCGCAGATTCATAGTTATCCAGAATGTTTGAACAACCTCTAGCTTTAATACTATTATAGATTGGGCACCCATGCGTTACATTTACAAATATTGGGAAACATACTTTATATGTGATGTATGGCCGTTATCAGCTTCATATCTAATTGAACCTTCTGTGCATTATTTTCTGAACTGACATTTATTGTCATTATCAGCTTTATATCTAATTGGAATTTATGTGCAATATTTTCTTGATTGGCGTAAATAATGCAATTATCAGCTTTAAATCTAATTAGTATTTATGAACATTTTTTTACCGGATTGATATGTCCTATTGTCCCAAGGACGCAACTTGGCACACAAATGTCGGACTCAGTCTTATAATTTTAAGATTCTGTTTGCTGTCGACGTTTTATTTCCCAATCAGTTTGTCACAATGGTTGTATTAAATATGTGCTTATTTATTAGAAATATAACGCACAGGTATACGCATATCTCTCAGATACCAAAATAATAACAAATGAAACGATACATTATAGAAAGTAAGGAAAACCCAACAGTTGCATCCTTGACATGGTCAGTCAATCAAAGATCCGACAGTGGTGCCTGAACCGGCTTACAGAACTCCAACCTCGAACTTCCTGGGGCTTTTCTCAAAATCAAACAGTGAAAAGTCAACAGTGAAACAACAACCTACGCGATGACGGTGGTCATATAACTGATAGTATTATTTATCACTTAACTTGACGGGTTATTCAGTAATTGACATGTATTGTTATTTTCAATAACTCAGTATTTTTTTTTATCGATTCGCAATTGTCGGTTGACGTGACGTCATTTCCCAATTACACATCGCTTAACGTGCAGAAAAATTAATAAAAGATTTAAGCTTTGTTTCACAAAGGAAGTATCTTATTTATTTGTTTTGTGATCAATAAAACTCAAATCGTTTCCATATTATACTGACAAAAAAGTCTATCTTCGTGTTGTTTCAATCAACTCATTAATATCTTCAAAATTCAATAAACATAATGTCATATCCTCTTTATCTTTGTTAACGTTCTGTTACACGAACATAAATTTTAATGTTGCTGCATGACAAGGTAACAAACTACATACATTTGACCTTGAAAAATATTCTCAATAACATAAATAAATAAATAAAAATAATAAATAAACGACATCAAATAGGTCACATTTAGTCAGTCCGCATCATCGTTTGCCTTGAGGACATTGCCACTATCAACATTAACGGACCGAATGGAGAAGCAAAAAACATTCCCCAGAGAAATTAAACCGCAATAAATCTTGTTACTGGCCATGTTACAGTCAATAATTTAAAGTGATGTCCGCAACAGTTGAAAACCATTGCAACAACACGAAATTTTAAAATAAACTTCGATAAAACTTCACGATGATGAAATGTTTCGGCAATACACAGTTGGGATTAGCTGCATTAAGATGGATCGTAGACCTTCCCGATAAAGTTTTTTGACAAAGTTTTTTTCTCGTCTTTTAAGTTTTATAGGTAACAAGCGCAAAAGGTCTGTAACGGTCACAGCTTTATTGTTCGTTGCAATAAATAAAGTCCGTCTTCAATCAAGTCTGTGGTGATAAGTCTCTATAATATTCTAAGTTTGTATTTAAAAAAATCTTTATTAAGATTGACATTCAGTCCTTTAAAGATAATTAACGTTCAGGCAGTCCATTTTTGTTTCATCAGTCAGCATGGACCTAAACCTATGCCTACATAACTAACATTATCCAACATAAAACTAGTTATAGACTAAACATAATGCGTCGGCATCTATTTTCTCGGAGAATATTATTTATTTGGATTTGTCTTCGAGCAATCCATCTTTGTTAGATCACCCAAATTGGCACAGAAACTGACACTACACAACGCACAGGGAAATGTGTTTAAATCTTTGACATGCATACTTTCCTTAGTTCCATATAAGCACCCAACATCACCAGTTTTGACGGTGCGTCTCATTTACTTATGTACTAGCACTACTCACGTTAGATACTATGTACATAAATACACCCAAATACATTTTGGCGAGAATCAAATAATCAGTCAAATATGAATAGTAAAAGCGGTTTTAAAAATCCGTATTAAGATCAAATTGCATTTCGCAGCAGGATTTCGTGCACTAATGATCACACACTAGAGTTCTTGACGTAGCATATTAACACCATATTTATGTTAATGGCGTATTCACTCCTAAAACAGTGAAAATACTACGAGATTTAAACATATCTCACAATCAAACGTGACATAAGATGATATTCTATATCTTTGGGATTATAATTTCCTAACAGAAGAATAGTAAAGCAATGGAAAAATCAACGGACGAATAAAATGTTGAAAATAAACCAGTGTTGAAAAAGAAAACTACAACAACAACAAAATGAGACAATTCTTTTACAGCCTTGTCAGTGTAAGTCGTTGTATGCCAGAAAGTAGGAATAATATTTGGAGGCCCATCCGTTAAGCGAAATAATTTAAAGACACAAATCTTCGCAATGACGCTAAGTCCACATTGAAGAGCCATTGTAATGACGCTAAGTCCACATTGAAGAGCCATTGTCGTGTATTTCGTTTAAGAACTCGGTCTTTTTAGTTTGTAACGTTTTCTCAGCAAGGTTTCCTTGGCCGCTTTTATTGCCATGACACAAAACGTCAAGTATTTGGAAGTTCAATACGACGATATGTAGAAACACGTATTATGAGAAGTAACAAGAATATTTTTTATCCGATAAGTTTAAGTACTTTTTAAGTATTGTAATTAAGTATTGTAATAAAGTATTGTAACTACATTTAACGGTTTTGTTAGTACGCAGGCTTCTCTTGACAATTTGTTTTGTGTCAAGGTATAACGACGTTTACAACATCTGTAAAAAGAAGAAATATGACAAACATAAGATAAGAAAGAGGATCTGCTTCTGATTGTTTAAATTCAGTTATTTCGCACATTAATTAACACTTACGATAAATTAAGAACAGACTTGTCAATTTAATGACAATCTAATTTAGTCATGATCAAACAAAAATCCTTTCGGTTATTAATTTAGCTAGATAGGTGCGAGGCTTTAATTTAAATGGAGTATGCGGGTCCGACTTTTTATGTATTCGAGTATTAAGCAAGTTTTGACAGTTAGTTATAAGTTGTTTTACTTTAATTGGATAGTTTTTTTTCAACTTGTACACTTTTTTGTTTTTGAGAAAAACACCTCCAGTAATTGCAAGGTTGGAGCACTGCACACGGAATTTAAGCACCCCGTTCTATACTTTTTGCTGGCTGTCTGTGCCAAGTCGGTTACTGTTGGATTTTCTTCCTGCAGTGTCCCTTTATCTCGTTGTTTTTGTCACTTTTAGTAGTTATTATAAAAGGACCTTTTAATATTTGCCTATTTGTACCAAAATGTTTGTACATGGTTTATTTTGTCACGACTTACATATTTATAGCGAGGCTGCAGTCCATATACAAGACCAGTCCTTATAATGCAATATCTCATGTAATGTTATTTATTTCTTGTCATATTATATCTATATTTTTTACAATATAATTAGCAATTTACATGCACGTAATTAGAGCAAGTAAACAAAGTATACAAGTTTATCTTAAACATTTTTTTAATTAATCACTTGTACGATAAATAGAATAGCAATCACTGAAAGATCAATGAAAGATAAATCATGTCGAAGTGTTTTTCTTCTAAATTGCTTCTAAAAAGTTTAATTGAATGTTTCGCTGATTTGTTTTCGTTGTCCGAGTCTCTTGAAGCATTTACTTCAATTAACCCCATTCTCTCAAAACGTTGCAAACCTGTTTACAAACATTTTTGTCGTCTGCAGAATAGCAAAGAGCGCGTCAAATTTACACGTCAAGGAAACACGATAAATAAGAAATCCATTCTTTCTTGTAACGTTTTAATTATAACTGCCATTTGCCATTAAGCTTAACCTATTGCGTTGATGTCAGTTTATAATTGTAAGGATATGTGTAAAATGATATTGACAAAAGTCGCACATTAAGCATGTCCGCAAATTTATATATTGACCGAAACATAAGTCTTAATTTGTTATATCCCATAGTCCTCGCTATCAAATGTTTTCGTACAACGAGCCATCGGCGCTTTTTATATTAACTTTATAAATCCCTAAAAGCATTCAATGCTATCGAGATGCCACTCTTTGTTTTTTTCGATGTAATTTTTCACTTAATGTTACCAAATCCTCATCAGATTTTGACAAACTGTCGTTTTCTTTTACGAAACACCATGGTTTTGAACTAATAGCGCGCGTACAAAGTAAACGATCGTCTGTATGATGTCCTCTGTACTCACGTAAACACATTCTGGAATCAGTATCACTTTATACTGACCCACATATGACCATCGCTCGACCAATAAAAACGCTTTATATCCAAAGGGTATGTGATAATATATACATATATACGCGTATATAGGTTAAGCTTAACGACAATTATGCTTAAAACGTCACAAGAAATAAACAATTTCTTACAAATAAAAATTTACGTCTGTTGACCTTTCATAATTTTTAATGTTATTTAATCAAAGCTAATAAAATAATACAATAACATTACAAGTATAACAGTCTTATTAAGCTGTGTTGCGTTTTCCGCGGAGTGTAGATATTGATAAACCATCCATGGTGCGAATCAAATTGACATTTATTACCCTCTCCATTGACATTAATCCGTAATGAAACTATCTATTAGCAATGGTCTCGTGCAAAGGTAGTGTCAATGCAGCAATTTAAGATTGTTCTATTAGTCACGTTTCCTTAATCTGTTTCATTACCATAGCAAATTAGCATAAGTAGTACGATAATGTTCACAAATAATACAACTAACAACCCCATTGTACAGGATGCCGTATCATTGTCTGTGTAATAAACCAATTGTGGTACATTCGAACTTACAGTGAATGGTGTGGCGGTCGTAGAAAATCTCCCCGTGCATGTAATTTATGTTGTCATTTAACTCATCCTATAAGGATTGTTACGTTCATTTCCTTTAATGGACATTATACCTTGGTTCCTCTTCACGTGATCAGGATGCTACAACCATTTAGTCCTTTCTGGCCATTTTTTTCTTGATTCAACAAGTTATTTTCATTTATAATCAACAATTTTTGTGTAGATCTTCTATAGGAAATAATACCTCTCCCTCTCTTTTAAACAGTATGTGGGCATTATCTTTCAGTGACGAAACTACTTTCGTCATAATTTATCAAAGGAAAGATCAGAGGTTGGACATTTTTTTAATCACATAGACCGGTTTTCTTTACTGCTTGCATTTGAGAAACGCACCGGAAGTGCGATGTTAGAGTTTTGTAAAACCGCTTTAATCAACCCAGCCGGTCCATATTGCCGACTGACCGTTTCAAAGCAGTAAGTGTCGGGTTTGCTCTTTCTGTTAAATGACTAAAAACAGATTTGTTCTGGCTTTAACGTTTGGCTTTGCATGTGAATACCTCTGTCATGTGCCCTTTTAAATGTTGGTATATGCTGCAATGCTCATAACACTTTGTCATATATTTTTATTGAAAACTGTTATAGAACACGAGTGTTTTGCATGTGATACTGTTTATGAGCTCTTGAGATGTGTGTGAATAGAACATTTTAAATTAACAATAAAGATAGAAGTTATGTACCAATGACAGAAATGTTCAGTTTACATGCACGTTGGCAGTGTTATCATGCTATTTACTAGTGTTGTTTATCAAGGAAATCTTTATCTCTGGCAAGATCATTAATTGTTTAAACGACAGACAGTACAGACAAACATGATTTGCAGATCTAGCGGTAATAGCATTTGTATCGATAACCATATAGATTACACGTGTGCCCCCAATTTAAAATCCAGTTATGTCACACCTTAATGAAGAAAAAGATGAATGAGGAAATGCCTTATCAAATAAATTAAGGTCTCGATCCATTTTGAGTAAGACCAGACATTTGCCGCTCATTGTTTTAGATGCTAATTTTGTAAGATTCTTGACATCGGCGTCTAAGCGGTTTATATATTTTTATTGGTGACGTCACTATATTTTATCGATCAAAACATTTGTTGTTGTTTATTTTAGTAAATATACACCACAGTGGCAAAAAATCAAAATGGTTTGGAGCCTCTACTAAAGCCGTTTATAATGATACATGACAATTTCCCTTAAATATAACAAATTGAATGCTCAAACTTTTTTTGGTCTGTTTGCCAATCGATTGTTATAATGGCTAGAAATAGTTTTTCCATTAATATTAAGCTGCAAATTCATAATAACGGCGAGGCATTTTTTTCAAACTGATGAAAAACAATAATGCAAAGCAGTTGTGTAATTTATTACAAAATTATCATATTTATTCTATTCCTTCAAGCCTTCTCATTTGTATCAGAGTTATTTATAACGAAATGATTGTTGTCTATTCGTTGTCTGTAAAGACTTGTATTGTTGTGCAACGGACTCAAGTGTTTAAGATGAAAGCCACACTTTTTACAAAGCGTAACTTATAATTATGTATGGCATTATTAATACCTTTTTAAAAGGACAATATAAATACCGTTATTTTAATATTATTTGGGACAAAAGACGTCATAAAATATCCTCGTCTATATCTCTCTATTTAAACAGGTACACAACAAGAGGTATCGACGACAGATATGCAGAAAGACTGACATAATCTGAAATAAACAAATATAAAGTACTCTTAGAAGTAGATTAACATTAACATCTCGTTGACTTGTAAAATATTAATAGAACATAATGATAAGATAATGCTAGCGGTTCTGAATTACACAGAATTACAGAAAGCATAGAACAGATACGACAAGTCACTCACTCAAAAGACAAATACCAGACATCAAAACATAGCAAGTAATCTTGATTGTAAAGTATTTGAAAAAACTCTCTCTCTCTCTCTCTCTCTCTCTTTCTCTCTCTCTCTCTCTCTCTCTCCTCTCTCTCTCTCTCTCTCTCTCTCTCTCTCTCTCTCTCTCTCTAGCCAGCTCTAACACTGTACTCTGGATGTTAGAGCTGAAAACGTTTTAAAAGTTAGTTAGGTCAAGTACACAGTTTATATTGGACAAACGAGTGATCAGGATAATGCACCATAACCGGACAATCCAGATTCGCATATGACATTAAACAATGCAAAGTACAGGAAAGTAAGAAATGCAAGATTACTCGATTCAAACAATCTCAGCAATCCAATCAACACATGTTCACAACAAACAATGGATTAATCCAAACCATAATTGCTTCAAAAGCAGTTTGTTAATCAAAAATAAATTAGCCATCTTGATGGTTTGACAGTTATAGAGGAAAGTAAAATTCGCGGGGGTACAAGTGTGCAAAAGCATGCACTTAACTACCAATCACAAGGGTTCTTACTTAAAGTCTTAACCAATGAAACCCAAAAATGGCAGCTAATAATCAAAGGACTAAAAGACATAAGAGTTCCTATGTACAATAACGAACAGTAAAAAGATCGACTAGTTACATTTTTATGACCGTATTAGTACAAATAAAATAACTAGATATATGTCATTAATATGACAATATAAATATCTACAAGTGGATTTTTTATAACAGCTTTAGTACCATTGTTTTAATCTAGAGAATTGATAAGACAGAATGAATACATAGTAGACAATTTCTTTGACATAATAAGTACCATAATTTAAAAGTTAAAAAAAGATAAGACATAATGACAATATCAGTAGTATTTTTAAAGCTAGATATTTCATAACACAGTATAGTACCTTTGTTCAATACAAGATCATTTAAGTAGCAGAATATGTACCGTCTTTTTTGAAGCTAAATATTTAAAAGGAAAGCCTTAGTTCCATCATAAAATATACATACCATTATTAGTATAAATAATTAAAACAAGTTATAATTATAATTTATATAAATGTTTAAGCTTTTAAAAAATGGAAGTATTAGTACTATTGAGTAAAACTACATTTATATTACAATACAATTACATTTCTATACATGTAGATAATTTATTTGACATTATTAGTCAAATTATTTAAAAATATACAATGACTGCATAAGCACCTTGATTTAAAACTATACAATTTATATGACAGTATTAGCACAATAAATTTAAGCTAGAAAATTTATATGTCTTTACTATAATCATTGTTTAAAACCAGAAGCAACAAACTTAAGTATCGATATTGATATTAATACGTGCATTATTACATATTGATTACAAACTCGATATTAGTTAAAATACATATATGCGTATTGTTTCATTTCAATGTAATTTATTTACAAAATCTTTGTTATTCAAGCTATCAAAATGCTCTATGATAAAAATGCAGATTGATGCTTTATATATATTAAACTTAGCAATACGCACCACTTTTTACCCTGCAAAAGAGAGTGTGATATTTCAATATTATCATCAATATCCAGAATATTTAAGCAACTTACACACAAACACATACTTAAAACTGCCATCAGAAAGCGATGTTTTTAAATCTCCACTAATGGTTTATACTTTAGTGTGTATATGAAAAGTGGTAATATAACGAACAAATTAAGTAAACTGAAACACTACCTTCGTTTTGTTATTAGAGAATACCTTATTATTAATTTTTTATACTTTTATACTAAATAATATAAACGAATGGCAAATTGTGAAAAAATGACAATAACTGAATCAATTGTGATTAAAACAGATCGGCTGTTAATACTATTGATTGTTGATTGTCTTAGATATTTAATAGTCATTAAATGTAGTTTATATATGTCAATATTGATATCCCTTTTGTAAGATTAAAACTACCATCTAAAGTACATTTCTGTTAGGAACTATTTTTTGATCTTTGGTAATATTTGAGATGACAGTGTAAAGTATGCATAGAGAAGCAAATATAAATTAATATGTTAGAGCAGAATATAGAGATAATTCATACATTGATAATAATCAATAACACATATGTTTTACATTTATCCTGATTGCATTTGCCTAGAGGTAGTTCAGATTTAAATATCTGTGATAATTCAAATAGAACATTTTCCTGCACACATGTAATTATGTATGTAATAAATGGATTCAATATGTACATCTATTTCGATGGACATTTACCAGAATAGTAATGCTTTAACATATATCTCTTAAATATTACACATTGAGCCAAAATGCACATTAACTTCTGGCGAAATTACCACCATGTTGGCATTAATAAACGATAGATATATGTGGCAGACGCATCTTGCAACACATTTCATTAATTTTAGCTAGAGTTAATAACACGAAACCAATATTCAGACGTTATTTTACAGACACAATATCTGTTAGTAGATTTGTAAACAGAAATATCGCAGACCAACCATCGCGCCAATTAATTTTGAGACACACTGTCATCAATAGCGTAAAACAAGTCATTAGCTACGATCTACAGCTAAGATAAAGCCAATGCGGTATTCAGAAATGATACTTTCAACAGGTTTCCCGTTGACATGATCTTATTGTCATTGCAAAATTTGAATCAACTTTGCATACAGTTTACGTAGACGAGATGAGATACAAAAGACAGCAGTCTGGTAAAATGACAGATAACTCCAATAGCATATAAGATTGGTTATTTATCCTAACTTGCCATTTAAGATCAACAGTCTGGATTTTTCTTTTACATTTTGTGTTTTATCAAGGGTTGCAATAACAAAAATAAATTAAAGGACAACTAGAGAATACACATGTCTTGCGGGTGCAACGTCAAACGATGAATGCGTCGCTCTCAATATTACTTGAGCTAAGCTTTCGTTGGTGTCAACACAATTATAATTTCCCTGTCAAATATTATCGAATGCTTTACACACACACACACACACACACACACACACACACACACGCACGCACGCACGCACGCACGCACGCACGCACACACACACACACACACACACACACACACAGAGAAATATATATATATATATATAAATGTATGTATGTATGTACGTATGTATGTATGTGTGTATGTGTGTATGTGTGTGTGTGTGTGTGTGTGTGTGTGTGTACAGCCATAAAATGAAGATAAGGCCTCCCATGGAATAGGTGTGGGAAAAACGTAGCTGGCAGTATCAGATAAACGCTGTCGATTTGTGATTGTGAGGTCCTGGTGTGTGTTCTGTCGAAGAAAAGAACCGTAGGTAACATTGCATCTTGCAATCATAGAAGCATCAAAGTATCTAACAGGAAAGTCGTAGGCAATTGAAAAATTGATAAAGAAAATAATAATTTATAATTAATATCGTCATATACATCATTTTTGTTATTTGTATAGTTTTATTTCTTTTTATCTAAACTAAATTTTAAAATATTCTAAAAGAAACAAAAATGGACCGGCACGTTAAATATGTATATGCTTTGTTTAAAAATGACTATGGGTTCAGATTGATCTCATTTTAATCATTTTTAATTGTTTGTTATTATCGGATTGATATTATTTAGGGCTGTACAGATATTATGTAACTTTATAATACTTGATAAAAGTCCATTTACCGGATTTATATATCTTGATTATAATTTTAAACGAATTACAAACATTATATTTTCTCTGCAAATAACAACGAGCTTTTTAATTGCTTAATCCATTTTCGTGCTTTAGCCTCTACAGAATATAAATATAAAAAACATGTTCTGCTAATAAATTATGAATCTGAAATTAAAATACTGGCTTTGCCATAATTGAAATATAAAGTGACTTTATGTATACTTGCAAAACGCCACTGCTTTATAGGCAGCGAAATGTTGTTTTATATAGTTTTTATACTATATATATAGTAGTATTACATCTACTAAATATAAGATATGTAATGGATATTAATTTATTGAATATAATTTCTATTATAAGATGTGAATCTTACAAGTTTGTATGTATGTGTCATGATTTGTCTGATGAAAAATGGCATATCGCAGAGATCACATCGAAACTTAACCAACAACAACGGCATTGAGCCGCCATGAAACAAGCTAGTGCCAGTATTGTCAATGAAGTAATTTTAAATGATTATTTGAAGATTCTTTACAATTGTGACATCCGAATCAAATACATTTGCACAATAAAATGCGTCAAGATAAATGTCTGGTAACATGACAAATAATAATATTGTTTCCACACGAAAGCATTCAGTATTAAATATTTTAAAATTTTAAGTAAAAAATTGTATACATATAAGACTTTAACAATTTGCGTTTTTCAGCCATTAAGAAATATTTGCAACGATAATATTTATCTACTTGTATGCTAAGCAAAAACTGAATTTTAAAATACTGAACTACAAGAAAGAAAATGTCTTGTCATATTTTATTAAATTAACCAATTATTGATCACTAAAACCTCATCCATTTGTCATTTTTGCTTCTGGTTTGGCAGCATTATTTACAGCTTGTAATGCAATTAGCTTATACGGGTAAACGTTTTGTTGCTGTCACTAAGATTAAATTGCAAAATGTTTAGCATTTGTCATGTTGAACACCGTTAAAATAAAGGTCAGATTCAAGGTTTGTCTCCAGATCTCGTTCGACTGCACCAGTCGGCCTAAAATACACAACAAGTTAATAATAGCTGGTATAAGAACATTGAACAGAATATAAAAGTACCATCTAAAGCAAATATAATTATGTTTAAAATTTGTTTTGAAATTAAGTAAGAACGCTACAAGCTCGATTTAACCAGATATGCGTACATGTATTTTGGTGAAATACGGTAAAGTCTGATATACGCAGAAATAACATTGCTAGTGAAATCGTGCTTTTATCGACATAATCATTTCCGGATTCCAAATCACAAGGCTGAGCCTAATCACATAACAATTAGACGTTAATGTTTATTGGGAACATATTTTTTCCTAGAAAGGAATTACCAGTGTTCTGCAGTGACATTTGCATTTTGCTAAACTGAGTTGGCGTAAACATTTAGTTATATTGGCAATTTTGCTTTATAGTGTTTAGATAATAAATTTCACTTTTCATTTAATTGAAAATTATGAACATTATTTCTGCAACGACATGCTCATTTACATTCTATGACGGCGCCAATTTAACCTTGCATTAAGGATAAACCTTACATCTTCCGACTTTTCAGAAATCGCTTTTATAAAAACACACCATTCAATATTCTGCTGATTACATGTATGATGTGACTGAGTAGTGTGTATGCTTGTAAAAATGTATGTATTCTAACATATTTACTAATTAAAACGTTGTATCAATTTTCCCATAAAAATTAAAACAGGATATTTATGTTTTCTGCACCGTCATTCAAAAGTAAGGGTAGGTTCGGGGTAAACCAAATCCTTCTGTGCGCCAGAATATTCTGTGTCATATTAAGTAAAAGAAACTTAACATATCCGGTCAAGTCAGGTTTCCTCACGTACTTGATTGTAGAGTTTGGCTAATTACTAACTTTTCTTTTATGCTACCTTGTTTTCGGGTAGGAATCTTTTAAGAATGGAAAACCTTATTTTCCCCATAATTAATATTGTTCTGTAGAAGTAATCATTTTATAATTAGCAATGGGATATTTTCATATTTTATTTTTATAGAAACCGTGGCAAAACATTATAAAGCCTGTAAGTGACCAATTTATTGCAAGTCAGCTGACAGCCACGTTATATTACACAGAACAATTATACCTATATCTATCAAAATACAAACAGGTTAATTATACATATATGATAAGTATGTTCCACACATCTTAGTGACATAACTTTCAGTTACTTTACACTAAATTGTCCAAAACGGAAATACATTTTGACAAGTACCAAGATTGAAAAGCCCTATAGACCAATATGTTTTTTTTTCCGTCTGGGCATGGGTCCAAATACATTTCCGTATTGGACAATTTTATGTAAAATGACCTCTTTTTCTATATCCATTTTTTCTGTTATGGACCTTATATTATACACTTAATAATACTTACTTTATATACAACATACTTTATAAAAATATCTGGATTTATAAATAACAGAGATGTAAACAAAATTAGTTTATTCTAAATCGATTTACGTCTTCCTCTGATAGCATATTGTTATATGTTTTGTGTATGTTTATAATGGAACGCCGACGAACGCTTCGGATCTGTTGTTCGAGCCGATCGAATCGTACACTCTTATTATAACAAAAAGTAATGTAAAGAGCTTGGATACATCGATTTCATCCGGATTCCTTTTCGTTATCGGGGTTTATTGTATATAGTTTGTTGCAATTACTGTCCAATAACGTAATAAATTTCGACGATGGATTGTCCGATACAGCTTTGTACAGGATGATCACGTGGTAAAAATCGACTGTAGTCATTAGTCACGCATATTGGATGTAGAACAAACGGTGTAATGCATACTAGATGGGGTAGTTATATTACGTTAATTATATTAAGTTTTTGTTCCATAGTTGTTAGTGAAGCTATGCTAGTATTGCTTGAATGTATATATAGAAACATCTTACCTTTCTTACATTTAAAATAACTCAGACCACCATAGCTATTGGTTAGATAGATTATTGCCACAAGCTTAATATGGGATACCTTATCAGTGTGTGTAAATACACATTCTTCAAAGAGATTTTGTTAAAATTTTAGATTTCTCAAGAAATATCATATTTTTCTGAAAATTTTCTAACATCATGGAAGAAAGGAAAAAGGGGTACAGATGTAAGCATCGATTGATAGATACATGCGCACTGTCGCTACTTATATAATTGATTTCGATGCTGATTTGCCTTCTTATCGAGATTAGAGCTTTTAAACAGAAGCCACATATGCCAGTTTTGACAATTCAACGGATGAAGATCTTGAATAATTTGTTCACTAGCTCAAAACAAAATGACAGCAGCTGTACTCATACTTGAAATCAGAAAAAAACAATACATCTGTGAAAATCTTGTACGTAGTTGTGTAATTGTGTAGCGCACAGTGCATCATTTGAAAGCACCCGAGCAATCGACTCATCAAATTAAGAGCAAGTAGCTCATCGAGGTTTTTGAGAGAAATTAACGTTCTCGCTGTGCGGTTATAGTGATTATCTTATTCACGGGCATGTATGGGAAACTCGAAGACGTATTAAAGCATAAACACAGTTTAAAAGCAACGATCACAGAAACATCCTCAGCCAGTCTTTACCAATAACCGCTAAAACTCGGGAATTAAAAAGCCACACAGTATTTACCGACCCCTAACAAATGTCCCTTAAATATATGCAAGTAATATTTTAAACAAATTTGTAAAAGCTTGTTGCATTAGTGCGTTAGTGGTAAGCTATTTTGTCATTGTCTCTCGAAGTGAGTTAACTAAATGGCAAAGTTGCGTTATAAGATTTTCGTCTACAGAAGCTGGTGTTTATTAACTTTGCTTTGCATTAATAAATAATTAGACCAGTTTACTATTGTGTACTACAGAGTTTGCCAAATGCTACATCACATGAGACAATTAAGTTTCTTCGAAAGTCTTAATGAGACACGCAGTCTATTGTTTGGCTTCATCTATGTGCAATTTCCAGTTAAGACCTTAATCATTCCGCATGGCTTCATAGTCAGCCCGAAAAATGTCAGCATGTGATATTACTGGTATTCCCAGTAATCATTAAAGAAGATGTAATTAGTGAATAAGACATACAAATGATTACATTACGCTTTGCTTTAACATAAACAATCGATTTTTTTTAAATTGACTAAATTTAGACTTATGGTGTATCATTGCTGTTTAAAATAAACTAAACACCAGTAATGTTTAAGAAAATGTTCTAAACATACTAACGAGGCAATCTTATAATCCGTATGGCATCGTCCTTTTAATGGCAAAGGAAGACTTGTTTACCAGACGGAGGTATTGTCTTAAATAAAAAAAATAAAACTGCATATTTTGTTTGTTTTGTTTTGATTTTAAAAATAAATTGCAGTGACCATTTTATGACCATTATGGTGAAGGAAGAATTATTTATCACAAGGAGTTACTGTCTTAAATAAAAACTAAAACGGTATATTTAATTTGTTTTGTTTAGATTTTGAAATTCATTGCAGCGAACATTTTTGACCATAATAGCAGTGTCAAGCTTTTTGGTGAAGGAAGACCCCAGACACATGTCTGTGTAGAACCACCAAGTCAACTTATTCTCCAATCAATATTGACCGTCTTTTATGTATTCACAATTTGGCAATCGTTGAGAACATGAACACTAAAGTATGGGCATTATTTACAGACTTTGTCAATATGCAGATTTGAGAAACAAAATCACTCTTTCTCTTGCAAGAATAAAAATGAAGGAATCGACGAACAATACAGACATATAGAGTTTACAGATATGATGTATAGAACTTGTTGTATCAAGCATATTAGTCTGTGTAAAACAGAACTGCGTATGTTAGTCTATAGCTAATGTCTTTTGTCAATACATTGAAGAAGTATGGACACATTGATGCATCGAAAAAGGAACATATCATAAGGTAAAAATAAATTCATTTTTCTCTATAATCACACAAACACACCACTGTTCTGACTTTGGTCGCTGTTTGCAACATTGCAAAATATCCCTGAAGATAATCGAGTCTGTTAGGCTCCACCTAGATTCCTGTTACTGAATAATAGAAGAGCTGTGTGGTTTATAATCCTGCTGTAAACATATTATAACTGTTATTTAATAGAAATTTAGTCGAAATAATAACCGTTTATTCTAAATTTTCCAAAGAAAAAAATAAAGATCCTTTTGCGTTATATTCATTTAAAAAGTTGTTTCTCCTGTATTTCAAATATAAAAGAAACGTAAGTATTTAATAAAAACCGTCCACTTTACATGTAGTTTTTTAATAATCAATAAAATGTTTTTTATAGCATAAAGGAAATGTAAATAAAATGCAACTCTGAAGCAACCAAGACTGTGTTTTCTGTTCACTTGGATATTGTCTGTCGATGTAAAAACAGCACAATTAGATCTTCAAATTCTGTATGGTGATCCTTACTTACTTTGCATTACATAATCCTGCTTAAGTACAGAGCATATGTAGAAGTGAAAGAAAAGCGAAAAAGAAATTGAAAATAAGTCGGCAAAAGGATCAACCCATGTTCTTTAACTAGTTAACGGACCTAGCATATCGCAATTCCTGAAAGATTTTTTTCTCAAAAACAGCGTGATAAAAAATATCCCCACAACCATCGCTCAAAGCGAAAATTAAACTTGTGCTATTCCTACTAACTATTCTTGTTGAACTTTGGCATTATGCAGCTCTTATGTTACTATGTGGCTAAGTAACATGAACGAGCAAAATTAATACAACGATAAGAAGTAACCAAATGGTTCGCAGATGCTACTTCAAAAGTTTTTTTCGTTGTTTCTATTGATATATTTTGATATGTGCAGGTATAGGACTGTGTCCGTATGAAGTTACTTCCATCAGAATGAATATGTATGTTCAAAGAGACAATTTAAGTCTATTGACGACGGATTTGGTTAGAAAATCGACAATTGGTAATGCAATTTAGCTATACGAATCGTTGCATTGTTGACGTTATTTTAGTATCGGACTTTATTGACATTGACATGTTTATAGGCAGTTCAAAAGCATCAACATTTATCTGAGAAAAATGATGTGTTTACCAGGATGAGGGGGATATATTGACATATTACCCACTGCTTGAATTAATTTGGGAACACAAAACCTTCCACAAAAATGTTGAGCCACCATGATGTAGTCATAAGCTGTAATCTCATTCCAGGTTTCTGTAGTCACAAACTTGTAACTATCTTATTACAACAACAATATTCGAAGCGAATTATTTTGTTATGGCACAAGATGCAGAAACCCAACTTGATTTGTAACGACAAACAAAACACCTCTTTATCCGGGAAGCAAATTACATTTTCATCACTTCTAACGCAACATTCTAGACGGGCTGTGACATTTTGCTGTGAATTCCTACTACTTTTGGCCTTACATACAAAGATTAAATTTTCCCTTGCAAGAAGAAGGTAAATTAAAACATACAGTAGTGAAAAAATGTTTGCAGATGAAACTTAAATTGCATTTAATAAGATTATACTGATGCAGGCATGTCTTTGGGTACGTAGTTTGTTAACATTAAAATACTTATAATACTTCACAATGTTAGCCAGGACTAGAATGGGTCAATATTTTCTGTTCTTGGTTCATTTTGCCAGTCACTGACACCTTAATGCAAACACTTTAACATGTAAATACAAGAACTTTGCATATTTTCTACATTTTTCCTTTGATAGAATTTCCTTATTTACACAAATCTAATGTAGAAAATTTATTCTAAAATAAAAGAATGTCGAAGACAATATATTGTGTACGGCTCGTTCTCTATTTGTGTTTCCCTTTTATAAAGATTATGTACACATGAAGAAAAATATATTACAGTATTCTGAAGCACTTGATTCTGTCCGATATGTCCATAAATCTTCCATAATTCAGGAATTTAAAAGAGAAACTTTCTGACTTGTTGACCTTTAAAAAATCATTTTGCTTGAAACTACTCTATGAGTGGCACTTGTCCTATTTATAAGAAAATTAACAATGGCAAATGTGTTTATTGATTAGCTAAGTACTTGTATCTATGGTTATCAACTTATATCTACAGATGAAAAAATAAGTTCTAGACCTATCCAAACAAACAATAATATTGATTATCAGACAGCAAGAAAGATTTATTCTGGGATGACTTATTACGTTTCATTTGTTGACCTGCAGGAAATCTGTACGATAAAGTTAATAATCCCAATATTGTAACATGTGGATAATGTTCTAAAGCAGTATTTTTGAAGTTGTCAGTAAAAATGCTGTGCATGTGCATAAAGGTATAATGTTTTTAACGTTATTTTGTTTATTATTTAATTTATTTGTAATAAATTTATTAGATTTTATAGCATAACGACACTATTATAAATGCCAACGAGCGAGCATTAAATAAACACTCTTTCAATGAATTAATTACTTAACGTGTTTATTTTCACTTTTTTTAAATGTACAAAACATTGGAGGTAATAAACACATAATATACATTAATATACAACTCAAACAGCCGATGCTGATGCCTCGCGGTGGACTAATGAACTTTTTATTGGGCGTTGCGAGCTCTTCCAAGCACACAGTATGCCTTAAATTGTAAAATAATCTCTACTTGTCGCTATCAGAATTTATTGCTGATTTTAATAAGATTTATTCATAACATTCGGAAACTTATAGAACAATTCCATCCTGTCCCCTTTTCAAGTCCTAGCTCTGATTGAAAATGTATAAGATTGTAAAATCATTCCGCAACCCTCTTTGTGGGATTTAGAAAATATATTAAACACATACTTAAATAACGAATGTCTCCTATCATAATATCAACTTTAAGGCAACTCACCATTATCCCTGGCTCCAGCCATACTTAAAGAAATCAAAACAATATGCTATTGCTTGATGTTTCCAATTTGTGCATGATGGCCCTGCAAATTGATTCCTGATTAATAATCATGACGCAGTTTACCAATTAAAAGCAAAACGCAGCATGAAACAAGAACTTTATTATGAAGGACAATACTTCTGCTATGGTTTCCATTTGTTCAAAATTTAAACATTACATGTAAGGTTTCACAGAGCCTTTTAAGCGAACTAGACTAGTTGTTGTATGTTAAAATAATTAAGGAGCGCAAACTAGGGAAACGAAAGTGGAATTATGCATAGACACTGAATGGTACTGCTAACTTTATGACGCAGATTATGAATTCATTTTACAACTAAACTGATTTTGTCAGTTTAAAGTTAAGTAGTTTTATGTCCCTAATATGAAATGTATAACATATCTCTGTATCTATTGAACTTATACGAGCGTTCCTTTTCACTGTGTCGTTTAATATGTTGATTATTCAAAATACCCGATTTAATTTTCAAAACAAGACCGGGTAGGATAAACGTATTGATTTGTATTTTTGGAAAATACTATAGGGCTGCAATATAATATGAAACTTCATGTCCATGCATATGGACAGAATACATTCTAAATTGGAAACTAATGGCATAGAATGTTTGCCTTCCAATATTTTTGTTTGTTTAAATGAATTCGAATTATATCGGCAGAATTAAACTGTGTTGATTTCGTAAAATAGAAAGTCCTGTTTAACAGCATGCTTTATGTGAAGCAGAACCAAGACAATTTTTATCTTCAATAAATCTTATATAATCTAACAAAAGACCTTCAGCAAGTTAATATCTCGTTGAAGATATAAGTAACAGTTCAAAATTGTTTGTTAATAAAACATTTCGATAAATATACTAGTAAGTGATCCAATTGCAAAAATCACGCAATGTGATTCATATTTTACAAAACAGCTGATTAATTTGTTATAAAGAGAATATAACACTTGTGTTCACTGAATACCAATCCATCAAAAAAGTTGGATGAAATAATAAGAAACCCGGAGAGCCTTATCTAACTGTTGTTTTTCCTTTTTGTGGGTTATGCCTCTTCTCATTGATTTTTGTCACTTTTACAATATAATTACTCTTTATGCCTCTGTCTGTTGGTAATTCATATTTTAATTTCTGTTGTTATTCTCATAGAAGGTTTCATTATTTTCCTATTGAAAATTCGTAAAAAATACCTTGTTTAAGAAAAGTTAAGTATGTTTACCTACCCTGTACGGCAAAATTCTCCGTGGATTTTACAAATTAAAATATGTAGGACCTTGCGATAAGAGCACATTATCATAAGTCCCTTCTTATAGAAAGTATTTTTTGACATACTGTGTAGAAATGATTTACTATGGTCTTTAACAGACAATAATGATAAAATGTTACATTGACTCGTTCTGTACAACCAACTGTAACGTTTTACCTGGAATGTAGCTAATAAGGCTACATAAAGTTTAATTTCCAGCTGCCATGCTTTTTGGTGGAGGAAGACCCAAAACACATGTCTCAGTCGAACTACCGGCGCACCGCAAGTAAGATGGACGACCTTCTCTTATTAAATTCTTCGCCAAGATCGGGCCTCGGACCCACGCGGTAAGAGGCTAAGCAGTCCGAGGAGCTACAGATCGGCGACTCTACTTCTACGCCAAGGCGACCCACACTCGTCATTTAAAAAGTTTAATTGAAAATTTCTGAAAGAAAAACTTCAGTGATAATGGGGTATGGAGAGGTACACAGGACCAATGGAACATCGCCAGTTGTTTTACAGAACCCGACGAGGGTCGCTTATAGGGCCGGTAAACGTACTGTTAAATAATTATATAGTAAGAAGAAAAATAAATAAATAAATAAATAAATAAATAAATAAATAAATAAATAAATAAATAAATAAATAAATAAATAAATAAATAAGTAAATCAAAGGGGATAAATACGTAGATATTTAGGGATAATAAAATAAATAAATAAATAAATAAATTGGGATAAATACAAAGATAAATTGGTTTAAATACAAAGATAAATGGGGATAAATAAATAAACAAATAAATACATAAATAAATAAATGGGGAAAAGTATTTATAATTTATTATATAATAAGAGATAGGCCTAGAGATACAGAGAGAGAGAGCAAGACAAAGTGTAATAAAGGGAGACAAAAAGAAAGAGGGAACATATATCAAGTGTACATAATATATTTCTGCATTATATTATCTTTTAACAATATACTTTAATGATTAAGTGAGTAACCTACGATGACGTGATTCCAGACTATTTTATTTGCTATTTTTGATTGATTAAGCCGATGAGATATTTAATGACATCATGTCTGCAACAATACACGATCATATATTGCCTCGTGGTAATGCGTTCCTTTATCACACAGACCTACAATTAGCTCAGCAAGACGACTAAAGATAATACTAATGAACTGTCTTGGATACGGCGACTGGAATGAATAGCAATTATATTCTATAAGGCACAAAGGGCTGACAAGATTGATACTGGATTTTAGGCTTCTAATTAGCCGAGTAAATGAATGGACCGCATAGTGAGATCATTATCATGTTAACAAAATTAAATCGCTTCTTCTAGATTTTCCGGGATGTGAAAACTTTTTGTTATGTTTAATATCGTATGTGTTTCGTATTTAACGTAGCTGCTTACATGTTGTCTAGACTTAATACGTCGAACTATTTCTGCATTTTCCCACTTCTAGATATAGATTGATGGATGGATAAAGGATATAGAAGGTATGGGTTCAATGTATATATATATATATATATATATATATATATATATATATATATATATATATATATATATATATATATATATATATATATATATATATATATGTATATATATATATATATATATATATATAGAGAGAGAGAGAGAGAGAGAGAGAGAGAGAGAGAGGCAGAGAGAGAGAGAGACAGAGAGAGAGAGACAGAGACAGAGAGAGAGACAGAGAGAGACAGAGAGAGAGACAGAGAGAGAGAGACAGAGAGAGAGAGACAAATAGATAAATAGATAAATAGACATATAGATTTTCATTTCAAATTCTGTTGATACTATTTGTGCCATTTGCCGTAGTTTCTTCTTAAACGTTCTTTACAGTATATACGTAATGCTGAAAGTGCTATTCCGCGATGTAGCTTTCAGAAAAGTTTGCCTGGTGACAATGGGCAGTTCAGTTTTATTTTGTTTGAGGGTTTAACAAACTTTTTTTGGCTGCTGTAGTCGTTGTTCTTAATTCCATATAAATTCTCAACTAAATGCACGTCTTGTTAACTAATTTGTATCTTGTTGTTTTTGAAAAGTGGTAAAATATACACAGAAAAACATTATGATGTGATTTTTGACAAAGGTTTCCCTGACTAGCTGAGAATGTTTTTGTACAACGCTTTGATACAAGAACGAAAATCAATCTACATGTACATTTTAGTAAACGTGTCAGAGTATGGTAATAGAGATATCACGTGATGCAATTAACTTTCTGGTAACTTTGAAATGAGACACGTAGTCTGTAACGCAAGCTGGCACTGAACTAATTTCTAGGTATTATCAGATAGAAATTGAAGGGTTTCCCCGTGCTCAACTATTTGTTGCAGCTGATAAACAAGCGCTGATAAAGACATGGTGCTCTGGAGTTGATCCATTTTTTGCTAATTGGACACAATTACAAACAAATCAACCTCTTAAGTACGTTTTCTTATCCTGTACGGCAAAAAACCCATTGGACTTTACAAATTAAAATATGTAAGATCTGGCGATAAGAGCACATTGTCATAAGTTTCCTTTTACAGAAAGTAGTTTTTGATATACTATGTAGATATGATTTACAATGGTCTTTAATAGATAATAAATACAAATTGTAATATTGACTCGTTCTGTACAACCGACTGTTACGTTTTACTTTAATGTAGCTAATTAGGCTACACACAGTTTAATTTCCAGCTGCCATGCTTCCATGTCCAAGAATACAAGCAAGCAATTTATGAAACCTCTCTATTTACAAATTAAAAATTATTGCTTGGAAAAATAAATTAAAACACTCTTTAAAAATCACACGTTTGTTGAACACAAAACTACAAAGTCAATAACGTCACAAACCCTTGTTGCACAACGTGCAAACTATCCTTTAACTTTACATTTATTTCAATTAGCCATTGCGTGTCGTGATGTGTTTGTAAAAAAGGAAGCAAATTTTAATGACAGATCCGTCGACAAAATGCTGGTTTCGTTTCGAAAAAAACCCTCACCTTTTTTATTGATGCCAAATCCCCGTGCCATCTTAAGTGTTAACATCGGCCAATTGCTCAGAGTAATGTGGTAAAATAAATTCAGTAATTTCTTTGAAAGGCTTTATTGCTGAATTTTTATGATACATGTACTTATAAATTATGATAACTGTCAATTATACTTGTGAGATTGATAGAATTGGTAGCATCACAGTGGACCGTTCCAAACCGAATGTGTTCAATTAGAACGCAGCAGTTTTCCCCTTAAAAGTGCTCACAAGTCAACAATATTTCTAATTTAAATTTACATTTGATCTCTTCAATACATTTAGAATAAGTATTCATGTAATAACCCTTCAACATAGTTTAAAATTATAAATCCATTTGGAAATATGACAAGGTAACATATGAACAAGTGTCGATTAAAAATTGCGTCGTTTGCCCAAATGCAGGAATACAAATGACGGTGGGTATACTAATTTTGTTGTTCTTGCAGTTTTACTTAGTTTGTTTTACTGATAACTGCTCCCATCAAGATCATATGAGAAATTATATTATTTTAAATTTTGTTTGTAAATAGATAATATACGTCATAAAGATTATATCTTTCTTGTTCTTTTGTTTCGCTAAGGTCTTTGTGAAACAGACACGTCGGGATTGTTCATTTTGTAAAACTGTCTCGTCACCAAAGATAACCTATCAGAAAACATGTGTTGCGACAATGTATATGCACTCCTGACCGCAACATTTGCATTTGAATGCAAGAAACTATCAATGTGTAAGAGCTTTTTGACACATCTCGAATACATGTATTGTTTTTAAAGGTGATTAAACGCAATAAAGGGACTCGACTGCATAAACACATCTTTGTTCCAGAATATTTTGAAAACGTTTTTCAAGTGTAGTTTAGTGTTAGTGAATCAGTACTTTTGTAAATACTGAATGCTTTCGTTAATCAGACCTCGTCGCTATTTCGAATGCCATGCATAGCGGGGTTCAGTTTGCTATCTTAAGATTTACACTCTGTCTTTTCGATGTTCCTAGCAGTAGATACCACAACTTGAAAGTCTCTGGAATGGTATTTGTTTCAGTGCAGGACGGAATGTTACCATCAGGCTGTCTGCCTTAATAAATACCCACGTTGGTTATCTATAAAAGAAAGGTATAAAACCACCTAAAGATGAGTCATAGGAAGTTTATTTATGCGGATAAAGTGATATAAGTTTCACACGTCATACCGGATATTGGATTGCTAATATTAGCTTCTTATGAAGACTACGTTTAGCCTAGTCACTCTTCACACGCTACATTTGCTTGTCATTACGTTACAACTACCTTTCGTGTCGGAACATCATCTTGACCATATAGAAAAAACACACTTACGAAACACCCAGCGAATGGCAATATTGATGTGAATTTGATCAAGTTGCTTTTAGCGTTTGGAGCCTGTACATTAATAAAATGCATTTATTTCATTATAAGAAGGCCGAGTGACGGATATATATATATATATATATATATATATATATATATATATATATATATATATATATATATATATATATATATATATATATATATATAATTTCTATTATTAAAACAACCCAGAAAAACTCTGCTAGATCTGCTTTTTGCCTTCGTTGGCCTTGAGTTTTTATATGTTACAATGTCATAATTTAATTTCGTCCCATTATTTCGTACTATAAAGTTTTGTTATATGATCATTCAGGAATCGCAGTTAAATCGACTTCTTTAAGACATACAAGTAAAAATTGAACATTTCCTTTTTAAAATTAATTATCTATTAATTATTACAAATTCTATAGCTGAAAACACATTGAGAATATTTAAAATGTCAAGCAGTGTTTACAGAGAGACTGTATGAAGTAAAAAAAATATGTAAGCAACCGCTATTTATTGAAATGAGTAACAGAGCATGTGGAATAAAGATGTTTTGTATATAAAAAATAACACCAATTGAACCACATCGAAGAGCCATGAGGAAGGAAAACATATCATACTATTAACGAATGTTGGATTTGTTTTCTTCTTGTATTGAACAATCCAACTTAGCCGTAATTGGTTTAACCATTAACAATGGCTACAAGATAAAATTAAACATGTTACTAATAAGTGGTTGTCTTAATTTATATCTATGCATTCTTCATACATTAGACCATTGCAATAGCTCAAGTGGCAGAGCGTCGGCTTGCGGATCGGGAGGTCGCGGGTTCAACCCCCGGCCGGGACAAACCAAAGATTTTAAAGTTGGAAGTAGTGGCTTCCCTCCTAACGCTCGGGGCTAAGGGGACAGCATTATGCCTGGCTCGTCGGTGTCAGTATATAGGACCGGCCGGGTTCAGTCTCTGGGTACCTCATAAGTGCCCCTGTGTTATTATGATAGAAATGTCAATGCACAGTATCGGCAAAGATTCCGGCAAATCCCAAATCCCTCTTCATACATTATACCGGAATACAAAATCGCCACAAACAATATGATGTTGCTACCTAAGAAAAATCATCTTATGAAAGAATAAAGGCCATGTACATAAGAATGATCCTCTTATGCATTTTCAATTCTTTGAAAGAGCAATATCGATCGGATCTAATGATGACATTAACTAAGGGAAATGACTGCTTACTTAAGTAACCTTTACTTATATTTTCAAACCGGATTTAACGTATTTCATGACAAATAACAACAAGAAGATCATGATGCAAAAAGTAAGGGGTTTTCAATGTATATTTTAAAAGACCATACGCTATTTGACGAACGACAACGCTTGACATCCGATATGTACTTTGACTCAAAGTGAGCTGAATATATGATCGAACATTGGCCTTCCCATGGACATAACAAATGCTGTAAGTGCACTGCATATTGTATAAACCAAACATATCATTTAATAACGCAATTTATTCAAACATTTCAGCGCGGACGCCAATGGAACTTTGGCTTATTTATTATTCGCATTGGTGCAAATGTCTTGCAAGTGTCGACAATACAGGCAGCTGTCAAGCAAGATCTTAGAAAAAAAGCTTATGCCATGTAGTATCAACGCCAGTACGGGAGTGGGGTATTTAAAATCTGAACAGCAGCGGTGATCACTCGATCCAGAGTTCGACAAAGCCGTCAATAGTAAAAGAACTTTGCTGATTTTGTCATTTCTTTTAATAAAACGTTGACGGGCGAGTTGACGACATTCAGAAGTTTGCTATTTACACCAAGGCATGATGCATAACTCAAAATCGATGAGTAAACGCATTAGTAATAAAGTGTAGCATTTAAATAACATTTTCGGTAGAAGATATTTTAACGAACGTTGATATATATATATATATATATATATATATATATGAGAAAATGCAGGCTCATCTTTATAATTTATATAAAGATTCATGGGAGACAATGCATTTATAATATATATACATATATACAGACATTACTAGCTTATTTTTCTAAAACATCCCAAAAGGCTCGTCAGTTTTTGTTGAGCGTGAGCAAGGTTGGGCACAATCAACAGCAATACTTTCTTTCCTCTGATTATGATTGACGGCGTCCGAGCGGCGATGACTTCTCACTTCATTAGGCACTTCAAATTAGCATAAAAGCTTTTTATCCCTGGCTTCAAAGGAACGATATGTCATAATTATGTTGCTGATAGATGGTTTACTGATATCATTCAAAATTATAAAGGTCTATTATAAACGCACCGCGGAAATCCTAAATGATGAGTACTGTCATTTATTTTAATGACTATCATTTCTGTTTCATATGTTCCTATCTTATATTCTTCCAAGATTTATCAATACGATTTGTATTTGTTGATATTCCATATTAAAAATGATAGCATAGTTAAGTTAATTATCTCAATATATAAGAGAACCTGATATGAATTACTGTTTAATTATTTCCGTTTTTGTAAGATCCGCTATTTCTATTAGACGCTTTTGGGATACACTGACAGATCCTCAATAATGGGGATACCAACAGTGCAGGTAAGAACGTTTTAGCATCTGGGACACACAACAATAGAAAATATGAAGACACAACACGAAGTATGAAGTACACAAGTGTTTTAAAATATCGACACCGATACAACGAATAGTTGTTATAACCTCAATTAACCACGAGAGAGGAACAACCTAAATACCAGTATTATTGATATACAGTCTTCATCTGGTATCGATAACTTATTATTTAACTTTCAAGTTTGACGATTTGATAATAGCATACATGCCGCTTGTTTTTATATTACCATGTGCTGTAATACGACCAATGCCAAATCTAGTAAATTAGGCAATAACGGACTCAAACCAGTATGATAAAGGTGCTTCCAAAATAAAGAAATTTATATACAAAGAAGTATTCGCATTAATCTTATTCTTAGCATAGCACTCACTGTCCATTCTTCTTTCGATATATATATTAAGGAGGTCATGAAAAAAGAAGGCCTCAAATAGGGATTTTCTGCCTCTTTGTTTTCCTAGACTTTCTTAAATATGTATGTATGTATGTATGTATGTATGTATGTGTGTGTGTGTGTGTGTGTGTGTGTGTGTGTGTGTTTGTGTGTGTGTGAATACACACCTTCCAACCGGGGACACCCACCACACCGGGGACTTAACCGGTTGTACTACTGCTGAAAACCGTGCCTACAGGCATTGAAAAATAACATATGTACAATTCGAAGAAATTTGCAGAAATTGCTACATGTCCCCAATTAACTACATTGGTACGGACGACAATAAACATACCTGATTTTGGACATGATATTTCTCATTCACACGCGTCCCCGTTTACCATTAGTTTTTCCCCCCAAAATTGCGTACACACTATAAGCCGCTTGGTCACAATTTATGCGTAGTATTTTAACGATTGACATTATTATACAGGCACGAAATTACTAGGTCCTATACATACATGTATTGTCCGCTAGTAGTAGTACTGGAATACTATTTAAGATTTGATAATTGTTTTGTGAAATTGATAATACTATGCTGCTGCTGATAATGATCATATTAATATTAATATTTACAATAATGTCGGTAATTGATGAAAGTTATATGTAATGTAATAATAATTGTTTAAAACGGACTCATGGGTTTAGAACTATGAGATAGTATAAATACGTTCATGTTGAAGATCATAAAAACTAAAAAATATATAAAAACCAGAAATTACACAACTACTCAATGCATGCAATAAAACTTTGAAAAAGAAATATATTGAGTTACATATTTCGGTTTATCTGATAGTGTCTGATAGTGTGAAGAAACGCGAAACGATGTAAAACACAAATAGTCACGCACATACGCTCATAAAACAATAGTTTATTTGAGAATTTTTAGAGTTACATTTTTTCAAAACACGTTTATGAATAATATCTGCATATAAGGCCAACTAAGTTATTCTGAAATTTTACTAAGAGATCTTCAATGATACAGTTAATTTTTTTTCTACAATATCGTACTCGAATATATAATGCGTAAATCTAGGCAGACACTGATTGGCACATTTTCTTCAACAAAACTTTATCAAATTTTGTTTAGTGGTAATGCGTTTCTTCAGCACGAATTAATAATAAGCTATGCTTAGCACTGCGACAAAAGATGACGGCAATGAACTGTTTCATCTAATACAATGACTTGCAATAATAGTCTTTCAAACAAAAGTGACAAAGCACTTTAACAATGATATCTTATAGCTTCAACTGATTTTCAGACATAAGAAACCGTCATTACTATTATTTGTTTTGGTGTAAAGATTGTTATTGTTATACGTCGCTTAAAAGTGAGCTTTTCAAACTGATAAATGCGAATAATTTTATTTAACTTTTAAACTTGTGTCAACACTTCGATTTTTATTGTTTGTTATTCTGACACCAAGCCAACTTTGAGAATTTCATTCTTGCAAATGTGTTTTCGATCTTTAATATAGTAGTAACTAGTTCACTTAAGTGAATGATATAGTTTTGAATCTGTGTTCAGAAACCGGGGCCGAAAAAGTGTTTAAAAGCAGGTCGTCGTGTTATTGCAAGTGACATGTGCTTTTGATAGGACTAATATAGTCTAATAAGATCTTTAATAATAGCTCTTATTACAAGTACAACAAGCAAATTTGGTATATAGATATAATGTATTGGCAACAGACGTTGAGAATGGTGTATATTCAAATCATACCATCGCAAAATTTTGCGCATATCATAGTCATTTAATACATGTCAAAGTGATGTATCATTTTACGTGTTACTGCATTGTATTTTATCAGTCAAAGACTTTTGTAGAGTAGATGCAAATTTCGACATAATCCACCTTACAAAATCGACAAAGTTCAAAGGACATCGGCAATCGGAGAATACAAGTTAGACGAGATCAAATGTATTTTCAAGGTAGGTTTGACCTATGACTAGTGTTATATCGCATTTACGCAAGTTGCAAGCTTACATAAGACGATGTTGTGATCAAAGTTAATTTGAAAGGCGTCAGTGTAGCTCTGCCATGAGACTCGTGTTTTCAACTTTCTTTTTATATTCGATTGTTTTACCTGCAAAAACATTGTAGACCTTAGATCTCAGAAGCTGAGAATGAGTTATGTCCGAATCAGGCTTTTACAAAGTTAATTCATTTTTATATTTCTAAAATAAGTATCAGATGAGTAAACATTCTACTAGTCTAACTAATATGGAACGTTGGTATGGAAAACTATGTGTTTATAATTCATTCCCTGGATAGAACATATAAAAGTCTTGTTTCCTTTCAGCCTAATTTTGTTTGTTTATTTCTAGTTAAGGCAAAGAAGCAAAGTAGGTCTACCGAGGAATTATATATTTGGTACCAGATAACGCTACGTACAATGTAGCATTTACCTTCATATGTACATACATACCTCTCAATATGCGTGTCAGCTTTATATAAATGAGAACACATCGATAAGATAATTATTCCTTTAGACACAAACACTAAAACAAGAAGACATATACGACTAATTTGTAGTATTAATCAGCAATAAATTGAAGGATTTTCCCGTATTCAACTTTTTCTGCAGCTTATTGCTGAGCACAGAAAACGGCTTAAATATAAATCCAGTCGTCCAATATCGCAATATCGCCACCGTTGCGCGTAATTGCCTTCCGTGACTTAACCGAGTTTGATATTCTTCCGCGCCATAAAATAATTCGCCAATGCTTGCAAAGTGCATATGGGTGATGTTTTAATACCAGGCGACATACACGCATCTCCACATGTCTGTGAAAGCAACATATCCCATTTGTTAAAATTTATTATTTGGTTATTTATTTGTTTATATCCATTTGCAGGTAACGTTGATTCTTACAAAGAGAGGTTGTAAATTCGACAGTTTTCTTAAAATGTTGCTCTTTTCAACTCATATTCAGCCAGACTTAGTAAGATCATAATCCTGTGGATGCAAATGCTGCCCAGACAGCACTGTCGTGTCACTAAAATAAAAAGAAACATGTTTAACTACCAAATTTGTCTACATTGTGATTTGATTCTCATAACGATAACAATTGTCGGGTTAATTGTATTAAAGTTTAACATCCTATATATTATAAACTAAATTGTTTTAATTGTTTTTACTTATAATCGAAAATAAGTATTTACCATGTTGAAAACGTATGGTCATCTTAGTAAAAAAGTTTTATAAAGGCGGTGCAAGGTA
The DNA here is from genome assembly GCA_007844125.1 of Sinonovacula constricta. Taxonomy (NCBI): domain Eukaryota; kingdom Metazoa; phylum Mollusca; class Bivalvia; order Cardiida; family Solecurtidae; genus Sinonovacula; species Sinonovacula constricta. The sequence continues at coordinate 33,353,418 of CM017573.1, read as the reverse complement.
TAAGTTTTGGTTTGTTACTGATTTGAAGCACATGGCAAATGATAATAGTCACTGTCACACGGGGGCAAACGGATGCGATAAATGGATACACCTAGAACTCGTAAACTATAGCTGACATTTCATTTCTCATTTTTTTACATGCATTTAGGTTTCTAACCTTCAGGTTTCATGATGGCACGACTAATACGAGTAATACCATACAGTCAACAGGCTGAGCAGGAATTAATTGGATGTTATCCCACAATCAAAAGGATTTCGTTGTAAGTCCCGCACTAAAACGGTAAAAATAAACTAAGACGCTTGAACTTGCCAACCTGTTTTTAAAGAACTATTTCTAGAAATAACATCCAGATATTGACCTCTTACACTTGTGACAACTATTTGTTCTAAGAACGTGACTGTTGCTTTTCTGTCATTGTGTAATGTCTTGCCTTAGTATTTCTTCTTCAGCCTTAGTTTGTTCTACTTACTTGAGACTTCAATTTAGTACTCAAGTTAATGGTAAAAATTCTCTTACGTCCGTGGCATATTATCCTTTTCAGTGGTATCTTGCCGTAACTGCCATTCTGTTGTCTTTACAAAGTTAAATGTGTATGGTTGACAAATAATTATCTTAAATATATGAGAGAGATACACAACATTATTAAATATTCATCGACACCCGGAAAAAAAGACATAATTATTGACACATATCAAAATCTAGCTAAGTTAAAGCGATATTGTGTCCAGTCACTCTTTCATAAAGATAAGCGGTAGTCGGGCTAATTTACTTAATTTAATTTACTGCCGATATCTCTCCCAGAAAAACAACACTTTTGTCGATGTTATACAATGGCTGTTGATCTCTTAATAAAATAAACAATATGATTTACACTGTTTATCAAATATATTCATAACCAGCAATGATAACAATTTAAGAAAAATGCATACACTGTGTTGAAAGTCCTATATACATTGCATTTTACATTAAATTAACCAAGTTTTAATACATATAAGTTAATTTAGCCCAACAATTTGGTAAAACAAAACAACAAAAAAAAGCTAAAGAAACTTATCCATGTGCCTCTTGTAACTGGCTCGAAAATGCAACATTCAAGAGAGCTTCAGAAAGCTTTAAAATACATTTTAACTTTTACTTTTATTAGTTTAGTGAATACGTAACAAAAATAAGATATATTGCATAACAATGTTCGTATCACAAAACAATTGCGTGAACAAATGATCGACCTTTAGGAAATTCATTGCTACAAAGCACGACATTCCCATTAATACATAGCCTGCGATGCATTATCAGGTCTTTAAAGAAAACCATGGATCGATACTATTAACTGCAATCAAAGAAGCAAGAAAATCTAAAAGAGCCATGTTGCATCTGCAATTTTTGGAGTATTTCTTTCTGAAAACATAACTAAAACGTTATCTGTCAATATCATGTCATGCTTTTTGTCATTTTGTTTAATTTTGTAAATGATATGGGTATGATGTTATTTGGCCATTCAAATGCAATCTGCACCTTACAGTTATACTAAAGGCATACAAATTGAAGAACCGCCATATTTAAATGGTGCAATTACCCAAACTAAAATTGTTTTTCACATTTACATCGTGTTTCTTTTGTAATAAGTTCAGTGCATTTAATGTTATTTTGTAAATACAATACTGCGTGCAATTATTTACTCCTGGTGCATCTTACTTCTAGTTGTATCTAATAGGTTGCCCTTAAGTAAATAGATTTAACTTTTTTGTGAGAAGCATTCACGAACTGTTAGGTTAGGGTTCTTTTGATCGATTTAAGCATCACTGCAAGTGTTTTTGATGACCATTTCAAGGCGATTAAAATGAGAATTTGTCTTTATTTCATCAAATAAAATATGTTTTGACTCGAATTTCTAGCTTCATGTACATTTTGTGCCTTTTCATATTGCTAGTTTAAATGTCAAAGTGCTTTGATTCCCGAAGAGGAGCTTGTCATATTTTCGTATTTAAAAATAATTTTTCAATTTAATTATTGTTAGATATAAAGAAGAACTTTTCAGTAAAGTCTGTATTCCCCAAAAGCAATTCAGAGTTTACTTATTGTCAACTAACATGTTTCAGTTAGAACTTTGTAAGTAGGCTTACTCATGAAGTGGCTTCCACGGTTGTAAGTACGTAGACAGATAATTATCCTGTAATGTTTCATAAACCACCCAGTTTAAAACTTAAATGACTGAACAAGTATTTTCAACGCTCAAATGAAAAATCAGAGTATGGTAGCATAAAACCGTTTGTTTTCTAATAACGTGTTTTACCGTACATTGTGCTGCTAATACACACATTTTTCCTAAATTAAAAAAGTCATTAATGAATCGAAAGAATCTTTAAAAAGGAATCTGGTCAACATGCTCTGGTAGTCGATATTTTCTCCCTCTGGTTGATCCCTCTATGCACGTAAGGAACCCGGAGGGAAAGTTTGATATAAACGAAAACATACAATGTAAGCTATATACAGTACTGAAAATCATGAAATTGACAAACGGAACGGAGTGGAAATGGAAATGAAACGTTTTTCGTTTCCTGTTGAAACGGAAACGGAACGGAGTGGAAATGGAAATGCAACGGAGCGCTACAAACGCTTGAAACGGTGTAAACGGTATAAACGCTATAACCGGAGCGCTTGGAACGCTAGAAACGGTAGAAACGGAAAAATCGGAATGCTCGTAATGTTTCTAGGTCACCCGATTATTTATAGTAACATTTCAACCGTTTCTTGGTACGAAATAAATTTAAACGAACACAATAACTGGCTTCAATTTATCAACACAAACGCGCTTTTATATGTACTCTGCAGAAAGAAATAACATAAATTATTATCAAAAAATCGTATTTATCAAACTTGTACATTACAGTTCCGAAACCGCACGAGTTGTCCAAGTCATCGTGTACCGTTAAAACAGAAACTGCACTAAAAATCACTCCGCACGATAAAACACGCAATTTAACTATAATATTGCGTTTCTGTCGAAACTGATGTTTTAATTAATTCAAATGAATAGCTTAACATCCGCCTTGGATCGACATTCGTAGTCTTCATTGTTTGGCATATGAAGATAGTGTGTACACAGCTGTCATTACACGTATGCGCGCGCAATGTCGCAGCATTTCCCGAGTTTGAATTTTCGCTAATTACTTTGTAGCTGCATGGTCCGTTCCCGGATCAACTACGCCAATCATTTTTGTGTGAACATACTTGCTTAAAGTATTTTTCATTTACAAAGAATGCATTGCGTGGTACAAAATAAAGTTACTTAATGAAATTAAACCTCAACCAAAAGAAGGTAACACATCTCATATAACACAAAAAACATAAAACAACTACACATAAAACAAACAAACAATGCTATGTATTATTGCAAAGTGTGACCCAATCAAGAACCAATAACATCCTCCCCGGCACTCAGAGCCAATGACAAGTATGATCATAAAGTTCAACGTCTGAATAACCATAGATTGCCAAATAGTGCACGTATACAATCATCGATTGACAGTTAAATGAAACAACCGTGATAAAAACTTACATCACGATAAATATTAAAGACATAATAATCATTACCGCCATTAAATTCACCTGATCACACATGATCATCATCAGGATCCCATATTACTTATATAATCACCACTAATCATCATCAAAAGCAGCATCACCGGCATCACGATCTACATCATAATCGTCATGAGCATCAGCATCACCGTAACCGTTATTACCATTTACATTATAATCATAAACAGCATCGGTATCACCGTCATCATTATCAGCAGAAGCAGCAGTAGCAGCAGCAGCACCGTCATTTACATCATCATTACTTTAGTTACAGGGGTATGGATATGTATTTTATTTTATCTTGCCTCTTTGTCAAGCAAAGTTTCTTCTGCTTCTAATCTTAATTGTTATATATCTTATAATGAACAATGTTGTAAATTTGGACAATAGTATCAAAATTCCTATTTCTAAATGCATAGTTCCCATAATGCGCTGTTACATATATAGGATTAATCGGAATTCGTGGACCGCGATTAAGAATCTGCATACAACTTTGAATGTTCTATGCCAAAATGTGGTCTAATGAGGGCCCTACCGGGTACTTAATTTTTGTACCCATTTAAAGATAGAAAAATATTAATTTAAAATATATCGTTTTGTAAATTGATATTATGTTTCTCCATGCGCGTGAGTAGGGTTCATGCCATCATAAAGTTCTACTCTAATTGAATCCCTAATTTTAAGACATGAGCGGACACCCCAACTAATTAAGCTAATTGGCAGTTTTATGACACCTTGTTTGTCTAGTGGACAGGAAGTGTGACCGTGTTTTGGCGTCTTTTTCACTTCGCAAGAACACATGCAATCTCTATGCAGCTGTGTTTGAAAATGTCACCTTATGGCAGTCGCGTGGTTTATGACCTTCACCTTTTAAGGAGCAATATGCATTATTGACAAAAAAAAGGACAAAACACTAAGGTGCACGATATCTTTTTTGGCTCATAAAAGGACCTAACGCTATTTTTAGTAGTACCCACAATGGTGCACCCTTTCCCCACCCACTATTTTTTAGTTTAAGAAGAGGAAACGTGGATGTGGGGATTGGGGATTTCTTACAGTAAATACTACATTAATTGTCGTGTTTTTTTTGTAAATAATGTTATCAAGAGAAGACACATCAAGGAACACAGTCTAATGTATATTTTCATCTCGTGTTTATTGCAAATGTATTATTTCAATGGCTCGCCTATTCTTTTGTAGTTAATCCATACCTTAAATATAAATAATACCTTTATAAAAGTGTTTATGATCATTCAAAGGACTAAAAAGTTTTTGTAAGGACATTTATATAAGTAAAAACATGCGCAGTCTGAAATATTACTACTTAGTACAGTTTCCTCACTCCACTATTATTCCTTTAGAACTTATATTTATGCCGCGAAGGTAAATCGTCAATAACGTTGCATATTTTTTCATAGCACACGCCGTTCACGCGTACTTACCATTTTTAATCCCTAAACAGTACCCAGCGTTCACACCCTCTCTCTCTTCTAAATGGCAGCTTGAAGACAATTATCGATCGATATCATGTTGCACAGTATTGAGAGAAATAATAGGTCGGTCAATTTGAAACAAAAAAAAAAATCTTTTCGGCGACTTCAAATGATAGTGACCGGCGATTGTTTCCCAGAATATTCTTTGATGTTGCAGTGTTAGCCGAGCCCTCCTCTCCAGAAAGAAATTACACCGCATCTAATGATTTATTTGTTCACCGCATTTATTTGTTACAACCTTGGAGAAATTAAAATCACATTGATATAATTAGCGACTTCATGTTATAAGTGCGTGAACAATATTGTTAACAGCCGTTAATTGGCGCTAATATGTGCAAACCGAAAACACAACAACACACACTTGTTTCTAAGAAAGTTGTTTGTTCTATGAGACTTTATGTATGTGCCTGTTTTCGACAAAACAACATGTTCATGTTTATATGAGATAATCATTTTAACCATGAAATGTGACTGTAGTGAGTAATACTTATCTAAAAATTATTGGATATTACACGTTACTATCAGCGAGACGTTAAATCTAAAGTCCGCCATATAACAAATATCGGAAAGGGGCAAACATTCGCCTTTTTATTTTGGCAGTGGGGATGGGGGTAAACGCTGGGCCTTTTTATTTGAAGGACCTTTTTATTTGAAGGGGAGAGGGGGTGGCAAACGTCCGGTCTGCACTTATAGGGACGGGGGGGCATACGTCCGGGGGCAAGTTTAAAAAAAAATGTGTGTGATATCGTCTTATTTTAAGGTTGGATCACCATTACGCTTTTTTTGCGGATTAACACGTCACAGAGAAGTAACTTTTTAGGATACTGGGTGTGTGTGGACCATATTTGAAAGTTATTTCTTGTTTGTTTATTCCGGGATATGACGTCTGGCGAAGACAAGTAGGTAGGCATCTTCTCAATACTGCACTCCCTGAATTTTGAGGATTATTTGCAGGTGCTGGTTGTTAAGGGTATTTTTTGTCTGCAATTTCCCTCCGGTGACTGACACTGAATATCCTCGTCGCAAACAATCTACTGCCGATTCCTTTATATGTGATGGAAGACTTTTGCCTCTCCCTAGAATGTTTACTTCTTTCGTCATTTTGCAAACACACCGGAAGTACTTTACCTTTAGAAATTTATTAAACGAAATTTTTAGTCAAAATCGGAACGGAGCGAAACGGAACGCTTGAAACGGTAGAAACGGAAGAAACGATAGAAACGCTGGAAGCGTTTGAAATGCAGCGCTGGAAGCGAATAAAACGAAACGGAAACGCAACGGAAGCGGAATGGAAACGGAGCGGCAAACGCTTCCAACTGAAATGGAAACGAAACGGAGTGGAAACGGGAAAATTGTCAATTTCGTGATTTTCAGTACTGTATTTATCGCCAAAACTAACCTAAATATTAGACACAAGAGTCATATTCAGTGTGTAAGTCGCATGTTGTCGGACCGTTATTAGTAAGATGTACTCATAAAAAGACAGAATCATAGATAAAACATTTTATTGAATTAAAATCATCAGGGTTTTTGAATATCTAACAATTGTAACAAATATCAATGTAGAAGGGTAAACGTGAATGTAGCGTGTACAGTATACAATATTTAGCAATGTATATGTATAAAACATATGCAGGAATAAGGCAGCAAAAGCAATAATTATCGTTTATAGTATAAGTATATTTTATTAATCAGTACAAACAAGTTACTTCTGTTATAACTACTGATATAACTATCAAGAAGTTAATGCTTACTTTAGATAAAGGATGATAATAAAAATAACAATAAAGATAAAACGATAATGATGAGGACTTCTATTAGTACTACAACTACAACTACTGCTACACTACTACTACAATTACTCTACTACTACTACTACTACTACTACTACTACTACTACTACTACTACTACTACTACTACTACTTCTACTACTACTACTACTGCTACAACAACAACAAAAGCATCAACTACTACTACTACTACTACAACTGTTTATCCTACTTATACTTCTGTTTTTTTAATAATTATAATATAATAATAATAATAATAATAATAATAATAATAATAATAATAATAAAAATAATAATAATAATAATAACAATTATAATAATTATGATGATGATAATAATAATAATAAAAATTATAATAACTATAATGATAAGAATAATAAAATAAGAATAATAAGAATAATAAGAATAAATAATGATCGAATAAAGAAAAATATTTAGGCGGTAAATCGTAGAAAACACATACACAAGTTAATATATATAAATGCCCAAATCAAATAATATTAATATAATGCATGTGCTTTATTAACGCTGAATTATGACTTTGTTTTCATATCTTCTTGCATAAAACGTTCAAATACACCTTTATTCCCGTTGAAGAAACGCAATCACAAAGGTATAACAATAATACACATACTTGCAACTATGCATAGGTATATGTCCCTATGATTCTTGATCATCAGTGATGTTCATAATTTGCTGTTATGATACATGTATATATCACTAGAACAGTATCTTTAACTACAATCCTATATGAATACGGCCACAGAAGTAGAATAAATGTAAATGTCTTTGTGGAGCAGTCCCTATATGGACGAACTATCGGCGCAACGCAGGATAGGTAAACAAACCTCAACAAATCGCCAAAATAAAAACAAAAAAGTCATGCTTACTGCGATTACATGTAAGAGGTGTCAAGAGAATCGTCTACCTGCGGGGCTTACATAAGTTAACATTAATGATTTTTTATGCATGCACCAATATTTAAGGCAAAATTTCAGAATTTCATATACAAGAGTGTATGTTTACCCTGTAGATACACTCTGAACTATTAACCTATTTATGCTTTTTAGTTTCTTTTTATTTTACAAATATTTCAAACGATTCTTGATATATGTTTAAAGGTTTCCGTTTATTCCCTGACGCAGAAAGGAACAATACATAATTATAAAAATGTTTCAAAAGATAAAGTACTCATATTTTTAAGTCGAACAGTTTTGTTCCTTTATGTCAAATCAATAACACTTAAAGTAGAATTACGAATCCTAATTTACATCCCTTGTATTTATGATGTCATCAAACGATATATGCCGTTTTTATAAACGGTTAGGAGCCCCAAATTAAGTAAACTTACACGTTTTTTGGATAAAATAACAAAGGAAAATGGCGTCTTAATGCGTCAGCATGACATTCATCGGACCGTTTATTTATTTAAACAAAACTGGGTCAAGGTTGACATTTGTAATGAAAAACGCCTTATTAAGGCTTATGTTTGACAGTGAAGGTCGTGAAATAAAACATTATAAAATACGTCTATGTTTATATAGTGTATTAAGTTAAAAGTGTTAATTACAAAATTTCTAATTGGTGCTTTAGCTCCTCCTTGACACATATTGAATAAAACATTGAATGTTTTTATGAATCAAATACGCCACAGTCTACGTTTGACACATTTGCAGACGATTAGCCGTCAGAATGCATACACGATTAACTTGTTTCATTTGCAAAGTACATTGTCGTGACAAATTGATATACGTATATGGATAGAATGATATTAAGTTATTTTATAAGTTTAAAATTAATCCACTCATAGCTTTTATTCTTTTTTTGCATATGCATAGACAGAAATATGGTGTTTGCCGTCCATGTTATAATGTCTGATAGAAACAGCATTTAATTTGGCATTGACTAATATTACATCGAATTCAAACAAGCATCTACTAAAACAGTATGAATGTTAACGATTGAAAACAAACCCTGAACAAAACAGATACATAAAAATTAGTATCACAATAAATTATTCACAACCATATAAATATTAAAAAATGACACCATTTAAAACATTCATTTTGGGGGATAAATTAATATAATAATGATTCGTACTGTTATTATAAGTAATGTTCAAACTTGTCAGTTGTCTTACAAAAGTCGCCATCAAAAAGCAATGTCTAAAGTTGTAAGAGCCGATTATAACTTTATAAATCAGTTGTTTGCAATGAATGTCCATCAACGTGAAGAGTCTTTTGGACGTCTGGTTGACTTGAATCATTCAGTGGCGAACTTGTATCTACCGTCAGACTGTCAGTCTTCAAGCTTTCACTGATATCTGATAAAGAGTCTGGTGATGACTTTTCATTTTCCATGTGTAGGCTGTTTTGCCGTACAGTCGCTCTGCGTTCTTCATGTAGCTTTGGTGCAATATCACCAAGGAAAATCTTAGTTCGTTCCAGATCGATATCCACACTAGTATTTGTTCCATTAGATGGCTTCATAAAGCTACAATCCACAAGACTTACATGACCTGAGTCCGTCTTATTTTGGTCTGGTACTACGCTATATACCTTTGAAGAGTCATACGAATCGGGACTATAGGACGAGTCTGTTGGCGATCCATGGTATATTTTAATATTGTTTTGAATCTGACATCTCTCATTTTTGTGTCCAAATGGCTCGCCATCTAATGCTGCGATGTTATCTACTGCTGACAATGGGGCTTGTGGTCTTGACCTTACGTGAAACGTGCGCACTTCGTTAGGCGTTAAGGCTCCAAATTCTGTTTCAAGTATATCATGACTTTTAGATTTGGTAACGTTCGATGTCGGATGATATATCTCTCCTGTCATTTCGTGAAGACTAGCACTTTTTACAGGAACGGCACACAATGCCATCAATTTCTCATTTTGCAAGAAAGTTGGCAATAACTCCTGGCTCTTTCTTTGCACTTCAATTACAGGATCAACTACAATTTCTTTAGACTCAAAGATGACAGTAGATTCCTCTTTAGGTTTCACTTTGTCAAAATTACACTCAATATTTCCACACGTTTCACTCTTACGAATTCGTTTAGAAGCCGGTCTAGACACAACTTCGTTTGTTTTGCTCCTTTGGCGACCTATAACGTTACATTCATGTGAATGGACATCAGTAAGCATATTCTTGAATTCAAAAACATTATCTTGGTTATTGTCATAAATAACCTCATCAGGATCTCGTTTATGACTTATCAACAAAGGCGTGAGAGAAAGTCGAGTTTCCTCATTTTGGGTGTCGGGATGAAAAACATACTCTTGTTTTGTAGTTGCAGGGATTTTATTTTTGGCGGAATTTGTTATCTTCTCTGAACATTCTAGCAGTGCGGCATGTGTTCCGTCGCTGTGACGCCTTTGATAAGCACTATATGGATTCAGCAAATCATCACCAGGCGTGCTGTCGGTTTGGTAGTGATGTTTCTTGGGAATTTTTACGCTCCCGCCTCGCCTTTTACTAACGTGGTGAGGTTTAACTTTTGGAACTTCAAGAGATGATCCTGTCTTATGAACAACCTCTTTTTCAGCCTCATTGTCATGATCTTTATCATATTTCAAAGATTCATTGGAGTGGTGGCTAACGTTATCGAAGTGAAATCTGGCAGCAGCTGATATATGGCAAGGTTGAGGTGTAACAGGACTGGCCGGAGCAAGTGGTTCTAATGGATTCATTTTTGAAATATTCGTTATGTGTTTAAGTATCTCCCGCATATTTCTGTCTATGGAGCTAATGTCCTGACCAATTCTGCCTACACGTCTTTCTAGTTTTGCAATGGCCGACTTAGTGCCTTCGATATCATTCTGAAGATTTTGGACATGCGGTAAGAGCTTATCCACAGGGTCTGAAAAAATGAAAAAACAACTGATCATCATCATCATCATCATCATCATCACCAGCAGAAGCAGCAGCAGAGGCAGCAGCAGCAACAACAGCAGCAGCAGTAGAGCTGCAGCATCAATAACGACAGTAAAACCTGCAAACGCAGCAAAAGCAGCTGAAACAGCAGAACGAGTAGAAGCAGTAGCATCCTTCTCATCTCCTTTTGTCATCAACAGCACCAACATCATCCTGACTGTCATTCAAACGCACTTCCCGGTAATCATTTCCTCATCATCAGCCCCTTTCTCCTCATCCCCAAAAGATTAACAACAAAGATCAGCAACACAGAGCATCCAATAACAGGATAAACGACAACAAAATCAGTCTATACATGTTAGATGCAATGTATGCAGTTCCGAAGTGCGTATCTTTATCTTTGCGTAAGCTGTAATAAAACATTTCTTTAGTGCTCCCTTTACGTTTCCAACAATTTGTTGAAGGACTCACCATTATGATGACCTAGTCGTATTTTCCGTGCTTCCTTCAGAGAACCCCTGCTGACTTGTGGATGTCCTCGCTTCGCAGTCCAGGCCCTACTTGTTTTCGGACTTAAAACAATGAATAGGATTACAATTTTCAGACCTACCATTTTCAGGAAGGTTTAGCCTAGTAGAATGATGTAAAAGACTGAATGAGTAATTGAAATTAACATTTAACTTTAATGTCATGATACTAACAACTAAGACATCTATCATTGAAAATGGAAAATATGTCTTATAGCATTGTTCTTTAAGACTTCCCACATTGAGATAAATGTCATATGTTTTCTAGGTTTCTTTAACACAAATTAACACCTTGAACCAAGACTAATTTCTGTCTAGACGTACATGCGTAGGCTAGAACAGGAAAATATCATTCGTTTTGGTGAAATAAACAAGTATGTATGTGTCATATTTTTACCTATAAAGGTTAAAAAAAAGTACTAGAAAAGAAATTTATTGTTAAAAATCATCGCACCAATGATGACACACTTTTATTCTATGTAGTTGAGACTGCCAACCCCTTTTTTATAAAAAATATATCAAAAAGTTTTACATTGTATAAATGTTGAAAGCTGTGCTCTAAAATTGAAATAAAATATCATATACTAAAATGACTTGCAATTAGTTGAGGAAAGTATGCCTTAGACATAAATAAACACTACGTTTTACATGCACTGTATTTAGATGTAACAGATCATCAGCTGACATATTCTGATGTTGATATTGCCGATCATTCAACCACCATATAAAATATCAGTTTAGTTAAAAGAAAACAAACAATATATGTTGATTTCCAGACAAATAGGTAAGAGCAAATTAACATACCTGCTTATTTGCTCTAAAGATTCTATATCACCGTTTGGTATTTTTAGCTGTTTGGTGGACGATAACAACGGTGATGTGGATGTTGTTATACTCGGAAGAATCGTGTCGTCATCATCATTGTCTTTGTCGTCCTTCTCTTCTCCGTCCTCGTCAGATCCTGTCACTTCGTCATCTTCTGAGATGGAAGGAAGTGTACACACACGTGGCTTTGGACTGCTTTCAGCATCCTTAAAAAGAAATGTGATGAATCCATTACTGTTTAAGAATAAATAACGCGAACAAGCAGAATTTCAAAACGTTTTTGATGTTAAGATTTAAACAAAGGTTTAAGAAACTTTGACTGATTATAATTTGATCTATTTGTGTTAGAATAAGGTTGGCATAGAACCTGTTAAGATCATAACTGCGACATCCGACTTTTCATAGGGTACTCACAGATAAGTGTAAATCAGCGACACTCATTAAATTGTCTGATAGTCACAAATTACAGAAGTTGAAATCCACTCATATCGAAATTATAAGTGTCAATCAGAAATTAGGAAAGCACATGATAAATCTACGAAAAGTGATCCGAAAGCAAGCTAGATATGTATGCATACTTTGGAAAGCATGCAACCAGCGCTTAAATGACATAATTTATGTAAAATGAATTTGGATGCGAATTTAACAAATAAACTGAAAAACGTCACTTTAACGTTTTCTGTCTGCAAAAGCATTCAAACACTTAATGTTATATGCGCTTATTGCTCAAAACAAGTGTTCACTAAATTTAATCCTTATGTCTGGAAGTACACATATTACTTATTTGTCTATTCGGGTCTTCTCCTAAATGCATATGTCTTAGGAATACACTGATCAGGAGCGAAACAAAAACACTGTTGAGTAAGTATATACTGCTGATTACAGTTAATCAAATAACGGTTATACGCATATTCCATTGTATTGAAAGAAATATTCACACACTAAAACGTATCTTCGTAAATTTTGTTATAGGCATATGGGTTCAGCCCGATTTCAATTAATCCATCGCTGCTCATCTATCTGCTAAAGTTCGCTTAATTTATCTATGGGCCATTTTTACCCTTTTCCCGAGGATAACCAAATACGGCAGCTAATCTGTGTTTTTTGGACTTTTAAATATCTGTGTTTTAAATATCTGTGGAAATTTTGATAGGACCTTTTCTTATTTACCTATTCATAATCACAACAGTGTTACTCATGCAGTGTTGCGGTCGTAAAAAATCCCCGTGTATGTGATTTATGTTGTCATCTGATTCATCCTATCAGGATTGTTACGTATATTTTCTTTTTGACAAACCTTGGACTTAGGTTTATTTTCCTTGAAATAAAACAACCATGACCTTGTTTGACTTTGTCTACTGGTAGATAAAATTTAAATATCTGTGGAAATTTTGATAGGACCTTTCCTTATTTACCTATTAATCTGTTACGTTCTACTGCCATTTGCGCCCTTTCTATTGCATCTTCTAAACTAATTTTACAGATTTCGAAAATGTTGGCAAGTGTCAACCATGAATGTCATGCGTGAAACAATCAATAACTCTTGAAGTTCAAAGGGCTCAGTAATTTCCCTTGGCTAAATTGTGCGGTACTATGACGTATATATTTATCACATTAATGCATTTGTTAATGAAATTAAAAAAGCCAAAACAAACTTGGATGTAAACAATTACAACGTTATTTTCTTATAATGATAGTATTATAAATAAATATATGTCTGAAGTTTTTTCTTTAAGGGAACACAGCTGAAAACAAAATACGCCCATTGAAATGATACTCCTATATTGACTTTCGGTTTAACGCGGTTGTTTGCATACACTTGTCAGGGGACAAATAAGCGGAATCAACGGTATTCTCAAATTAGAAAAAAAACAACACATGCCATTAAAATATGTGTACATATGTACGGAAATAAAATGCAATTAATATGAACTCATGTTAAAATGAATACAACATACATGTAAGCCGTCAAAAAAGGAAAACCTTTAGTTAATTAATTTAAATTAGTAATTAAAGTTAATTGTTATTTTTCATTCTGACTGAAACTATAATACACATGTTTCCATTATGTAAGTTTGACAGCTATTTTAAAATATTAAAAACCCATTTGATTACCTCAACATGTTGATTCTACAAAAGCTAAATCACAACTATAGTATTTGTTTATGTCTGTAATGTTTTGGCGAAAGTAAAAGTCAAAAGGAATGTCGAGGTAATAATTATTGTTAATGCAACCATACATGTAAGCCGTCAAAAAGTGAAACCTTTGGTAAATTAAGTTACAATAGTTATTAAAGTTAATTGTAATTAATGCCAACCCATCTCCGGAGAAAAATGTAATTGTACATTCCAAACAAAAAGGTAAATGGCACCGAAGACAGGCCAAAGCAATAGCTAATTTGTCTCACTGTATGCCAAACAAACAAATAAGAGCCAGTTGAAATATCTTAGCTGCATATGTTATATTGTAACACGAATGTAAACAGAACGCTGATCACAATGTTTCATAAAATAAACATGTACCATGGCGCAGTCAGTTAAGTACAGGAAATCCATACAAGAGGTCATGAGTTCGAATCCTTAATACAAGCTCTTTTATTTTCGTTTTTTGTTTGTTTGTCCTTTCTATTTTTATCACACTCACGGCTAGGGGATGTTGGCGACGAATAAGTGTTGTAACAATTTTTAGAACCATAGATCATTTAAATCGTTATGGATAAGGTAAGACAACATTACTGCTAGAGTTGTAAAGGAATTATATACATTTTAAGCGTAAGCATAAAGAGTTATGGAAAAAAATTCTTTAACTAAAACAAAGAGTTTTGAAAATTGGGGATAACTATAACTAAGGTCTACGATTGTTAGAATATATGGATCTGAAAAGCAACTAACTAATTGTGCATGAGATTGATTGTATTGCATGCTCCTTTAGTTTGTTTTATCAAATGCATTGTTAGTGCATTTCAAAGGTATGGTCCTTTCTCAAATATTAGCATTTGCAATTTAACTTCATATGATGGGTATTAAGAACAATATGCTTCACGTTTAAATGTAACTACAAGTAGTCCTTATGTTGCATGTTTATGTTTTTGGATTATGCATAAACAATATATTAAACTTTCGCGTGTTGTCAACAATCTTCATTCATGTGAGATATGTTGTTGTTTCTCAATTACAATGGAAACTATGTTTTAACTTAAAAATTTAATATTGCCTGTCGCAATCGTTATTAATAACAGCATGTAACTTTGTTTTTAAAGTAAACAAGGGTAATCTTCCTAAGCTAAGCTTTGAAAAGAAATATGGGACAGTACGTGGCATGGGTGAAAGGACACGTTTTCTATTCACTAGGACAAGTCTAAATAGAAACAAAACATATGCAACGATGATAATGCTCAAAAGATGCTAATGTTTTCAATATAAATATATAGAAAACAAACACATATACCGGCTGTTAACGTCTATTATTCTAATACTGTACACTGTTTAGTGTTAACTTAGACAGGTCATTATGCTTATATTTTATTTGTTTGACGGGTTTAAAACGATATCAACAATTCTCGTCGTTAAGGCAATTGCAGTGCTGCTTTAGTTTTTATAGCATATCAGATATTGATACTTATATATCAGATATTGATACTTATATATCAATATTGATACTTATATATCAGATATTGATACTTATATATCAATATTGATACTTATATAGCATAAAACATATACATTATGTACACAAAAATTTAGACAGTAAAGAACACAATACTCCTATTTTACCACGTTGAAAAAGGTACACAGTTAAATAGTTGTGAATTTGGTCAATCTTTGCATGGAGATACTGACGATTTTAACCGACAGGTGAACTGTAAGTCGTGTCAATGTTTGTATATGCCGTCTTTAAATTACTTGTACTCAAGCGATCTTGATATTCCAATTCTGACACGTAGATGTAGAGAAGTCTGGCACTTAGTTCTGTCGCTTGAACACGATTCAAGACTGTGTTGTGAACCTTAATCTTTCAATGGCATCCTAAAATTCACAACGCTGGGCATTATTAAATTGATGACGTCTTGACCATGTCATGAGAGAATTCTCGTTGTATGGCGTTGATCACAGAAACATATATTTGTGGTTTCTACAATTATATTGGGCAGCGTACCATTGTGAATTTCCGTTTTTTTCTACTTGACTTTTATTATGTACGTGAAAGACACAATGTTCCACGCAGAATGCAACACTAAATCTAAAATTAGTATTCTAGCGCTTTGCGTTTAAAAACGTCAAATGCACGCGGTTTTTATTAGCGCCAAACACATTTTGAGACAGACGTAAAATTCAAAATCTTATTATTTGAACACTTTGTGTGTAATTTGCAACGGTTTATATTTACTGTCTAAATTATTTGTATAAAGATAAATATGTTTGTATATGAGTCATTGTTAGAAAAACTGATTATGAACATACGACAATTTTACAATGCACTTATCAAAATTGGTAAATTTTCATACTATTTGAGAGAGTAGAATGATGTTATAAAATAGCTGGGGCCTGATTGACCTGTCTTAGTGAAGACCTTTGCAGTGTTTTACAATTATTAGACGCTGGGTTCACCTCTTTGGTCCAGTGACGTAGTCGGCCGTTCCGTATTTGTGGAGAATCCGTTAAAAAATTAGAAACAACAGTTATGAAACAAGACGTCATTCACAACACTGTAACAAATGAAACGTATATGACAAACAAATTAGTAACAAGACAATACGAGACTTTCGAATCAACAATCAACAGGAGACATTTGTTGTTTGTTTTATCTTGATACAACACAACACCTAAAGATTTATCAGAGTTTATTTTTTATTTTTAAAGTAACATAACTGTGTAATTTTGCACCGCGAATCAATAAATAAAACACTAAGTCTTTAAATGACTTTAAATTAGCTGAAGATATGAGTGTAGTATGCGGTTTTAATATCTTTGGGTCAATCAAGTTCATAATTTTAAAATGTAAATATTTTCTACAGGCATCATTAGCTTAACAAAGAAAGAAAAAATTGAAATATGAAAATACAGTTTCTTGTAAACATATTTTATGTGTTGTGAAATCTGTTTAAAAGTTTGAAATCGAACACTTTTGTGAAAGCACTTCCACAATGTGATTTGATCACATAGTCAGAATCGTAATGTAATTTACAAGTTTAATAACCAACTAAGTCATAGTTGGCAACATCGAACATAGCACGCATGCATATTCGCATATTTTTCTGAACAGTAAATAGTTTAAAAATGGTGCAAAAGACCATTTACGTCCACGAGTTACTTATGTTAGTTTACATATCACTGTAATTTTTCGGAGGTTTGACGATGACATTGCCAAAGAGTACCGAGTGTCAGTTTAGTTCAATGCTGCCATGCTAAATAAAATGTATATTGCATAGACAAACATAAAAAACCTTATGATATATAAATGCGTTCGTCCGTTGAAGACGTATGTGCACTGCACACAATGGCAATGTTTCAAAAGGTATATATATTTACTAGTATTAATAGTTAAAAGAACACTTGATTATGGTTTGGATACCACATTTTCAATGGATAACACATTATTGAATATATTTAATTACATTTAAGTTGTTGCTACACTTATGCAGTTTTATTTATATTAAGAGAAAACACAATGGATCATTTATTAGTTGTTATACAGCAGAAAAAGAACATGAAGCTATTTGAAGTAAAACTTTTAACTATATCAATAAAAGCACTGCATCTAACAGATTATCGTATCGTTAAAACTACCATCACAACTACATGTTTATCTTTCAATTTGAAAGCAATCACAACTAGTTGATCCAAAAGCCTATTGTTATAACATTAAAGTCTATGGATCTAAAGCAGGACAAAATGCACTCATCTTATTCCTACTGTTTACTATATTTCGAATGTAATGCAGTTGGAAGCTACAAGCTGATCAAATGAAGCTCTATGAACATTTCTGACTATAATACAATCATAGTCGTATCTGAAGCAGAGTACTATTTTGAGCTGGATTCGTTAACATTTTCACTTACTTCGTCCGAGTCCTCGAAGCTATGTCGAAGATTGTATGTCAGGTCGTTATGGATGTCCTTTGAAAACTTTTCAGCAAATTCAGGATACAGTAGCAGAACATCTGTCAATCCTGCAACATTTAAAAATAGTAAAACGGGTAAATCTAAACAAAAATATTCGCTGTACTTTGTGATTAAGTCTATAACATTGTAGACTTCATTTCTAGCAAATTGTTACAAATCTAAAGAGTTCACATGATAATTCCAATGTTATTTCGCCGACTTGATATCTATAATTTTAAAGTAAATTCAAGATACTTGTATGGAAGCACCGTCCAACATTTAATCGTGGTGTAATGTATAAGAATTAAAATGAAACAAAACAAAATGAAAACAGGGTTGTCAATGAATTTAATGATTCCTTAAAACTTTCAGACGACAAGACAAAGGCGACTAAACACGTCACATATTTGACCACAATGACTTCATCTCCATTTTTCTCGAGTCCTGCAGTATACAGGTGAGACAACTTGAGCAGTCATGGCTAATTCCTAATATAGTTTAGTAAAGACAACGTTCGTACATACCGTGTTTTATTGGCTAAACTCCTAACCAAATAGTTAATACAGTTAATGCAAAATCTTACAAGTAATTCGGTTTTTATGTGTTCCTTTTTCATAATGCTTTCAAAATAAACACTCTGTGATTAAAATACATGATTGCCTTTTGACATGTGACGCCATTTAAAAGGGTTTTTGTGACCTTTTAGAGAAGTAAAATAGTTTTCCGTCGTCTATATGAATCGAAGTAATCGAGATATTTAGTTTTTGAACATTGTGTACATATTATTGAAATTTCCTTTGATTTATATTGGGGATTGAAAATTGGGTTATATTTATGTATTTACTTTAGATACAAATAATTGTATGAATTTGATGTAGAGTTTTTGTTAATGTAACAGCCACAGTGTATTTCATTACTTTAAGGTTGACACTTCATGTGTGTAACTCCTTTTACAGACAATGTAAAATTTAATTTATGTTGAAATTCTTTAAGAAATTTGTCACATTTTCGTATTAGCTTTGAATTTATTACCTTATTATAGCCAACATAATGTGTATTTATACCTTATAGTATCCAACATAATGTGTATTTATATCTTATTGTATCCAACATAATGTGTATTTATACCTTAATGTATCCAACATAATGTGTATTTATCCAACATAATGTGTATTTATACCTTATTGTATCCAATATAATGTGTATTTATACCTTAATGTATCCAACATAATGTGTATTTATACCTTAATGTATCCAATATAATGTGAATTTATACCTTATTGTATCCAACATAATGTGTATGATTGTACCTTTGATGCTGATACATTGAAGTTCACTATATGTAAGAGACCGCACATCAAAGTTACACACGCTGATCGGCTCATCGAAGTCAATATTGGACCCAAAAAGGTCGCCTTTCCCTGAAAATAATCATTTAACATTTTAGCCATGTGGTCTGTAAAAAAGTAGTAGTTTTATAATATCAAAAGCGGCTTGGTTATAAGAACCCTTTTAAACAAGAGATGAAAATTATTCTTTATCAAATGTACTCTTGTAAGGCGTAAACGCAACTTAATACTTTGCAAATTTAATATTCTGTTTAACGGTCTTAAAATTATTACCCTTATTTCAGAACATATCTGTTTTTAAATACGTAATATATATAGTGACCCTTGCAAGGATCATTTTCTTTATTAACTATTATAAGTATTATTTTTATGGACACGTGTAAGAACATGCTTACCATTGAGATTTTATGTACAATAAATGTGTGTTGTTAAGCAATGTTGTTTTTTGTATCTTTTTAACGAGTTCAGTGAGCTCTAAAAACAATATAACGCCATGTTCTTGACGTCAGCGGGATTCAGGACCAGCAAAGGGCTGCATGTCAAATAGCGGCATACAACACCTAATTAGGCCAGCGGAATGATATTTCGCATGAAGTTAGTTTAAACTTTAAGTTACCTGCTTTCTAAAATGTAGTTGTCATGGCCTATTTTCTTTATATCGGCAATGTCTTAATAATCTGAGCAAGCCGTATTGAAAAACAATGTGTCAATCCATTAATTAAGGCATTTGGAAATCACAAGATAAAATCGAAACACATGAAGTAAAAGTAGACATAACCGTACCAAGGATAGC
This sequence comes from Sinonovacula constricta, assembly GCA_007844125.1. Classification (NCBI taxonomy): domain Eukaryota; kingdom Metazoa; phylum Mollusca; class Bivalvia; order Cardiida; family Solecurtidae; genus Sinonovacula; species Sinonovacula constricta. Next base: position 33,333,080 of record CM017573.1, on the reverse strand, counting down.
CACAACCATGTCCATCTTCAGGATCTCCATTGACCCACTGACAAGCAGGAAGAGGTAGTTTGATGCGTCTCCCTTGTGGACGAGCACTTCTCCAGGAGCGCAGAACGAGCGGCGAGTATGAAGTGCTATAGACTTAAGACAACCTTGTGTTGCGTCCTCAAATATGGGTAAACTCAAAATGTCCTTGTGTAAGTGAAGACCAAGTTCTCCCTTCATCTCTTCTGGAAAGTCCTTTAGAATCTAAAATGACGTCGATTTGCCAAAGAGGTTAATTTAGTTTTATATTGTTTTTTAGAAATACACAAGAGTTTTTATTAACAACACTGCAATATTTCAGAAACTAATTACACGTCAATGGAAAAAAATGATTTTTGTAAGTGATATTAAGGAAAATGACTTTCAACTTTTTAACTTATAGAAAAGACTAAAACTTTCTAAAGTTATGTTGTGTGTGGCATTTATGTAAAGATAAACTTGACATTCTTACATTGAAAACATATTTCCTGCTCATTTGGTAATTTGAGTTAAAACCATATTTAAAGTGCTCTTTTTCAATGAAACAACATAAAGTGACGTCGTTGCTATGTGACCACGCCATAAGACCGTTTAACAAAGTCATATTAATTTTTGGTAAAAAAATAATATGGTGAACCATGAAGAAAGTGTATGACATTTAACTTTAGTGTTACATGTAGTGTGTGATAGATATTGGTATTGGGATTATCATCATCTACTACAAATAAATGCTGAAACATTAACACACATATTGATGACAACTGTAGCAAGTAAATATAATTAATACTGCATAACATGAAATTACGACGACGTTTATGATAATGAAATATACGTACCTCATTAGTCTCGATACCATTGTTCATTGACCACATTGTTTGAAAATATTCTTGCATTCTTTGTTTCAATGGTTTGGGAATGTCATAAGCTCTAAAGAAATCTGCAATGTCAAAAAATATTGTTTAAAATAGGTAATAAATAAAACGTTTTATGTTTACCAATAGGGAAATACACACAAAATGCATGTTATTCAATTGAATGCTCTTTTTTCACTTTTCAGTCTTCATAACGAATGATCTGAAAACAAATGCCCCTACCCACCCCACAAAAAAGAAATAGAACCTTAAATAAAAAAATGATCCAATATATATGTAAATATACATTAAGGAAATGTCTTAGTTTGAAGTTTAAAAATAACTAAAATTCTGTATGAATACGACCCCAGTACTACATAATGTATTTATAACAGTCTATAGAAACACCTTTAGTTATCTAAACATAATTATACATGTATTAAAATAAAAAATAAAAATAACAAGTATATCTAGCAGAAAAAAAGGCTGCTGTATACACATATCTAACTTCTATCCAGACTGTTGAATACATATGTCAAGTGTTTATGAGCATATAGACATTTTTGAGTATTTGTTAGAGATAAAGATAATTTAATTGTTTATTGGTTCTTGCAAATGATTAAACACTTTTTGATTTTGTTTTGATTCATACACGTATGATGAAAAAGATTTTTTTTAAATATTGTTTTAGGATCAGTATTATCAACGCAATGAAATAAAAGAATTTTACAAATATATGTTGATGTTTATCAAATAGATAGAGCTATTGCCTTCAGTTTCATTGAATTAAACCAGTCTGTTTGTACCTGGCATCTGAACTGGCGATGAGATTGTATTTTAAAGGCATAACAATGACCTGAATCTATTTTCAGCTTTCACACACTTACACAGTCAATAAATCAATTACACAGTCAAGTGTTTTTTTTTTCAAACTGTGACGACAGTTTCAGCCAACCTGCGATGCGTCTATGACATATACATCTTCCACATGCTAAAATTGGTGTTCTTTCTTGAGTCAACCCAGTTTAATATCACTTATATATATAACTTACCAGTTAATCCATACAAATCATGACCAATTATTAAGACACTTACAAAATAATTTGTGAATGAAATGTAAATACTGGCCTTTTAAATCCTTAGTCTTGGAATGGAAATTAGCTCTTCGCTGATACATTCTCTGTATTAGAGCCGTCACATTACCAAATACAACTGCGTGCATGAGTGCTGTAAATAAGCATTACATAAGCATTTTTATGTGGGGAGCGGGGATAGGGGATAGGGGATAAGGGCGGATGTGGTTGAAAAGAACCGCATCGATACAGTTATGATAATACTAGCGATATTTTACTTTTATTGACACAGGAAGACCAGGTCCATGGGCTCACCGCAGGTCAGCTGAAAGACCTTATCACATACGCCAATCATACCAACCAGGACTCGAACTTAAGCTTCAGAAGTCACTAGGTCAGAGAAATAACAAGATCGGACTTCATCCTTTGACGCCCCACCCCTACCCGAATCATGGATTCGTTCTGTTAAGAAGCCGAATTTACCTAAAATTATTCTTTGACAGTTATACAATATCGACTTATCTAAAGTTTTGTAAGCATTCATTTTCACCAAGGTCTTGCCATGTCATAACGCTTTTTAATTATACCATTATAGGGATGGGATGGGATTAGCCGGCATTTATGCCGATACTGCGCAGCGACATTTCTATCATTATAGCACAGGGGCACTTATGAGGTGCCCAGGGACTGAACCCGGCCGGTCCATTATACTGACACCGACGAGTCAGGCGTAATGCTGTCCCCTTAGCCCCGAGCGTTAGGAGGGAAGCCACTACTACCAACTTTAAAGTCTTTGGTATGACCCGGCCGGGGTTCGAACCCACGACCTCCCGATCCGCAAGCCGACACTTTACCATTATACCATTATATAGTTACTTGAAATGTTCAAGTGCCAACACTACTAAAGGAAACCCCAGAGGGTAACTGGACATACTTAACATTGCATGTAATATGTATGGCAAGTATCATAAATTTTATTGGCAACAGTAAATTGTTGATAAGACAGTAATGAACCTTGGTAAGAAAGGAACTCGAAAAGCTGAAGTTATAACATGAAACAAATAATTTTTCAAAATTAATTATTATTAAAATGTGTAAAATAAAATGTTAAAAATACAGTAATGGTGCAAACTATATGATGTATACTTATAAGCCACTTAATTTACATTATCCTCTAAGATGATGCATGACGAGTCTAGCAGTCAGCCAGTCGGTTCGAGTCCAAGCCGGACAACAACCAGCATGTAGGAAAGTATTGATTCTAACAACGTATGTAGGCTGGTGCATCTACTATAACTTTATCCATCGTCCTCCTCAAACGTTAAATATCGTTAAGCATAGCCCCTTTTCTGTGCAACAGATACAGTGAAACTTTTTTATATAATCGACAGACAAAACCGGAAACGATGAAAGCAAATATCAAGCTTGCGATGTTAAAGAAGAACTATTCCATTGAACAAAATATTTCTTGTCGATATCTTTGATTATCAAACCAGCTGTAACAACATACGTACCCCCAATGATCATGGCGCATATAGAGAATATCTTCTCGGAGTACGTGTTGGCAGACACATTTCCGAAGCCCACGCTAGTAAGGCTGCTACAGGTAAAATAAAGGGCAGACAGATAGCTCATCAAAACATCCGGTTTTACCATGGCTACTGTGTTATTAGTTGAATCGTTGCCTATTACCTCCTCAGGATTTAGATGTAACCGTTCACTTAGTTCGGAAAGCCAACCTGCAATGTAAAAAGTACAAGAAAAAATATAACGAGATTCATGGTGTAACCTTGTGATCGTAGGAATGTATCCACCCAGTCGTAAAATATACATGACTGTTCCATAACAAACGTTGCTATGTATATCAATGTAATAATAGTCTTTTTTATTGCAGATGTAAATGCTAAAGCAGATTTTCTAGCCGTTACCCGTAGCTAATAAGATGTCGCTTTATGGTTTATATAATAAAGTTGTCAAGGCTCAAGGCTCAAACTCTCCAAAGATCAGAAGTCTCAATAGAAATACGATTGCGTCCAAACAAATTATAGGAAGGACCAAAAGTACAACAATCGATTAAAGACCTATGTTAAGAACAGTATATTGTTTTAACCATTTAGATACGGCCATTTTCATGAAGGACGACAGCCGATGTCAAGCCCTCCCTTCAACTACTCAACAGGTCCACATGACTACGTATTAATTATAAATATACAATTGATATATACCTAAATAATGTAGGAGCCATTAGTATTGCAACGCATATTAACTTTTAAAAGAAGAAAAGAGAAAATCATTCACTTGCAAGTTTAATGTAGAAATGACAAAAACGGATTAAGACGGGACATTACCATCGCCAGAATCCAAGTTCACTAATACCGCTTTGTGTCATAGTGGCCGTGGAATATTAGGCTGGTAAAACTTCGTTTTCAGGAATATTGATAGCCAACAGTAGTTCGATGACAATACACGTTACATCGCCGCTACTTTTCAGTTCAAGTAAAAAATAAGCATTTGTGGAAGTCAAGGCGATCGCACTAACTTTCGACGCCTTAAAAAATTGAAGTAATTTCATTGGCTGTAATTCAGTGCCGTTTTGGACACAGAACCAATCAATGCTTCATGCATATATTTATGAGAAAGTTTTTTTCTGGCCAAGTAACTCACAATATATGTATGTAGTGATAACGGAATATTTACCGCAAGTTCCGACGACGGGACATTGCAAAATATGGGCAAACCATACCTGATGCATTCATATCCTCAAACTCCACATGTCCTATTGCGTACCAGATACACGCCAACCAATGGGCTAAGAGTGTGAACATGCTCATCAGCAGGGCCAGAACCAGCGCACTGTATTGGGAGAACCTGTCAATCTTTTGAAGTAGACGAGCCAATCTTAGAAGGCGGGCCACCTTGAGCAAATGGACTGGCGCATCCTGGAAAAGATTGCTTTATTAATAATACATTTGCCTTAGATTTTCACTTCATAAAATAATATTTTGTTCCAAGTTTTTTTTAACTTATAAACCGGTTGATTTTAATACCTGATAAGTTGATTGCAAAACTTTTAAAACAGCTTTAACCGTTTTCGGGATGTTGGCTGTTTTAACAATGTATGAATTTTTTCGATGGATGTGTTTGTGGTTAATGTAACAGCTGAAATTATATTTTTAACATATTTTCGGTGAGTCTCTAATATACATATACAATGTGTGTATATGCAACCATTTTAATTTAATGTTTTTATCTCAAAAATCTTTGTGTTAGAAATCGAATGTTTGTTAATAATTCTAACAGACGTACTTAAAGTTCGCCTTTAAAACAATAATTTCCTCAGTTTTGGATGGCTTTATAATATTACATAAAGAGAGAAAGCAACTGGCATGTGGCTCTGCTGAATTTAAATTTATAATAATGTCTTCACTGCAGCAACCAACTAACCGCGTTAATATTGAACAGCAGCAACCAACTTACCGCGTTGATATTGAATATATAAAGAAAGTCAAAGGGAATGGCTGCGAGTAGATCTAGAAGAAACCAGCCCCTGATATAGTTCATGGCAATAAGGTGGGCCTGGTACACAACCTGTCCCCGCTTGTTGACAAATGACGTTCGGAAATTAAACAAAATATCTGAAACAAAAATGCGTTGTAGCCTTTTTAACATACCCATTGGTACACACGTGTACATAACATCTTAGTTTGAAAAAAAATACTATAATCAACTTTACTATCGGAAAGCTAAGTGTATGTTTGATATCTCTGAGGTTTGTGATCCATTCGATGCCGAATACACTGGTGTGTATAAGTAGCTGTACCTTATCTCTGGTGTGCCGGCGTTAACAGATTAATGCGTGTTATTGCCTTTAGCCATTATCATATGGTTGTTGTGTACGCGTGTTTTTGAGGTACAATGTAGTTATTATTGCAAAAAGACAACAATCAGGTAAGGAAACAATAAATATATCATACCAAACATAAATAGAATCTCTACGACGACATCTGAGTATATTGAATCCCGCTGGTTCTTCTTGTCGGACCGAGTAAACGCTGCATTGAATGGCACAAGGACCGCAGTGTAGAATGTACACAACAAAATTAACCAATCCCAGTTGATCTTAAATATTCCATAATGCACCAATATGAATTTAGACTTCTTCACTTCCTGCACCTTATACTCCGGCATCTTCCCAGAAATGGAGCTGAACTGTAACGATTTTACAAATATGTCGGTTTAGAAGTCAAGGTATATAGTACATTCTCACCATCCATTTTACATTGAATTAAACCAGGATTGAAAAAGTAAGAAAACAAGCACAGAAACTTCTAAAAGAAAAGGTATGTTATATGGTTTGATCGCATATGTCTATGGCCTTTGTCCTCTGAGATGGGCTTTAAATCAGTTATGCAAGACGATGTGTCAATCAAATGTATAATGGCATGAACCATTGTAAATAATATGCATAATATATGAGTGCATGATGCATTCAAACACAACTACAATTTGTACACCAGAAAAATAATTATCAAAGGAGACCTGATATGTCTGTTGCCATTTCTCTGGTGTCCATTCCTCTATATTTAATATGTTTTGACGAAACGTTCGATATGTGCGTTGTCATGATTTGTAAACAATTTCACCTGTTTCACATACTCGTACATGCAGTTCGGGTGCAAATTGTTATATCTGTCAAGTGAAAGCATATGTTTTGAAATCATGTGTGAAATATGTTTGCATGCAATGAAAAACATTATTCTGATGAAATGTAGTGAGACATATACAAAAGACATATTTCTGAAATAATTTATACATTATATGTGATTTACAAAGCCAGACAGAAATTGTAGATCATTATGTTTGCTACAAATCAAGATCATATATTTCCTCACAGTAATGCTTTCCTTCATCACCAAGGTGTACAATAAGCGTGACACGCTGACCAAAGATAATGCTAATGAACTGTCCGAGAGATGTCGCCCAGAATGGATAACAATTATACTCTTTTCAGGAACAAGAGACAACACAAAATTAAACGTGATTTTAATCTTCTAATTTGCCAAGTAAATGAATTGGCTGTACTCTGAGATCCTTATTATGCTGACGATGTTTCGAATAGGTTTTCCGACCAAGAAAACTACTTATTATGTCGGGCAACTTGTCTTTGAATTACGAATGTTGTGTTCCGAATAGATGTCAGCTTAACCCACATTTCGTTACATTCATGCATAATTGTATCTTTTACGATAGTTGTTTTAAAACATTTCACAAATGAGGAATAAATGCATGTTTATTTTTTTATAGTGAAACATTTTCAAACGAACAACGCATGTGCCATAAATAAGATTTTCGTCATGTAAAAAGTGTAAGGCTTTAAAATAAAATCAAGCTCGATAATAAGCAAATGATTGCAAAAATGTACGCCTTTACCAAGCGTCGAAGGTTAAGATAATTACAATAAATTCACGTTTTTTTAATTTTTGAACCACTAAGCTATTTTAGAAGCATAACCGTTTGAAAGATTTGAATAACTACCAGCCAAGATGTAAAACGATTTTAGGAATTAAGTTCCGAATATATTGCTACTCATATTCTTTAATATTCACTTCTTAACAATGACATTTAGAACGGTAATGGTTTCCGCTGAATACTACTTGGTATATAATGTTTTATAGGTAGCAAATGATACATCTCAAGCGTTTCTCAATGTGTTTCTTCTTGTACCTCACCGATACAATTTTGGCCACATCGGCAACGTTTAAGTAAGAAGTGTTTAAGAGGGATTCTAGACATATGTCTGGGTAAAGACACCGGCACACCGCAGATCATTTAAAAGACCTTTTCACATAAAGGTTCTTGCACAGACCGGTCTCAAAGCCACGCAGTGGTCGAGAGGCTTATTGTTTGGGTGATAGGTAAATTTTAGCTTCTCATGTAACTGCCTTATTTTACTGTGTTACATAAACATGTATTGCTACCAACCTTGTTAAGTTGTTGGAGTTTATTTTTGGCGCGTTTGGCTCTGTTTTGTTTTTCAAACTGTCCTGACAAGTGGTATAGAACCGCCCGGCTTCGGCGCCTCTGGTTATTGTACCCAGACGATCCTGGTGGGACCCCCGCGGCTCTGCCTCTCCGGGCCTGACATTTTCTATATGCCTCCGCCATCTCCTCTGTTAATGTTAAAGTAGATATTCTTTACAAATGAAAGTGTACAAGCAAACAGTCGAAGCAATCGGAAACATGTATAACAACCTATGTATAACAACAATGACGACGACTGGCTGGAGAACAGTGTCGAGAAAAATCTTCACACTAATATCATTAAAAATAATTATGTTACTCGTTCAGATTGTTAGATTTATAGAGAATATTTCATATCGTTTTTACAAACGGTCGTAAACGTATGTCTTTCATCTGTTAAATTAGTTCTTTTTGTCTATCACACTTTTACGTAAATGTTAAGAAAGGTTTGTAAAAATATAGAACCGTTTTTGTTAGTAACTAATTAGTTTTCCCATCATGTAATTTACAAAGTATTTAAAATTGTGTAGGTTTTAAACATACAAAGAGTCGTTAAGGTTATTTTTAATGTTTTCATATTCAATGTTATATGGATAATAAATAATGGATAAGAACAAAATATATACACACATGCACACATGCACGCACACACGCATTCACATGCACGCACACATGCACACACATGCACGGACACACGCACACACATGCACGCACAAACGCACACACATGCACGCACACACGCACACACACATATAAATATGTAACATTACCTTCTACTTACTACTTTATTTGTGTTCATATATATTCGAATTTATTTGATAAGAGTTTGCCTAAAGCACTCAGTTTCTAGAGTTACCTCGATAAAATCTTATGCAAAGAATTTATTTCAAAATTTACATTAGAGCCCACTGAAGCCTCTGATACTGTTAAGTGAATGCTTACATAAATCCTAGACGGTAATAACAATATTTAAATTTGACATTATATTGGAACAAAATTTACATGTTTTCTTATTCTTGATTAATTACAATTGTAAATTTCCTTCCGACGAAAAATTAATAACACCATTGTTTCAATGCATCCTAATGTCATTATATTTATATATTCTGACCACCCGTTAACACATTGTCAGATAAATTATCATCGACTAAGCATAATTCAAATTTATTTTCTAAAACTCTTAAATATTCTTTGTACGACGAACTTTTGATGAGTTTTAAATCAATAACATTTCAGAGATAAAAGCTGGTTCAATAAATCCTAGAGTTCATGTTGCTATGCGGAGTCTGATTTTGCTTTGGAAAAAAACGCATATACGTCGCAGACTTGAAATCCTATACCAATCATTTATAGAGCTTATTTTGTTATCTAACTTCATTTCTTTCTTAGACAAGATATTGAGCATTTGCATCTTTAGAATGTGTGGGTTACAAATGTATCATATACGCTTTATTGGTTAACTGAAAGTATGCTGATAAAAGCAACGCCAAAGAAGACTTTACTTCTACTAGCGAATCTCTTGAAATTGCACTTAACGTTATCATTTAGTGCTGATACTGTTTACCCTTGGTAAAAACACCATACATAATATATATAGGACATAGAGTGTGTGTGTGTGTGTGTGTGTGTGTGCGTGTGTGTGTGATCGTGTGTGTGTGTGCGTGTATATTTGCGTTTGTATGTGTGTGCGTGTATGTATCTGTGTGTGAGTGTGAGTGTGTGCGTCTGATTGTTCCTGAGTGAGTGTGAGTGCGTGTTCGAGTATGTGCGAGAGTGAGTTGTGTTGTTTGCGTGAGTGTGTGTGTATGTGCGTGCGTGAGTATGTGCGTGTGCGTGCATGTGTGTGCCTCTGCGTGTGTGCATGTGAGTGTTTGTATAGCAAATTCTTTCCAGTGGTACTGCTTTGTGTTTGTCACAGCTTCGTCTGAATTATGATTAGAGGAATCTTATCCCTGGAAGTTTTCCGATGTATATAAATCATTCACTTTTTATTAATGTGCAATCTGGGAATTCGGTGGTAGAAAATTGTGAGTGTATAGCTCCCTAGATAAAAGACTTTATATGATCAAGCGTTTTCCGGCAAATCTTACAACTTTATGTCTTTTAGAAAATGGAAACTAGACATTGATGCCGGATAAAGATATTTTAGAGATCTATGTTTCATTTAACTGGATTAACTCACTGAGAATGAGTTTTGTGGAATCTAAAAGTGCCATTGTCTTTCTTTCTTTATCCCGTAATACGTTAGATATAGGTATTAAATAATATTTCATTTGTGTTTCATTTACTGTTTTTGGTTTTGTTATTTTCTTTCAAAAAATTAGGAATACTAATCCGCGCGATATGGACTTACGTCGATATTAAGAACATATAATATATGAATAAGCTTCATTTTGTTTATAATAATCCATTGTTTTCATTTCCTTTACATCTGTTCGGGTTTTGTTCCATGCATATACAATACTTCATGTCGTTGACGAAACGCTACTTAATATTTTTCAAATAATCTTCAAATCTGACTCAGAATGAAGATTAGAAATCTCCACAAAAATGATACGTTATGAAGACTTCAGACCATCGCGTAGTTGGGTATATAGGCGCCTTAGCTGTCTTTACGATAATCACTTCACATTGTCTTTCTTTGATGCCCCTTCGAGAGTTATGTTGGAAATGCCTGACGAACGGATGTCATGTTATGTCATCTCATTTCCCTTTTCTTGACTATAGTAAAAGCTCTTTATAGTGGCCAATTAGTGCACGAAACTGACTGCGAACCTTCTTTTCATTGGTAATGTGGACCAATGCATTCAGCAGCATTCAAGGATCCCTATATTGCATTTCCCATCCAGATATTGTCTATTTTCTCTCCATTTATGGTGTCGCATACGTGACACGCGTGTGCGTCCGCCTTTTTAAACAAAATTAATCGCGTATTTACTTTTTCTGAAACAGTGGGTTATCAAGTGATAAACTTTTCAATTAAAACTCGTTTTTTATGAATTCTTATTAAAATGAAATAACCCTTCTGCTAAATACGAAGGATACGTGATATGGTAAATCTCATCTGAGAGGATCGGTAAAACAACAACAACAACAACATACAGCCAGATTGTTTACTGTAATAAACAGTAATAATGCAAGTCGGCATATCTCTATCTTCCATTCGCATCTTAATCCTTCTTTATTTGAACTCGTTTAAAGTATGGAACATTAATGTCATTAACATTAAGTAAGATTTAAGCTGCTCAATATTAAAGAAAATATTCAAAATAGCATGCAAAAAAAAGTATATGTCAGCTTAAACATTAATAACATAAACCATTTTAACAGGTTTATTAATTCGCGACAGCAACACACGCTTTAAGCATTACCATTTAATCTGTATGTAAAATAAATATAAGGGCACAAGCACCAAATACATCAGCCATAGTCGGGACAGTGGATTTTCCTCTTCGGTCCATGTAACCTTGTATCATATTTTTCTCGATAATTTAATGAAAATCAATGTTTATGTTGGCCTTGATGGCAGATCAGAATTTGATCACACACTGCAGGAAAACTTCACTGAACGACGCCAGTACTTTTTAAAGCATGCTTTCGTTGAATGCTTACACATTTTTAGTTTCGTTTCAAAAGCCGTCAATTTCGCAAGAGTGGCGTCTTAATTGGGTATGTTCAGATGCTGACAGAAATTATTATGACATTTATATAGTCTTCAGACGGTTCTCCGGGATCTCATTTACTTCGTTGCAATTGTAACTCATATAAAATTTCATTGTTTTATCAAGTTATTTTGGAACATATATTTAGGACACCAACACCGACCGTTTCAACTTATTGAAAAGAAAACAATATAGTTCTATAAAAAATATCACAAAACTCTATGGCAATTTTGAACAAAACTCTAAATAATAATATAAGCAATAGCGTGAGTTGAATGGTGTAAGTGAGACATGTTTCTCAGTGTGCAGCACAAAACATAATAGAAACAAATTACAGACCATTTTGTTACAAAATCCTCAGGCGTATTTATTTAATTATTTTATCATGATTAATGTTATCGAAAAATTAATTAATTGTTATACTTACTATTAAACTTTCTACTTGTTTACAAGTTTTTTTCTAAGATTTGACCTAGTGACCTACTTTATGGCTCAACGCGACCCAATAACAAACTCATCCAAGAGTTCATGCAGACGGTTATTTTGACCAAGTTTGGTGAAGACTGGGCTTTAAATGTGGCCTCTTTTGTGTTCGCAAGCCTTTTCAAAGATTTAGCTGGTGACCTACCTTTTGAGCACACGCGATCCAGTTTTAAATCCCTTCTATCATTCTACTTCTTAGACTCAAGTACAAAGGCGTGTTTAATGCCTACACAACGTTCATTGACATTATAAAAACAACACACTCTTACCATCGCTGTCGTTTTCGCTGCTTGACTTGTCACTGACTTCATCGGCTCTATGTTTAGGTCCTATATCTTTATGTGACACTAGAATAAGGACCACTTGCGATTTCTCGTTCTTGATTGGCACGATATCCAGAAGACACTTGAACTGAGTCCCTGGAAGCATAAACATAGAATGAAATATATCTGAATACACTGACAAACTTAAATTACATTTAAGGAACACTTTTTAAACGACATTGATTCTTATTTTCTGGTTGATACTTCTCTCTTAACAATTACTATTGTAAACCTTCTATTAGCAATACTCTTGTATTTAATGTCAGTGCCTTTTATGTTGCTTCTTTTCCTTTGTAACAATGCCATGCTAATTGATGTAAAATAGTTTAGAAACGTTTTCTTCAACTTCATTTGAAAGAAATACATATCAGTTCGCCAACACATTCTTTGTTATCGGCGCCGTATGACCTATAAAGTGTCGGTGTGCCGTTAAACCCATTATAAACGAGAATTTACTTTTCCATCTTCAATATAAACAATGCTAAAATTTCAAAGTGTCTTGTATTTTACTCTTCCTAAATATATTTAGTATATTAATAAGAAACAGAATGCAGAAAATGAACCTATTATGATTATAATGACTGTTTTTTATAGTGACAGCAGCTGCTCATGCGATATATGGCTGTAAAATGCAGAAGCTTTATCAGCATATTTACTTTAATTGACATGTCAGAATATACTTATGGAAAAATCATATGGTGCAATTAACTGTTAGGGACTTTATCAATGAGGCATAGAGCCTATAACACAACTCCTTCCGTGACTGATTTCGTGATATAATCAGTGTGTGATCATCAGGCTTTCCCGTGCTCAACCTCCTGTTGCAGCTTATTACTGAGCACAGAGACAAAAACACCCGAGAGGCTCGGGAATAAATCCAATCTTCCAATATCGCCATTGTTGCTTGTAATTGCCGTGCGTGACAACACTGAGTTTGTTCTTCCTCACTCTGGTAAAACATCCTCAATACATGCAGAACGTATTAAAGGGTAACGTAAAAATACCATTCACTGTACATGCACTGTCACACTAGCGTTGAATTAAAACAACAAACGTTTAGGTTATTTTCTTTTCTTGTCAAGTTTTGAGTCTTTCTTAATCGTGACTGAAGAATAGTGAACTTTGTTGGAAAATGTCCTATTTCCCTGTGATTAATTGTTTAATCGTCATTCTTGCTAAATACCATGTAAATTTATATTAATGGTCTTGTGGTTTAACTTAAGTATAAATAATTTCAATCAAAGCAAACTACTGAGGCATTTTGTTCGACATATGTTCCTTTTATCAGTTTTAACTCCCGATGCAGGTGCATGATGTTAGTAGTCTCACTTTGATAAAATGTTTTTACTTACACTGTTTCTTTGAGAGAAAACCTTCAGGAAGTGCGCGACTCCACAAACCAGGTTTAAGCACCTTAGTTGGTTTTGTTTAAAAACTGGCCGTTCAGAGGTGTTAACTGTTTGTTTTCTTTTTGTATGTCATGTCTGGTCTCTGTGTTTCGATCACTTGTACATTTACTATGTTTGCTTGGTATTAAACGAGGTACGTTAAATAGACTGTATTTTGGAGTTTCTGTTACAGTGATATAAGAAGTTGCTTGTGTTTTTGGTCGCATAGTAGCGAAATAACCAAATACCGAGCACGTCCAACTTTAAATTCGCCTTTCTAAAAATGTTACCAGTCGTACAAGCACGTTGGTCGTTACAAACGGATAGCATTGAATGGATTGAAATAATATCTTAATATTACAAACATTTGCTAGTTATTTGTAATGCATTCAAGCCTCTAAAGCTAACATGGAACTTCATTTTCACCATCCGGCTGTTCTCACCATGAACACAAACTATATCTTAAATATAGGGCTAATTGAAACCAAATCCCATCCTACTGCAAAATATGTTCAGAAAAAAATAAGAAAAAAATTGAAGGTTATCCAATAAATAAATATAGCATTACCTTAATCAGCAAAACTTAAAAGTAAACCATATGTTATTTATAAACATAGTATCTAGATTATTTGAAGGATGATCAAATTGATAGAAAAACAGTTTGGAGACTTTGTAATGTGCGCAAGATTAAGAAGAATCTAACATATCGCTCTTTTATTTGATATATTTATGAATGTTAAGAGACAGCCTGGTGACCTGGTATCTTTGTAGTCTGTTTCAACTTATTTTTTTTTTGTCATCAACAATACCATTGGTCTTATATATTATCCGTTCTTCTTCAAAAATCATATTTTCAAACAAAACAATAATCACCATAATAAGACAATAAGACTCACCATCTTTCTTGTAAAGGAAAACCTCAGTCTTAAGTTCGGTTTTTTCTTCTAACGCCTCTTCTATCTTTCCCTTTTCGTCAACGGTTGTGTCATCGCCAAATAAGAATTTACAAGCGCAACTTCGGCCCATGACTTGCGACCTTGGATAGCCGCTTAACTCACAGAACCCATCCGAACAGTAAACAATAGGACATCCATGGGCCTGAGCGTTACCCAAGACAAAGTTGCTGTCTGAAAAGACAAAACAAAACATATACATGTATGATAAATAAGAATATATGACAAAGTCCTATGAGCATTGCAACATATACCAAACTCCGAAAAGGCACAGAACAAAGGTATTTCACATGCAAGCCAAGCGAAAAGTAAGAACAAATTTGTGATGAGCCATTTAACGAAAAGAGCAAACCTGACAGTTACCGCCTTGGAACGGTCAGTCGGCAATATGGACCGACTGGGGTGCTTACGTAAATGTATTTGCTCATTTCTTGACACCGCTTTAAGAAACAGCTTTGATAGAAAAAAAACATACCAAAGGGGAAAGTACAATTATGAAAAAGTTAAACTACAAGCAGTTGTTTAGATAAATAAACATAAATCTAAATATAGATATATTAATACCACATAACAATTAAATAGAAAAACGCTAGTTTGAGTGTCCCAGCCTAAACGATCATCTTTCAAAATATGGTTTGTTTTAGTTCATTCAAATTGTAAGCGACCGTTGTGGCAGAGTTCAATGGCAGTCTGGCCGATCTTCATTTGATTTCTTTTCTAGAAATCACACACAGATAAACAAAACAAAACAAACATTACAAATACAAAAATAACTGTCAATATTGACATCGTCTCACCTTCACTTTAAAAACGGACCTTCCCTGGTAAAACGTATAAGGAACGTCTACGTGTAAAGATGTCATAAAATGAATAAAACATTTCATAAATATAACCCATCTTGATAAGTAACTTCATTATACTTTAAACTGTTTATTTAATTCAGCATAATGTTATATATATTAACTGAAAAAATACTGAAATTGCACATGCAGATTCTTGTGTTTCGTGTTCTCCAAAATAGATACATAATGCATTACATGTGTGTCCTTTGACGGTAAATAGTTCGAATTTAAAAATAACTAAAGCTGAACTTCAGATACATTTGTAGTGAATATACAATTTGTTTATAATATTAATTTTTCAAATTAACACATTTTTTTTCAATTTTACATATGCAGTTTTAGTGGGACAGTAACGAATGTGTGTCCTATTAATATCATCGATTTACTTGTTGTAATTTATACACATTCTGCTTTTATGCTTCTGGAAAGTCATTAACTCAGTATGTTCTGCCATTAAGTAACATCAAACCTCCAACTTTTGTTCATTTGGAAGAAACACAGTAAGTATAATACCAGCTTTTGTCTCATTCAATTACAACACATGTCACATATGATTCAAGGTGAATTGACACGAACGCTTGTAAGCTTGATAATTTTGGGCCCTTCTTAATTTAAAAAAAAAATTATCAACTGTATAATTGACAATCTGGCCACAATCTGTCCTTTGCTAATATTTCGATTTGAATAAAGATTATCTCATATATTTCTTTATTATCTATGACATTTGGTAACGTATCAGACATACACTCACACAAGCTTATAAATGTTCTGATATTGAATGTTTTCATGATATTTCAATAATTCACCTTTTAAAGACAGCAGGCCAAATTGTCTTTGAAGTCCAACTTCATAGATGAATAGATTGATTGTCTGAGAACTAATCTTCCGACGACTTTCAGCCATGTTCTAAGGAACTCTCCCATTTCCAGAAGGAATAGTCACTATATTGGTGGAAAAAGGTCTGTATTTCTTATTAGTTTTTTTTCAGATTGAGACTTACCGATGTCTGGCATTGACTTTAAACAAGGAATAACGTTCGAGTAGCATATATTGCCACACCATTTGCAAGCAACACGAGACAGAGGATGTGTATTTCCTGATAATGTACGTGAGCACATTGTATTTACTGACGATTATTATCTCACAAGCCTTAATGAAGACATCTTTAAGATCGGAATGCCACTAAAAGTTACACTTAACATTTATGATACCGTTTCATTAATTATTTTACAGTATAATTTACAACAAGTATTTTCCCTTAAGAAATGATAATGATACAACCTTCATTACATTCGTAACATTTCGCGCCTGAAACAAGATGTACGGAATGAAAGCAGAACTTACCCAAATGAGACACTATGTAGCCAATTATTAAGAGCTGTCCTTATATATTTATAATACTTTAACGTCACTACTGAGGTCAGTTTTGTGTAATTTCGACCTATTATTCCAAACATCATCCGTGCAATTAAGGTCATTTGAGTTCGTTTCCGTTCAAATCATTTGTAGTGTCATATTTTCATAAGCTCTTAAATAGCGTCATTGCTTATTAGGCTGTCATACAGTAAAGCATACTGTATCTGCTTCAAAGCATCAACAAATTGATGTACACGTAAAATGATTAAATGCATTCCAATTATATCAACTAAATAACAAAATCGATATTTAAGCTGGAAAAGATAAAGTGCTCTACAGATCAAATTGAAATCGACCTGTTTTTCAAATGTACTTCGGTTGAAAATTTGCAAGAGTCTAATGCAAATTAATGTAAATATTTCGATCCATTTTTCCTTCATCTTTTGCAAGTGATAAAAAGATGACTTATATAATTGCATATACATCAGGTATCAGATAATATATCTGACATATAATGGAAGAGAGAATAGGAGAAAAGGAACACCAATGATAATGAAGAGTGATGTTACTGACGACTATTTCTAATGCTCCAAATGCAATGAATGCAACCGATTGTATGAATGGAAATTCCACTTTTGCATTTAATATTATAATTCTGTCATATCCAAAGAATTCAATCACTAACTTATACGTTTTTTCTGTTGTCTTGCAAACCAACTGTATGTAATATGCTGCCTATATATTTATATGAATTATATATAAAGTATTTATGTTTATTTCGACAGTATGGTATGTATATACAACTGCAAGAAACTAGGAATTATAAAAAATGATAAAATGCCAACAGTAATTACAGCTTGTGCAGTTTCTTATTTATTTCAGATGTTTTATTATCGTAGCATTTTTACAATGAGATCACCGTCGTCTGTATGTGTCTTTGTTAGGCATTCCTCGGCCATCTTTCAGTGAGCGAGATCAATGTACACTTGACTTGAAAGAGATATAATGCTGAGTGAAACATGACCAGAATACATTACATGGTAGCTAACTCAGGAAAATCCAGTCGTAGTTGCTATGCTTTTAGACATCTTAGGGAAAGCAAGAAAAGAAGCAAACCCAGACTGTTGTCCATGTTGTACTATTTCTGAGTTAAAATATGCAATTGGTACTAGGGTGCACCTTTTCCATCAAATACTAACTGGCGGGTGCCTTTCTCTGGTCTTGGTCTTGGTCTTGGTCTTGGACGGCTTCTGTCTTTTGAGGTTCGCAAAAACAAACAAATGAATCGAGTTGCTATTGATGATGTCGATGTAAAACTATACATATACTGTCCAAGTTGTTTCTTCTACGTATTCAGAGATTCACAAACGTACTTAACCATACTATTGTTTCTGTTCACCCGTACGTTCACTTCTTGGAGTGTTAGCAAAAATGTGTAAATATATTAAACGCCTCGAAGGGCATATAATATTCAATTAAAACATTTTAAGTTCGTTTTAACATGACAATGTCATTAATTTAATAGACTGTGATGCAATATCCGCATTGATCGATACTAGTGACGATATTAGATGAAGTGAGAAACAATAATTCAGATTCTCAGTGTGATGATGCTTTCTTTCTGAAAACATAAATGTGAATTCATAGAATACAGAGTGTTACGAAATATTTAAAAATATTCTATTCACAGTGTCCTTTTGAAGCAGACCCGTTGTTTGATATCTTGAAAATATGCAATCATGATCTTATCATTCTACATTACACAACTTTGTAGTCAGATAGTAACGCGCTGCTTAAAAATTACTTAATATATAAAAATAAACCATACGGCTTAAACAAGACTACCTCTCACACCTTTGTTTCCATTAGAAGTTTTCTTTTTGTCGTAAAAATGTTATGTTTATAGATAACCATGTTCATTTAATCGGTGGTTGCTTTTTCTAATAATAATATATGACAAAGTTCTATGGGCATTGCAACATATACTGAACTCTGAAAAGGCACAGGACAAAAATATTACACATGCAAGCCAAGTGGAAAGTAAGAACAAATTTGTGATGAGTGATTTAACGAAATTAGCAAATCTGACAGTTACCGCCTTGGAACGGTCAGGCGGCAATTATAGGCCGACTGGGGTGCCCCATTCACACGATTGTCATTATATTTGTGCTTTTTTTCTATTATTGTATATTTCCCAAATATATGTTTTATATTTCGCTTTCTTGTATATCTCAGTGTATTTATTTTATGTCCCCTTTTCTTTTTTCGATTTCTCCACTCTCTCTGTCCATTTCCACTATTACCACTTACGGTAAGGTAATTTTGCGTCTTTAGACATCTAAATCGTCCCTAATAGTCTTTAGATTTTGTTGTTGTATCGCCCGACACAAAATTATGGTCATATTGGCGACGTATAATTATTGGTGGAGGTAGATCCCAGACTTATTTCTTGGTTTAACCACTGGTGCACTGCAGGTTAGCTGGAAAACCTCCACAATAGTCTTCATAGTCATGTCTCCTTTAGTATGCCATTTCATGCACCGATCCCTAATTTTAACCTCTTAAATTAAATCCTTTTTAAAACCTGTTTCAGATACATTGTACAGTACCTGTTTTGTATCGTGCATAGTTAATAAAGTACTAGAAAAAGTATTTTTAGAAAACTTTCACAACTGATGACATGATAGCCAGTAAAAAAGAGTAGAAAAAAGCAATCATTATATAGCAACACAAAGGCTTGTTCTTATATGATTCTTATCAGACTCTTTTTGACACAAATGCTGTGTTCTATTGCGAAATTGTGCATATATGTTTTATTTAGCTTCATTATACATAACAACCGCCACAATGTTTCTACTTAATCCGCATGATGATTTTGGTGACTTTCAACCGGCGCTCCTCGGTTAATTTATATTAGGGTCAGGCAGCAGTCGAGATTAGTCACTATTGTTTGGGACGGTTTTTGTACCATGTGTTCTTTGTTTAAATTGCTCTTTGTACCGATTATCTTATTTTATGGTAGTTGTAAGAGCTTTATAATCATTTTAAAATTCCAGTAATATCCAACTCAGACAATGTATAACTCCATAGCGTCCAAGACAAGGTAATTTATTCATGCATACTTAATTTCACCAATGCAAATTTAACTCGTTAACCAGTCTTTTTCTTCTGGGTCTCAGCACCTCGTCAAATGTTTTTTTGATCTATGGACGGAATAAACCACGGATCGAATTTCCAATATCCCATTCTGTTGGAAATGAACATAGAATTCCTTGATGACAACTGCGAGATCAGCTAGGAAGAAGAAAGTATTTGAATGAACTGCAGTTCTGTGTCTAATGAGCAATAAAGAGAGGAGGCAGGCGTCGACTTTGTTTTCGAAATTTTAAAAATGTACCTTCTAAAGGTTGTTGCATAATTTTTATTAGTTCATTAATATTGTGAATAATTAGATGTTGCTGCGGTAGAACATAGCGTTATATGTAAACATAGATATATATTAATAAAGGAGAATGAGAGAGAAAGAAAAAAGAAAGAGAGAGAGTTTGAAATTTTGAATTACGTTTTCTTTATTTGTATAAATATCTATTAAGAACATTATTGCGGTAAAGAGGCTTTTTCACGAAAAAAGAAAGATAATAGCCTTTCCGGTGCATCATACTCTTCAAACCGTCTTTCCGCCCCTCGTCAAACAGTTTTCGACAAAAGGACATAATAAAATATATATCAAGCCTCCAATATTCACTTCTGCTGACAGTGGAAATAGGGATCTTTCATGACAATGGCGAAATCAACTAGTTAGAATTAGGTCGTTACAAGCAATTCATCTTTTCTTCTTGTGGCCAATAAAAAGAGGACACAGAGATTGATGTTCTTGTCTAAAGTGCCTTTTTAGCCGACATTACTTTGCGGCATAACATTTGATAGGCTAATAAGTATTGGAGATAATTACGTATCACCGATGTGGGTCCCAGCCTCATACGTAATAACAAGGTTTACTTGGATGTTAAGGACGCCTTAAGTGTTTTAGATAAGGCGATTATAAAAGAAAATTTTTAATATATGAGGCTATACAAAATGAATCAGCAACATAAGAACTTTAATTTTGATTTAACTTAATCTTAGTCTTTTCGTTTTCCTTTTAAAACTATATGTCGTACTTGTAAATTGAGAAAAATACACGTTTGAAATTTGACCGGATTCCTTTTTTAAACTTAAATTTCGTCTTTATTATAGGACTTCTTTGAACAGATGTCATCGAGTGCAATAACCTTTTACAAAGTCTCGCAAAAGTTTGTTTGAAAAAAATGTTTGTTTTTACATGGCTGCATCACGCTATTAGCATTGTTCTTCCTGCATGTATGAACTGTATATCAAATTGCAACAGCAGCTTACATGATAGTTTAAATATTTACATCACAAATTCTATTTTTAGAAAAGTTAACACATGCCGTATAGAAACAGTCATGCATTATACGTAAGTAAACATTTAAGTTTATATTAGATTTAGCATAGTTTTAAACCTCTAAAAATTCTTTTTATAATTACTTTAATTAGACTAAACTATAATGATTAAAGGCATGAATAAACTGCACCAGAGAGACGTTAAAACGTATAGGTAAGATGGACCAATTTGAATAGTCACTGCGGTTATTCTTGTATTTTTATAATGTTTAGGCAAGGTATGCCCAAAACAACTACATCGCCTTAAAGCTGATTAAATTACCAGTCCATCAACGTCTTTGCTCACTTTTAAGTAGTGAGGTTTTTGTATTATTTATCGAAAGACCAGAAAATTCTAAAAAGACGTTATTTTCTAGCAATATTGACGTCACCTTTTCGGACAAACAATACTTAAGGGTATTATCTTTTGAAACAATTTGCAAGTGATTTATCAATCATATATTTTAATGAAACTTATATTTTAAGATAGAGAAAATATCAGTCTTTGTATTGACCCTGAATAAAAATGTTTGATTTGAGATTAAACATGTGTTATGGCATTAAAGTTTAAACTTAGTATTAAAAAAGAAATCTTTTACCCAGCAAAAGAAGTATATAAATTACTCTAAAGAATGATGTATGTAACAAGAAAACATAAAGAGTTCTAATCTATTGCATTTGCTTTTAAATATCTAGACTATACACTTTACCTATGACGTTAGCACCATTTAAGTGCTCTTTATTGTCAATTACGACGTCATTTTCAGTGTTATTATTTTGAAGTAATTATGACGTCCTTTTGCAAAATATGTGTCTTTTTTTCTGTAAAATTAGAGAATTGAATTTTGGTACAACTTCTTGTGAAGTTGAGATATTTTTAAAAACCAAACTGTTTCGAGTTGATGTCGATGAGACCAGACATGTTCTTAAAATGGCCTGTTGATGCTAATACATGTAACATTAACAGATCCACTTCTCATGAAACTCAAATCACATAGATGTTTGGAGGAATGAAACGTGTCTTATTAATAAAAGTTTTATTTATTTTACAAGTATCTATTTCGCCAATCGAAATTAAGTTAATAACAATATTCTCACCTTTCTTTTACTAATCAAATTTCTCGTTTGTATTTAATTTCCTAGGTAAAGATTGATTATCATTACAGCCAGTGTAGGACTAATCCCGTTTCTTCGATGTACAATTCACCGAAAAGTTTTAATTTACATTATAAATATACACAAACACGCAAAACACTCATCATTTAAACGTGCATTCATATCATTCTTTTGTTGTTGTTTTTATATCGTACACTTTTGGCATTTTTGCGATTATCTACTTAAACTGTTAGTATAGTCACGGTATTCGTCGTATCAGATTTCTCGCTTCTGGTATTAAAAATATTTTAAAGGAAAATCCTGATTGTATGTAGTCGGTGGGAAGAACTTGATTATAGATTTTATGGCCATTACCACACGTTGGTGGCCATACAAACTTATGGATTAACAATTAACCTATTATCGTTATTTAACTTGGGTGGTCCAAATATCTGCAAGCTCATGTCCCTTCGGTTGTTATATGAGATAATAGAATTGTTTCAAGTTTCTATTGAGACAACGTATTTCCTAATGCTGTATTCAAGGTATCGTTAAGTTGTTTAAAAAAATCAGGTACACACAATAAAATTGCAATATAAAAATGTTGTAAAATATATATATCACACATAATTCTTTCTACCTTCGTACTTGTAAGAAAATATTCTGACCAATGAAATAGCTCTTTTATAATGTTTCTGTCCTGCGATAAATCAATTTTAATAATCTAGCATATGCAATAGGTAATGCAATATGTAGGATAAAAGTATTGCTTACATGCATTTTATATTCTTTATGTAGTAACATTGAAAACGACTTAATAACATATGGAACTTCATAATATAACAAATTCTGAGATTTCTTTGAAAAGTTATAAAGTTGATGGTAAAATCTGGGATAAGTAAATCTGTTTCACGAAAAAACGAATATGTCATTTCCTAGTTTGCATTTTCACATTTTATGAGCTAATTACCAGATCTTTACAGTCAGAGTTTAGGAATGACAGACCTGTCACATTAATGACATCATTTCAATAAAATAAACTCAAAATATATGTTTGTTAGGCTGACCACAGAGACTCAGTGGCGTCAACGTCAGTATTCCCTGTCGTCTGAGTGCACTAAAGCTATGCATACAAAGACAAATAAATCGAACTATTGCATATTTATAAATATTTATAAAATCTCTATATTTTACTGCAATGAAACGCACATTCGGCAAAAGTACCGACCGAGATGCTAAATGTTGGTTTGTGGAGTGCTGACGGTTTTCTTCAGACAACAAACAGTGTAAATTAAAATATCCTTTTTAAAAGAAGACAAATAACAGTAAGTACCTGTATCGGTACTTGAAACTGATATCAAAAGCTACAATAACTCTAAAATTGCACGATTTACGCAGTGTTAATAGCAATATAAAGCAAAACAGACACCAATATGACAAGAACAATATACATAAATATTTCCAATCAAAGTCCGAACCCTTACACATTACCATCTAAAACATATCTTTAATCGCTCATTATTAAATTATCTGTCAAGCTGCTTAGGCACATATTTTTTTACTAATCTTAATTACCGCAAGGTCCCAGAGCAAAATGGGAACTTTTAGGTTAACAAATGCAAATGGACAATATAATGCCTTGACTTTATTGTCTTCCTTTGGTGTTAACAGTCCTAAATGGAAGACCATATCGGTGATTGTTTGCTACTTGGAGTAAATACTGGCATTCTGCTGCCACAATCAGGTTTTATTGCTGAATTAGCATGTTACTGAATTGGGTGAATCAGCAATTCTGGATTTTCAGTTTTGGAGGTCGGCATAATTACATAGATCAGCATCACTTAATATCAAGATTTCTTTTATTTCGCCGACGGAAATGGCAAATTCGCCTTTTGGAAAAAAGGCAAAGTGATTCTACAATGGCCGTTTTAATGTTTAGGGACCTTTTAGAAAAAAATATATTATCTTTTTTCGCTAAAAGAGAGAACACCTGTATTTTCTTCAAGACACGACATACACCATATATGTTTACTAAACATGACATGTGCAGAGCCTTTCTTTGATAAATGAAATAATATTTTCTGTTAACTGCACTTGTTTTCAAATATGTCACCTTGAACACAAACACATGCCCATATTCTTTGTTCCATCGATATAAAATACGCATTGATCTTATTATTATAGTCTTAAATAACATCCCACCGACATATAATTTGTTCATATTGACCACGTTTAGCTACTATTGAAAGAGTTAGAAACAAAAGCAATGTTCGGTTTGTACCACTATTGCACCACTGCTTAGAAAGATCTTATGATAATGGATTTCTCACCTTCAGCCTGACGTGTTCCGACGCATTTAACTGCAATAATGTATAAAAAACAACAACAAAAACCCATGAAAACTGCATGGTGTTGGGCATAAGGGAAACCATAAAACATAACTCCCACTTAAAGGAATATTATATAAAAAACTACAAAGTATATACTAGTACATTACTTCGCTAGATACAGAAATCAAATGCAGAAAAGTCTGCTTGTGATTCTACTCAAACATACGTCTGGGGGTTTACTCCAATGACCATAAATACACCTCTGAGATGTAGTTATATAACAAACAATAAACACAAACCTGAATTAAGTGAAATGAAGTTACGCCCAAAATTTGAAACTCCTCAAACACATAACTATCTATCTTTATCTTCATGGTTTTAGAATTTAATATGAAAATAGCACCTGCATGCTCTCAAATTATTTCCAGTTTAGACCGAATAGTTTGTTATTGGAAAGTGCTAAAATTCTATGTGACACATGTCAGCAATAAATGGCATTGGTGAAATATCACAGCAAAAACTTCTGACATATTCACACCTACACAGGCGTATGGTTTTATTCCTTTTCTCTTTAATAATGATTTTATAACGTCAAAAGACATACTGATATTGAGTTTTTAATTTAAAATGCAACAGTGGAATCTTTTTGAAAAGCCGGATAAGCAAGAAAATGTAGACCAAAGCAGTTTGGTTCACCTCTTTAAAATATCATTAATCATTTTTATCTGTCTAGAGATTCAACCAAAAAGGATTTTCCAATAGCGTCTTCAAAGACGGAAACACTATATTCTACCAGATATGATGCATTCGCACGCAAAAATGTAATTTAAGTGAAAAACATGTTATTTATCATTGCACGGTTTAAATTTTTTATAACGAATTTCTATTTTAAATTTGCTTAGGAACATAGTCATGACAGAAGCAAACATATCACCTTTGCAATTTAAACCTGCCTTAATAAAGTTGATTTATTTTGTAGAAGCCGTGGTTCATTTATGTTCTTATAATGTTTTTGTGAGATTTAACAACAGGCTGCTCAAACTTATTTTATTATTCTTGTAATCGATTATCTTTGAAGTTTTGTAATAACTGAGTATGTTATCTTACGAAGACAACACTACATACTATGTTTATTGTTTTAGAGGTTGCAAACATCTTTGGGGACATGTTAAAAAGTATGGTGTGTACTCTAACGTATTTAGGAATCAAAACTACACATACAAGTAGCTTCCACAGTGACCGAGTTAAGATCATACTTCAACAATGAAATCTATTGATTTTCTTAGAAATAAGATCATGACAATCAAACAACACGAATGACATTACAAGGAACAATACGAGGGACATTGCATTGAACAATACGATTAGCATTACAAGGAATATTACGATTGAAATTACAAGGGACATCTAGATTGACATTATAACGAACAACACGATCGACATTACAAGGAACAACACGACTGACATTATAAGGAACATCACGACTGAATTTACAAGGAACAATACGATTAGCATTACAAGGAATATTACGATTGAAATTACAAGGGACATCTAGATTGACATTATAACGAACAACACGATCGACATTACAAGGAACAATACGACTGACATTTAAAGGAATATCACGATCGACATTACAAGGAACAACACAACTGGGGAAAAACACGATAGGTACTACAAGGAACAACACGTCTGACATTATAAAGAATAACACGATCGACATTACAAGGATGATACACACCAATTGTTCTTCCGATAGTGATAACAAATCACTAAACATCAATACACTATACACTGTTCCTTAATTACTTCAATGTCGTTTAAAAAAGGATGAAAATAATTTACTGATTATTTGTCAGATGTAGTAATTAAAAAATGAGTACATTATCAACTGATTTTATGAAAGGAGACATGCATTTAATAGTGAAATTATATTTGTTAAATAGCATTTTCAAACGCTGAACATATCATTTTAAACTATGGAGATTTCGACAGTTTCCCACATTCTTCATAAACTTGTTGACATTCGTTTACAATATGACACTTGAATAAGCTTAGTCCCTTGCCACATGGAGAGGGTTGTAAATTTATTTAATACTGATAGCTTCCTTGGCCTGTTAACCAAGTTGATTTAAGGCAATATTTTGTGATACAAAGAGAAGTGCCGCTGACAGATAGACGGCTGTTCTAAACTACCTGAGACTTCCAATGAAATGTGTAAACCATTGATTGGAACGAAGATATAATAACGCTGAACAACGTTTTGGCTATATTCAGTTGTGACCCTGTGCGTTTCTACTACCCAAATCATATGAAAATACTATCGTAACAGTATCAGTACCAAAGCGTCTTAAATGTCAAAATAAAACACTACTGTATCTGTTTTCGAACATGCAGACTTACGCTTATTTCAATAAGGTAAATCTATAGTAGAATGGTTTCTTTTAAAACCAGTATCATATTGACATCATTTATTACAAGACCACTTCACAATTTCTTTGCTTGTACTAGATTTAATATATATTATTTGACTACTTTACATTTATTAATTATTAAATGTACATATAGACAATTACTATTGAATATATCAATTAGTTTTTTCAATTAAGTATTAATTGCCTTCTTTGTATAAAAGATATAAGCTGTTTAAACTAACGCATACAATAACATTCAGTTAATGCCATTACTGACATAGGTCCCCACTATACATTGCTGTAGAATAAGACTTTCGTGTTACAGCGACCTCAGTTGTGTTTAAAGCACAGAATAGAATATAAGGTTCCTTGTCGCATTTGCTCTTATAGATTTAGAGGACATTGGCGCCTCACCTTAACCCACTGGACATTTGCAGTATTGATCAGGAAATACATTCCGATGTCATTTCCGACCTTGTGTAATTTTTCGGTACCGATTTCTTAACAGAGCAAAGAACAAATTAAGACAATATTTTATTGGGTCGGCGAGAACGATATTTATTATTGGTTTTGGAAATGTCTATGGTGCGACTTCATAGCTTTAAGAAGCTATCTATTTTAACGGTTATGTTTATGCTATTTCAGCTGTAAAAAGACCACGTTGTTATAAATCTATTATGGTGTTTGGTTTCTTTTGTATCTTAAGTAAGTACCACTTAAACTAAAAAAAACCAGAAATATACGTAAGAACTGTGACAAAAAACACAATTGAAATTGTACTTATATCAGTTGTTGATTCTTATTATTATAAAACATGACTGCACTAATTCGTCTGCAAGGGCTGTCAGTACTAATTGTCACAGGCTTCTACAGACCCATTAAATAGATAGATGTGTAAAATTAGACATTCAAGTTATATTATGATTTAAACAGTTTGGTTGTATTTTTTCTGGTTCTTTGTATTTAGAGACTGTGCACTTAAAACAAAAAAATGGGATGAGAGTTCGCGATTGGTACACAGGCTAATTCCCACGGATATTCTATTAAAGTTGAGTTTTTTCCCTCTATTTTGAATGTCCAGACATTCATGTGAAATCGGTCACACGTTGCTTTTGTAAAATGTGCTAAATATGAATTCACTTATAAATTCTAGTTCAATTTGTTTCCGACTAGGTTCGATATGCTGTGGATTACAGAAGGATACATTTCATATTGTTTAATATAAGTCTACATTTAATGACAAGTAATGACAACTATAAGGCGCCCTGAAGAACATACATGGATCAATACATATAAAGTAAGTGAACATATACACAAAACAATATCGGTACGAATTAACAATGTTATGACTGAAAATGACCAACAAAGACAGGCATAAACCAACAGTCGGGAAAATTTCTTAGTATTAAAGGGTAATTTATTGTGTATAAAGAGTATTTAATGACTAGTTGAGTTGTTCTGTTAAATAATAATGTTGGCCCGAGGTATAAGGTTCTTTTGTTGAATGCTCTGTTTACAGCATTTCATTTTTTGACATTTTTTTCTTGCTCTGCATCATCTTTTTCTTGTGGAAAGTATGAAACTTAGATACACATGGACAAGAGGTCGAATAATCTGACAATGATTCGAATACTCTGACAATGTCTTTTGGTTGCTTACATTTATTGGGTATTTAAGCACATTCGAAATAAATAGGTATTTTATGCTCTTAGTGATCACTTAATCAGAGTTCTAACAGATCGTTTGCATGTCTAGTTTTTACTTTAATTAAAATGCAGGTAGTTGCCATCCTATCAAAGCAATGTGCCATGTCTGATAAAGCTGGGAGCATATTAACTTCAAGGTTAAGCAATACCGTCTAGATCCAATAAGATCAATGTTTTGGCCTTAGTGTGTCTTATGAAAGCGACGCTTGGTTTGTGGAATAAAGGCATCGGCTTAAGGAAGAAGGGATTATTTGTTCAGAGTGGCTGTTCTTTGACCTACTTAAGGCTGCTGACGCAGGGCAATTCTTGATGAACATTAAAGCGGTCCGCATTGGTAAAAATTATCCATAACATCAATATACTTACCTAAACAAGAAACACACCATTTAATTTATAACTAATACACATAATGTGTTCTGTTTTTATAAAATAAATTTGTTTAATATTGAAAGAAAGTTCGTCTGAAGGTTTCTACTAAGTGCAGAAATGGATGGTTTACTGTAGAATTATGGGATATGATTTTAGATTCTTCCATCAAGAAAATAAAACGTTAAGGTTATTTTAAATTAAAAATGGATGTCGAAGAGAACTGTATGTATCTTAAAGAGAACACTAAAATCTTGAAAAAGTTAAAGATCTACATTTCTATTTGTCTGAAAGTAAGTCACGTCTATTGGAAAATGTGTATATGTATTATTGTCTAGAATAGCTAAATTTTGTTTGTAAAATGTATTGCCTTAATTTTGTCTTCTTAAATTGAAGAAACTACAACACTGTTTTTCACTATTATATTTTTGTTACACGAATCATGAATTAACCTCTTAAAAATGAACATTAAGCTGGAAAGTCGAATTATTAAGGCATGTTCTTGGTCTTAGCTTTACCTGGGTCTGTGGGACAGTGTATATGAGACTTTAAAGGGTTAAGAATGTTTGAAAGACGACATTGATTTTATTAGGCCACAAAGGCTGTTTTATCTTTGGCTTAAGTAGCTTACTTCCAACGTCGGAAATCAAAGCATGCTTTGTTAGGCTTTTTTCATGGAATGCTCCGTTTCATTTCAGAACATCAAAAGACTCCAATGTGTGTGACTTCACTTTGATCTTCAGTTCATGCCATATCAGGTAAATTGAATGGAATGCCATGATGGAATGCCTCACTGTAGCTGCACGTTATCACATACCTTGGAGCAGATGCTAACAATGCAGCAAAAGCAGTATAGAAGATACACTTTTATAATAAAAAAAATTGTATTAAATGTTGTCGCTGACGGTCTGTCTATATCAAATACAAGGAGCAAACCTTTATACCTGTTTGTGGATAATTTGGCATTATGACTGCATACACTCACGCTGTAGTCTTAACAAGGACGAATAGTACTAACCATGAAACATGCTGGTAATGTTTTTCTTTTCATTGCTTGCATTTGAGAAACTCGTCAGGAAGTGCGAGGTTAGAGCTCTGTAAAACCGGTCCCTATTGCCGACTGTCCGTTCCAAGGTGGTAACTGTCGGGTTTGCTCTTTTCGTTAAATGACTCATCACAAATTTGTTCTTACTTTTCGCTTGGCTTGCATATGAAATACCTTTGTTCTGTGCCTTTTCGGAGTTTGGTATATGTTGCAATGCTCATGGGACTTTGTCATATATTCTTATTAATTCTTTTCGAATCTATAATAAGGCACGATGAAGAAATAGATACAAAGCGGGTAACCTTGATAATGTTATAACGTGATACCAAATGTAAGTGGTCCTGTGGTTTTCTTAGATTAAAAATATCTAACTAGTGTGGCTGTCTAAGAAATGCAATCCTGTTCAAACCATCGGACACCATCTTAAGCTCTCACTGGTATGTTTATAAAAAGAACAAGTAAAACTTAAATACAAATGGAATGGTGGTATAATCACATCGTATGTTGCATGCTTGTAAATATATCAATAACGTTAAATTGAGCTTATAGTATGAACAATATTACACGTTAATATTTCTTTTAAGCCTTTGCTTTTGTATTAGCTTTAATGCTCGCTGAATCAAATTAAGTCAAATCCAAATAAATAAATAAAAAAGTAAAAAAATAAATGAATAAAAAGAACAAAAACACCAACAAGAACAAAACAAAAACGAAATGTATGTGAAGAATATGTGAGATTGAACAGATGTAAATCGCTCGACTCTAAAAGATAAAAAAGTTGATTGCTTTTTTTCAGTAAACTGAATTCCAACAAGATCCTTTGCCAATCTGATTAATTTAAGACGGCGAATTTGTCAAATTACCACGACTTTGTGTTATCTTGTTACCTCAATATCATTTATTGATGCTATGTGTCAAAGTGACTTGTAAAAATTCTCCGATAATAAACCAATCTACCTAAGCTGGAAGTAATTTGACGGCAGGATGGAGTAAGACCAACTGGATCCAATCTAAATGTGTTTTAGGAAAGCGGCTTTTGGTTTTATCTGTCCTGTTTTAGGGATTATTTGTTGTTGTGTCTAATTTTGGGCAAGCAACTATCGTAACAGATTAAACAAAGAAACATTCGATTCCAATTCGATTTAAATAGGCACGAAAAAACACCAAAAGCAAAATATTTTCATTAACAACTAGTGACAATGATGACAACGCCTGCCTATATAAGTTTAATTAATGCAAAGTGTGTTTTTACACAAACATCATTTACGTAAACCAATTACATGGAACAAAGTGTAACTGTATTATAAGAATCGAAATTTAACTCAAAATAGCCATCAACACAGGACGTTTTTCAACTGCCTTTGGTTAATGCAATCTTGACATACGTTAAGCTCATCTGTAAAAGATCAACACGCAAACAATAAGGAATATGCCAGCTTATTATCTATAGAGGTCTTCCATCTTATGGATATTGTCAGTATCGTTATACTGTATTTTATTGTCATGAAATGCATGTCGGCATAACGCATCCAACTTCAGTTTCAATCTGCAGAAGAAGTGTCCTTAGACTTTCTAAGTTTATCAGTTCAGTACTTATTTTGATTATAAAAGGCATAGGTTTATGACTCACTGTGGAATTATGTGGTATGCCATGAAGACCATAGATGCCAAAATAGATTTTAGACGATATCAGACATTTGACATTATGCCTCTATGCGCAATGGTAAGAGCTAAAAGATATTATTTTATCTTAAAGTAGGCACAGTCTTTGCGCCTACTTCGTATTACTATGCTATGCTACACTATACTATACTATACTATACTATACTATACTATACTATACTATACTATACTATACTATACTATACTATACTATACTATACTATACTATACTATACTATACTATACTATACTATACTATACTATACTATACTATACTATACTATACTATACTATACTATACTATACTATACTATACTATACTATACTATACTATTTAAACACATGTTAACTTGAATAATTTCGGCTTATGACCTACTTAGGCAAAGGATGGAGAAAAGCTTTGCAATTGTCCTACTTTGATACTTCGCCTTTGTGTTGCAGTAACAACAAGAAGAATGCATGATTTGTACCCGACAAATAAATAAATCTATATACAAGCTTATAAAACAACACCAGTTCTATCATACAGTGAATACATGTTTCCTTACAGAGACTTATTGTCAAGGCCTACATGTTTTCATTTTGTTACCTAACTTTATCTTCCAAACAGATCTTCGACAGTATCTGGGCAACAAAAATTAGGCTAATGTTCATTTTTCCAAGGCAAACATAATTGTCAGAGTTAATAAATACCTTTCTAGCTCTAAGCCTTCTCATAAACGTAAACAACTGAGCTCCTGAATTAAAACACTTTCAAAGCTGATTTTCTTATTTAAGAAGCAGTAGAATATCATACGTGGCATAACTTGAATGTGTCAATGGTTTTCAGGCAAGGGGAGCGCTTCAATGACAAGTTTGTAAACATAATCGAATTAATGTTATCATTTTTACATTTTTACAAGAGAGCATGGTCAGATATATAAGTCGGTGGATTCAGATTGAAGATAAACCCTAGACTCCATAAAGACACTTAGTAAAAAACGTGTTATATTTATTCTTATACTGTATAAAAACGCTGCAATGATATTAACTCAAACCTACGACGGTATTCTGGCTATGTAGACAGGCACAGTCAGATTCAATCAAGGTTCGCAATGCATACACACATAGGTAACAAAATGTTGATAACTTATGTAATCCTTTGCTCAATGAATCTTTCTGCGGGATAGAGAATAAAGATCTGATTGTAAAATGTACGACTTTTCCATTACGATGTGTCCCGTCCTTTGGCATGGATTGAAATGCCGATATGCCTTTGTAAAATCGTATTACTACATTCATCTATACAAACATTCTTACGCTTAGAATACTTAGAAAAGAGTATTTTTAAACGGAAAAACAAAGGCTTAATCAGAATTTCCCTTTCTGCGCCGATCGGGCGAGAACTTGCATGTAGAAAGGTTTTCCATCTGATCAGTAGCACTATCCATTAATTCATGGGGACCTTCCTCCACCCATAAGTACTTGACGTCGCCAAATCGGCTATAATTGTGTTCATGCAATGAAATAAAAGCAAACTAAATAAGTTTACATTGTAATAATAAAACCTATTCTCAATATTCATATAATGTTTACTTTGTGGAATAGATTGATTGATTACAAACCTGACAAAACCTCTAAAGCAAGAAAATTTATGTCATTTTGTCATAGTATTCGTAGTGTTGGTCTGGAAATAAATCACGATGAAAATTCGCGACAATTTATGGTTACCCTCAATACGTTACTCAGGAGAATACATAATTTCTGCACAGAAACTCTGGAAATGCAAGTATATATAGTAAACGAGTTTATCTAATTCCTTTTCATCTACTAATACTTCTATATAAAGTAAGTTGTTTTATTTCTTTGTATGAAGCATATCCCTAATTAATGATTTAAAAAGTATTTTGAACTTTTGACAAAAGTTAGATATGCATACACTTTTCAATAAGCCGTCATTACAGTATACATTAACACCAGCAAGAGTACCGGCCACAATAGCTCGATTGATAGAGCTTGCGGATCGGGAGGACGCGGGTTCAAACCCCAGCCAGGTCAAACCAAAGACTTTAAAGTTGGTAGTAGTGGCTTCCCTCCTAACGCTCGGGGCTACGGGGACTGCATTACGCCTGACTCGTCGGTGTCTGTATAATGGATCGACCGGGTTCAGTCCCTGGGCACCTCAAAAGTGCCCCTGTGCTATAATGATAGAGATGTCGCTGCACAGTATCGGCAAAATGCCGGCAAATCCCATACCATCCAATCCCAACAACAGTTAAAACTACAAGTCAATACACCATGTACACTGTCTCACGGCTGCCCACAAAAACAAGAACCTGAGTATTGATCTTAAAGATAATATTACATATTCTACAAATTCGCTCCTTATAATCGTGCTTCGCTCATCTTGACCTTTTAAAACAAAACCTCATCAGTTCAAACTCTAACTGATCGTTTGCCACTCTGCTTAGTTGGAAACCGCCAAAGTACTATAACTTTTGCGACGTTGTGCTACTTTGTCACAGCAATGTCATTGATTAATTTCATGAGTCATGAAGACTTGTAAAAGATTTCAATAACAAATCAGTTTCCATATGCTAGTAATTCAGCTGCAAGATGTGGCAAAACCGAAAAGATCTTATAAGATTAATGTGTTGATCATGATTTGTTTCAGGTAAGCGGAGTTTGGTTTTATCGTACTTGTGCAGGTGGAATGTTTATCTTGTTTTGTGGAAAATACGCGTGGTATTTTGTGTTAAGGAAGGTATTTCTTTTTACTTGTCTTAGGAGACGGATTTCTTTCAGTCAGAGAAAGGACATGTGTTCTAATTATGCTCTGGTGATATATTCGATTGGTTACATTGGAATAACCATATAGAAAATTCGTGCCTAACACTTTTCTTTTATTGTCGAGAAGAAAGTTTGCCTGTCAGATTTACAGTAATGTTGTTATTTGTAATGCTATAGTAATTACATTTGGTCGATTTTGTGTTTTTTTAAGTATTATTGTTTGACAGTGCAATGTTATATTGTACATGCTTTACCTCGAAATGAAGAGTACATTACGACGTCCAACATTAATTCGGTGTACCTGTATTTGCACTTGGCTTAGTTATTATTATGTTGCTATGATGTTGGTTCTGATATCCGTTAGGTAGGATATCATTATTATATGACATTGGGCAAATAATGAAACAGAGTCAGTTTTATTAGGTATTAATAGCTTTCTTACCGACATAGAGTCTCTGAGGAAGTCATTATTGTGGTGTTATTTCTTTCAGGACATAAAACAGTTTGTATGAAAGCGACAGACACTAGTCATTTAATCGATTTCAGGTAAATTTAATGCATTTTCTTACACCATAATGAACGGTAATCAAGTTCTCTAAGCTTTAATGATAAAGTAAATTTGAAAATTAAATTGCTGCAAAAAGTGATGATTAAAACAAAATATAAAATCACTAATAATGTTGTCAGCTCACGGGCATTCAACCAGTCCAATCAATTCGGAGACAAGAAAGAACATTATAACTTTATCTACTTAAAATATACAAACTTTCATCAGTTATATGAAAATTCATTTAACCATGTATACATTATTTTTTAAATTTAATCTGATGACACCACAGTATTGTGACGTAATACTTGCTGAAAATTAATCCAACAGTACATTATACTTATTTTTCTAATTATGCACACTGCTGGTATACTATTCTTGAATAGAATTATGCATTTTTTCAAGCTACAGTCTCTGTCATTATCCATAACAAAATTAATTGCTAATTGTATTGATAAAAAATACAAACAAGACAAATGCCTATACAAACGACATATACCTAAACAAATATAAAAGGAAGACCTGATGTTGCAAAAAAGAAAACCGGTTTAATTCTTTTTTAGAGCAATGGTAGTAAGCAAAAACGACGAACAAAACAAACAATTATCATACATTTAAAATAACTTCTATATCGGTTGAATTTTTATTTAATCAACTCCCTGTCAGATTCTAAAAAAAAATTACCCTAACGAAATATTTCCTTAAATGTTCTACCTCAAGTCAAGTCCCAAGTTGTTTTCAGAGCAATGACAAGTGTCAAACATGTGTGACACATGTCGCTTTGATGAAAAACATAAACTCAAAGCGAAGATTCCTAACGTGCCATGTGGGATTATTTCCTTGTGACATTTTCTATTTCACGCATGTTAATCTATATAAGCGATTTCCGCCACTCAGACAAAATTGCAAACAATCGGGTAAAGAGAAAGAAACCCCATTAATACGAGTTTTTATTGCTATCGGATTTTTATTTTTTGCTAAGATGTTTCAAAATAGTATTTAACTCCTTTCAACTTTAACGTGAATCCCGATCTAAACTGTTCACTAATATAAGAGATTAACAAGATTTATTCATTATGTAATAAAAATAAAAAGGATTCCAGTGAAAAAATATATGTAAATATCGAATTATACATGTAAATATTCATCACTTCAATAGTTCGACTATATTTGTTAAATGCGATGTATGCGACTTTGTTAGTGCCAGTAAGATATTTATTTACATATACTTCATATAGAACAGATAACACTATGCAGACTTAGTTAAGCACCAGAACATACAAACATATTCCAACATATTTATAAGAAGTATTAAACAGCTCTTTCATAAAAATGCGGAACGCTTGACAATTACAGTTATGTGTTAGATCAAGGTGTTACATTGACTTCCTGTAGACGGTTATATGACATTCCTAAAATAATACGTGGTGTTACCTA
This sequence comes from Sinonovacula constricta, assembly GCA_007844125.1. Lineage (NCBI taxonomy): Eukaryota > Metazoa > Mollusca > Bivalvia > Cardiida > Solecurtidae > Sinonovacula > Sinonovacula constricta. The sequence goes on along the minus strand of CM017573.1, from coordinate 33,296,299 downwards.
CCTGTCAATCATACGGAGATATATTTATTGTAGAGAGGATTGACTTCTGGTTTTCTAAAAGAATGATGAATCAGCATTAACGAACACCTGACCTTAGAATATGTAAATACAAAAACTTAAACGAGGAAAGTCCTTGCGTTCTTACGTTCTTTCCTTATTGCGAACATAGCCAGTCTTATAAAAATTAAATTAATATTCTTAAATCGTTATTTAGTTCAGGAATATAAGCCATGTACAATGTATGACCATGCATAGTGGTCAGGGCCAGTGTTACGGCTGGTACGTAATAATGATTTTGACAAGACAATAACATTCAAGTACACCAAAGCAATCGTCAGTGATGTAGGCAGTTGAGTGTGTTGAGTTGGAAAGCAACATTTAGATTGGCTTAATATTTTGGCGTCGAAAAACTTACATGTAACTTTACCTGTTTAAATGTTTACTCTTCACTATGGTCTGTCTGTATATATATATATATATATCAGTGCTTTTGAACAAAGAAACACCATAAACATGAGAAAATAATATAAAAATCAATAAGTAAATAAATAAATAACTAACTAAAGACAGTAAAAAGGTTTTTCAAGTATAAGGTATCATATATAGAGCTCATGTATTTTTGAATCATAAACATTTATAATTGTTGGTTTCTATTTTATATAACCTTTAAAATTGTGTACGAAAATGACGCTGTCAATATTTGCAAAGGAAACTTATATGTATACACTTAAGGTCTACTTGACAGATTTCCAAAGACATTCTAACTTCTGAATGCTAATACGATTTAAGTCTGTAGACCCTGAATGACAAAATATGTTTGTCTCTCCTTGTGGCAAAAAAGTGCATGGTTGCCGAACAAAGAAATGCAATTCCTGGAATAACGCGTTTATGCATTAGGTTTTAGTAGAAAGTTTATTGCAATGTTGTTTGCACTTTTGTGAACTTCAAAACTGTTGTTGCTTCCGTTGTCTGGTTAGTTATACATGTAGCAATAATGTGCAATACTTACCGGCCATATTGGCACAGCGGCAAGAATATTGACAGAAGAAAGCGGTTCCAATTTTAGAATCTTGATAAGTTCATTTTTACAAATCTCAGCTGTATAATCAGTACATAATTTACATGAAAATACAGTAACTACAGCATGTAATACATCATACTTTTTAAATGTGGGAAATGCTACATAAACAACATAGTTAGTGGATTCACTGTTCAAAAATGTTATAAGAGACAACTTGTGGTACTAAAATATCTGATGACGTACACAACTGACATTATGTTAAGCAATTTGTTCTTTGTTTCTTTGTATTAGTTAACAAGACAAGCGACATAGGCAAGTAATACAACAATAAATTTATTATGTTCATTTGATTGAAAAAACTTAAAGCTAAAAGGTTTTTCATCTAGCATTTATATGACACATTTAAACAAAAGAAAAAGTAAAACAAACAAACAAAACAATAAGTCGTCTAAATGAAAAATACCAAATCCAAAATATCAAAGACAAAATATTCAAGTTGCTATAAAGTTAAGAAAAAGAAAAAGAAAACAACAGTTATTAAGTTAAAAACAACATTGGCATAAAGTCCGACTTTTGCAGAGCCTGAGTTAAAAACATATTATTATGCATTTATTATACACCCATGTACAACGTTCAAAGATATTGTCAGCAGGCTGGCAAAGTCTAGAAAATAACTGTTAAATTACATTACGTCTATCTGGAAATAATACGATACTCCAAAATAACGCTTATACCGCTAGGGAGGCCAAACAGATTATTGCAAATGTACAATCTTCATGAATAAATTGTAGCGTCACAAATATTTAACCAAGTACAACGGAACTTATCTTCTCTAACTTGTACATGTATGTCATAACAGTATTTTTGGCCAGATAGAACTGTGCAAGAAATGATGTTTGGCTTATAAATGATGTCATGGCTTTGCAACGCAAACATATTAAAGATCACTTGTTTACCTCGGATTTAAACCGCATTCCATAGAAAACTATTCAAAAAGTAAAAAAAAAACACAATTCATTTATACTAAAATGACATGTATTGTTCACACAACGAAAAGGTCAAGACCTTTAAGCTTAACGACTTAACAAGTCTAAATGATATTTGTTAAAACAAAGCAATATTGCTGTTTTATATTTAAAAGAATTTTTTTTTTTTTCAAATCAATTGATACGTTTTAGAGCGTACTTTCTGGATCCGGGCATTTTAGGAAATCCCACATGAAACTATGAACTTATTTTATAAAGAACTTCCTTTAAAACGATATGTGAAACTGGTGAGACATTAAGTAACAAGTTTTCCTTTAAAATAAGTTTGTAAAGATTGAGACACTAACAGATGTCAATTTTCTGACACTAATATTGTTTTATGTTCTTGACAAAGATGTCCAATTCCAGCATCAAGAATGGTTTCAGTCAATAAACCAATTAGATGGGACGACGGTGGCAAAAAGTAGTAAGATGGTCCTCGCCAATGAGTTGTGAATGCTGCTATATTTATTTGCTGCTACATTTATTTGCTTTACTTGCGAAACAACGTAGCCTCTAGTTGTAGTAGCAGACCTTTGCATTTGTTTCCATATCTTTAGTTGAGAGGTTTACTCACATGCATATTGAGTATATAGAGAGGAGAGATAATACCAACCAGGGTTAGTTAAATATATATATATATGAGTCTTGAGACAGCATTTCTAAGTTTAAACGTGAAAAAAGACATCTAGGCCTAACACATTTAGGCTTAATATTCAACTGAACGTTGTCGTCTGATTTAATGATATTCAATTAACAACTTTTCTAGTAAAACTGTATGTTGCAAACAAGAAACAAGTTTCTTTACATAACAATCCTATTACAATAAGCGCTGTTCTTAAATTTATCACATTCAACTACATGTAATGCACGATTTTATATGACAAATCCACAGCGCATGTCAATAAAAATGATGCCTTGTAAAATGGCCTGCCCGTTAGACATTTATCCCATGTATAAAATTTTCACCATAGTTGCAGGTCAAGTTGACCTGACTTCAAACCTCTGAGGCAGTTTGTTGAATAGCTTGAATATTGATTGGAGCAGCAATCCAATGAGGAGATGAACGTTTCGCTTATTTATATTTGACAGAATGTAAATTTAAAGAAAAGTGGTAACAAGCAAAAGCATTGATGCGAACCATCTAAAGGCGTCCAATATATGTTAGAAAAGGTCAATACGCCGCCGTTCATCCGAAGACAGCCGTTCATCCGAAGACAACATTGTCATTTAATTCAATTCCTTTAAGGATTGTTACGTCTATTATCCTTTGATGGACTTTGGTTCCTCAATTCTTTCTACACATGGACGGTAGGCTATAACTATTTACATTTTCTCCAGTCATTGTTTTCTAAAATTGAAAATTTAATATAATTTACAATCATAATAATCAATCATTTTGTGATCTAGTAATTCTCTCTATAACAAATATCTTGTGGACAGTTTTAATAACATCACTATTTTCTTATAATGACCACATTGCTATCTAAATCCATAGCGCTCGGACACTTTTTATTCAAATATAACTTTATTTTTCATTACTTACATTTGAGAAACCCCTCAGGAAGTGCAAGGCTAGAGCTCAGTAAAACCCCAGCAACCCAGATGATCCCTTCTGACTGGAAGTACGGACAATGCTCAGTCCGGACATTTCTCAGTTGAAATTTGCAGGGTCGGACAATTCTCAGTTGAAGAACAGTGGATTGGCTAATTAAAGGATATTCGCGGCTTTGGTCAAAGTGTTTGTTATGAAAATCAAGGGGAATAGAAATAATTATCGATGCAATTTGTGAGGATTAAATAGTTTGTTTGGTTCACATGTTTATTTATGATTGACAGCAAAGAAAATTATCTGGTTTTTGATGATTGTCTTTCAGTATTTAATTACAGTGTTGTTTTATAACACTTATGAAATTGATTGGTTTAATCAACGTCAAAAATGGATCCGGCCCTACAAATCAACCAAAGGACAAATGTCCGGACTGAGAATTGTCCGACCCTGCAAAACAAGTAACTGAGAAATGTCCGGCCCTGCAAATCAACCAACTGAGAATTGTCCGACCCTGTAAATTTCACTAACTGAGAAATGTCCGGACTGAGAATAGTCCGTACCCCTTCTTACTGTTTTAAGGAGGTAATAGCTGGGTTTGCTCAATTTGTTGAATGACTCATCAGATTTGTTCTTACTTCCACATTTGGCCTGCGTGTGAATACCTTTGTCCTGTGCATTTCCGAAGTTTGGAATATGTCGCAATGCTCATATGTCATATTTCATCATTACAGTGAGGTGAAAATATAATCGAATAACTGGTCGTCACATAGACATATCGTATGCTAAACCATTTTAACATACTGTCTAAATGTATCAATCAATTCATTTAATAACTCAACTTTAACTAATATTATCATTAAACTTACAGTAATACAGTACACTGTTAACAGGTGGGAATAAAATATGCTTAACCTGCGAAGTTCAAAGTTGTCAAAATTGGAAAATGGTACATACGTGGTCAGAAGCTGAAGTGGTTCACACGTAACACGTAATAACCACTCGAAACAACTCGGTCATTTCTACGAGATAAACTTGTCCGAAAACGCCCAAGGAGTTACGAACGACATTATACAGTTGAACAGTGTGTCTTTAACAAGATTATCAGTTGATATGTATGCACTAAACATATGAATATATGACAAAGTCCTATGGGCATTGCAATATATACCAACATATGAAAAGACACGGGACAAAGGTATTTTGATGCCAGTCGAATGTAAAAGTAAGAACAAATCAGTGATGAATCATTAAACATAAAAAGACCGCCAACAGTTACCGCGTTGGAACGGTCAGTCGGCTAAAGGGACCGACTGGGCTGCTTAAACAGATTTTTACAGAGCTCCAACCTCGCACTTCCCGAGATATGGAAATGATTTTAGCGGTGTTTTTACTTTAATTAGCACGTCATTATTGAAAATTTTACGTGTTCGGGAAGTTCAAAGGCACAATACGGTTTATGTAGTTATCTAGAAGTAACAATGATATTTATTCGGATGACACATACCTTAACATTTGTTAATACATGTAGGTCAAATGTGAGGTCACATAGTTGCGCCATAAATTATATTAATATTTGTTAAAATAAAATTGGCCGAAAAAGGGATATATTATTATAATTGTCTCAGGCTGATAGTATCAGTATTTGTATCATAGACGGAAATGGATTTTCGCAGAAGACGATTACAAAAACAGTGCATTCTTGTTCAATGCTTTTAGCAAAGAGGCCTTTGTTAGCATATCCATGTCGTGACGCTTTGCAATTTTTGATCCGTCTCAAGGTTGTGGTTTCTAGGATGGACATTGAATGTAAACATATTGTGTCTGTTGTTTTTGATCAAACGCATCTTTCAAAGACTGTTTAGAATCCTAGGCCAAGAATGTTGATGAAAGTCAACCAGTGTTTCATATTCAGTTTACTAAGGTTGGATTCTATTCTTAAGTTGGAGCAGCATTAAATGAAATTAGAGTTTATAAACACATACGATATGATGCATTTTACCTATTGCTGTGAACAAAATTAACATAGCTCAAAGCCGTTCTGAAACTAAAGGAACATATGCGTTTGATGCTTACGGATATACGTTTTTGGAATTGCAAACACGATATTTATAATAAAGTAAACATACAAATAAAATGTTATAAAGTAAAACGGCATATTATATTATAGAGCAAAAAAATGCATATTATATTATAGCGCAAATCAGACAATGCCTAAATGATTAGGCCCGAATTATGCAATCCCTTTTCCGTTGAGATTACTTGCATTGCTTAAGTACAAATATTACATTGTTCAGTATTTACACATTTAATTTTAATGTTAAAGATTTTTAATTATCTTTAACATTTCATTATGAAGTAATATTGAAACCATACACGTACAAATGTAGCCACATAAGCTTGTATTATTCTTGTTCAGTAAACTGAAATATTTCTGCAAGGCGGGCAAGATCCGATATCTTAATGTCAGTGTTAACGGTAAGCTTATTTTGTTTTATACAATATCTGTCAATTACTAAACTTCTTTTGGGTATGATACATATCGCAGACATTCTACCATTTGTAATTCTTGTAATTTTGTTTGGAAAATAGACTCGTCTAGACCATAGAATTGTCAACTAACAATAAAGTCTTGGCTGTTCTCTCCTGTGTATTGATTTGGCCAACAAGAGATCTTGTTTCCTCTTCTGTAGATAACACGTTAATTAAATTTAAGCTCAGCACAGGTTTTTCCATGATGTCAAACTAAATATGTAAATTAGCCAAAGCTTTTCATTTAAAACCCCTACGGTAGGGAAATAAGAATATTTAAGTATTCTAGACCAACGACGTGAGGTTTAATACTCTAAATGTTATGTTTTTTCGCAAACTGAATCGAAATTTTAATTGTTACTTGGAATACATTGCTTAAAGTGACTTATAATAAAGGCCAGCATATTGCTGCGGTGTTAAGTTGACAAATTTCAGTTCAATGATCATAGTTCAATACTGGTGTCATTAAGGTAAATAATACCATACACTCCAGCATGCATCTTTTGGAATGAATGTATTATTATTTAAACTCATTTCTGCTAGCCTAAAGTTACTATTCAAGCAATAGCGATGACTTAAGACAATACGAATAAAAATACGCCTTACACTTTGACTACGGCATCATGTTAAAGACACACTAAGCTCGATATAGTAAATCGCTAATCATATTCCTCTAGATGGCCCAATTTTTGCTTTGTGAAATTTGTTAATGGTCCGCATTCGGTAGACAGTTACAGATAATATATACTTGTCGTCTATGTAACTGCATTCCAAACTGCGTTTATAAATTTTGACAAGAAAATGTTCTGCTAAAACATATATATGTCTATCTGTCCGTCAGTCGGCCATCCATTCATCCATCCATCCATCCATCCATCCATCTATCTACCTACATACCTTCCTACCTACCTACCTACCTACTTTCCTACCTGCCCACTACGTACCTAACCCACCTACCCACCCAAATATTAATTACCAAAAGCATAATTCCCTGATAATTACCTGACAAAAATCTTACAATGGTATCACTACGTAATTCTAACAAGAGAAAGTCCTTGACGAAAAGAAACACAATAAACAATGCCAAAAAATTTTAAGTGATTCAACAAACAATCCAGATGTAAGGTAATGAAAAAACTGTCTATAATTAGCTAGATAATTTATGTAACAGAACAACTGGGATAAAAAGAGATAAGAATAAAATTTATTTGTCCTATCAAAGGCATACATGTAGTCAGTCGGTTGGGGAGAAAGAAAAGAAGTCACAACGATTGACTGGAAGATAATCTTGGGTGACCTATTACATACGAAATCTCAACAAGGCTCATTTTTGGTTAAAATTTCACACGTTGTGATATCCACATGATACAGGCAATTATATGACGTATTATATTTAACTGTTTATCTATGTTATAGGGCAATTGAAATAATATATCATAATATGCCCGTCCGTACTTATAATCACAGAATGTCTGCAAAATTATCTGAAAGTCGCTGAAAAGCTACAGAAAAGAAGGAACGAGAACATCACCATAAGTGTCAATGCAATGAATTGTTTCCGTCCGGGTGTTGAGTTTTATATACGCAATCAACTAACCGGAAGTTAGCTTTTAGTCAGTGACAGTAAACCGATATAACAAACAAAGGAGGTACAAAATGACATAAAACATAGAATCATGTTTAAGGTAAAACAGAACGTTAAACAAAGCGTTCCGTTAGAAACATGATATTTTGACAGATTAGACACATGTCATGGCCGTTTTACAAATATTTGCTTTACTGGAAGTGGCATAAACGTTGAATTAATGTTACATAATATTTTATGGCAGTAGTAAGTATAGAGAAATCTTAAAATGTCCTCAAAAAATGTATTGATTTGTATGTTTGTACATAGTATTTTAGTAATTAATCAACCGATTGAAACCAGCATCGGAAGTGTTCGGAAATTCATTCATTAACTTGCGTCTGAAAGTTCAATTAGTTACCAGAAGGAGACAACTGGGACACGTGAAATAATTGATAAGACCCAGATGGAAAAGAAATTTACGGTAGTGCACTTGGCAAAGGTACTGACATGTAAACCAAATGTAAAATAATAAGAACAAATCTGTGGCGAGTCAATGAACAAATTGAGCAAACCCAGCAATTACCGCATTGGAACGGTCAGTCGACCAAAGGGACCGACTGGGGTGCTTAATCCGGTTATACAAAGCCTTAACCTCCCTCGCATTTCCTGAGGGGTTTCTCAAATACAAGCAATGAAAAGAAAACCGATCTGAATAAATAAATATGCAATCGCTGACGTATTCTTAAATTAGTTATTACATAATTTGCGATTGATAGGCATTGTTGATTGATAGTGACGTTGGTCCGTATTTTTATTAAAAAATTGATAAGTTTAAAATAACTTGATTGTGGGCAGCAGTTATCATTTCACAAACTTCACTTAAAACTGATAAAATAATATAGACCATTATTAATATTATAGCCCGGAAATGCCAACATTTGCAAAACACTTAATTAATAATATGATGCGGGTTTTACCAATTAAATAAAGTGCACAGTATATGGCTCATGCGGTCGATTGATGCTTTTATTAATATCTGGGGACATGATTTGTACATGTATATAGCCATTTTTATTTGGAATTCCCTTAAGGAGGGCGCCTTGGTAAGCACTAGCGATATAATTTCCAAATAAAATGACAATATGTCGACAGCGTATATCTATTTAGTGTGCATACGACAGAATGTTGTTAAAAAACGAATAACGAAAACAATTGTATGTGTAGTCAATAACAACTTAAAAGATTTGCTGTGACGTGCTTAAGTAAGTACTATATACTTGCTATATTTTCATCGGATTATATAAGACTGTTTCTTCAAATCGAAACATCAATTTGTTGTTTATAATCCGTAGTCGTTACAAAAAAGTAAGAAGAATAAAACGTGCCTAGATAAAGTAGTTTTAAGCAGTGAAAACATGCTTTGTGCATATGACGTTATTTCCTCATGTTTATTGTATTACCATACCTGCATGAGCGTGTGCAAATATTTAAATAAGCAAATAGTAATGCAGAAAACACATTGTTTGCAATATTATTTTGTTATTTGATTCCACCAGAAATCCAATACTGCACACCTTATGGTATAATACATTTAATGTATTATTTATAAAGGCCTGTGTAATTCAATATACATGCTTTCCCTAGTGACATACACATTCAATACCCAAAGTTTTTAATGTTTAATGGCATAGCGTCGCATATTGGTCTTTTGGCTCATGCTTTTGCTAATACATGTAGCATAATGTAACGTTACACTTCATGGATTATGCATTATACATGCATCACTTCGCTGTCTCACAGGAAGGACAGGAAGGTTTTGATCAAAATGTCGATGTGGTACATTAACCTTAAAGCAACATTGTAGCAAAATGCCAAAGCAATGAACCTATATGTTCATAAAATGATTCATTCAAGGCATTCACAATTTAGATGATATAATAATAATAATAATAATAATAATAATAATAATAATAATAATAATAATAATAATAATAATAATGACATACTGTATATTTGGACGATAAGCCCCTCCCAATAAAACAATAAAACTATTTTACAGTTTCGGAATTTAACTATTCCATGAATTAGCCATGAAGATGCCCCAAAAGACCCCGTGAATATTTTACTAGACTGTTGTTGCGGGTTTTAACATCATAATGCAATCTTTTTCAGAATATATTAGTTTGTTATATATCCATTTTTGTCTTCTCTGACAGCATTCTGACAGCTTTTGTATAATGGAAACAGCTTTAATAATGGAAACAATATGGCGCTGCCATATTACAAAACAAATCTAATATGGCAGCGCCTTTGAACGTTTACAAATATGTAAAGAGATAATTGTCTGTGTTTATCTCTTAAAAAAGGCAATTTGCCCAACCATTTGATTGCGAGCGTTTTTAGAATAAATATAATTAATATAAATCCTTCTGGAACAATTTACAGCATTAAATTTTAACTTAGTTGACAATTTTGAAATACCATTTACAAACTGCCAGCTGCCAACTGCTAGAGAGATAGCTACTGACATTTGCGGCGGAAAAGCACTGCTGCGGTTAAAGCAACATAAAACGGGAACGTATTTTTTTTTAACGAAAACTTAACTCACAGGCCATATAAACTGTCAGAAAAAAGAAAGATAATGTAGAGCATGATCAAGAATTAACCAATTTACCAGACCTTATTTGAATAAAATTATGTTTGTTTATTGGGTTTATCGTCCCACCGACAGTATTTCAGTTATCTGGAGACGGTGTTCACTTGAAACGGATTTAGTGCTGCCTTCACTGTGCATAGCCTGCCGTGAACACTTGGCATGATAGCACACCCAGTTACATTATCCTGACACTGGGCCAACCAGTCGTGGAACTACCCTTTTATTTGCTTGAGCGTTAGCAAAGGAGCTATACCACTACCATTTTAAACGACTTTGGTATGTCGCGGCCCGTGATCGAGCCCGGGGCCTCCCATACCTGGAGCCGACGCGCTACCGTTTGCTTGAATAAAAGCGGGGTGTACATAAATTTAAAATGATAAAAAATCATTGTATGGTTATTTATATTATACATATACTACTGACTCACTATTTACCGTTACTTATAGTTATTCCTTCTTTCCTCTGCATCAACAAATTCACCTTTCCGCGAGATCTAAAAATAGATATTACATATTGTGTATTAGAATGGAATTAGCCAATCACATCGCGTTGATTGACACTTTACCTGCGTTATGCTGATTCTCACTTACACATTGTCCCACAAACAATGATTTTGACAAGCGATCAGTTTAAATCTGTTTGAGCCTTTGGTTCAATTTAATAGCAACAGGGTTGTTTGTTGTTTGTGGTTTGCAAGTAATCGTGCGTTGCTGTAATCGCTTCTCTGTTTGCATCTTAATTTAGTTTATTGGATCAGGCTTGTCCATTTCTGCATCGAAAGGTAAAATCTCGCTGTAGCCAGCAACAGCTTTCTTTCATAATTTTGTGTCATGAATGCATCATTGGGTGAAACTGTCTTAATCTTCATCTAAAGATCTTCATCACAAGCTCTTTGCATTTGGGAGATATCAAATTAAAATATTTTCGCGGCTCTGTAAGATAATCTGTAAGGTCTGTCACTTTAAACCAGGTTGTTTGTGGGCAAGGGGCGGAGCTTAAACTCTATTTTTAGACTCGCGGAAAGGTGAATTGAGCGGCTAAGACATGGTTGCTAAATACCCTCAACCGTATCGTATCATTCTTCTTCCTAAGACTTGAAACACAATGGACGAACTTCCAACCTTACATCTGTTTTTGAAAAATATTTACATGTAAATACAGGAATACAGTCGACGACAAAGTAAGCATGTTGTATTTTATTCGATATCTTTCTCAAAAGACTTTCGTGCAGAACAGCGGGTATTTGCTACGTTGAAAAGTGTTTTTTCTTCTATTCGTTTTATAGGGTATCTTTTTTTTCTTGTTTATATTCAAATGGTGGAATGTAAAACTTTTATCATGAAATTTTACACGGTGTGTGTGTGCGCGCGCGAGTGTATTGTGATTGTGTCTTTTCTGTGCGTATCTAAATTATGTTGATTATAAATCATAAATGCACATGTATATATATAAGGTGTTGTAATGCTGACCATAGAAGCTATCTAGGTTTGTTCAATAATCTCCTATATTTGTCGTAAAAACCATTTTGACAACCTTCAACAAATCTTACAGAAACCATTCTTCCCCTTATGACATTTAAAACACCGGGAACTGAAACGCTAAAATACTCCATTCACACGCCGTATTTCATATGATACCTTTCGTTAAATGTCACAGTAATAAATCGTCTACCTAACGCAATATTATATCTTGGTATAGACAAGTCAGCTAAGCAGCGGATGTTTAATTACCGACAATAGTGTAGGAGGTTTTCTCTGAGAATAAAACATTTTTAAATACTTAACATTTATAGTTTTTCTGAATATCGGAATTTTTTTCTCTATTTTTATAGAGAGTTGCATTTATCAAAACACTTACATAATTAAAGCTATTGTAGAATTTAAATAAATAAATAAATAAATAAATAAATAAATAAATAAATAAATAAATAAATAAAAATATTTATTTATTACTTTCTTTATTTGTTTATTTATTTATTTATTAATTTATCAAAATGCAACAGACATTTCGTATACAACATGTAGGTTTTAATTGCTATTTTGTCATGATGCATATACCTGGATTTTAATTAAAAGTAAAAAAATAAAATGATCAAGCAATTGCCATATAAATTAAAATATAAATGGAACAGTAAAAGGATGCTCTCATTAAAATCATTATTTCATTTCATATGGATATATATAATTTGCAAATAGTCTTTAAATTTTCGTTACGATATAATTAATTGGCTAGTTTGGCGGGTCCTAGAAATAAGAGTATAATATTTTTAGGGCAAGTGTTTTATATTTTATTAAACAGTTTGCGTAGCGCGTTTGCTTTGTGTTAACGATACATAAATTCGACATATAAGTATAATATTGTTCGTATTACCAACTGAAAAATATGCTGAAATGGAAATATGACAAACCGCTAAACACTTACTAATTATAACATAGTTGTATATTTTTTTCATCTGTGCTTTTCCTTGAACGTATCAGTGCACATATATTTAAAAATGTCATAACGTTTTCATAAACATAAAGTTTACCTTTCAATCCGTTTACGTTCCATGAAATAACTCTTGTAAATAGAAGACCTGATACGAGTTGTCATTTAATACAAACATTTATTAAACGAGTTCATAACAAAGTAATATGGCGAGCCTATGGCGAGTTGTCATTTTTTTTCAAGGAACAGTTTTGTTAAATGTATTGGTTGTATTAAAAAGAAAAGAAAAGAAAGTGGGTGGGGGCGGTCATGTGATCATGTGCCAAAATCTAAGAACTATGTTTCAATGTAATAAATACAGCACGATAAGGATAAAATAACAATAAACGAGCTGACAAATCCCCCGTTCACACGCTGTTTTCCATGCGGTATCTTTCTCTAAATGTCATCGCAATAAATCGTGTCCTGTAAAGCTATAGATATATCGTGTTTCAGAGAATTCAGCAAAACAGCGGATGTTTGCTGTCGGGCCATAATGTACTTTCCGGATTGGGAAATCGATTAAGCTAGAATTGAAAATACTGATTATTTTGAAGATACTCTTATGCATGATTATTAAGTATAAGCTTTGTCACTATATCGATTTTCGAATCCGTCTTCTTTGGGTCTTATTATATTATTCAAAGTGATAAGTATGACAAATTCATTTCCAGAAATCAAATTAGGAAAAGATCACGTGATTAATATCTTAACACCACAACCAAGTGAACGATGATTAAAAATAAAAATTAAAATAAAAGCTGTATTGTGCATAAATGGTTGCATTTGTAAATTATATAAATATTTATTGCATTGGTAAAAACGTCACATGTCCTTTAGTTTGCGCTTCCTGTCCTAATTGTGTGTATGCCAATCATTTAACAATAGATCTTCGGGAAGGTTGTCCTTTCTAATACATTAATTTCGAAACTGAGCAGGCATAATATGAGTTCGCATGCCTAACGTCAAGACATACCCTCTTTTGGATGTCATCGCAGTTAATCACCATCCTGAACTTATAAATCTAGCATCTTTCGGCCATCTCGTCGTATCTTAATTTATTATTTAATTTAAACCTTCTTAAAAACCTTAATGGTGACCATAAGTTAAAGGTTATCCAATGCCGTTGACATAAAATCACGAGACTTTATGTTAATTAATGAAAGACATACCTGGTTATATTAATATTTTCAACATTAATTTAAATAGCAACGTATATGATATGAAAACATATGTACAAATTAAAGATATCGTGTAAAAAGTGGATAAGTGTACCTGGAAAATGTATTGCCATGGAAACACATTAAGCATTATGGCCATAATAAATACTCTAGGTCGTCCAAATGTAGCAATAATAGCTGTACTCACGCTATGATACAGGACGAAGTATAGATCCCAATACTGCGTGCCTGCATAGACTCCTTTTATTATTGCTTCTGTACAGACAAACATGTAATTGCAAATGGAGAGATGGAAATCGCTTCTGTATTCATATGTTTACATATTTACATAAAACTACATGATTGTATGATAAATGTACATTTAATTTTAATCTAGACCATTCCGGAAAAAACCCAGAAGAAACATTGTGCAATAAAATGCAATATAATGTTGGACTGGGGCTAACTGTCCCTAGAAATTATAGTCGCCCTATTTAGATATGTTGTGTAAAACCAGTTGGAATAATTGGCAAATTTCATTTATTTTTTGGCTACTAAAATTTATTTTGCAGAAATAAATTTATATTCATATAAGTGTTACGGTAATTAAAAATCACATCAGCAGTGTAAAGTCAGTTTAGGATCTTATCAGTGATATGGTAGTTTAAGACCACATAAGTGGTACATGTAGGATAGTTTTAGATCACATAAGTGGAAGAATAGTTTAAGACCACATTAGCGGTAGGATAGTTTAAGACCACATTAGTGGTACGATAGTTTTAGACCACATTAGCGGTAAGATAGTTTAAGACCACATTAGTGGTACGATAGTTTTAGACCACATTAGTGGTAGGATAGTTTTAGACCACATTAGTGGTACGATAGTTTTAGACCACATTAGTGGTACGATAGTTTTAGACCACATTAGTGGTAGGATAGTTTTAGACCACATTAGTGGTAGGATAGTTTAAGACCACATTAGTGGTAGGATAATTTTAGACCACATTAGTGGTAAGATAGTTTTAGACCACATTAGTGGTAGGATAGTTTTAGACCACATTAGTGGTACGATAGTTTTAGACCACATTAGTGGTAGGATAGTTTTAGACCACATTAGTGGTACGATAGTTTTAGACCACATTAGTGGTAGGATAGTTTTAGACCACATTAGTGGTAGGATAGTTTAAATCACATAAGTGGTATGTTATGTACAGTAGTACACCAGCGTTTAAGGTTACGCTAGTCAGGTTAAGGGGTGTTTACCGCTGTGGTATTGATGACGTAGCATTCGCTGCTAGAAAGAAAAGGATGATGCTAGAAAGTTCATTTGTTTATTTTTAACTGGGTTTCGAGAATGTTCTGGGTTTCGTGAATGTTCTAGAATTTCTTTGGGTCTATATAAGGGCGTGTTAGCCGATTTAAAAGGAAGTTTGCTTTAGAGTTTGGATAAAAAGTTTGGACAGAGAGTTTGGACATATAGTTTGGACATATAGTTTGGACATATAGTTTGGAAATACTTAAGCTTCTATAATAAACCTTTCTGTGTTGGAACTTACGTGGACTTACTATATTCTACAGTAATATAAATATTAAAGTGTTGAATTAGAAATTATATCATTTACATTCGTGTATTGTTCTACCTTTGGATTATTTCAAATTTGCTTATCTACGAGGCCATTCTACCGAAAACTCTTAAGGATTATTTGACGTTGGATTATTAATTGGACTATTAAAGAGACACCTCCTGAGGGACAAACTTTAAGCTAACATTTATTTGTTATTGTTTGATTACGCCATAGATTTGATTGTTTATTAAAATTAAACATTATTGTACTAGTTTGTTGCTGGCTTGTTCTTTCTGTTACACCATTTCGTCGATTAGTAAACGTGCCATTTTATAAATAAACTTATATAGCGACACCGGTCGTAAGAGGTAGGATAATTTTAGACCACATTAGTGGTAGGATAGTTCTAGATCACATTAGTGGTAGAAAAGTTTTAGACCACATTAGTGGAAGAATAGTTTTAGACCACATTAGTGGTAGGATAGTTTTAGAACACATTAGTGGTAGGATAGTTTTAAATCTTATCAGTGCTAGGGAAGTTTAAGATCATATCAGTCTTATGGTAGTTTAAGATCATATCAATGTTAGGGTAGTTTAAGATCATATCAATGTTAGGGTAGTTTAAGATCATATCAATGTTAGGGTAGTTTAAGATCATATCAGTCTTATGGTAGTTTAAGATCATATCAATGTTAGGGTAGTTTAAGATCATATCAATGTTAGGGTAGTTTAAGATCATATCAGTGTTGATGTAGTTTAAAATCATACCGTAGCTAGGGTAGTTTTGGGTCTTGTCAGTGATTTGGTAGTTAAGGATTATGGTAGTGCAAGATTATATCAGTGGTAGTTTAAGATCATGTCAATATTAGGATAGTTTAAGATCATGTCAGTGTTAGGGTAGTTTAAGATCACACCAGTATAAGAATAGTTTAAGATTTTTATCAGTGTTAGGATAGTTTAAGATCACACCAGTATTAGGGTAGTTTAAGATCATGTCAGTGTTAGGATAGTTTAATATCCATTGAGTGTTAGGGTACTTTAGGATCATGTCAGTGTTAGTGTAGTTTAAGATGATATCAGTGTTAGGATAGTTTAAGATAACATCAATATATGAATAGTTTAAGATCATGTCAGTGTTAGGGTAGTTTAATATCCATTGAGTGTTAGGGTACTTTAGGATCATGTCAGTGTTAGTGTAGTTTAAGATGATATCAGTGTTAGCAAAGTTTAAGATCACATCAATATATGAATAGTTTAAGATCATGTCAGTGTTAGGGTAGTTTAAGATCCATTGAGTGTTAGGGTAGTTTAGGATCATGTTAGTGTTAGGATAGTTTAAGATTATATCAGTGTTAGGATAGTTTAAGATCACTTCAGTATTAGGGTAGTTTAAGATCACATCAGTATAAGGGTAGTTTAGGATCATGTCAGTGTTTGGGTAGTTTAAGATTATATCAGTGTTACAGTAGTTTAAGATCATATCAATGTTACGGTAGTTTAAGATCATATCAATGTTACATTAGTTTAAGATCACATCAGTATAAGGGAAGTTTAGGATCATGTCAGTGTTAGGATAGTTTAAGATTATATCAGTGTTAGAATAGTTTAACACCACTTCAGTATTAGGGTAGTTTAAGATAACATCAGTATAAGGGTAGTTTAGGATCATGTCAATGTTAGGGTAGTTTAAGATTATATCAGTGTTACAGTAGTTTAAAATCATATCAATGTTACAGTCGTTTAAGGTCATATCAGTGTTACTGTACTATAAGATTATATCAGTGTTACGATAGTTTAAGATTCGTTTTGCGCCATGGCAGCTTGTCGTGTCGTCACGGTTCTACGAGATGTAATTATGACGCCTCCATACAAAATACTATCATTAACATTTATGGCACATGTTCATTTACAGGAGCAATACGATGCAAACTAACCGTATATCTCATCGAGTTTAATGGCCAAGGCAGTGTCCTTTAAAAGCATAAACGCAGTTCATATGACTAATTACTGGTCTATATGAATAAAATATATGGACCCTAACAAAATGTATAGGCAATCAATTCACATTTAATTGTACGTCGATTAGATTTGCCCCAATGATCCAAGACGGCTAGTGTAAAACATACATGCAACCAAGTTCTTATTTTATTTACTTTAAACTCAGTTTCTTGTCTTACAATCCCAACCATGTCATAAAATTTGTGGGCGTCATACTATCAGAGATAAAACGAAAGAAAAGCATAAACTAAAAATAAAACATTTTACTTATTATCTAAGTGTGATATGCCATTGTTTGACTCATTGTTTGACTGGTAGAGCCATCTTTTTGAAAACAAGTCAACAGATAACCAGTGGCGGACCCAGAAAATGTTGGTGGGTGGTGAGAAGGTATGAATCAAGATCCAATCAACTTTATCGCAGTAAATACTGAATATATAAACACAGAAATGGAACCTAACTTCGACCTGAGCAGTCAACGGATAAAATTTACTTTGAAAGCTTAGTATTTTTAAGCTTTAATGTATGTGTTTTCACAACTCTACTCTACCTTGTTGGTGGGGGTTGGGGATGCATCCCAGATTAAGGTGTACTTAAAGGTCTACAGTAACACTGATATGACAAACAGGAGAGATTTAAACCTTAATCATGCTTAACTAATTAAAGGACAATATCGCTACCAAAATGTCAGAAAGAGGTGAATGTTGGTGCACATCTTAGAATATAATTGGGATCAAACGGAACATATGATGGACAGCAGATTCCTTTTTATACAGAACAGAACAGAACAAAGTGTTTTTTTTTAGTATTCACCATCGCAAACATCTAATCAGGCAGTACTGATCCAGGCAGTATGCTGCTTGATTGTAATAAGACAAAGCAGATTCTGATAGGAAACAGCTTAAGAACCATTATATATCAGCAAATATACCAGAGGGCAAACAAAAGCAACTCAATCAGAATTTCTGATTATATCAATCAGCATATTGCCCGCATCCCTGAATAACGCGCCGATGTCTTGAGACTTTGACCCCAGGCATATTAATCTTGCCTTCTTCTGTAACGTTCATATAAGGATTAAGTGTAAACGGTTGCGTACGGCAATGTAAAAGTGTAGAAATATACCGAACGTGGATAATGTCGGGAAGATATAAACTTATTATCAAAATTACTTCACCGTATGGAAATCTTAATATATTTATTTAATTAGTTCAAATAATGAAGAAGAAGCAGCCACAAACAAGGAATATTTGCACAGATATGACCTTTTTTTTTATTTTGAGAAGAAAGCGCTTTTCGTTAAGATATAAATGTTTCTTAATATAGGTAAATAATGTTTATGAATAAAACGACATCAAATTTGGCAACCCAATATTTACTTAAGATTTGACAAAATAAAATTTAATTAAATAAATCAAATCATAAAACCACTGATTCTAGTAATAATCTTATTTCCATATTTATAAATTCAAGTTACTGCTGCTACAACCACTAGTTACTGCCAGAACAATCAGTCGGCCCAGGTGAGTCCTACTGGATGCTTGATATGGTTAACAGAGCCACCACGTAGCACTTCTTGGGGCTTTTCAAAGTTCACACAGTTTTCGAAAATTAGAATAGGCGATTTAAAATGAAACAGAGAAAGCGATGACATTTACTAATAGTTGAGTCATGGCGTAATTAAAAGAAAAAAGAGTAACGTCTTTGACAAAGATAATTTCCAGCTTGTATTAGGGTAATGGGTGTAGTATAAGTGTTTTTCTTTTTTAAATGTGCGAAATGTAAGATTGTCAAAGAAATAGCTTACTCAACTTATATTTCAGATCAATAGATGTCGATTGAAGTATGTTGTAGTAGCCTTCTGTTTAACATGACATTGTTATACTTAAGTACGCTACACGTCAGATGAAGTTAGACGTAAAAGTCTTGATACGATGAAGTAAATGACAACACAGATTACATCGTTAGACCAATTTGTCAACCACTGAACTGCCTTAATGTCGGTCCATGTCCAAAATGAATAAGACATCTGCTCGAATTTCAAAAAAACGCAACAAGCACTTCGAACAAAATGGAATATTTACGAGGTTCATGTTCGTATATCATGAAAAGTTAAAAGGTAATTTTAGTCAAAATACAATGCGTTACAACATTTACGCATACGATACTAATGGCAAACATTTTGTTGTTATAACTACATCGTAACATAAATAGGAATTCAAAAAATATCCACATAGAAAGCACAACAGTATACAATTCGTTACTTATTTCAAAGTTACTGTTGGTGGGAGACGGTTGTCTAAAATCATCGTTGTATTTACAGCTTCAATCATGAATATTTGCATATTTCGTCGCCTCCGCCTCTAGGATGCCATCATTAGCTCACACATTATTCCATGATGAATACAATCTGTAGAACCATGATTCCAGTACAGACCTTAAATGATGCGCTTAAATTTGATTGATTATTCAACGCTCCGCTGCCCATAGAAAATCTGTCAGTGGCAATGATTAAGAAGCTTTGTGATATGGACCAAATAGACAGGAAGTCTTCCTTAGACATATTTGTTATCCACTGAATTATCTTAATTGCTGTCTCCGGACAAATCAGAGGTGCCTATATCTGACTATGTCGATATACATATTTTTTTGTGGATGATCCTTATGCGAAATAAGTTCTGAGCAGTCTCGTCTGTTTATTTATAACTGGCATCGAATATGGAACATGTGTGAATTATTCATTGCTTTGTTAACTGACCAATCACAGCTGACAGACTTTAACCACAAAAGAACATGACGCAATCATTTTACTTTTCTTTCATGTTTTTTTTTTTACTTCTACGAAAATCAGTAATAAACGAATTCGAGAACCTAGAAGTGCTTTGTCATGATTTGCTTCAATCACGCAATTATTTAACGATTGATTGTATTTAGATATGTTAACCCGTACAAACATTTGCAGATTTCAGGGAATCGCTTTGTAATTGGTCAGCTGTTAAACTGCGTAATTGCTGTCTTGTCCAGATATGATAGTCAGTTATATGATAAGATATATTACTGACTAAAGTATTACTGAGTTGGGGTATTACTGAGCTAGGGTATTACAGAGTTAGAGTATTGCTGAGTTAGAGAATTGGGTATTACTGAGTTGTGGTATTGGGTATTGCTGAGTTAGGGTATTACTGAGTTAGGGTATTGCGTATCACTGAGTTAGGGTATTACAGAGTTAGGGTTTTCCGTGTAAGGGGATTGGGTATTACTGAGTTGTGGTATTGGGTAATACTGAGTTAGGGTATTACTGAGTTAGAGTATTGGGTATCACTGTGTAAGGGTATTACCGTGTAAGGGGATTGGGTATTACTGAGTTGTGGTATTGCGTATTACTAAGTTAGGATATTACTGAGTTAGGGTATTACTGAGTTTGGGATTTACTGAGTTTGGGTATTGGGTATCACTGAGTAAGGGTATTACTGAGTTAGGGTATCACTAAGTTAGGGTATTACTGAGTTATGGTATTACTGAGTTAGGGTATTACTGAGTTAGGGTATTACCGAGTTAGGGTATTGGGTATTCCTGAGTTAGGGTATTACTGAGTTCAGGTTTTATTCAGTTAGGGTATTTAACTTCTTGGTCTGCCGGCCCGAAGGTGAAACCTGCTCCGTGCCGAGATATATTTCGAGCTACGCCTTTGCAACGGTTGACAATCCATTTATTTACAGGAAACAAAAAACATCTGGCAATTACCAAACTACTGGGATGCTTAAACCTGGTTTGTGTTGTGCTCCAACCTCGCACTTCCTGAATTTTTTCTCACAAACAGTGAAAATAAAAAAAAATTAAAAGTGAGGGAACTTACAGCAAGCACCTGCAGAATATAGAACTCTCAGCCGCTCTTATACGTTCAACCAGACAAGTGTGTGTTGTAACTGTCCACTGTTTGGTAAAGGCGGATTTTTTTTACATTCTGTAATGGTGAAATAAATCAGTATGCTTGTTGCAATTTATTTGTCCATGCTCATAACCCACGTTAATTTATACAACTCTGCTTTATGGTGGCCGTTGGATATTAGGTTAATTAAAGTTAGTTTTCAAGAATATTCATAGCAACTAGAGCTCCAATAAAAATGTTCCTTACGCTTCTTTTCAACTGAAGTTAAAAACTATTTGTCTGTGTCAAGATGGTCGTATCAATCTGCGACTTCAGTTGTTTATATATTGTGAGCATTTGATTGGCTAAATTTTCGTGGCATTTTGGACGCGGAACCAATCAAATACTTCATGCATATATTAACTGGAATGATATTTGTCTGTGTAAGTAACGGAATATCTACAGTGGATTCCTATTATTTTATTTGTCATGAACGCAACAGCTTAATGGGCTATATTGTTCAAGCTGCAATTATTTGATCTGATCTTTGGGTTCTTTGTCGGAAATGTTAACCTATTATAAAGGAATAATCATGTTCGTGTTAATTATAAATGTAGGATTAAATCGATTTTGTCATTTAATTAGTAGCTGACGGGAATGATGAATAGACTAAATTACACATAAAAGCAAACCATTTTGATAATGCATAATCAAAAATATATCCATATAATTTTAAAAATCACCATATCGACTGTTCTTGTTTAATTCTTATCGCACGCTGCCATCACTTCCTCAATCCGTCATGCCGCATGTGTACTTTCCCCGATATAACATTGTCAATATGTACCGCCTCAATTGTGATGGGACTACTGCCTTAGGAAGCAATTATGTTCGCAATCGTTATGCGATGGCGTAAACTAATCGAAAGGGATAGTTAGACACAACAGAACAATTACATACATTGCTGGCCCTGTCTAAACTTAATTAACTGGACCAGATTGGTATTTTATATAAAATATATCATTCTACGCCCATAGTTTATGCTGCTATTTGCTCTTAAGCAACTTGAACTGGACAGTCTTAATTGATAAATATATTTGTACAACACATCCCGACATATTATGTCATTCTTTCTACAGGTTGAAAACGTATTTAGTCACTACTAACTGTCGGCCACGCTTTGAGTTTGTACATGTATATGTATCAAGTTTCGGTCTCACAATTATGCATGTTTTGATTTTTTTCCCTAGTTTTGACCAGTCAGAGCCGGGTAAATGTATACTTTAACCGCTGTAGGTTTCATTAAAGATTTTTTTGTAATTTATTTGTGATCAAATGAATTGCCGCATTCTGATTGTGTAAAATGAGGTAAACGTGGAACGGTGTACTATTAAGTTTATTTATTTGGAAATTGTATAAAAAACAAACGTTTATAAATGTCCTTTAAACACACTGACTTCAATTTTAAAGCTATGATATTAAAAATAGTGTAACTCTGTTCGTAAGTGGAATTTCCTCATGCAAAAAAGCTGTATCCTTGAAACATGAATAAATGTCATTATAATTTTTTCATATTTACTGATCACGTCATTTAAACGTAAACATGTAAAAGTGCAAATTCTTAATTATTTTTTATAAACTCTTTTATCGCTAAACCTCCCCTCTCTCTCTCTCTTAACTGCAACTGTCTGGGCTTAGAACACTCGCTCGCACGTCTCAAGCTCTCTCTCTTCAGCTGGTCTCTCTCTATACACGCAACTCTCTCTTTTCTCATCACTCTCTCTCTCTCTCTCTCTCTTCTTTCGCGACGTCACATTTGGTGGAGAAGAACACAAGTCAAATGTCTTGTAGAACCCCGCGCACCGCATCAGCTGAAAAGGCGCAAATCATTTGTTTCTCATGGAACATGTCATATGTCTTAGTTAAGTAAGCTTTAACACCTTACTGTTGGAACACTTTAACATACATTGTGTCCCATCAACTGTAATTTGTTATCATAACATGCTATTGGTTGACAGAAGTAAAAGAGTTAACTATCCTCGTATTTTCTTCCCTTAAGCCATTTGAATACGTCATCCGATCGATGACAATACATTCTAAATATGCCTCAAATTGTGAATTGCCTGAACGAGTCATTAACCAAAGAACAACTTTGCGCCAATAGTTTACAAGTTGTTTTGCAGTGGAGTGATAGAGAAAAAGAAAATCAAAATTAATTAAGAAATATCCACTAATTTTATCTTATGCATCTTGTTACATTCTTTAATCTTAATAAAGTCCGGTTAACCAAAGCTCTTCGAAAAATGTTAATGCTTTTCCCCCATTTTTAATATTTTATCTACTATTTTATTTTCTGGTAATATTATATATACGCGTCGAATATCATAGCATGTCTATGTCTATATGTTCCTTATTTATTAGCATGTGCTGCAAACAGAAATTGTACATTTAATGCATTAATCAACGAAGACTTGAATAGACAGACTTGTCAATCACCTCATTGACGGCCCACTCTAATTAGACAAAGTTTATTTTATTTTCCAACTCGTTCCATTTGCTTATTTCCTTTAAGCAAAACTATATCAAAACTATCGTCAAGTAGGGCTCAAGCTTTGCCTTCGAAAAAGTAACCATGATAGAAATAAATTTCAAAGCTAAAGTATTCCAGTTTACGTAGAGCTCTGTTTTTTATATTTACAAAATGTAATAAATGCTATTGGTAAAATATAGTGAAGTGATAACGTCACTTTAACCTTACAAAACAAATAAATAAATAAAATAGACAAGGGTAAATAAAAAAAGGTCCTATCAAATTGTCCATAAATATTTAAATCTTATCTACCTCTAGACAAAGGCAGACAGGGTAAATGCAAATGTGGGAAAACACAAAGACAAGACATAACACACAAACAACTAGCAGTTACCACCTTGCAACGGTCAGTCGACAAAAGGACCGACTGGGATGCTTAAACCGGTTTGTGGAGCGGACCAACCTCGCACTTCCTGAAGGTTTTCTATCGAACAAACAGTGTAAAAAATATCCCGTCAACGTGAAACAACTAACAGTAAGCGCCTGCATCGGGAGTTTAAACAGCATAAAACGTAAGATAGTTGAGAAGCCTAACCTCTCGACCATTATGGTAGATATATGATGCTGGATATTTATAAATAATATTAATTTAACCTACGTCAAATGGAATACCTTGAAGTTTATTGTTCAAAGTAACTTTTCTTAACTTACCATACATAGTTACTAACCCCCTATAATGGTGAATAATATATACTTCTACTACATAAAAACCAGATATTTGGGAAGTTAAAGGAAGATAACTCGTCAAGGTTCATAATTACAATGTACTTCTTATCATCACTGTAATGGAAACTAAATAGTTCAAAACAATAAAACATGGACAAAACAATGGTGACTAAACCGTTTTATGGCCCTTATTAATGTTAATTAACTAAAAAGCGCACATTGAAACCCATTAAAATAACATACAGTTTGTTTGAGGACGTTTTCGGTAGTAATTTCTGCGCATCAGTCAAGCGCATCTAGGGGAGATAATCGCCGACTTTTACTCTTCAAAAAGGAGATAGTTGAATATTACTCGGACATTTCAAAATTAACGCAAACATTATTTTTCAATTTTTGACATACATTTGTGCTATTTTTGTGTCTTATTAAGTGAGCAATGCATACCATGAATTCAAGATATTTAGAAAGAAATTTTATGATTTCTTTTTCACAGTTTGGGCAAATTGGTTACCATGAAAACTTCATTTTTACTAAAAAGTAGCCCAACAACTTTACTTTTTCTTTTCATATTCGAACTCGACATTAAATTCTACTATGGATATCATAAAAATAGAAACATTCTATGAAATGATTATTATTTAATTTTAATTTATTTGCTAAACATATGTGTTTTTTACCCTGTGAGGAAATTCAAAATGGCTGTATTGTGCTGAAAAAAATGTACAGATGGAACAATTACTGAAGTATTACATAAAAAAAAGTTATTTTGTGTGCAAATTCATGTTTGTTATGTTTGTGTAAAATATATTGAATATTTTAAGTGACTTAAATAAATCGGGCAATTTTGTAGGTTTTTCACCAAATTGGTTACTATGAAAAATTGATTTTTACTAAAAAAGTTGCCCAACAACTTTACTTTTTCTTTTCATTTTCGAAATCGCCATGGAATTCTACTACGGATATTAGAAAATTAGAAAATTCTATGAAAGGATCATTATTGTAGAAATCGTCCTTAAAGCTGTTTCTAATTAGTGTGTCAGTCGCCATTTATAATATACCTATATTAAACATGACTGTACGTGGTACTAAAAGTCAATGACCCAACTGGTATTTTTAGCAATTATCCTTCATCAGATCTGCTTCGAAAATTACAAAAAAAAAAACTTATATGTTTGTCTGTTATTGCTTATCTTACATTTCCTTCCACTTCATAGGTTACAATATTCACAGCTAATTGAGATGTAATGACAGATACGTTTCCTAGTATTACTTTTATCATCTAGATCATCTAACACTGTTTTGGGGTAGGTAATATAATGTGTTTGTCAACGTAATGATTAACTTTGATGCATCAGTTACTCTGATATAATCTTTATTGTAACACCTTTTTTAAGCCTGGCTAACATGAGGTTTAACGCAATTTGTATTATCCAAACAACGTTCTCATCAAAACGGTCATTGCAGACATGCGAAAGCCAAAGACTAATTTACTCTCACATTGTCAGCATTGAATCACTCTAAACCGTCAATCGATTAATTCCAATGCGTTCACAAAATGCCCTCCTGCAAACGTGAGAGAAGTGTTCACGACCCACTGCCTACAGGATATCTGTCAATGGCGATTGTTATTACACTCGAATTGTGATGGGTGAAATGGATTAGAATGCTTTCTAAGACTAATTTGTCATCCGCGCTGCTTGCTTAGGTGAAGTTTCAGGCCACATTTCATTCAGTTGACCAGATCAATTATTCCAACGACAGAAAATATTAACCACAGAAGCATCTTAAACACGGGTTTATATATAATATATGTTTAAATTTTACTCCTTTCACGAATATTGTTGTCCGCCCTGGTAAATCACTTATTTTGTTGCTTTTTCTTTCAAGTACATGTACCTGCATATATACACATGTATCATTGTTGTATTTTAACAATAGGTTAATAAGAAAATGTTCAATCAAAATAACCACATACATGTAAATCTAAACTACCTCTAGACCAAGGTGAAAAGGGTAAATGTAAATGATTCAAAAATACAGAAACGAGACATAACAAAACAAAATATCCCTTCAAAGCGAGACAGCTAACAGTAAGCACCTGCATCGGGAATGAAAACGGATCAAATAAGCTAACAAACAGACATAATATCTAGTAATAAAATAAAACTAGCAACATGTGTACAATATGGACAGTAGATAAAAGCTTCAGCAACCTAAAAATTACACATGAGAGAGTAGTTTAAAATAAAACAACCCAAACGCTGACATATAATAAAAACAATTTAATGACGTCATACAATGCCATGACGTCATATGCCAAGTATCAAAAGTAAAATGTAAAAGACACGAAAGAAATAATCGAATTTTTTGAAAACAACTCAAACCAACAAAACAAAATGAAGTATGCAATGTTCTTGACTGTAGCATGGTCAGTTTCAAGCAATGCAGTACAACGAAGGATTCCTGTGTTGTAACCGTCAGCATTAAATTTTCTGATAAGTTTTGTAAAGATGCCAGAAAAGCTACTGAGACCCTTGATTTTCTATGACTTGTATAAAACATTTCAATAAAATGCAGGATGGCTTATGCCTTGCTGCATAAGTGTTTTCATATTGCTAGTATACTTTGAAGCAATGGAAAATATTGTGATGAAAGAGTTAATAAAAACGCCTTCCTTAATTTGTGAAACCGAAAGCCTTGCTATAACATTTTAAAAGATTCTAGCATTGTAATGTTCTACTTTAGTAGAAACTCGTGCAAACCTTGTAAGTTGTGATATGTAAATGTGATAGGACGTAGCACAAGGCGAATCACCGCCAAGGTAGGGATAATTCACAATACTAAAGTTGAAATCATCCCTCTTGTCATAGATTTGAGAAGAGACTAGACGTTGTCATTGGAAATAGCGGTCTCAATGTCTAGAAATGCTGCATTTAAAAGTCAAGTGTTGGCTTTATTAAGGGTTAGTTCTAGATGGTAAATCAGAGAAATAAAGGAATATCTATAGTAAGAATATCATCAAAATAACGTGACGTTAAATTGAAAGCTTCTTTAATGTGGTTTTGGTTAGAATGAGATTAAGTTAACATGAAATCTCGTTCAAAGCAGTATAAAAAAGTCTGCAATTTATTGTGCACTAATTGTAAACTTTTCGAAGAAAGTGTTAGTAAAAATGCAGTACTTTCATGACATGCAATGTATAGACGTTGCTCCCTCCCGAGGAATTGTTTTCTCAAAATTAAATCATGAGGTAAAGAAATGTTTATCATCTTAATATTTAACTCATCAAGAATTACCCATCAATTGTAAATTGTGAGCCTATATGAAACTACCGATTCAAATATATCGAAACATCACCAATATTGCCACATCTTAATCTTGGGAATTTGTGAACACACCGGGTTATCAGGAAGAGAAAGCGTAAAGGTAACGGGTCTGGGAAAACGTAGGTAGGATACAGTATGTAGGCCCGGCCGCACGCAGCTTTAACCCGCCGTTGTCATACGGGCATAACATTGCAGTCAAATGGTATAAGCAATTGGTGAAATGGATCAAAACGGATCGCCTAGACTCATCCACCCAACTGCTTTAATTAATGATACTGCTCAATGCTAATTTGTGAATATTCATTATATGAAATAAATTTAATCGTATAAAAACAAAATGGAAGAAATAAACGCATCACTACCATTGTGATATCTTACAAACAAACCCCTATAAAAGCCTTGTAAGAAACAAGTTATGTACAAATTCTGTCCCGTAGTGCCTGCAGCGCCTTATCCATAAACTGCACCTGTCAATTTCTAACTAGGTCCAAACATTTCATTCTCTTAAGCAATATTAATATACCTAATATTTAAATCAAGGCAATTAATTTATTGCTTTCAGAGAAGTTCCCTTGCATCTTAAAAGAAAAACATATTATGTTAAACTATGTATTGATTGCTAGCCATAAATTCGATGTTTGAATTAAAATTAATTTCTTGTTATGGTAACTACAACAGAAAACTGTTTTTGTACAGTTTTATCTCCGTCGCTTTACACTTTTTAAATTTTGCACGCTGAATCAGTCATGCAACCATCTAGCACATTATTGGCACTACAACGTATATTTACATTCTCTCTTTTTAAGGCTATTGAAAAAAGAATCCAAGCAAATTTGAATATTACATGGGCAGGACAAAAGCTCATTACTAGGTTAAAACATAACATAATACCATTTTGATGCATTTTCAAGAGACTAACACAATCTGGGATTCTCAGGAGATTCTACGTTATATTCAACGTATCTCTTAATACAGCATTTATCGTTGCCATAGCAACGATACGTAACACTGCTTAACAACTTTCGATTTCAATGCTTCTAAGCCATCCTTAATGATGGCCACATTATAAAGATCGTTGGGTTGGCGATATCTTGTGTCACTTGGTACACATTTCTACCTTAAAGGTAGTATCCAACAGTAATAATAACTAACCTCTGTTTGGTGAAATAATAGAGATGGTCAAAAAATTGAAAAAGGGAAAATCGTCAGGAATAGACACTTTGTTGAATGAATATTTTTTTATTGATAGTATCGACATCATTGGCCGTTCGTATGTAATATTTTAAACGCAATTCTCAACTCTGGTTATTACCCAGAAAATTGGGCTAAAACTACTATCGTGTCAATTTTCAAAAAGGAGATGCACTGACCGTAAGTAATTATAGAGGTATTGCGTTAATTAGCCGTTTTTTCCAAGCTATTTACTGGTATTATAAATGAGCGATTAAATAACTGGTGCGAACAAAATCAGAAGCTATCAGATGTGCAATTTGGTTTTAGAAAGGGAAGGTCGACGGCGATGCAGTATTTTTTTAAATGCCTTAGTAAATAGCTATTTAAATAAGAATAAACGGTTTTACACGGACTTCATTGACCTACGCCGAGCGTACGATGGTATTGATAGGAGATACCATTTGGTTTCACTTGAGGTATAGGCGGGAAAGTTTTAAGGGTTATTCGAAACATGTATTCAAAATCGCAAACCTGCGTAAGACAGGGTGGCGAATATTCTGATTTCTATGATAATATGGTGGGAGAAACATTATCTGCGATATTTGTTTTCTTTACATTGACGACATAGTGACAGATTTAAGTGATCACCAATTAGACCAAGTTGAAATAAATGGCACCAGAGTACCAATTTTATTGTACGCCGTTGATATGGTCTTAATGGGGGCTTCAATCGAAGAGTTGCGGCGGAAATTGAATAAACTGTCAGTCTTCTGTAAAAAGTGGAATCTGCAGGTTAATTGTGAAAAATCGACAGTCGTCGTGTTTAGAAGAAAGGGGCGAATTAAAGAAAATGAAAAGTGGTTATTTGAAGAAACAATTTTAGGGGTCGAAAATGATTTTAATTATCTGGGTTGCGTGTTTAATTATAATGGTGGATTTATTCTACACCAACAATACATTAATAGTAAAGGACTGAAAACACTGAACGTGCTTATGTCAAAGGAATTATCATTAAAACCAAGTACATTGTGCCAACTTTTCGATGCGTTCGTGGGCTTAATTATTCAATATAACTGCGAAATATGGGGCTTCACAAAATCGAACGAACTAGAGCGGTTACACCTACAATTTTGCAAATATTTTCTTCATGTAAAAAATGTACTTCATATATGGGTACTTATTGAGAATTCGGCCGATACCCTATGTATATACACAGATACGTTAGAATCATCAAATATTGGTTGAAATTATTGTGAAGTGAGCATAAACTCCTTACTAATACTTATCACATGCTACTCAACAATCTAAATTGAGGGAAAAACGACTGGCTATCTCAGGTACGAAATTTACTAGAAATAAATGTTTTACTTCATTTATGGACCAACCCCATGTCAGTATCAGAACCAAATCGGTTTTGCAAAGTCTTCAAAAGAAGACTAATTGATTGTTTTATGCAAAATTCGAAAAAAGAATATTAACAATAGCACATCCTTGATATCTTTTAATAACTTTAGAAGTAAATTTGAGTTCCAATGCTACTTAGATGCAGTACCAACAGATTTAAGAATTTACATGTCCAAACTTAGGTTATCATCACATCAACTAAAAATAGAGGTAGCAATATATGGGAGAGATAGAGTTGAACGGAGAAATATACTGTGTTTAATATGTAACAATAATGACCTCGAAGACAAATATCATTTCCTATTTGTTTGTAAAAAATATTCCATTCTAAGAAAAATGGTATAAAAATTGCAGTATGTATAAATTTGTTTAAAGTTTCTACAAACGAAAGATAGAAATTAACTGATTAAACTGGGAAAATTTCTCAAACACGCCTTTACACTGTTAGTTGTTCCGCTTCTGTATGTATATGCTTTTAGTTCCGAATGTACTAGTTAGTCAACAGGGAGGACTATCGTCAGAAAATGCGCCGTTGTAATTAATATTATCAATTAGAGTTTTACATACATGAGATTTAAAAATACCCAGTTATCAATTTAAAATGTTTGTTAAAGACGACGTTGTAGTTTCTGTCGGCTCTTGTCTTTTGATCCACTATTAAAATACTTGATTTTCAACAGTATCTCAATTTCGAACAGTAAAACTCCCTAATCAAAACTTAAAATGCTCATTCCTTTCAAATCTATAAATAACATTGACATCGACGTCACAGCGGATGACGTAAATGAGCTAAACTTAAGTGGTCACGTGGATGTATTAGGTTAAAAAAGCTAACTGTGTAGCGAGACTCACATATACACATGTTTATAATGACGATTGTGGCGTTATCTTATACCTTCAGAAGGTGAAGGACATCAATAAACAGAATATTACGAGATTGTTCAGGAAACAATAGTTTATTAGATGTTAAATAAGGATTATTTTTGGTTCAAACAGTCGGATAAAACACAGGAACGATTTAATGTTACCTGGGCTTAATCGGCAAACCTTGTAACACTTAACCGGAGTGAATGATATAATTTACTGATTTGAAATGAAATGATAATAAGTTTGGCATGTATGTATGGAAATTTTAAACCTACAATAAATAAAGCAAATGGTACTTCCTTATTGCATTACATGAATTATAAAACAATACAATCGGTACATCTCCCCACTCCCTAATAAAAAGGTTGAATATAACAGAGAGGACTAGAAAATGAAGCTGCTAGTGCCCTTGTGCACAACGTTATTCCAAACAAACCTATAAAGCTCGGTTGAAACCCATAGCAAATCATAACAAACCTTATGTTGAAAGTCTTTTGTATTTGCAATCCACATAAAATATTCATGCAACAAGGATCCCTGGGGCAGAGCTAAAGACAGCTATCAAAGATTGCCCGGTTAATATCTTACACAAACCAAACATTTTTTTCTGATTGTCATGCTGTCATTTAAGACTCCTAAATGTATGACCAAATACTTATTTTTTATACTATTATTTTTTAACCGAAGGCCGTTAACCCGTTTTAAGAGGCTGAAACAATCAATCTTCAAAGGTTTATTTGTATCTAAGGCAAGAAATGAAACTAAATATAAAATGTCATTAAATAATATTGACAAATGAGTCCTGGTCAGTATATTCAATTCAAGACTCCATTTGGCAATCACAGCGTGTGGTTTGTTGAACTTATCCTTTGTATAAATATTTTTTCTCAATATCAAAATGAGTCCAATATCACAGAACCCATTCGATACTCAGATTCCACCCAACGAAGCGTTCTACCAAGTACCGGACGATGTTCTATACAACGTACAACAAAAACTTTACAGAAAAAGTTGTGCAACTATACAGAAAGAACGACAACACCATATGCATATGCAGAGACATACTTCTTAACTATTAAAATTTGTCCAAAAGGCACACTTATGATAAGAAGCACCACCAAACAAGCTATTAGTTAATACGATATGCCCAAGATTGCTACTCCCTCCAGGAGTTCAACAATAACCATGATGCGAAATTACATATAAAGAAGTAGGTAAGTGGAACTAATGACCAACATCGGTTATAGTAAACTATTTTATAAATCAACGTTTCGAACCAACTAGGGTCTTCATCAGGATTAAATTTTACCGTTCCAGGCTTACTGAAGTATATGAAAAAAGGAAAAAAAGAGAGTCGTTAATGACGCGAAATTGCTTTATTGATATATTCAGCAACAAACGTTAAACTAACCAAGCAGCACTGAACGATTCATCACAGAAAAAATGTCCATCTCCAAAGTCTCTACCATGTACAGCATACAGCGAAGTAGTCGAGAAAGGACAACGTAAAGCGATACCAACATCGAAGAGCCATTAGCAGAAAAAAGCAGTTGTTGTGCCAAAAAGAGACAGTGTCAACGAACATCAACCATCGAACAAGATTAAGTGTACTCATAGTTCTAAACACAATAAGCTGTTTGAGCAATACCATTGTACCGACAAGTCTGTTTTCGAGAGCGTGGGTGCTAAACGTACGCAGCGATACTGATCCCGTTACATGAACGTTTTTTTGAGAATGCCTATAAAGAAAATGCGCAAAAACGAAAGAAATGATTGGTGAAATTTTGTAAGATAGTTACAAAAAAGATTCATGAAGAAAACATATCTTTCAACAGTATTGTCGAGACATTTTACACCCAAGGACTTCCGATCATATGACAAAGAACATCATGAAAATCTCAAAGGAAAATATAAAGAATTTATAACATCTAGTGTCTATACCTATGACCACATCATAAAATGTAACGTCAGTAACCTTGTAATCAATACCACCCTAAAAACTACAAAAAGAAAACAAGCCCCAGGGCACGACAAATTTGCCAATGAACACTTGATCAATGGAGGGTAATCACATATCTACATATCTATAGATACTGTTTTCCTTAATGTTAACAATTGTCTACATACCACATGGCTGCAAAGTTGGTATAACGGTGCCAATTCTCAATCAATGCAAACCACCAAACCCTTCTAAAAGTTACAGGCCTATAACTCTACTACCAAAAATATACAACCTCTTTGAAACAATACTTCACTCACGATTCCAAACATGGTGCGTATACAATATAACAAATCGTTTCCAAACAACCCACAGAATGCATACCAATCACTTGTCGGATCACTTCCTACAGCCTTCAGCTTACAAGAAACAATCGCTTACTATAAAGAACACCCCTTCGTTTGTACTAATGCTAGACCCAGCTGTTCTATGACGATGTGCTACAATGTGCCATATTCAACAAACTACATGAATTTGGAATACATGGAAAAGCCCTGAGGATAGTTATGAACTGTTACACAGACATACAAAGCAAAGTAATTGTCAATGGTAGAACTTAACGCATATTTCCCGTACTGCAAAGTTGACGTCATTGTGGCACCTTGTCCTACTGGATCTACCCACTCTTCATAAACGACCTACTTATTGAGTTACAAACATCAGGGTACGGATCGAAGATAAAACACTTACTGCCCCGCACTAGGAGATGAAATAACGCTAATATCAACTCATCTCATAGCTACAAAAACAAGTAAACATTGTCACAACTTCTGTCAATAAATGGGGATATCATCTGAATGAGTATAAATGTGTTTTTGTTGTATTCGGTTCTAAAATTATCTTGAACTATTTAATCAAAATATATGATCATGTACCCCACCAACAGGAATCAGCTGCTCATATACATGTAAGAAAGACACTTCACCAGTCTAGAAAGTCGACATCAGCACGTAAACCACGTATTAAAAAGGCAAATAAATTAGATGATATAAATCCACTAGTGCTAGGTGACCTAATAAAAAGTGACATTATCGATTGCACTTTATGAAGCAGAACTATGGAGTAAATCATAACAGACAGACATTGTTAAAGCAGAGCCTTTCATCCTTTTTGCAGTTAAATGAAGCCAACACCTACCAACCAGGACTAGAACAGACATCGCGCTAAGCATGCATGGTTGGTATCTATTTTTTTTACAAAACGGTGTAGCATATAAACGCATTGTCTAGCAAAACAAGTGTTTGACTTTGGACTTCAGTTCTATGCAACAAAACTATATAAAATCAAACGGGGTTCATACCATCTATACGCCATATCAATACTACAGCAATATAAACTGTTTAACTACACAGAAAGCTAGATAAAGCATAATGTCTTTCCTAACAACAATGAATGGAAAAATCGTTGATACAGAATCAAGAAACATTTTTCAACATCGTGGAACGACCGATTTCAAAGCGACGACGATTTCACAATCTTCCAAAACGCGCATCTCTGCAGAGTGCCATCAATACTGTAGTCAACTGCATACTAAAAAAGTAATGTTATACGTGCCCATAATTCATTAGTGCTATTGATTGATAATAGAAACAGAAGCACAACCACTGTCAGTTCACTGTGTCATCAAACAACATCAGATAAATACGAACATGTCCTGTTCAAGTGCCAGATGTTTGATACAATAGGAGCAGCTTATAAAAAAGAATATCTGTGCTCTTTGGACAGTGAGTGTTGCAATATCTGTTTGATAATTCCACTTGTGATGTAATAACATAACTATTATAATAAGATAGTATTCTTTTTATGAGTTACTTGCACATTTATACACGATGTACTGTCTAATATATCTATATCATACCATTTCACAACGAGAATACAAGATCTTTTAAAAGTAATTGCTTTTCCAAAATTGTTGAGCTTTAAATATAAAAATGCTATTTACATAGTGCATATATACTTTTAATATAAAATAGTTCACATCGAAATATGTCTATTCAATATGGTATTTTATCACACTTCATTATAATTCATAACTCACTGTGCACCAAAGATTCAATTCGTGTCATTTATATGTAAATAATGCATTAACAACTTTACAGTTTATTTCTTGACAATTCTACATGTAAGTATTGTCTTCCGTACAACCCTCCATAATACAACATATAACTGTTACTTCCACTTAATCTCAACTGTCCTTTAAACACATTTCCCATTCCTTCATTCTCTAATCTTACATTTAATTGAGCTCTGATTTATTTTAAATCATTAATGGTCACGTGTATGTTTATACGGCAAATATATTTGCTGTATGTTTTCACTATTATTTTACTGCTTGATCTGTTAACAGTCACCGCCTATATAATATCGTGTATCTAATCTATCTCTGTAGGAAATACAACGAAATATAGATATCGAGAAGACTGAAATAATACATCTTATGGTGTAAACTTAGTCGGTCATATTACACTCATTTAATCCAAATACGAGCCTTGACAGTGTGAATAGTAAAATATGAAACGTTCCGATAACATTTACCACAGATATTTAAATCTGACCTTTCTCTAGAAAAAACAACAACATACAAATTAAATGTCAATGATAAAACCACGAAAACGAGGCATTACACACAAAAATAAAACCGTTAAAGGACCGATTGACAGCTTAAACTTGGTTTGTAGAGCCATCTACGAGCTTTCTGAAGGTATTTCTCTTAAACAAACGTTGTAAATAAATATCCCGTCAAAATGAGACAACTAACACCAAGCACCTACCTCGGGGGTTAAAATATATAATATACACACAAAATAACCGTATAGATGTACAATATGAGATAAAAATCTCGGCAACCTAAAAGTTCCAAACGAGAGAGTGGTTTTAAATTGAAACAATTAAAGCGACGACGCAAACATTTTAATGAAGTCATGCGATAGAAATGCAGAGACGTCATATGTCAGATGTCAATGTGAAATTAAAAAACAAACACAAAGAAAATCATAAACTTTAGAAAATAATCAAAACCAACAAAAATGTAGTATTGTGAAGAGATATTAGTTAATGAAATCCAATTGTTTTATTAAAATAGGCCTATGAATTATCAGCAATCGGCATACCATATAATAAAGGCAAAATCCAGAAGCTATATTTACAAAAGGGTCGCACCTATTATAGGGCAGAACTGGAGAGATGGCGAGACAGAAAATCCTACAGTAACTATCAATTTGGGTTTAAGTCACTGTATTTATGTAGTCCTAACGACATGTTTGGTTATTGTGTATTTTTAAGCAATGGAAGTTACTGACTGAAAAACTTTCAAGTTACAAGTAATGCAGTACAACGAATGTATTCCCGATTTATAACAATCAGGAATATATTTTCTTTTAAGTTTTGTAAAGAGGTCAGGATAGT
Source organism: Sinonovacula constricta (assembly GCA_007844125.1). Lineage (NCBI taxonomy): Eukaryota > Metazoa > Mollusca > Bivalvia > Cardiida > Solecurtidae > Sinonovacula > Sinonovacula constricta. The sequence goes on along the minus strand of CM017573.1, from coordinate 33,259,462 downwards.
TATTGAGACCCTCGATTCTGTTAATCTTATGTGAAACATTTCCATAAAATATAGGATGGCTTATGCGTTGCTTATGTGTTTTCCTACTGCTATAAACGCGCATATACCTATATTTTGCAATAATTTCACACAAAGCGGTTCTCCGTTCGTCGCAATTTACATATTTCTCAGTATGTGGTATTGTAGGTCAATTTAAAAATTAATGACTATAATTACTTTCATGTTCCACAATATAAGGTGATCGTCGATACAATTACTAATATAATTACAATAGACGAAAGTAATTATAAGAGAGCATGATGATTATAGTCGCAGTGAATCTCTAAAGCGCGATCATCTTTGAACAATCCAATTAAATGATCACGGTTGGAATGAACAGAACAGAACAAGAGTTTATTGAATAGAATGGTGATAGTTTGTGGTTTAAGAGCTCGATTGTTTATATCAGTTCACATGCGCAAATCAGAAAAATATAACAGTTATAACATAACAGGTGACAATTAATAATTTTAAAGAATACTGCTTAGTAATTTTCAATAAAAAAATTGTCTTTAATTTTTTTTACAAACACATACTTTAAACACATAAAATGGTGTAGACAATAGGTAAGATAAGCATTACTTTTAATACGTAATACATATACTACTTCAATTATATCTTTTAGCTGTCTATAATAACATTCCCTCAATCAAATTTATTAAAAAAACATAATAAGATTGCCAGGTTTATAATAGTCATGTGATCTATCATTATTTTCAGGAAATACCCATGCAAATATTCTCGATATTGTTTTAAATGTTGGCTGTTCCTTTTCATAACTGCACATCAATAAGAATATATGACAAAGTCCTATGAGCATTGCAACATATACCAAACTCCGAAAAGGCACAGAACAAAGGTATTTCACATGCAAGCCAAGCGAAAAGTAAGATCAAATTTGTGATGAGTCATTTAACGAAAAGAGCAAACCCGACAGTTACTGCCTTGGAACGGTCAGTCGGCAATATGGACCGACCGGGGTGCTTAAACCGGTTTTACAGAGCTCTAACCTCGCACTTCCTGACGAGTTTCTCTAATGCAAGCAATGAAAAGAAAAACGATCTATTTGAATGCAAATTGTCCAAGCGCTAATATTTTCTATCAGAAAACCGTTGTCAAACTAGTCAGCTAGATTAAAAACGGATTACTTCTAATAAAGAAACTTATGGTTCTTTCATGGAATAAATTAAAATTTAGAATCAATAGTGTAGAAAGAAAAAGAACCCTGTTTGGTAGCTGTGTCCATAACCAGATAAGATGTCAAAAATAATAAACGAAATGTTTTGTGTCGAGGCTTCAGATCTAAAGTTGGCGAGGTTATTGCAAACGGACGTAGAGGGTCATTCTTACATTGCTTGAGTATATTTTTTCTTTGATTGTTTGGTGATATTAAGACACCACCCGTTTACCATTACTTACACCAATCATGAACATGCATTTAACACGTACATGGCGTAAAACTGGCGTAATTACTTGGAAACAACTTAATAAATTTATGTACAGACTGACAACACCAGCTTAAACAAAGTAAATCGTTTCTGTCAAGTTCCGAAGTGATAATGCTACCAGTTAGAATTCAATGACTTTTGTTTTATTCCCGTCTATCTTAACAATTAAAATACATACAGTTATCTACGATAGAAGCATTATTGTGCCGATGACAGTTGAATAATCTTTGTCGTTATCAAAAAGGCAACGTCAATCCTTTGTAAGCAATACAGAGCCCAAGATTTTACATTTCGAAAATCCGGATACTTTCTAGCTTCATTGCCCAAAGTGCATATCTTCATCGGGATAAGTTTTCACACTCGGTTTACGATGGCGGCAAAAATCCGAACGCATCGTTTAACCAGCATTCGTGTGCTGAACTGCATATGATTTTATTGAGGTCCAAAGGTAAAAACGTTATCAAATGAAAACTCGTAATAGCTTGAAGAAGATGAGTAGTCTGAGGGTTGCATTATGTCTAAAGAGAACTGAGTAGTATGGTAAAAGGTACGGACATAATAAGTGAATGAACCGTAGGTTCCAAGGACTTTCGCATTTAATTTATTAACGTTATTTTATCACGGAACCCAAAACCGAGTGGATTTAACTTTTAAGAATGTTTTAAGAAAATAAATTTACATGAATATAAATGAAGCCATTGTGTAAATGTTTTATATTTTTGCGTACAGACATTTTATCGCGAGATTACTTGCTTCGTCATATGAAGTCAATAAGGAAACCCTGATTCTGTCAATAACCTTTCCATTTCTTAGCCTTATGATTTGTCACAAGGACAGCCTGTGGTGTGAAATTAATTCTTCGTTAAGTTTAGTTGTTTTTTTTTTAAAAAGAAACAAAGGAAAAAACGTATGACAAAGCCGAAAATAAAAGTTTTTTTGAGTATTTGAACCCATAAAATCATTGCCTACTGCCACTGAGTCGGAGTACATCATTGCTTCAACCTGTTTTCTTGGACATTGCGACAGGAACAAAGCTTACATTTTAATTTCGACATCCTCTATAATGTGGAGGGATTCAGTCGGCGAGTATCAGTTCTTTGGAGTAAAGCCGGACACCATGAGGAGGAATCCTCTATTGTATTTTTCAGTTCCTCCCTACCAGAAATCCAGTTGTTTTAATTGTTTTGTATCGATAATATTGTCTTTTTTGTCCGTAGTTATTTTGGCTTTTATAGTTTAAAGTATTACCGCATTGGTATTTAAATATCATATAGTATGGTTTATCGACGGGTGACAGGTAGTGACAATGACCTTGAGAACCTTTAAAAATGTAAAAGTTGTGAATTTCGGTTTCACAGCTATAATTCACTCTTTCGTATTTATATCCCCACAATATTGAAACGCATTAACATCACATATTACATTACATATTCGTCATTGTTTTAATTTGTTTCACCGGTGTTTTACCCATGATACTATAAGTATCAGTAAAATTAAAATGGCTATAAAATAATCACTAAATTGTATGTTAGTCTGCAAATTGAAACACCATAAATTTCTAAGCACCCTAGCATTACGTCGTTAAATACTTTTCTTTCTTTTGTAGCATGACTGTAATCATTGGTGCTTTGTCAGAATCGAAGAATTAGAAAGATTGCTAACAAATTAGACTACGTCTAAAATGTAATTCGACCCTTGCAAAGCCAGTATGTGAAGTAAATATATGTATAAATATGAATAAATAAAGAAGATGTTAAGCGATTTCCAGCATCATCTGGTAATAATGTACATATGCGTGGTATGTTTTAAAATATATCCACTAACAGAGATTCCAGCGGTGTCCTAGCAACAATTACATTACGCTGCCTTACGGTCGATTGCAATGGTTTACGGATTCTAAAGAGTAGCTAGTTGTTTTATAAACGTCGGCGATTTCCGCTTCTCGGAAACAGTTAACTCTTTTCAACATAAACATTGTTAACGTTTTTATTATGAGAATGGAAAAAATGTAGAAAAGAAGGTTTTGATAGAAAACCTGGAATTTGAAGGTTAATCGGATTTAATGCATTTTCCCAATAAACCGGAGCCAAACAAGTATGTTATATGTGAGACTCTTGTGGTGTCCAGCATAGGAATGCTTTTTCTGTTACATTGTCTGACTGAATTATTCTACCTGATCAATTAATATGCGAATTGCGTAACCTACATATTCAGTCAGTTTCTCACAAACGTAACAATAAACAGATTTGTTTACAGGGTTGTTTTCTTACTGGTATTGAAGCAGTTCAGGTGAGAATGACATGCAATGAAAATACAAGTACTTATAATAAAAAATTGGAGTTCCATATTTGCATAATTGCGCATAAAGTGCAATCATTAGAGATTTTCTTTCGAATGGACTAAAACATACAATAGCCTGTGAAATACAGTGTAATGTTTACTCATTTATTAGAATATGTTAAATGATATGTCAGTTAATTGCTTTTTGTAGACCAGGTTTAAAAAAACAGGGCCCAATGTTAAAAAACTTCTGGAGTTTGCAATCATCCTCAAGGATCTGATTGGTCGAATGTTAAGGGAAATTTGAATTATGGCCAATTACAGCTTGGGTATAATCTCAGACTACAGCACCGTTTTATAACCCCGGAACTTGGCGATGTCGTTTGATTTTAATGATGAAAGGCGGACAGATTATGAATTGTAATCCCTTCATGGAATATTCTTGTCAGTAGAAAGTCCAATAAAGGTGAACATTATGCAGTTATGCTTAGTAGAAACTGGATATTACAAGTTGCTATGCATAAGAAAGCGAAGCGTAAAATCAACAATGGACAACTAAAGAACTTGTCAACCCAATTAGATAGTTTCATCCACTTTAACTTAAAAGTGCATTTATGGATCTACTTTCTGCCATGGCATATCAGAGAGGGCCATGTCTCTCATTATATATCTGGTATATCCCAAAACATTTAATCTCAAACAAATGACCGGAATACGAGTCCAAATTGAACACATGTTTTTCCATGTTAAAAGACTATTTCCCCACTGTAAAAATGCAGTAGGTCACATGTATAATTACACTTTGTGGTAATGGGTAGTATTGCAGGTCAATAAGGAAGTGAATATATATAATCATGATGTTTGTAACATAACATACGACCATAGTAAACAGAACCACAATAGTTAATTTATTTAAGTATCAGCTTAATCGCACATCTCTGACAATACCATTGAAACAGTATTGGATGAAGATCTGCTCAGAAATATGGAAGTTTAATGACATATACATTGTTCTTATAATTGGGAGTTAAAATCTGCACGAAACGAGCCCCCATTATTTGATAATATAAACCATCATACAAAAACCTCTCAATATTGACATGAAAGATAATGCCCATCCATCATTCTGTATTGATTTTCTTTTGAATGAGCAGATGATGGATCCGTTGCGAGCACTTTACAATGCTTGCTATTCAGAAGTACCTACACATTGGTACAATGTCTTTAAAGGTGATTGATGTCCCTGTGTGCATGTAAAGCCAACGGCCTCAAATTACGGCTCAACTGTCAACTGTCCATAGGAAACAATAGTAATAATGGTAAATTTTCAACCCACATACTCATTCAATGTTATCGTATTCATCCAAATGGTATAGATGTTTTTATGTCATTACTATTTAGACCTGTGAAAACACCATGCTTACTTTCGACGAACAGTTCCATTAACGAGTTTTAGTTGTTGTTGTTATTTTATATTAATTAATTAATTAATTTGTTGTTGTTATATTATATATTATTATTATTATTATTATTGTATTATAATATTATATTATATATTTTTATAATATTTATTTTTCAAGAATTATTTGTTTCGATTGGATGTGATACAAATTATTGAGTTTACATTGTTAAAATAAATTAAGATATATCACCAGGGCTACATGAACGATACTTTTTCTAGAAGAGTAGAGGAAACTAAAATAACAATAAAAGTCAACTTAGGGGATTTCTACATTATTAGATTAATGATATCTAATATGTTTTTTTTAGAAAGGGCAATTTGATAAAGGTGGTGGATTAATTGCAAAGTACGTTTGATTCACTAGAAAGAAGAAGTGTCAGAAAAAAATGTATTTAGATATTTCCCTATCTACAATCTGATTAAACAAGGCGTTAAATATAAATGCCTAAACACATCCCCCTAATCAAGTTTGTGGCGTATATGCAAAGATAGGCACCTACCCTGCTCACCCATGGAAAACTTTTACCGGCAACCAGTTCCGGTGAAGAAACCTGATAAGCCCTTCAACTCGGTACGCCACTCTGTTGGTCGATATTCCATACAGTCGCAGTCCCTGGCTCTAATGGTATGGATGTACATACCACAACAAACCACCTTAGTTATATTGATTCAGTCATGAACTAGGGCATCATCAGATGTTTATCTTGTGACCACCGCCCTAACTGGGCTTAGATTGAGATGGTTGATTGATATGGAAAAATAAATTAGCACATACCAGCATGGGACTTATAAACTGAGATAATGTCAAAGACAAACAGAGTTCTTCGTGTTAACGTGTTTGTCTCGTTGATGATTAAACGTTTTATACAGCTGAATGTGCCTTGTGAATCACTAGTAAAGGTTTAATTTCAGAAACATCACAATGTATCCTGGTTCGGTCTGGGTTTTATTTCATTTTACCTTTTCAATTAAGAACACTTTTGCGACGTCCTTTTATTATTGTTGGAGGAAAAACGGGAAAGAATTTTCTGAGTTGAACGACTTCTACAGTATTAATTATAAATATAGCGCTAAGAAAGATGCTTAAAACAGAACTGACTCCTTAGTTGTTGATGTAAACGTACGAAAAATGTAACAAATAATGTATTTTAATATGGTAATAAGAATGTCTACCAAGAAAGTTATCATCATCTTCGAGACATTCACAAACGCTTCCTTTTGACATATTCAAAAATATATAACAAAGAAAAGAAAAGTCGCAAATAAATGAATGTAAACAGATTAGTTATAGTGACTTAACCGCCACATTGCAAAGTTGTTGGAGAAACGTCTCGAAACTTACTGTATTTAAAACAGTTATGAATTTTTAATGATTATTCTTCACAACTAAGTTAAATCTTTAACGTTAGTCCTTGCGCTCAAGACTTCATCGTTACATCGTACATATATCAGCTTGCATCAAATACGAAGGATAACCGTGCTCATAAGATTCTTTTATATAATATTCATTTATATAATAAAACAATGCAATGACATCATAATGGTGATATGATTGTTCCCTTATTGTTCCTAATTGGACATATTGTCACATGTGTGTTTTAATTCCCAACTTTCAAACTTTTAATGTTGCATGTAGGTTTTTTGGATATTTTTTACTCCGTATGGGTAAGATCATTTAAGAAATCCCAAAAGAATATGCAAATATGATATTATGGTAGCCATACTACCACATCTCATTCGCCCTATTTATTCAGTGTACCATAAAACTAAAACACCCGGAGAGCACGCAACTTTATTATGCAGTTAAGTATGTAAAAAGTAAAAATCAATGTAATTTGTCGCGTGAGCGTAGGCCATCCAATGGACCAATTCGTTTAGTTTTATATAGACCAGTGTAATGGCGGTAAGGACTTTTGTAAAGTTGACGTGTTTTGCTCTTAGGTGTGCTACAGTATTTCAAGCTGCATTCGTTTCTTGTGCGATTTGTAAATGTGGCATAGGCTCAGAAAAAAGCAATTCCAATCAAATGTGTCGTCCAATAGCAGGTCTATTGTTGCTCAAATTGACAACTCCATATTCCACGTGTATGTAAAAATGCAAAGGAAATAGGGTGTTGGGTGTGGGTGAAAACAGAGAAACTCATTAAACAACAATAATTGATCCAGTATGAGTGAAACGCCGCATATCTAATTTAAAGATATGTCTCAATTTGTAGTCGAAAAACTAGAAATTTATAACTAAACTTTGTGTTTTGTGAAAACTGTGTAATTATCTCATGATATACATGTGCATATAGTGTGCGTGTGTGTGCGCGTACTTATCGAGACACGTATTAGCACAATGTTGGTCCTTTTAAGATGTTAAGCTAGTACCGAGATACGAGAAGGACATTTTGTGACACTTAAACAATACTTGAACTGTTTAAAAAATCGGTAAATTAATCCAGTGAAAAATAAACGCACGTTGAACATGCTTTACAACTGTAAGATCAAACATGACTATTACAGCACAGCTTGGTTGATAAAATCCGCTAATAATGTAGTGTTCAGGATTCGGTACCAAGGTATAAACCTTAAACGATTTAGTCTCCTGGCTAGCCGTTAAACAGTGTGATAATTTTGAATCAATTTTAAAATGAATTGTACATGCTTTAACTTTAACCTATTTTAGCTTATACTGTAACTATCCAGCGAAATAAGCGACAACTTCAAAGGCAAATGTGTTATACTTTATCAGAAGTGTCTGCTTTGCGCAAATCATTCTTAAAATGATATACTTCATTTTCAATGATCCATTCCTAATTCAAAGTGACGTCATTCGGGTCCTCTAAGGTAATATTGACGACCATTTCGAGCCAACCCGATTGTTTGATTGTGAAATTTTAGCTCTGTTTCTTTTTTCCTGGTAAATAAAGCATGGGTTCATTATATAAACACTGAAATATCGAATCTTTTAAAGTCCGTTCTTGCCACATGCAAAAGCATGCTTCTCATTATCCATTGATTTTAATGGCAACTAACATATGCATACCATTAGAATTTGTTCTGATCTTTTATTGATGTGTGCCACTTTCCTTTTGACTCAGTAACTCTACATAGACAAGATACACCAACAAGGAAAAGTACTATGGACGTTGTAGCATGATATGAGAGCCTTGTTTACATTAGGCTCCTACATATAAAAGCCGATTTAAAGGTTTTAGACAAAAAATATATGAAAGATTAATAACAGATACACTTAAAGTAAGCAATAATCAATATGTAAAGGCATTAAATGTGCAAAGCAGTTGTTGGTAACCTTAGAAACAAATAGCTCGCACATATAGGTCAAATGAAAGTAGCTCGCATTGCAAAAGTGTCATCTCAGAAAAAAACATCTAATGAATCCTTTCCATCGTTTTCATCCAATTGAATCCCTATTCATGTAATTAACTATATTGTACTTTGACAGATTTCATTCGTTATAGTTAATTGGCTGGTCAGAGAAGTTACAGTCACTTAATATACGTCATGTGGTATAATATCTAATGCTCAATGACTGTTAGGAATGAACGCATGTATACACCTATTTAGAAACTATTATCCTCGCAGCAGAGGTCTGAACTTTCTCATTATAATTATGATTTGACTTAGAAGGTGGTATTGTACGTTAATTAAGAAATAAATATTGTAATTATTTTAACACATCATAAGCCGATTATTTTCAAGAAATACCAGTAGAGTAAATTAAGCATCGGCTTTATTATTAATACACTAACGAATTGGTACAAATCCGCTTAGCCTCACACGAGTGATTTCCATGTATAAGATATGAAACCTAATAATGAACAGATAATTAACAATCATTTGAAATTAATTGCCTTATATGTTTACAAATAGAAAAGTGAATGTTCTATATTATTAATAGGAAAGTAAATTAAACAAATCAAAATCAGAAGAAAAAAGCACTCAGTTAAATAAAACTGTAATTGGAAAGAAGGATATTATATCTAACATTAAGTGCATTTTTTCAAGATAAGTGTTTTACTTTTCGAAAATACAGTTAGAAGATATTGTTCTTTTCTTCCAGTTGTTCACCGATTTATCATTTACTGAAAATATTATAACAAGCCAATATATATATATATATATATATATATATATATATATATATATATATATATATATATATATATATATATATATATATATATATATATATATATATAATATATATATATATATATATTACCTATTCGTCATTTGTTATTGTTTTTCTTTATAAATAAAGCGGTAATTGAGGTGTCACAGTGTTTGATATTAAGAAATTCCATCACATGCATTGTTAACAGAGGGTGGATTATAGAGACAACGGCCTCCAGCGTCTGCTCAACTGTAAAATGCCACAATGCTTCAATACTTATAATGAAGCCCATTTTCAACCTACGCTGCTGTAAAGTGTTGTGTTTTCATCCATATAGTTAATACATATTATTATAGCCATTATTGTCATTATTTATTTATTTATTTAATAATAACAATAATAATAATAATAATAATAATAATAATAATAATAATAATAATATATTATTATTATTATTATTACATATTATTACAGCCATTGTTGTCATTACTTAATTATTATTATTATTATTATTATTATTATTATTATTATTATTATTATTATTATTATTATAATTACTTATTTAAACATACCGACAGTAAATCATTTTCTACTTTCAGTTTCTTGAAAAATTAAATACGTGCCACAAAAGATCCATTATTATTTATGCCATCTATTGACTAATTGTTATTAAACGCATGAAGCGCACAAAAATAATAAAACGGTCTGGCGGCGATGACTGGAAATATTCACGTTACGGCCCGCTTCCATACAAAATGTAATAAGGATAGTATTATATACATGTATAATTCAAGAGCATAAGATTTAATCTGTTACACACCATTGATAAAGTTTAGCAGTTCTTTCAGACAAATAAAAGGGTTGGTTTGGCCCATTTATTGTAAATTTCCGTATATTTTGATAAGTTAAAATCAGTTGAAAGACATTTTTTGCAATCTTTACCTAGCTGGAATACACAAGTTGTAGGCATATACGAATTTCTATATACCATATTTGTACCGACATTGAATTAAGCATAATAGGAATAAAAAAACCTTTGTGAGAATATAATACAATATACAGGAGCAGCCACTTCTTCTTTTCATTCATCCATAAAATGGTCGAGAAAAAATGAAATGTGAAATGATGGACGATGAAAGGAAATCGATCTTGAACTACTGTCAGGCAGTGGATTGAAATCGATTAGTAATATTTACCAAATTAATAACGTAATTTTCTATCATTCTTATTTCACTCACAACTGCCTCGTTAAAATGGTTCTTGATGGCACTAAATGATGGCGTGTTTACTTTGATTTTAACTTCGTTTATTCACGTAAAATTCGCTCTATTTAACATTAGATGATGTTTTATGTCATACAATATCAGCTCAGACATCAATTTGCAGTGACTTGAAAATAATTAAAAGGATCATTCATTAGCGGGGCAATGGCAACTTAAATTCAGAACATTCAGAACCAATATACTTCTTGAAGGTATTTTTTATCTTTTGAATCTAGTACGCATTTATTTATTATATTTTTTCAGTTTGCTAATGTCTTTCTAATTTTGTAAATTATCAATTAATTATTAAGGCCTTATAATTGCATAAATTAAATGTTGACTGATTGCAAGCATGCAGAATCACCAGGTTAAGTAGCTTCCATTTTTTGTACTTGTAATGATCTACCTTTTAGTATTTGACCTAATGTATATCATTAAAGTACTTATTAAATTTTAATTCATTCTTAAGTTGAGTTAAAAATATTTGAAACTACTATTCAAATTAAAAAAACTACTTAACATTTGAAATTGTACACATTTAAATTGAAGTCTTGATTTTGAGTGAAGTCGTTTGAAACGACGCAATTCCATGCGATCATATCTTCTTAAAGATTATAGCTGTCAGGAAATATATTTATAAGTCAAGCAAGTTTTGTTACATATAAGATAGAAAATATGAGCATTCACATTCCATTATATTGTCTTCTTAATATTAAAAGTATTCGTTTCTTAATTTTGGTATATATCAGATTTTGCACTGACACTATCCATGTCTGCGCGCTGTTATTAAAGGCGGAAAAAACCCAAGATGAACATGGCAATGACAAGCGCCTCTTACTTTTTCTGATGATCAGCGCAATTCATGGAAATAGGCTAAAACTCAAATTATAAAATGATTGCTTAACAAGGTCCTACGAGTACCAAAACATGTATTTCAATGATAAAAGCATAAGATAAAAGCAATGAGACGGCGGTCAACAATCATTCTACAAACAAGGAAACTCCAACAGTTACCCCTTTGGAACGGACGAATGGACAGTCGAAAAGACCAACTATGGTACTTAAACCTATTTCTAAGGTCTAACATCCTCGTTTCTTTATGCATTCTCAAATTAAAATGTGAAACAAACCTCTTTTGAAACAAAACGATTTAATGAGTGCTTTTTCTTTGAACTAAGAAATGAAATAATAAAATACATAGTAGGTGCGTATTTTAAAATAAAACACTTCACTTTGTCTTCGATTCAGGGAAGCAATATTATTGTAAAAATAATCTTAACAAGGGAAAACAAAACATCAAGGTATTGTTAAGGGTTGCATGAAAATATGACAATGTTTTGTGAGTAATAATACAAATTTGATATTCGACAATTTGACAAAACACTGGTCAGATAAATATAAAACCTGACAAAACTTTAAAAGGAAACATTACAACAATAACAAAACAAAATATAACAAGTTCATCACAAAACCGCATTTAGTCAGAATCTTGAGCTTTTGATATTTACTGTGGCTGTAATGATTTGACTACTTAGCTTTTCAAACTCCCCTCATATTGTCTCAAAATCACATCTGGTACCATATACCACAGAAACTATCATTGTTTCATTGTTATTTTTGGACTCCAGTAACATCAGAAGCTCTCTCTATATATAATCCTTATGAGATGAATTATCATAATAATCATAAATAATTAGCCTGCATCTTCGGATTACGACATTCGTGATTTAATTACTGCGAATCTGAACTCAACACCGTGCATTGCTCTGCGATATATCACGCAATTATAAAATCTAGTTTCTAAGTTAAAATGTAACCTTGACATGACTTAAACAGCTTAAGTTAACATTCTATTACAAAATCTATCCTACCTAAAACAAACAAGGAACAAAAGATCTTTAACAATTTGTAAGGTAGCACGAGTATTTCAGGAGACGTAAATTATATCAAAATCATGTGTTCAAACCATTTGATTATTTACTTAAAAAAACCTAAAGGAAACCTACAAAGTTACAGACGTAATATTCGGCTATCTATTATAAGTAATAACAAGAAATTTGTTATAAGTGATCACGATTCGTATTAATAAAGAGTCTTGACTATTTTTTCTGACCTAAATAAGAACTTTTCTTAAATTTTGAAATTTTTCTTAGAAGAAATTTACTAAAATGTCACTTATAAAACCATTAAATCGGATATTTCGAAGAAATGTTCTTAATTTAAGAACATTTCTAAGTTTAAGAAACAATAACTCAGATTTTTTTATAAATACGACCCAATGCCTCGCAGCCCTAAATAAACTCCTGACATGGTGCGTTTAGCTTCAGCTATTTAAGGTTGAATTTGAATCGAGAGAGCACATTCTTTTGCAAATGTATAATTGCATAAAAAGAACACTTCCTAATGTCGAATATATGTTTTTAGATTGAAAACGCTTTTTATAATTGCATATAAGTTTAATATTATCTGTCAAGAGAATGTATTAAACATAAAAGAACATTTGTAAAAAGAAACTACATCATGTATGTGAATACTTTCGGAAAATGCTTAAAGTACTCCATCCCCATATTTGTAGGGGTAATAAGAATGCAGCCATAAATGGTATAATGCTGTGCATGTTCAGATGGGAATAAACTTTTATCAACTTTAACTAGTATATACATAATTTTAACAAGTATATAATCGAAAATTGTATTTTCTATTATTTATTATTTTTCGTCTACGTAGATTTAATGACCATAAGAAACCCACGTAGGTTTTAAGAACATAGAGAACTTGAAACCAATCACGTATCCATTAAAGAATTCAGCAATTAAATTGTACTTCGAAAGATAACACAATAGGTTTTCACGTTTTTCCTTTAACATGAAAGAAAAGCCTTTAATCTATTGTTTTTTGTTTTTGCTTATTGGATTTATCGTTCGAACAACAGTATTTCAGTTATCCGGAGACAGTTCTATTGCTTTAAAAATTATTTATAAGTATTATATGATCGTCGAGTAGGTATTTTAGGAGATGCGTTGAAAACTATGAGTCCTGAAAAGTTTTTCAGAAAGGTAAACATTTAAAAAAGTAAACCATGCTAATTAATGGCACAAACCATTGAGTGTCGCAGGTGCTCATTCTACCATTTGTTTCTGAAGTTAAAATCATAATGAATACGAGTGCATTAAGTCATTTTTATCATTTTATAATTATTTAAAGGTGTCACTGTAAAATGTAAAGAACCGCGCTAAGCACTTTGATTGACAGTGCCGAGTATTCCAAGAATGCCGTTAATATAATAACTTTTGATCGTTATGAAAATACTGGTATCAATTTAACAATTCATTACTTTCATATGTTTATATTGCATGAACATTGATACGCTTTGATTATAGTAACAGTACTTATATAAGCTAAATTTTAAAAATGCAAAACGAGAAAAACCGAGAATCTTTATGTCTCCGACATTAAAGAGAAACAACGGATAACGATCCCATAAAATAATCTGCAATCAAATTGAAAGTAATTATTTGACTGTTTTGAATGTTAACGAATGGACGTACTTTTGTATTTTTTGCTCCGTAAGAAGAGCATGTAGAATGAATGCGTGTGGTCTTTGGTGAAACATTAACACTTGCCCAGCTCCACTTTTTAAAGACATCATTGAATGCCATCTGCTAACACTTTAAATAATAGCCCCTATAATAACAAATGTCTGTTCCATGTTATTTTAAGCTAATCTAAGAGGAGTTTTGTTTCTATTTTGTTGCCTTTATCGTCCCATGATAAAAGTCTAGATATAAACCAGTTTGAGATTTATTGCTCTGCACTTTTTTACTAATGTAATAGTTGAATTAGTGAAAATATTGCAATTGTCGATGTTGTATACTGTGGAGAATATGCTGATGATTATCAAATGTTAATGTTGAAATCTTTTCTACTGGACCTTGATGTCGACAGCAAAAATAAACTAAATTCCGGAACATAAATGTTGAAGTTATAATAAACATACATACTGTCATGAAGCCAGATGCCATTCCTGACAGATCATGGCACTATATGTTTATTATCCCTTTAAAATTGTTGGTCAAACATTCTTAGTGTGTAACTAAATAAATCGCTATTGCCAAATTAGCAAGCTTAGAATAATGTTGCTTGTTTTTTGATATATCAACAATTAATCAACGGAGATCAATGTTAGAGCGTACTGCCATACATCATTTACGGAATGACTGATCATGTGTCACTCCGCCACTCATTTACTGAATCTCTTAATTTCCGGAGCTTGGGTGTGAAATAATATGATCGCAGAATATTAACATTCGTCGCTGTCGTTTACCTTAAATCAAATTTAAAGTCAATCGAAGAAGTCTCACACATTTGCTCTAAAGAATTAAGTATTTTTCATTGCGTTTATTTCTTTTTAAATTTATGGACAATTATTAAAATGGAAACTTATATAAAATCTAGAAAATTATTCTTTTAATGCATATATCTAGTAATTAGTAATTGAATAATTTGTAAATGTTTAATTGTGTTATTTTTTTTTTTTTTTTTTGTAAATCACTGCGACCAATATAGTGACGTCCAGCTACTTTTGGTTGAGGAAGAGCATTTGTCTATGTGGAATCACCGGCCCAATGCAAATCAGCTGGAAGACCTTCCCAAATAAAGTCCTTCTCCCCAGTAGGATTCTAACCCACGCGAAGATAGGCATAGCAGCAGGAGAAGCAAATCAAGCACTGTACTACGCCACAACGGTTTGGTTAACTAAACCGATGATATTAAATGTATAAATTTGTCTTTGTCATGCTACATAAGGGTTTGTGCGTATAAACTGTTTTGTCTAGCTTAATATATTTACCGTATTTGCCAGCTAAGTTGTACCTTGAGGTAAATAGCTTCTTGTAGAACAGTTTACACGGAATCGCTGTTGGCAGCAAACTGCTTCAGAATTGTAATTAAATTAATTAAGAATTTAAAATTGTTTTTATGTAAATAAAGAGAAATAATAAAAGGCATTTTGCTTGCTATGCAATGAAAAAGCAAAATGGAATTATGATCGTATGTTTACATGTCCATCTAACATAGATGTAAAAACACATTGTCATCACCGTTTTGTTTGATCATTGGGGAAAGAATGGTTAATGGAAATGTTTGTTTCACACAAATGAAAGTTTATATGTAAATAATAATTTTATCTGAAAGGAAGATTGTAGGTCTATATATGCATTTACAGAAATTAAAAAAATATGTTTTTCTCACAGATATTTGGAAATAGAAACGTTTGAACACAAACGACTTTGCAATAAAGATGTTAAAATTCTTATGTTTAAGACAAATGGAGTAACGTCGATTATGATAAGGGGCATTTAGATGATATCTCATTAGTTATTAGACAGAATGCGGCCACCACAAATAAAGTCCAATCTAAGTTATACACAATTGCCAAAGTTTTGAATGAAGTTAAAGATTTTAAATAAACGATCGTCTCATTGTAAGAAACACCAACCCATTTAAAAATTGTATGATGTTCATCGCCGCTCTGCATGAGAAACTAAGCCATCGTCAGCTCAATCTTTTACAGTGTATTATATTCGTTTCCTAGCAACATTTACAGTGACACTGCAGCAACAACGGTCGATTTTCATTGCTTTTAAGGTACCATTAATGGTTAATGTCTTATCAATATCGACAATCAGCGATTTAATTTAGCGATTTCTTGCTGAAAGGATATCAGTTCGTACATTTCTGCTGAACTAGAAATGTCTAACGCAGAAGCGACATTAATGGAAAAAACCCACATGGCAATGAAACATATTCATAGCAAATGCATTTGCTCATATAAACCGGAGTTAAGCTGATATTTAAGTTACGAAACACCCGTTGCATTGCATTAAAGACGTTTTATTAGTTATATTGTCCATGTCATCGATTTAAGAAATTTAGTATTTGTTTATCCCAGGTGATCGTTAATGCATGTGTTGCACTAATTAAGACCTATACGACTATTTCTTCATGATAACGACAGTTATTAAGTACAAGCCATCACTTCAAGTGCAATAACATGTACGCGTTATTGTGAACAAATACAATTGATTTCTGTTGGTGGATTTGTTGGCGACAACTTAAAAGGTGATGGCAGTATCCTTCAAAAGTTGCCATTACCTGCCCGGGACTGTCAACGATCCCTGGTTCTATACATAGTTATACTAGATGCAAAACTAGCAGCGCTTAAACTTGTTTAAATTATTTATTTCAATAAAGTAAAATACTACAAAAAGTATTGTATAATTGTATTAATATCACCACACTTTATTAATAACACAGAAATCCACTGTCTACCGTACAATCCATTAAGTATGATAAATGTTTATATCTGCGAACTAATTCTACATTGTTCCTTTTTCTTCTTCAAGTTCTTAAAATATAATCAGTCTACATCTGCCTTAAATGTGATTTTAATTATTCTCTCTTTTCCTTTTTACTTTGCTTTTTGTAGCAGCCTCTGATCGTCGCATGCAAAGAATGTACATAATATCGAGTAGCTCTCTAAATACGCACAACTTTCTCTACTTCCATAGAATCAAGAACTCTTTAGCTCAGTGACTACGGTATTATTCGAATCTCTGTCGGTGATTATATAATTTTTCGGATTTTGCTCTAATACATTGGTCATTCCAAATAACATACATGGTGTTTTATTAACCCCTCCATCTTTTTTAGGAAATCAGATAATACTTCGATAAAATTTTGTTGTATTTTTCGTGTTTACATTTAGGTCCATTGTTTTACACATGCAAAGTTGCGATCTGTGTTTGCAAAGGTGAGGTTTGCTTAAAATTATTTATGAGTAATACGATATTGTGAAAGATTTACTAAACTAATGTACGTGACAAAATGCATGCCTTTTGGTAAAAGTATATGTTGTTGTTCTTTACATAATTTGCTGAATTATTTATACACTATGTATATCCCTTGATTGCATTACAGTTGCGTTTCTGCCATTACTCACTGTACGCACGTGTGTAACCTCCGTTCGAAAAATCGACAATCTTAAAGAACCAAAAACGCTAACAGAGTCGATGATTGAAAATGAAAGGTTTAGAAAAATCCTAGTATATTTACCTCACACAAATTGATGAAAATACGTTAATAATGCAAAACTTTCATTAAAAAGAACGAAGTTAATTTCCTTCGGCTGACAAATAAGGATTTTGACTTTATCGAGCAAATGCATTGACTACAACGGCTAGTTAGATCGTTTTCTACGTTAACTATGTATTTGATAACTATTTGTTTCTTACGTTTAATATGATGGACATATTTTTAACATTCATACGAGTTCATTATACCTGTTTTAAGTCCCGATGCAGGTGCTTACTGTTAGTTGTTTCACTTTGACAGGATATTTTTATTGACACTGTTTGTTTGATAGAAAAACCTTCAGGAAGTGCGAGGTTGGAGCGCTCCACAAACCAGGTTTAAGCACCCCAGTTGGTCCTTTTGCCAACTGACAGCTGCAAGGCGGTAACAGATGTTTTTTCTTTTTGTGTGTTATGTCTCGTCTCTGTGTTTTTTGTCACATTTACATTTACCTTGTTTGCCTTTGTCTACAGGTGGATAAACTTTAAATATCTGTGGAAATTTTGATAGGACCTTTTCTTATTTACCTATTGTTAATTTTCTTAGGATATGTTACATGTCATTATACGTTAACTACTACATTTCAATATGTGTTGTGGGTTTTTGCTTGTTTTAGTGGGAAATATAATCGGTCAGAAAATGGACTTAAGATTAGGAGAGACCATTCCTCATGTTACTTTTTAACATAAACTCGCATAGGTTTTTTTCCTTTAGAAAAGTTCAGCTTGATTTGGAATCTGACAAACACTCGTCCAACTTATGATTAATTTGTATGTATTTATGTGAAAGTTTTAATGCTATATGCTACTTTACCATCTAGTGGGAATACGTAGTATTACTTTATACGTAGTGATAAAAAGATAACATAACGATCCCCTTCAATGTTTTTTCATAATCTCATACAAATATTCAAATGGAGAAATAAAACATAAAGCCTACCAATTGTTCAGTATTGTTTGTAAAAAATGAAGTGGTAAAGGATCTGTTACAAAGGGTTGCTATTTAGGACACATACATTTTTAACAGAGATTAATATCAGTGTAGCATATTGTGTCACCGGCTTCCAGCATCGGTTTAACTGTGAAACGCCTCGACTCTTCAATATAAATAATTAAGTCCATGTTCAACTTTCGCTTCTGTTCAATGTTGTTTTTCTTTCGGTCTATATGGTGTGTTCATATCCATATACATATTAATATAAATATTATTCATGAATATCTTTTCATATTCATGTTCATATTATTATTATAGTTATTATTATTACTAGTAGTAGTAGTATTAGTTTAAGTATTAGTATTAGTATTGGTATTAGTTGTAATAAGTAGTAGTTAAAGTAGTCGCAGTAGTAGTAATAGTAGAAGTAGTAGTAGTAGTAGTAGTAGTAGTAGTAGTAGTAGTAGTAGTAGTAGTAGTAGAAGTAGTAGTAGTAGTAGTAGTAGTAGTAGTAGTAGTAGTAGTAGAAG
Organism: Sinonovacula constricta; assembly: GCA_007844125.1. NCBI lineage: Eukaryota > Metazoa > Mollusca > Bivalvia > Cardiida > Solecurtidae > Sinonovacula > Sinonovacula constricta. Next base: position 33,240,255 of record CM017573.1, on the reverse strand, counting down.
TAGTAGTAGTAGTAGTAGTAGTAGTAGTAGTAGTAGAAGTAGTAGTAGTGGTGGTGGTGGTGGTAGTAGTAGCAGTAGTAGTAAAATAGTTTATGTAACCTCGCTAAATCTAGTAAACGGATGTAGACGAAGCCTTAATACACCATGTTAATTTGATTTTAACTTCATGTATGAACTATTTAGAACCTGTTCTTGAAATTAAGTCTTTCACCACGGAATTCCATACTTGAGAAGGTCATTCCATACAGTCGCACTAGTTGTGTCTTTAAACCTCTGCTGTATCTGAGTAACATTGATTGAGACAGAACAAAGAAAACAATCAAATAGTTATCTTAGGATCGCCACCCTGAAAGAGCTTGAATGAGCTGAAGAAACCAATATCAATTAGCAGATACAAGTATATGAGGTTTCTTAGCCGATGGATGCCCAACTGGCTGTTTCCAATTAATGTGCCTGTCTTGTAAAGGAAAAATGAGTGCGAAGTTATATTGAATTGAATAAGTTTTGTAGCTAAGAGCCATCTCCATAAAACAGAAAATGCATTATTCGCCTATTCTTTTAAACGTGTAAACATTTCAGCTCTTCATTGTTTTACTTTCTATTACGAATAGGATGTTTGAAAATCTTGTTGCAATAACTTGACTATTACTACTATTACTACTACTACTACTACTACTACTACTACTACTACTACTACTACTACTACTACTACTACTACTACTACTACTACTACTACAACTGCTATTACTACAACTACTACTACTACTAGTGCTACTACTACTGCTTCTACTACCACTACTATAACTACTATTGCTTGCACTACTACTACTAATACTACTACTTTTACTACAACTACAACTACTACTACTACTATTTCTACTACTACTGCTACTACTACTACTACTACTACTACTACTACTACTTACTTCTATCTTCTTCTTCTTCTTTTTCCTTTTTTCTACTTTCTCTTTTACTACTATAAATATATAGCTCTTCGCTACGTAGACAATATGATAAAATACTGGCAGATAATTAGTGACAGAACTCCCAAGAGCAATCATCCCTGTCCAATGGATAAAGGATTTATGGGAAATAGAACACTTGAAGCGCATAAAAATTAGTTATTCAGCTGAGTGTCGATGAAAGAAAATCGATGCAGTTAGTCTTGCGAACATATGCAAACCAATGGACTGGATTTAATTAGTTTAGTTAGACATACCTTAGTAATAACGCTTTTGTAGTGTTACTTTCTGCAAATCATTAAACTGTATATCCGTTGATCTGTCATTTCTTTTGGGCGAATAGTGGGTAGGACTAATTAATTGTGACGTAATAAGCGGTGAAGTTACTTTCTATACTTTATATTATCTTCGCTTCACTGACAATTTAATTATGTTTTATATGGAATCCAGAACTTACCCTTAATAAAGCAAATAACTGTCATTTAAATGCAGCATTTCTAGACATTGATCGCTATTTCCAATAACAACTTCTCTACTCAAATCTATGACAAGAGAGATGATTTCAGCTTTAGTATTATGAATTATCCATACCTTGACGGTGATTCCTTGTGCTACCTTTTATGGTATTTACATAGCCCAAATGACAACGGTTTGCACGAGTTTGTACTAAAGTACAACATTCCAATGCTAGAAACAGGTTTATTTCTTCTAAATTATTACGGCATGGCATTCGATTTCACAAATTAAGGAAGGCATTTCCAAACCTTGAGCAGCAATGATTTTATTGCTTCTAAGTATAATAGCAGTATGAAAACACGTATACAGAAAGGCATATGGAAATGCTTTATACAAGTTAAAGAAAATCAAGGGTCTCAATAACTTTTCTAACCTCTTAACAAAATCGGAAAATGTATTGCTTGCGGTTTCAACCAGGAAATCCTTCGTTGTACTGCATTGCTTGCGATTTACCCTTTTGCAGTCAAGAAATCGCATTTCTTTTAAATTACACGATGACCAAACAGGTCGTTGAGACTATATGAAAACATTGACTTAAAGCCATAGTTGGAAAGTCATTGTTGGATTTCTTGTCTCATAATCTCTCTAGCCATGCGCTATTTAGGTGAGACAACTTTAGCAGTCTATATGCCCTTTACGTGAGATTTCAGAGAAGGTATGTCATCGGGATTTTTTGTACCTCTATTATATACTATGTCAACTGCGGATAAATTCTTAATGATTTATTATTTCAATCTCCTACATATTAACTCTTCAAAATACTACATTTTGTTTTGTTAGTTTGAGTTGTTTTCTTAAAATCGGTAATATTTTTCATGTTGTTTTTTTTTTGTTAAATTTTACTTTTGTCGCTTTTGGCATATGGCGTCATGGCAGTGTATGCCGTCATTCAATTGTTCTTATTATATGTCATCGCTTGGGCTGTTTTATTTCAAACTACTCTCTCATTTGAAACTTTTAGGTAGCCAATGCTTTTATCTACTGTACATAGCGTACATATGATAATACTTTATTTTATTACTAGTTATTTTGTTTATATATTAGTTTTAACTCCCGATGCAGGTGCTTACTGTTAGTTGTCTCACTTTGATGGGATATTAAGTATAAACTGTGAGTTTGATAGAAAAAACTTTATGGAAGTGCAAGGTTGGAAGTGCAAGGTTTAAGCACCCCAGTCGGTCCTTTAGCCGACTGACCTTTCCAAGGCGGTAACAGCTGGTTTTTCTATTTGTGTGTTATATCTCATCTCTGTGTTTTTGTCACATTTACATTAACCCAACTTGCATTTGTCTGGAGGTAGTTAAAATTTGAATATCTGTGGTCATTTTGATAGGACCTTTTCTTATTTATCTATTAACATTAAGAATTCATGTGAATTATAATTAAAAACAAAACTGTCATTAATTCCGAATATAGTACGAGTGTGGCTCTGTGAACGTCTTATTGTTTATTCTTCAAACTATCTGAGTAAAGGATCACTTATTGTTACATAATTGAGGTTAAGAAAATTTACATATTTTTTTATTTTACAATTTATTTTCGAAACACTGGCATTTTAGCCATTTAATGTTTATTTTTTAAAAATATTTATTTCCCATTTAAAAGGAAATAAACAACATAATAAATGTGTCTAATTCCTCTTCCAATGCAATATTAACCACTCTATACGAAAGCTAAGTCTGTGTGTGTGGGGGGGAATAGTTATTTACAAACACAAAGTTTCGTCTAAATAGATACATCGTTTCACTTAAACCAAATTCCTCTTTCATTTGCATACGGTGTAGATTTTGTACAAAACGGCATAATTTCTAAGAGCTAAGTGCTAACTTGTTTTTGTGTTCAATATTTATAGCACACTGCTTTGCACTTAGCGGTTGGCAGTAAGACAGCATTATAAACCTTATTACAGTTTTTCTAGGCGATTAACAATGTAGTAGAGTTAAAATATATGATATAAAATAAAGAAATACAGGATATTTTCATGTTTCAGCAAAACAATAAAATTTGAATACATATTCACCAGCACTTCAATTTTGTTTCCAACATTTAATGTGTATTGAATTTGTTTGTGAAACAATCAATGAATACCAGTTGGTATACACTAGACTTCTCCTAGAAGAACATTTTCATTTCCTTCATTAAAATAAGAAATGATTGTTGAAATTAAAATGTAACGGCAATTAACAATTTATTAAACCAGTGAGTTTTATAATGCTATAACACAAACGTTCAGAGTAAAAACTATTTGCATGGATTATATAATTAATAATTAAAATAATTTGACAACAATACAATTTTCTTTTAAATGAAAGCTTAAGTATTTTTAGATATAATTACAAAAGAATAAGTGCACCCCTTTTTGTGGTGGAGACCAGAAGACCCGAAATAAAAGCACCTGTTCGATTAAAAACCTAATAGCATCTTACCTGCTTACACCTGCTAACACTAACATAAACAATTGCCGACAAATGATAAACACATGTTTGTTACACACCATGGTTACGATTACAGCATCATTTGATCAACATTCGAAAACTCGTTTACTAGACTAAATTTTATGTCAATATTTTATATAATGCATATTAACATCGTTACAGTGTTTTGTCCTTGGAAAGGCTACAGTTTGTTTTAGAATCGCCTTCATCATTTTATTGGAAAAAAATCGTTCAGTCTTTGACATTTATGGAACAAAATGTAATAAGATAGAACCAGCCTGAGGCAGGCGCATTTACAAAATACGTTTTTGCCATTGTGTTCCATCAAAAAACATTGAAACGATTGCGGCTGGAATCCCGTTTGTAATTAAACTTCCATTAACTTTAAGACTTTTGAACAATAAGTAAACACTGCAACATACATCTATGTCATTTTGTCCAAACATAAATAACTGGTGATTTGGTAATAGATGTACTCTTCTATTATTTTTTTCGTAGTCCTTTGAAATATCAATAGAGTCTTAGTACCAATGTTATTTATTTTATTTATTTATTGGGTTTATCGTCCCATCAACAGTATTTCAGTTATGTGGAGACCTGTCCACTTGAAGAAGATATAGTGCTGCCTTCACTGTGTATAGCATGCCGTGAACACCTGGCATGATACCACACCCAGTCACATTATCCTGACACCGGGCCAACCAGTCGTGGAACTACCCTTATATTTGCTTGAGCGTTAGCAAGGGAGCTATACCCCTACCATTTTAACGACTTTGGTATGTCGCGGCCCGGGATCGAACCCGGGGCCTCCCGTACCTGGAGCCGACGCTCTACCGATTTCGCTACCAGGTCTGGTAGTACAAATGTTAAAATTGTCTACATTTTCTCAATACTGGGATATAAATGACGAAATTACAGTTAACAACATAGACATCTGTTTTTATTGCTTGGAGATCAAAAATATTCAATCAACAATACACTAAGGCAGATCGACGGAAACGTAAAATATCTAAAGCAATTGTCATTCATACAGTCTAAAGCCAGATTCCATTATTAACGGTGCGTCTACATGCCCATTAACACAGCAAAGACATAAGCAATTATGCTATTTTCGCTAATTTTAAATAAAACTCGACGTCAATTGTTTAATATATTAAGATAAGTTGATTGTTTCCTTTGTCTATAATTGTTTTGATCAATAATGAAATCAGTTACAATGTTCGCAATTGAAATTCCGAGAAGTTATATTAAAATGTAACCTACTGGGAATGACATTGTAACATACACTTTAAAGATATTGACATTTTAACATTCCTGTCGCATTTAATAGAAAATACATAATATAGAATTTAATGTAAAATTGAATTCAAGAAATTGACTTTCTTCTTTAAATTATTTTGCAGAACAGAATAACATAACAAATAAAAAATACTATTTAATTATTTTATAATATAAAGCTCAGTATATATTCGCTAACAATAAGTTTAAAGTCTCGCTCTGAAAGAACTTAAAATTACCACAAAAAAGTAACATATGTAGCACTCTAATTTGTGGTTGATGTTAAGTAACACTCTACGAATTATGAACAACAAAAAAACTGAGAACCAGTCTACTAGCAGTTTTTCGCAAATTTTACAAAATCTTACCCTTCTTCGTTACTTAAGCTTGTACTTTAAAATGTGAGAACTTTCAACAGAAAGAATACAGGTATCGCAAATTAACATTTACAATTATCATTCTTTTAGTCTGCTTTGATATTCTAGTGGTTCCTGCGCCTATTAATTGCAATGAAGGTCACCGGTTTGACCTCCACATTTTATATGTATTATGTTTGGATATTCCTTTTGTTTAAAAGTACATTCTGATTGTTTAAGCCAAGAACAGACCAAACGAGGAATCTATAGCTGTGGGTCTAAATTTACAAAGACATTTTACCCTGGGAAGTAGATGTCTAAAACGTAATTTTAATGAATACGGAAATATGACGAAAACCTCTGCACAATCTGATATGTTTTATAACTTATCAACGGATAAAATCAACAATCTATTGATAACACAAAAAATAATACTAAGGAAAACGTGGCATATCATTAGCACCGGAAACCGAAGAAATGTAAATAATTGAATATTTTGGAGGACAATTGCATGAAGTCGCAAAGGTGTTTTTGTAGCCAGTGGTTGCCAAGTCTTGTAGGCAAGTTTTATCTATGTCCATGGTGTTTCTATGTTAAGCTAAAAACGGCATATCTTCAATGATTGGAGCAAAAGTGACCGGTGTGGCAGACTTGGAGAAAATCTTATTTTATTCTTTGGCATTCTATCGTGTGACCACTAATCTCGATCTGGGAAGGATTTCCAGCTGACTTGTGAGACGGTTGTAACGACTGTTGCAAAACAAAGACATTTACTTCAATGTACTGCTTGTGTTGCTGCAATGCTTTTCGTAAAACAAAAGACTAATCAGTCGTAAAGGATCGATACGCTATAGACATTGGTGTTAAAACTATTTGAAATTTAAAACCGTATTTCCCATTTACCCCTCGATATCTTTGAACAAGCTCTAGGCGCCTTGTGCTTATACACTTGCACTCGACCCTACTCGTTAAACAATCTGTTTGCACTTGGCTAGAGTTTGCATTGCTGTTTACCGAACATTTTTAATGGTGACGTAAAGATTCGTGTAATTTTTTATGTTTTTTCTTTCAGAAAAACCTTATTGCTTGTAACTGAATCTTTTTTTGTACGTTGTATTGTCCAATATCCCGATAGGTATCGCACAATTATTAATTGATATTGTCATAACATTAAATTTATGCTGAACCAATACGTTGTTGCTATATGCCTAACGAAACCTGTCTAGCCTCACTTCCTCACTTTTGACATTTCTAGAGATGCAGATTCAAGGCAAACCCATGTGAATATCAAGGCAGCCCGCATATGCAAAAATTATACAATGTACCATTATACTCAGCTTAACCAGAAACACAGAACTTAACCAAAAACAAATGCACATCTTGTGTACAAAAAACCTGTCGAAAGCACAGTACACTATGCTTTCCACGGGTAAAGTACAACATTCGGATATCCTTGACTCACAAATTTCTGCCATTACCCTGCTACCAAATTTATATGTAGCTTAAAATGTTTAAATTGCATATAGCTTGAACGAAATTTAATTTCAATTGAAGAATCTTGTGTAGTTATCTTGATAATAAGCTATATAATTAGTAAACAATATTCATGTACAACTTAAGTTTTATGACAGACATTAGTGACATTAGTGGAAACATAAATCATTTCCCGTGTATAGCGGCATGTAAAAAGTGTAGGACTGTATAATTGCCAGAAAACCTATAGTCATCTTAATTCCTGGTTAACTGGTTAACATTTGTTGGTTAAAGTTTTAGCTAAACGCCGTAGTTACACAATCACACACACACACACAACACACACACACGCACGCACGCACACACACACGCACACACACACGCAAACACACACACACACACACACACACTTTTTTGGTCATTATAATTTAAACGCTTCATCCGTATGGACGGCACGAAGCAAAACCAGTAAAGTGCTTTCCTAAAATGCCAGATATTCGTTTAATACGTGACATTTTTTTACCAGCATGAAATTTAAAAAAAAACGACCGTACGCCCGGGAGTTGAAAATGAATAAAGGCTAATTGATGTAGAGGTACTTTCAATACAAAACACTACAAAATTTTATCTGATTGACGATTTGGAAAATCGCTAGCTAAACCATTTCAATATTCCACCTCTGTGGTTAGTGCATTCCGCGAATTGAGGCCATGATAAATACTTTATGGTCGAATTCCCATGTGAACGTCTTTCCCATTTCGATCAGCACACTTCCGGAATAATTTTGATAAAAGATACGTTCCCTGTTTCCCGAACAATTAAGAAACATGACAAAGTGTCCAATTAGCAATGCAACATATACCATAATTTGAAAAAGGCACATGAAGGTATTCTTATGCAAGCCACTTGTTAAAGTTAGAACATATCTGTGACGAATCATTAAACAAGAAGAGCGAATATATTAACTTATTAAAAACGTCTGGACACTTTATTTATTGTAAATTGTTTCTTTCAGCTTATTTTAGAATATTTAAAGTTAAATTTAATATTAAGGTGAATATCTTCTCACATCATATGCAGACTATGGCTTTGACTTGAAAGTTATGAGCTATCAGTGATGAAAGACGTCAACTAGCTAGAATCTACCTGAATAGCTTTACATATTTAGGAAAAAAGTTATAGTACAAATAAGTAATTAAAAGAGTGTTGATTAATTGATAAGAAATTAGTTTTACATCGGTTAAAGTTACCACAAAGGAAGCAAGCGTCTTTAAGGGAATATCCATCTATCAATTGTAGCGATGTCATCTAGCAAAGTGTATGCTATTCCTATCATATAAAGTCCAGAACTTAGCGGATTCTTTTAGAGAAAAATATTTTCTTGCAATTTTTAATATCAGTTTGACAGTGACAGTAAGAAGCCTCGTCTACCTTGATACACATATAATGACAGCAGTATATACTCTTCAACTAGAAATGTGTAGTTTTGGTCTATGATGTTGCTGCTTAAATAATGTTAATGCTTTATAAAATAATTAAAATTAGCTAATGCGGGATTTTAATGTCAAAATTACTATTAAATGGCAAAAGCAGCAAACAGAATTTATCTCAATTTGTCGAGGATTACAGTTTTACGTTTTTGATAAATTAACCACATCTTCATGTAATATTACTAATTTTCGTCATAAATAGCGATAAATGACAAAATAATACACTATCAATCATTCAGAATATTACTTATTGTATAAAAGATCTAGTTTGAACATTGATTGATCGTTATTTGTGAGTAAATTTCCCGAAATTACAGAGAGGTTTTGTATTCACTCTTAGACGGATAAAGCTGATAAAGTGGACTGGATGCTACAATATGCATAATATATGCCAACACTTTTGTCAACGACAGCAGTTACCGTAATAAATATATAGTCTCAGTTCAAAAAGTCTCATATTTCCCTATAGAATATTACTGTTGATGTATACACAGTCAAACATTAATGACAATATGATAACAATAATGAAGCCAAACCAAGAAAAATAGTCATAATAATGATTTCAAGAGTTATAATAAATTATGTAGACGCGCTTTTTGAAGTATGTTTAACATGTACTAATTCAAATAATTACAATTGTTATATCCGTTTAAATGCGGTTATTTACAATTAAATGTAAAACACTTCATTATATTTGCAATATGTTAATGTACACATTAACTTGGTATGGTTAGAGGGTCATCCTTTATCTGAGACAGTTAGTTAGAAAGTAGTATAGTTAATACATACAAAACCTACATTAAACTTTAAACAATGAGAATTTGTTTTAATTTAAATGGCGCTTTCCTGGAAACTTAGCTACACCGACAGGAAAGCCAGCCCGCTTATTGCCTCAACATAATTTTGTGGTATTGTAAAAGAAACATAGAACAAAACGAACTTGTTGGACTTGTCTAAACTATACATTTCTTATCGTTTAAGTACCTGGAAAGAAAAAGCGACTAGTTAAACTGCCACACAATTTTATGGTTAATGGAAATGGGTGCAATATATGTTTTATATGTTTAAAGATATACTTTGTCCAGAAATCAGTCTTTATTTTATTCAAGTTAATTTTATATGAACTGATGTTTAAAATTAAAACTAAACATTAATTCGTCCAAAATATTTAGGAGCAGTAATTATGACAAAAGACAAAAAGTCTTAGTACCAAAACTTAAAAAATGCTTTTTTAATTCGAACACTAAATCGCTTTTATGGTAGTCCCGTGCTCTACTGGTTCCGCCAATGGATTTTGGTACACGCCCGTTACTTACAGCATTCCTACAGAAACACTGTTCTGTAAACTTACAAATTTTAGCTTTTTCTAAGATATGATTGATTTTGACAGGTTTCAACATACGCTAGTAAGTTTACTTTGGTTTGAAGTCGGACCGAATGAGTGGTCAATCGCTGTTGGTTTTGTCAGTTTTCTGTACAATATACTTTTTGTTTTAAATTGGTTAGTGCAACTAGGAATGTTTACCTGAAAACCTAATGTCATACTTATTCATCGCTTGTCTTCTACTATTATACTATACAAAAGAATAGACTTACCTTCACTTACAAGACATTTACTGTTTGTAACGTCCAATAGTTACTAAGTACGTTTCGATGAACATATGATAAGTATATGATAATGTCAATATTATCTTACTTACGTTGTTTGGTTTTATTTTCGTCATGGCGTCAACAGAAAGTCCCTTGCATGTGTTAATGGGTGTCAGTTGATCATTGAAATGGTATATACTGGTTCACATACACACACACACACACACACACACACACACACACACACACACACACACACACACACACACACACACACACACACACACACACACACACACACACACACACACACACACACACACACACACACACATACACACACACACACACACACACACACACACACACACATACACATACACACACACAAATACACACACGCACACGCACACACATATACACTATGGGTATTTTTTTCAAATTATAAAACTGTAAGTAATGTTTTATAACATTTGTACTTGGTGTTTACATACTTAAAACGTTATAAACTAATAGTAACAAGACTTTATTGAATAATTGAATTAAATAGCCTATTCATAATATGTCACTCTTGTCAGACACCCAGGTAGTTGTAAGTTCCTTTTTAGCCGTATCTGCGATGTACAGTCGCAATGCGATTAAGTTTAAGTACTAAGATATTAGGATTCTTTGCCTATTGTTCACAATCTTTTATGTTTTTTTTATATATATTTTAAGAAAGCGTCAATAATTTAACTCATGAAGCCGTCCCATTCCAAAGTCTCGAATATTTGTTTACCGGTATGTAATGGTAAAAAGGTTTAGCTTATTGTGGGAAAAATATAATTTACTAATAACACCGAAAAAGAAGATATTTTACTTTTGGATCAAAACATTTGACCAGAAGAATATAATGTTGCGATCTACAGGGATATGGTCAGTTACCGTGCCACATTACCTTTTAACATAAGTAAAAAGAATCAAGGAAAAGAAGTCTATTAAAGACAATTTTGGTTTAGTGTTATATCATTTCAACCATTAAGGTGACTTATAACTTTGGTCTGAAACGTAATAATTCGTGTAAGAGGAATGATAACTTTCCGTCATTTTTATAGCAAAATATATTTTTATTTAAAAAAACATCTTGCCCTATTTTCCCGTTCTAATTACTCCAACCTAATATAAAACATGGAGCCGAAGTAGCTATAAACCATATGGAAAGTACACCTGCCTTCATGCAGGCAAGATAATAAAAAAAAATTGGCCATAACTTATACAACACTCTGAAAACATATGGGCTTGTAATAGGTATACTTAAAATTGTTAATATTTGATGAAATAACAGCAGTTGGTATATAGGCTTCGGTCAGAAAATCGAGAGGCAGAAGTCAAACCTGACACTTCCTTCTCGGCAGCTGATATAATACAGAGCCATAAGCCCAGAGATAAATATTTGTTTTCTTAGAATGTAAACAACATAAGTGATGCCATAAGAAGCCGACAGAATAAATAAATTTAATTACGGCTGTTTTATTTGGTCTAGCACTGTTCATACTTGTTAGGCACATTATACAATATCAGTAAGTCATAAAGGGTTAAAAGAAACACACCATCGTATACTCATTAAACCCTTACTTGGCATGATATAGTTGCTTTTTTACCTAATTTCTCAACTAACATTTTGACCCTGGAAAACTGTTTTATATTTAAAGAGTGTTTTGCCAATGCGATTACAACATGGGCAAATCTAACTATTTAATGCTACTAACATCTTTTGTTTTCTTGTAGAAACATTTACTCATATCACCTCAACATTAAAACTATATTGTGCTTAAATGTGGATTCCAAGGCGGTAACTGTCGGGTTTGCTCTTTTCGTTAAATGACCCATCAAACATTTGTTCTTGCTTTTCACTTGGCTTGCATGTGAAATACCTTTGTCATGTGTTTTTTTCGGAGTTTGGTATATGTTTCAATGCTCAAAGGATTTTTCCTATATTCTTATTAAATATAAATACAATTAAAAGTCGTTAAAGTTGAAATTCGTTGAGTTTATAAACGATTAATATTTAATGAAACGAATGATGTCGTCCTCTGCAGTCAAATATGTCCTTAACATTTAAGTAAACTTAGACATTTGCTTGACATATAAGGCAAAGTCCTAAATTTACTCGTATTTGTTTACCTAGTCTGCTCTGACATTTAATCTCAGACAGCAATTAGTCCGTTTATGGCAACTAAGTTAATTTAATATCTTTGTCCATTTGAATCCAGATCCGATTTGACAATATGTTATTCGTTTTGCAAAGTGAAATGTAACGTTTGTGACAAATTATTCGGACAAACAGTTTTAACTGGTGTAGAGCTGAAAACGAGTACTTGAACACTTCAAAGATTGCATCGTCGAACCCAACGCGAAACATTCCGTTAACACTACATGCATATTATATCGAGAGTCACTTGGCTCGAACGTCTCTTCGTTCACATAAATACTAACTAATACACATGCATATGCACAAAACGGTACTGAAATTCAGCCATTGCAAGGGTTAGTCCAATCTCATATTAGTGGAAGTATTTCGAGATAGCAACATCCAACGGCGTACTTTCACGGTTTAATGAGATCAATTTAAAAGTTTTCAGATTGAATCTTTTGATCATTTTATTTAGCAGAGATGTAGTTCTCTATATATCGTGTTGCAGAGGTAGCTTCGTTGACAATTCTGATTCACTTGCGTCAATAGAAGTGTCCTCATTGTAACCTTTTCTTTTCGACCGTTTGATGCCTGGTACAATAAATGACAATTTGCGTAGGTATAAAATGATATTTAATTAACACACTTGCAGAGCACACTTTAGAAATCACTTACTCTTCTTTATTTATGTACTTTGGCAATTTTAAGATGCAATTAGCTAAGAAAAATAAAATGCCTTACATGTGTATTGTTTCTTTTCTATTTTAAAGAGAGTCAGAAGTAATTGGTACTGCTTTATCTATATCATCACTATGGCGACACGAACTTTAGATCTAAGTGAATTTAGGAATCTTTGTTTTGCTTATAATGTACCTGGTATAGCTAAGTGCAATGTATTAAAACGTGACATAATAAAGAATGTATATCAACTAACTGTTAAAAGTTATAATTATTTAATATATTCAAGTAACATTTTGAAACTATAATGAAACAAAGGTTCTGATTTAAGATTTTAGGCTGTTAAGGTAAAGCAATCCTGCTGTTTTGATTCATTTCATTCCAGGATGTTGTAGTTTTATTGAAATTTCCTCAATTAATTTAAAAGAAAACAAAATAAGAACTATCTGGCACGCTTAATAGGCACAATGTTCTTATGAAATGCTACTTTTGAGCACAGATGAAAGGTATCTGCCACTCCTTTACTCACTAGTCGGTGGAAAAATGACACATTAAAAAAATCTAACAGAAAACATAAATTATGGTGACATTTACACATTGTTTTACGGTTTGAAAAAATTGTTTGAGAAAACAAGGTATTACGATGTAAAGAGTTAATTTGACAAGTTCAAGTTGACAAGTCAAGTTGTGTTCAAGTGGACAAACGCAATTAAAACAACTACGGGCTACTATAGCAACCGCCAATCATAACATATTAATTTACAATATATCTTAATCATAATGATCGTAGATCATAATATTCGAAATATCGTTAAGTCATGATGTCAAAATAACAAGCTATTTTGATACGAAAAAATAAGTTACAGCATTTGTCCGCGAACCTTTGGATATTTCCTCGTAAAACGTTTATATTCTCAACAAATATATTCGTTCCATGAGTACTTGATCTTTCTGTAGATATTATAGACCACCTTCTTATTTCCAATCATGTATAGCCCAAGCAAGTTTAAATGTTATAATTCAATATTTATACCTTTTGCTGGAAACAGCAATTCTTTCTTTGAGAAAGCAAGAATTTTAAAAAGTGTGGTGTCATTCAGAAGTTATTAACATGTTTCTCGTATTGTAAAAATAAACAATAAGCCATATCAAAACAAATCAGAATATGGTTAATAACAACTGAAACATTTTAACAATGACAAACTGGAACGCTTGAAACACACCATGAAAGGTAATCGCCACCAAATGGACACATGCTGTAGTTTAGTATACTCAAGCTTCGTTAAACATAGTGATTGTTTTGCAACCGGTAAGAAACGCCTTAAAATGCAGATACCTTTAAGAATAGTGGGTGTATAAAGCATCCGGTAATCATGCTTACATATCAAACATTCAAAGATATAAACTACAAACATTTAAGAAGAGTTATCGGTCAATTAACATAAGACTTTGTTACCAGGGTATAATTACCAGCAGCTGGCAACTTTCCGCGAAAGCAATCCAATGATAGATATCTTCATCTTGAAGTTGCTAACAACGATGACTGATATTAATGAAAATAATTACTGAATTGTGAAAATGGTCTAATTGTATTACTATATAATTCGATTATGTTTTAATTAAAATTAGTCCTTTCGAACAGGCGGATATTTGTCAGCAGCTCTCTACCAAAAAGGTAATTGTTGAATATATTACCTACTGTTTATTTTAAGAACATTTTTGGATTACATTATACAGAAAGCATTATCATATTTTACTTACATTACGCAATGCCGTCGTTAGAGAATATAACATGGTATTGTGTGAATGCATACAAATGTTGCATTGTATCCATGCTAATCAATATCATATGCTTTCAGGGTTTGTGAAATCTCCGTTGATAGACCCAGCTGTTGGCGATGACACCATAAAGAACGAATTACAAAGGATACATTGTGTCATGCTTATTTGTCTGGGCGTGCTTTGATATTTTCTTATGCCTGTGAATACTTGGCCAGAACTCCTGTCAAAAATTGTTCAATAATAAGATTATATGACAAAGTCCTATGAGCATTGCAACATATACCAAACTCCGAAAAGGCACAGAACAATGGTATTACACATGTAAGCCAAGGGAAAAGTAAGAACAAATTTGTGATGAGTCATCTAACGAAAAGAGATAACCCGACAGTAACCGCCTTGGAACGGTCAGTCGGCAATATGGACCGACTGGGGTCTTAAACCGGTTTTACAGAGCTTTAACCTTGCACTTCCTGACGAGTTTCTCAAATGCAAGCAATGGAAAGAAAAACGATCTATTTGAATACAAAATGTCCAAGCGCTGATATTTTCTATAAGTTATGACCAAAAATTCTGTAAATTCGATATCTTAATATATACACGGTCTGGGTCTTACGCGAAACAAACGGATATTTGGCTATTCAGCCTGGTATTTTATAGATGCATTATGAGATTTGTTAACTTATTAGTTAAATGAACAGCGGAAATACCTTATCTTACAAATGTGCTTGTTTTCTGTCGCTATCATAGGGAAGCAAATTTCACTTCTGTAAGTAGCTTTTCTATTGTACTTAATCGACCAGTCACTCAGTAAATTGTGCAGGCTGACCTTCAAAAGAACATGAACCAGCGTCAGGCTTCATTATGTTGCTTTATCATGCATTGTTACTCTGAAATTACCCATTCTATAAAAAAGCCGGGGCATTTGAAAGCTGATAAATCATGTTAAAAGACATTTGGAATTTCCATAGGAACAGACTAATAGCAACCGTAGTTGCAGTATGAAGTTAAAAAAAAATAGAAAACTTCAACTAAAGCATTGGGAAATGGTCCAGCAATTGTTCCACTAGGTTTAATGTATGGAGCAAAGTGTCTTTCCTGAACAGAAAGCAAAACACGTGCTTTGAAACAGAAAGCACAGGAATGCGATATACCAGGATTTCATGGTAATAACTGAGTGTTGCAAACACTGGAACATCAACATAAACTCCAAATGGAAAGAAACACGATAAACGCTAAGGTAAACATTTAATTAAAGCAAGTCTTATACATTTTCATCTTCTAAACAAATGGAATAGAATAAATAACCCTTTTTACGTTGATTTGGATTTTTTGAAGACAGGTCAAATACAGATTTTTTTTTAAATTTGTATATTTTATGTAATCAAATTTCCATTGAGAAATCAAATATCTACACAATGGCAGATGGTCACAAAAGGCTTGTCTTTACTTTTTTATTATTTTTTTACAATTCCATTGTAACAACTACACTTATGCAGAAGGCCATTTACAGATTAAGACTTATATGTTAATTATTAACATCTTAAGAGGGAGATCCTATTATTTTTAGTCCCAGAGACACAATATGGCAAGGTCAAAGGTCATTTGGTTAACAATTACTATTTTTGGAAAAACAAATACTTGTCTCTAGTTATATAGAAATAAGTTTGTGGCATCTGAAGATTATGTCTTCGATGAATCATTAGAATATTACTTAAAAGTGTATTAGCTTGTACAGGTATCAATTTCAGCTCAATCCTATTTTCGTATAATTATATAGACGTCGCGTCATATAAATAGGTGACTCCAGACAGATTCTGAGAAACCTAGTGTAAACGCTAATTAAATGTCTGCCTTGTAAACAAGACAATATTCTGAAAGAATTCCTATGCGACAGACTATGAAGCAGAATGTCCTGATCATTATGGTAGCAAATGTTATCAACAATGGTGGCGGTCAAACGTGTTGAAACTAAAAAACACATTGATACAAGACATTATATTACTTCCTGGTTAATCTACATATCCGCGTACATAATAAAAGAAACAAAAAGTCCAAACATTATTAAATACACTTTATAGTATTATCGGTAAGTCCAATCGCATCTGGACATAAATTATCAGAATATGGCATACATGTTGCTGAAAAAGGCCCTAAGATATTATACTCATTATTTTCCATTTCACACGTGAGTCGCCTTTTCTATCTATTTTGATATTTGCTAATATTAAATTTGTTTAACTGCTTATTATTAAGTTAAAAGAAGTTTACTTGTCTAGACATTGTTTTATTTTTTTGTATTATATTTTAGTCCCTGTGCAATCTCTGGCATTTTATAGACAATCACAATTGCACTGTTCCAAAAGCACATGCTTTCCTTTGGGTTGTAATCAAATATGTCTAGCTTCGATTATTTGACAAACATAGAGTAGTCATCTTGTGAATATTACAGAATGTTATCTGTCAAATAAATAAATCATTTGAAATAGCCTTAAGCAATATGGTTTCAATGTATGTTTCAGATATGTTGTATGTTTCCGAGAAACCAGACAAAGCCGTCAAGAATGAAAAATAAATGTTTATTTTACTTATTTATTTTCTATATATTTTGATGAGAACATCAACGCTATTCAGAAACGACATTGACAATAACCATTTGGACTTCAAACATACGAGGTTTTGCAGATGGCAATAGAGCGGTAGACGCTAAATCATAACACCAAGAACAACCATGAAAATATTGCAACGCATTAATCGTTTTAATACCCCTCACACTGCTATTGAAACTACTCACTTAAAGTCAGTAACCTATTAAACAGAACATAGTAAATAACACAATTATAAAACTCTAACGTTTCTTAGTATTCGACAGTTAAATAAACCATTCAAATGATACTATAAAGAATAATCTCTTTATTTAGAAAGAAAATGAAAGAATGTTTTTCGATTGCCTAGTTTCAGAAATCTTTCATTACATCCGTCATTCTTAATTGATTTGTTTTGTTGTTGATTTCTCGACGACGAAAAGTTTTTTTCCAAGTTTATTTGTTATCAACATTGAACCTGGACTAAGTATGTTTGAACCGATGTATAAAGGTGACCCTGGTATCAAAGATTACTGTGAGATAACTGCGTTATATAACAGGCTTATATTGGCATTGGTAGCTTTACACCATTTTTAAACGCATTGTTAACACCCTAATAAAACATCAAGTTATAACAAGAACACAAACAATTAAATAATAAATCTGTCAGGACCGATAGTTAAACATTTGTTATTTGTCATATATTTGATATAGGTCATACAAGATCTTTTTTCTCGAAAATGTAAGTACTTTTAAACTAAAAAACAACATTTTATTATGGCACACACTATTCTCTCTGCTTGCAAATGGCGTGTCTGGGTCTGCTGATTTTCTGATTCCGTTTTTAAACAATCGAAAATAAATAATACAGCATACTTTGCACAAATTCTGTAGCACGAAACATATTAAATGTAAGAGACTGGATTTCCCAGAGGAAACAAATACATTACTGTTTCAAAGGGACTGAATGTTTACTCCCTTAATGTTTGAAAACTGCAATTCTATTCATTAATATTTCATTCCCAAAGTAATCGTTTGTACTCAGAGTTATGACAAAAGTAAAGATTTTTTTACTTTGATGGCGGCCTGTTCCTATGAAATGTACATTTTCAATATGACTCGAATCGCCAAATATGAATGTGTGTAGGAAAAGAAACAATGCCGGAAATAGGTCCATGACTAGATAATGGTAACATCAAGACTACAGATTAGTGATTGAGGAGGATGGTGTATTCTACCAATATTAATAGCAGTATGAAAATACAGTACATTAGTACATAAGGTATCATGCAACTATGAAACTGTATAAAAATGATGAGCAAAGTCAATAATCGTAAGTTATTAGTCGTAAAATAGTATTATTTTTATAAATAACTTGGTATGAGTAATTGATTGAAATAATGCGAAATTCCGGCGAAAGACATATTTTCTTAAAGCCTTGTGTTGTTGTTTGTTTTTGACACTAAAGTTATTGATAGTAAAATAGAAACCATTTTACGAAATAAAATTTTAAAAACATTCATCGGGTGACAAGTTTCATTAATATAATGAAAATCGCATTTCTTGACGCGTATAAAACATTCAATGCTACCTGGTATTTATTATTTATGCCCAAACACTCAATACAAATTAAATGAAATATTAGAGGTTGGTAAATAGCTTCCGGCCATGTTACTGTGAGAATCTAGTGTAAAATGACACATTTTTTTTTCATGATACATCTCAGGGTGCTCGAGAACTCTCAGAACGAATAATTGCTGTTATGGTAAAGTAATATATGTGACAACTGTTAACATCAAGGCATTCTATTTTCGCGCGTACCTTGTCTTGATACAAAAACGAACCGTTTCCTTCACCTGAAGATAAAGCGGACATTTTTACATAAAGAAGGCCTCGCTACTTTTCTTATTTTATAAAGTCTATATTAGATCACATGATTGGGCTATTTTGCCTATAGTCAGGGTCCCTTTGTGCGTAAAGAATCAAATTACAGACATATTTTCAACTCCTTTAAAGTATGAAGTGTATGTGAATTTAAAGGGGTTGCATCTCACAAATCCCCAAAGATAATGATAATAGCAGAATGTGTCGGTGACACCAGGCCAGAAATGCCATTAAAATTATTCAGCTTTATCAATAGATACCATGTTAATTACAATGAGAGGGGCGTCCGAGTCCGAGAGGTTACAGTTGTTGACTTGACACTTCTCAGCCCCTCACCGCGTGGGTTCGAGTCCCAGTCAGGGCGAGAATTTCAATGTTAGGAGGTTTTCCAGCTAACCTGCGGTGCATCAGTGGTTATACTCAGACAATGATCTTCCTCCACCAATATTTAGTTGGATCTCGCCAATTTGACCGATTGTGTTGGCGCGATGTAACAAAAATAATCAAACAAAACAATCTATTGTCACGATAATTGTAAAAGGCTACTGATACTGATTCTCTTCGGCATGGAGTTCATAAGTGAGTTTATTCTCCTCATTGGCATGTTGGCCTACTCTTCAAAAAGGGGTTCTCTCATATGGATCAGATTAACAGGAGGATGCTGGAGTCTTCAAACCAATCCAGTTGTTTCCACCAATGTTCAATAGGGAATAAGTAGGTGTTGTATAGCGGCTAATCCAGTGGGTTGATATTGTTGTTTGTGAGAAGGTCGCTAGAGATCCTCGCTGCATGGGGCCGAGCATTATCCTGCTGGAATTTTAGGATATTTTGTTGCAATAATGGGACAACACGTGGTTGGAGGATCTCGTCTTTCTTCCTAGAGGCAGTTACCACAACCATTGATGATTTAACTCCATGTGAGATTCTTCACCACACAATTAATTATTAACTCCCAAATCTACCCCACTCTACAACGCAGCCGTAGGCAAAACGTTCTTCTCGACATCGTCGACAGGCTGCAGGAAACAGGGTAGCCGGGACTCGTCAGAAAACAAGACCCGCCTCAGCGGGAATATTCTTTGGGCTTGGGCCGTCATCTAAGCCATACGACGCTGGTGACAAGCAGCGGTAAGGGGACAGACCTACGTACGGGTGACGTGCGAGCAGACCAACTTTCTGCAATGGTTTCCTTACATTTTAAACATGGATAGGACGATTATGAGTACCTATGTATAAAAGGCATATTCAGTGGCACGATTGCGCATATGCGCAGCGAATAAACCTAACAAGAAGTTCTAACAAGACGTTCTATAGTGGAAACATGCACACCAAAATGTCTGACAATCTGTATTTGGATTTGACCTTGGATAAACATCGCAAGACCTGACCCCTCTGAACTTCGTTCAGCCGTGACATTGTTAATGCTATTTAAACAAATCAAAATATCGGAAAATGGCGTGTCTCATTGAAGACTACCTAATGGTATGGCGAGCTGTGTAACTCAATGTGACTAAACTGCTGTGCACGAGTTTTTCTCATTTAAAGCTTTCCCCGCTATACGTCGTTACGCAATGTCATTTTTACGACAATCGATACAGAACAACGTGTACTGAAACCTATAGATTTGTATGAACGATTTTCATTGTTTTTTTTATCAAAACGTCCGCACGATAGTGTTAATACGGCCACACTGCGCTTTTTTATCCCTTAAGTATTCTTTCATCTAAAAAAAACAAGTTTGTGAAAACATCTTTATCCTGAAAAAAGTGTACTGCTATTATAACCAAATATATTTACATTGTTGTGATTTTGTCTGTGTGCAATGTGATATGTCTACTTATCTTACACAAAGGCAGACTGGACATTTTTTTTATTTATAAATTAGGTGCAGAATTGATACCACTGGGAAGATAAGCAATATGCGACTATACAACATAATAGCTTCATAATTGAATAATCAAATAAACAAGGCAAACCAGTCCAGAATAAACGACATCAGTTCTACACTTGGTTATGTTATCCTTATGGCCATGAGGCGTATTGTATTTTCC
Organism: Sinonovacula constricta; assembly: GCA_007844125.1. NCBI lineage: Eukaryota > Metazoa > Mollusca > Bivalvia > Cardiida > Solecurtidae > Sinonovacula > Sinonovacula constricta. The sequence continues at coordinate 33,219,005 of CM017573.1, read as the reverse complement.
AGGAACAACAAAACAAGACAGGGATTATCACGTGTGCTATTTAAAATAAAGCAACAACATGTATTTATAGCAACATATCAAGAATAATCTGATTAAAATTATATCCTGAAAACCGCTCCGCTATCAGCATCTGACGACTAGTCAATAAAAACTTCCCAACTAATCAGATTGTCGCCTACAAAATCGCAAAAGTTACTTATGATCCGAAGCAATCCGAACATTAATTTTAATGCCTGCGCCCATTTACAAAAAAAAAAAAAATGTATATATGGACACTCCTCGTAAGACTTATGTCACTGAAGACAGGTGCGATGTATGCGGTATCCCGTTTGTTTCAACAAACAGTCCTTCTTGTCCATTATGCAATCAATAATTTGCTTCTGAAGTGGTTTTTATCGAGCGAATTCCTAATTTTGTAAAACACTTTTTTACGGCATCATCGATAGCGGCCATTTTGCGACTTTTACCGAAGGCGTTATGCATTACGCCCTCTGATTGGCTGTTATAAAAATAGTTATCGGGGAAAACCATTCTTGTTTATAGACAGTATTGCGGGCCGTACAATTTGTAAGATCCGACTTTAGTGAGATTGTATGAAAAGACACATGCCAAGAAAAAAACATCAATGTCACTGTAAATAATACATCAGAAAGCTAAGAATAAATAGCATAGTAGCATTTAGTACTCCTTTATTTGCTTTTGTGGAATAAAACATGTTTCAAAAACTTATGTTGATAACTGATTAAATTTGTACGTGTGATTGACATCTCTTAGGGCTACTTAACATCTGTGAATAACACCGCGATCAATTCCGTACGAAGTCTTCCAACAAATAAACGTGGTACGACTTTGAAATGATACGAAATCACCAACATCCGCTTAAAAGCGGGAAATCGGGAAACAAAAACAGTGATTTTATATGACCTATTTATGTCTTCGCAATATGTTTCCAGAGCAATATTCTTTTTCTAAAAAATACAACCATACAATTCAACTCTTAACAGACCTTGAATACCATGCAAATACTACACATATATTTATCGAAGTGTTTGTGCAAATGTTTTAATTAGTACAGTCTGTCAAAATCTAAAAAAACACACACCACAAATTGTTGTAACAGTTTTATTGCGCAATTTGCCCCAAAAGCTTTGTTTTTGGGGTGCCAAAATAGACCAAAACTGCCATTTCTGATTTTAATAAAAGTACATATTTTATACGAAATTATGTTTAACCATGAACATTGCACTCAGATTGCGGTTGAAAAAGTGCTGTGCTGCAATATGATATATTTGACAATCGATTTTATTAAATAAAGTTAACTTGCGACTTTTTTGTATTAGAAGACACAAACGAAACAGAACACTTTAGTATATATATATATATATATATATGCCTTAACAAAGGTTTCGTTTCAATAAACACGCTTTTTTGCAATTCTGCCATGTTTATGGGGTCGCCGAGAACGTTGACCCGATATTTAAATTGGTTTTGGAAATGCGTAAGGGGTGACGTCACAGCTTTAAAAAGCGATCGTATTTTTTTAATAGAACTCTCATTGTTTTCATCTGTTAAAACACGTTTATATGTATATATAACTTTTAACTTTCAAAAAAGCGTGTTTATTGAAACGAAACCTTTATTGAGGCATCTCAGTGCCATTAATACCCGTTTGGACAGGACATATTAAAGTACAATTTTACAAGGTTGTTGTTTGAAAAATATTTTAGCTACAATTAAAAGAGCTGGGCAAAGTACCACCACTATGTTAGAAATACTTTTTGTTAAAGAAATATATTTTATTTAATTGCTTAGTGGTGTTTAAAGCAAGAAGATTTTTTCCCGAAATATATGTTGTCTCTTTGTTTGCATTCTATTAGCATTGCAACATATATCAAAATTTAAAAAGGCACAGGACAAAAGAATTCACATGAAATCCAAATGTCAAAGTAAGAACAAATATGTGATGCGTAATTTAAAGAAAAAGAAGATTATCCAAACATTTACCGCCTTGGAATGGTCAGTCGGGAAAAGGAACGACTGGAGTGTTTAAAACGGTTTTATAGAGCTCTCACCTCGCATTTCCTGGGGGATTTCTCAAATGCAAGCAATACAAATAAAACCGTTCTATTTGAATGAAAAACAATGAAAGAATTCCAAGCGCTGTCGTTTTTTGTGTTATTACTACGCAAAGTAGTGACCTCATTGAACAGTTGTGTCCACATAGTATTTAGAAGTCCATCAAACGAAGTACACGTAACAATCGTTATATGACGAATTAAATGACAGCATAGATTACACGGGAGATTTTTTACGACCGTAACCTTTTCCTCGTCTTAATTATTTTTAGAGAAATATAAGAATAGCATCCAGATTACATTAGGTCAAAAAGGTTTCACTTGATACTGTTTATGAGGACAAATGGACACTTTTGAGCCATTTATATCATAATCAAATGCATTTTGCTAGTTCAAACTTATGTGTAAAAATATTAGCAATCTGGCTCCGATTGCATTTGATTAGCAAAAGGAAACTCACCTCTGTAAGGGTATTTGAGTGTCTGGTGACTAAATGGTGAAGTATTGTGACAAGCCAATGGTCAAATTGCACTGTTTCAAGATTTTATTAAAGTTATTATTTTATAAACAAACCATCCACCACCTTAAAGATGGATTTATCACAAAATCACATTTCATTTAACCATGTGCCCCATTTGTCGATGAGGACTACTGCACAATGCAGATCAACAGTCTTCTTGCTCGTATGACAACTTTAACAGGAGCAGATGGTAAATGCGTCTAAAGAATTATTTAAGAACGACTCACTCGTAAGTTAACCGCTTTTTACAACCAATTGCCGATAATAATACAGTAATACGGTGAGGTTAATTACTGTCCTGCTCAAATGAGGTAATGCTTAAAAAGCATTCTGATTACATTGCTTTTTTAACGGAAATTGAGTTGATTTGTTCTGTCCTGAGTTGTCTGGTTCAGTGGTCAAGATACAAAATTGAGAACTACGTTTTTTTTTTATTAATCCATACATAATAGTACAAAGAATGTGTTAATAATAAGTTGAAACTGAGTCAAATATGGACAAAATTGGTGATTGCATTATCTGGCAAAATATGCAGTTGTCCTTTGCTTTATGATGCGGCTGGCTTGAATTGTATATTGTAAGTAAAAAAGAAAAGACTACCCACCTGGACATTATACAAGAGAAACTAATGACATCCCCATATTAGGGATATACCAGAATTTTGATTAATTAGGCCAAACTAAGAAAAGAAATTTAATGGGCAATGCAGCATGATGTTTTAGCATATGAAAACGTTCACCCTTTCAGCGGATAGTGACATGGGCTTTGTTCAAGTTGTGCGACTTGTCTGTATACGTTTGAAGCACCAACAAGAACAGTCCCTTGAAAATATGATTGACAACCCTTTATTATAAGCACAAGATTTAAAAAAATAAGGACAACACCCTTTTTGAAAATAAGTATACTAAACTCCTTTTAAAGAAATGAACAGCTATGATGGTTAAGAGGTATAGGTAGAAATCTTATAATTAACGTTGTGTTGTATATATTCTAAAGATACAGTCCACCATTTTCATGCGCGCCTGTGACCGATCGGTTATAGTCTTTTATTTGTAACTCATCAGGCCGTTGCCGCGTTTCAATATGGCCGAGAACTTCTACATTGAAAAGGCTTCCAGATGACCTATGGATCTTCCCAGACACAAATCTGAGGTCTACCTCAACCCATCATTAGCTGGACGTCACCAATATTACAATTATTTTGTAGATGCGATGGAAAAGGAAGCAAAGACAAAATAAAAATGATCTATCGATCCAAACTTGCTAATAAATATGTCCTTTCTCGCAAAATGGCATGAATACAATGTGCAACCATGTGAGATTATGACTATTATACTACTGGTGAACATATTAGTAGACCACATGTGCAATTAAGCCGTTTGTGCTTTAGGTCTATGCGTTTAAAGCAGACAATCAAGAAACTAAAAATAAAAAAAATAAACGACAACAAACTTTTTTGGCCCTAGTTATTTGAATTCTTTAAAACATCTTCGAAATGGATCAATTACATTAACATTTAGAGAAAATACAATTCTTAAAAACACATAGTTATTTAAAGCTCATTTATATGTCTAAAACAAAATTACATCCTGTAAAGCTGTAAATATCAAAATACGAATTCAGGCTTTTGCGTGTAAAACCAAAATGTATTCTCTGTATTTGCAATATGATATGTCTGGCTCTTTAATCAGAAGGAAATGGTCCTGTTAGATAGTAAACAATTGTGTCTAGTAACAAACTGGAAAAAGACAACGACAGGCTCACAGCCAATATGCATTCTTTCCAGAGGATAGCGTAATAATTGGGTTTTGGCGAAACCAGACAAAGCAGTATAAGATTAATGAGAAGAATATATGACGTATTGTTTATAAGGACTTGTGCACTATTAACAAGCGACGATATGTTTATATAGTTTACACGAATGTTACATATAGATAATATAATGCAGGTACATGACTTATGAACAGGCTGCTACTATTATTTACACTCTTTTCATCGTCATTTTTACTTGATTAGAAATTAATATAATTAACTATCAACAGTTTTGTTTAGTCCTTCAAATGGAAATGATACTTTCCTCTCTTATAGGTTACATCTGGGGACATTATCCTTCAATTAAGCCATAACTTATCAAAGAAACTCTCTTGTATTTAAGCAGCTCATCAGGAAGTGTGAATTTAGAGCTCGGTAAAACCGGTTTAAACTCCCCAGTAGGTCCTTTTTGTCGACTAACATTTTCAAGGCTGTAACCGTTGGGTTTTCTCTTGATATTTAATGACTCTTCACATATTTGACTTTTACATTTGGCTTTGCCATGTGCCTTTTCAAATTTTGGTATATGTTACAATGCTCATAGGACTTTGTTATATTTCTTTATTCTGAATAAAAGTTTTAAAGAAAACTTCGGATATCCAATATAGGAATAGGTTTTGCTGGTATAACGTTAGTAAACGATTGTCTTGTATTTACTGTATTTACTAACCCCTAATGGAGGTACTTACTGGAAGTTTTCTTGCTTTGATAGGATGTTTTATTTAAACTGTGTTATCTTTGAGAAAAAAAAACATGTGGAATTGCAAGGTCGGAGCTCTTCCTAAACCGATTACAGCACTTATTTTGCCGACTGAACTTTCCAATGCCGTAACTGTTTTTAGTTGCATTATTCCTTGTGTCTCATTTTTGTCGCTTGTAGTTTTAATTTGTGTATTTCAGGGTTTGTCTAGTGCTACTTCAAATTTTGTTTTATTGTAACCTCACTTCTAGAAAAAAATACCGACTAAACTTGTTAATTTGCAAAGAAAGACCCCAGACACATATCTTTGTAGCATTACCAGACCACCGCAGTAAGTTTATTGATTTTTATTTGAAATAGTTCTAAAAGGACCTTGTTCTATAATGTACATGAACAAGCATAATAACAACCAGCAAAATTGCGACATGAAGAGTATGTAAACTGTTACCACAAAATTGTTAGTGTAGGGAACTGCATTTTCAAATCACATTGTTAGCAATTCCTGTGGTCAACGTCATAATTTTTACCTCACACAATCTAAAGCTGTCGTATGGATGAAACTACCGGATATGATTACAGATACATAATTATCAGAACGGTTTTAAGGATTGTTTCAATACATGTACTATTATCTAGTGCGGCAAATTGTGTTAATGGAATTTAATAATGAAGAATTAATTTTTAAAAAATTTGAAGTGCACTATTATATGAAACGCTTTTGGGGGGGGATAAAGTCCTGTCAATGACCTCATTTATAGACAATTTAAGGTAGAACATGTGATATCATTTATACACAATTTAAAACTAACACTGACATCATAATCGCGTTATGTGTTACAGGCAAAACAGAACAGCATTATTGAGAACAATAAAACTTTCTGCCGGTTTGTAATATGATATTTCTGATGCTCAATATATTCGTTAAACATAGAATCTCCTAACAATGAACGATTATAGAGTATTATTACGAGTCTATACATAATGTGCACCGATGCCGAAAACTTTGCAAAGATCGATCTTTTTGAAAATCCAGAATTGTTAAATGTATTATTGTTAAGTACAGTGTACTTTACATTAGTCATGTGCTCCTTAAAAGACCGAACCTAAAACGTCTCTAAACGAAAGGCTCGTTGTCTCTCCGTTCATACCAGCTTATAAGTCTCGATAGTAATGAAAAAGGTTTTATTTTATATAAGCACATGCCATATTAACGTAAATATAATAATGACAGCATACGATGTAAGGTGTGTATAGAAATGAAATGTGTAGGAATACATACACATTGTCAAATGTTGCATGTAGTCCACACAATTCCTTCTGTTAGGGCAGAGTTCGAAAGTGTCTTGTATATATGCTGCTTCGTGTTTTCTTATCAGTACTGTCAACGGTATGCAGCGTTTCAAGTGTGTTTCATATTTCTTGAAATAAAGACTTATGTAGCAGCCTTACTAAATATTAAAATGTTATAGGTTTTATATGCTGGCAATCTTTTGAATTTGTTTTGCTTACGTACCTTAATGTTACCAATTATAATGTACACGTGTGATGCATTTTGTTCGGCACATATCCCTCTCGGAGAAAAGAAAATGTACCTAATTTAAATATATAATGGTTGGCAACGATTTATTACAGCAACAGTGAGATTTTCGTGGAATTTTAACTCATTTTAGTAAAGATGAACTCTCAAGCCATCATACCAGACAATTAGTTCATTAAAGTTAATTAACTTATAATCCTACCTATCGCCAGCTATGGGAAACACTTTTTTCTCAGGCTTTCACTCACTAATTATGTGAACATTGTTTGTCAATTATCCACTTATAAAAATAAAACAAGTTTCAGATTACAGCAGTTTTAATATATGTATCTAATTCAAAGGAAAATTCAACCATTTATTGTCAGACTGAGTTGTTTGTTTTTTTTTTTCTGACAAAAAACTGTGACCCGGGAACAAAGGCATGTCGCTTTAAATTCAACGTTTTCTTTTGAAGACTTGGTTTTGGGGCGGTGTTGCATTGTGAGGTATGAGGAAGCTGGATTTTAGGAGCACATATGATTGACCCTGCATAACATTGACTCGCGGTCAGTAATTCATGCCTGGAAAAAAGAAGTGCGCGTACAGAACAAATATATATGTATAAGAAGACTAGACGCGTCAATTGTGTCCAGGCCTGCTTAAAATGTTAACATTTATATTGTTATCTGTTAAAAGTGGAAGTTCATTATATTGTGTAATTCAGATATGCATTAAATGCAGATTTAGGAATGAACAATGCCGCACACTTACATCACTCACTGACTAGAAGAAAGAGTCGAAATAGGGAAGTAACTCCTGTTAGAACAAATGCTCCACTGGCTCTGTATATCTACTAGGCCGATACATTTGCGATGCTATTTATGACATCCCGCGCTAGGCCATACTGTGCCAGGTAATTTATGGCAGAGGTCATTTGTACCCAATGTACTTAGGTCGACTCCACTGCTACGTATGGGCATAAATTTAAGACTTCAGTTAAAATGCAAACTCATATAAAAATGTTTACTGAATAATTATTAAAATGGTTTTTATTATCGGATGTTAGTACATCTGATATAACTGTTGTCCTAATGTATAATATAGGGCCTATATTTTAGTAGAGGCATTTTTTTGCAGCTGAAGACCTGCCTACTTGTTTTACTACGAAATAATTTGGACCATTGTTTGCACACCTATAATCAAACTTACACTGCCAAAACAGCGTTTCCCAGCGCTTTGATTTTCACTTGCCAAGCAAAATTTTAACGGATAATAAGAATGGAAAAATAGCAAAATGGAATGCAGTTTTATGTCTTATTTTAAGTTTCAGTCTTTGATATAGTTAACATAGGCAATGGCTTTTTTGAAACTATGCAAAGACTGAAAAGTGAACACTTACCTAGTAACAGGAAAAAATATTATTAAGCGGTTGAGATTCCGGATTAGGGAATCGTCGTATGCATGCCTGGTACGTGTTTGCCTGGCAAAGGTATGTGATTGATTTGCACGACTTGAATTTGATCGCGTTTGTCAAAGTTAGACTTCATTTGGGTTCTTTCATTTGTGTGATTGTGTTATTTGAGCACATTCTCTCGTATGGCATATCATTCACTTATTTATTGACAAGAATTGTAATGCATTGCTTTCATTTCTGATAATTGATTGGATGTTTTAGTAAACACTTTACGAATTTGTTTATACTAGCACATCCGCATTGAAATGAAATTTAATATTGTAAATAGTTAAGAAACCTCGATTGGGAAATTATATTAATGCACGCCAAAGGCTAATATACAGGCACGTGTGTGTTCGCCTTAATTTGGTCTGTTTAAGTTTGATGTGTTGTGTTGTTTGCGTTGATTAAATTTGACCAGATCTTGTCTTTGAAAATGACTTTTTAATCATTTTTGCTCAGCTCAGAAAGGTTTTCAAACGGTCTTGTAAGATTTGATTTTCTTTGGTTTGGTTTAGTGGAGTTCAGCTGGGGAACTTTGCTGTGTTTTTATTGGATAATTTATCGGTTTTCAGTAACTGAAATTTCTACTAGAACTCTACTTGTATGTTTGCATTGGGTCCGATTTAACGAGATCAAATTGACGTATAGGAAAAGTTGTTTTGTTGCTGCATTACCTGCGCATGCTTATGTTGTGTAGTAGGACACGAGACAACTGTCTGAGCAACACCACAGGGGTACCGCGGGTAAGCTGCGCGACCACCTACATGTATAAATGTTTCAGCTCCATACCAGACTCTAATCCTTAACGACTTGCTATTCTGCTGGGATTAACGTAGATTTCCCACTTTTTCCTGAAGGTAAAACATGTCAATCTCTTGTCCGAGCGTGTATTTGGTTACATGTATATCCTGTAAAACTATTTGTGGGCAAAATGTTTGCATGACTTGTACATACGGAACTGTGGTTCGAAATAAATTGTGTCTTGGGGTAAAATGTTGAACCATGGCAAGAGTAAAGTTCAAGAAATTATTTTCTCCAATTCTTAAAACATGTAAAACATTTAAGATAAAACTCTAATAAAAACCCACGTATTATTTTTGTCAGTATAGAGGAAATAAAAAAATGACTGCGACAGACTGGTCTGTTTACAAAAGAAGTTTATCTTTAATATGTAACTCGACACATTGCCGGTGTATTAATTTCTTAATTTGTGTTTTTGCCGAAACCTGCTTTTGTATTAATGAATCTGTATTAATCTATAAAATCTAAAAATGGTAATATTCTTAAATGCCAAATCTAACGATAAAGTCTGGCTATTTCTATCTTTTGATAAGCAACTATTTTAGATTTTTACATCCCCGTTGATAAGTCAGTGACAGAAAATGCTGACTTATATTTTGATTGCCTTGTTTGTGTTATTTTCTGTAAGTTGAATTATTAAAATCTATATTTTAATATTCACTGGTGTAACATAATTGATACAGAGATAAAAAGTAAACAATATATCCCGATAGATTTTATTCAAAACAATAGTCACTTAAATGATTAAGTCTTGAGGAAACTGTTGTAAATGCCAGTTTCGATGTTAATGTTCAGTTTATTTTCATTTTACTTAAGTTGCTTGAGATTTGTTTGGTTTCTGATTTGTTTTCGTATTATTCTGATAGGACTGGAGTCCAGATTAAAATGATGTTTTCATCTAATGTGTTTCCTCTCCAAAAAGGTCTTGCTCTTTCAATTTAAATTGATGTATTTTGCTCAAATCAAATTCTACCATTCCCTCACATTGTATTATCTTTCAAAGTAATTTTCTTAGCTTAGTTGCTATGAGTTTTTTTCTGGGAGACGAAGATACAATATGCTCGAATATACGTGATTGTTATGTTTGCCATTTGGTTTCTGTATTGATTCTGGCACTGTATGATAAGATTAAACGCTGAATTACTCGCCAAATTAGCTTATGAAAAATAAATCCACACCTAATAACAATATTGCAGCTCTTTTGAGATGGGTATAACATGGACTTCCTAATAAGTGCGGCTTAATCTGCCACGAGAGCACGCTCAGCAGTTGGCTATGCAACCTCAAACAGTTCATTTATTGACATGTTCGGGCAGGCAGACGGTAGCAATTAAAAAATGGCTTAATGTAATTCACCAAGTAAAAGCTCTAGTCTCATTAGAAAGTTCACTAGTACGAAAAACTGGCATGTTGAGCTATTTCGTAAGTCCTAAGCATATAGTTCGGATGTACTCACACTGGTTGAATACATTAAAATATCATAAACAAAGTTATGTATACTTTTTGTAAAAACTGCTCACACTAAAATGTTTGGCTAATTGCCTTTTTAAGAGTTAACTGTTAAGAGTTAAGTGTTTTCTAATACAGCAGCGCCCATGAACATTTGCAGATATGTAAAGAGAGCAATAACTTGTGTTTAACTCTTGGAAAAGGCAATTTGTCGTAAATTTGATTGTGAGAGGGTTTTTTTAGAAAAAATATAATAAATACAGTTCCATCTGGAACACTTTACAACGACGTTATGTATATCATGTATGTGTCTTATTTTAAAAGGTCATGTTATTTCCTATTTATTTGTCTTTATATCTTTATATCTTGCGATGTCCCTTTTAAACATACATATTCCAGCTACACTGAATCAACACTAAATATCCTGTTCAATTCCTGCTTTGTCAAGTGGCTTGTGGACACAACAGGATGCTGTATTGATTTATTAATGGGAACAACTAATGGCACTGTCGGATAGTGAATTACAACCGGAATAAATTAATTCAAACACAATCGCTTTTAACAGAAGTGTAAATTGTAAACACAAAATGCATTTTATAAGTGATTGCATCAAAAACTGAGAGAAAAAAAAATTAACAGACAGCTTTTGAACTAAATAAACATGACGATTTTATTAGAAATAAAGCAAATATGCATAGTCATAACTTGTAAACATCGAGAAGGACATCTTGATTGTCTGATGATATTTTACATAGATTGCTTCAGGATACGGTTAACTTGACATCTTTACCTTATTTAGGACTATATTTGTGTTGATGTAGCATGCTTTCTTCCCATTCTTTGACGATGGATTTAGGGATACACTATTAAAGATATTTTAAATTGATTTTCTTCATGTCGTGTTGGGTTTCGTTTAAATTATAGTCACTACAACTGTTAATGTTTATACTGAATGATTGGGTGAAATCGCTTTTTACTTTCAACATAAACAGAAAATAAGTTGCAGATTTGTTTGTTCGAAATTGTTATATTGTGTTTGTCCAATATGTCTGTTTTGAGGTTGGCATGTTTTGTCATATTGTTTTATTTGTTAAATTTAAAGTCCGGCTAAAATGAACAATCTTATAATGCAGCCTTAAAATTACATTGTCGCTTGAATATTTACTCGACTACGTGTAAGTCATCTCATCAATAGTTCAACCCACTTTGACTAAGCAATTTAAACGGGAAAAAACGTTTAATCAACTATTTTTAAATTGGCCTTAACATAGGGAAAGGAATAATTATCTTTATTTACTATCAGGCACAAACTTAATACGTTTCTTTCTGTGAAATCCGGCTCGATTCATTCATCGCTTTAGTCCATACTGATAGTGGAGCACTGACCCACTACTATGTTAACTTACTGGCGCACCGGATGTCATCTGGAGTACCTTAGCTTATTACAGTTGTTTTCCGCTACCGGGACTCGAATGATCTCGAGAGATCTCTGGAAAGTTGTCGTTCAATACTAAGAACAACTAGAGAGTTGTGCCAGATACATTTTTGAAATGACATTACGGAACACGGTAAAGAATGTTTCACGAACATATCTTTGTTTAATCCCTATTGACAAATGTTCACTTGGGGCAAATAAGTTTCATTGATTTATTTTTATTGTTTATTGGGTTTATCATCCCGCTAACAGTATTTCAATTGTCTGGAGACGGTGTCTACTTGAAGCTAGTTTAGTGCTTTTTTAAACGTGAACATGTTATGGACACATGTCCTGATATTACACTTCATAATATTAAACTTGAACAATCGTTTTGCTTTGAATCCGCGACCGTTGACGTCCGTTTACGTTCCTTTTTATTACATCGTAACGACCAAAGTGTTAATCTTTTTAGCTACTGGTGGTCATTAAAAGGAAAAACCTAAATGTTTCTCGTTAACAATCAGTGATTCGATCCCGAGCCGACGGATTGAGAAACCTATTCCGTAACCATTGAGCTAAAGTGTCGACTCCCTAACAGTTATGTTGGGTATTGGTTATATAAACAGATTGCTTATGCATATAAATGGCTGACTAATGCCCGTAACAACCGCTCTCTTTGAATAAGATATAATTTATGATGAAATTAAACATGTAAAGAATATTGAAAATATGTTTCGAACGATAATGGTACATGTTTATCCTCGACGAGATCTCAGAAACGAGCGGGATTCGAACCCTTTCCGACGGAGCAAGACGCCTATTGCCAGTCACCACTTGGCTAAACTGTCAACTGCCTTACGCAGTAGTTAGGTATTTGTTAAATACATACACACACAAATTGCTGTGTATATTAATGATAGGCTGATCAGAGTTACACCTAACAGCCACGTATGCTTAATTATGGTACACGTAAACCTCAGACAAATGTCTAAGTAAACCTTCTGAGTACCAAATGTCAGAGATTTTACATCTGCGACTCTTCTCAATCCGCCGTGGGAGACTCTTTCCTAGCCACTAGGAATTGCTTATTACTTCGTTTGTAAGATATAACAAGAATATACCATTACAATTGAACGGTTCTCTCCATCGATCCCTCTTCTAATCTTTTTTTTTTATGACAAAATAAATTCAATTTACAGATCAACTTAAAGATCGTGTTTATTTAACAAGATGCAAAGAGAAACAATTCGCTGAACTAACATGTTTGTTTCGCTGACATCGTTGGCTGTGTATTCTAATAAACAGCTGATAAAAGGCATTCATCAATCTGTTTTATTGCATTAATGTAAGCCGTCTGAATACAGTATGCCAACAACATAACTTTAAAAAAGAAATTAATGTTCTGGTTGTACAATAAAAAAAGCATAATTCGCATATGTTTTATGACTATGTATAATAATTATACTTGTATTTATAGAATGAATACATAAAATATCTTAATTTCAAGTAGTATCTTAAATATGCGTCTATAAGTTGCATTTTGAAGATCTAAATAAACACATTGCTGCAAAAATTGTATAGATAAAAGTTAGACTTAATACCTTGTTCTGGATTGTCCATTTTGTTGATAAAACATGTAACGCAAAACATATTTGTTTCTTTTAATATTTCCTTCTAGTAACATATTAAAATATGTTAAAAGATTTCAGATATGCACCAAGAAAATGGTTCAAGACTTTATTTCAATTTAGTAAAAACCAATAAATTACTATTACAAACACATATGCTTTCATATTTTAATTGTCAATCGTTTATTTTTTGTTTGATTTTGCTTAAAAGTATGTATGCTTTTGTTTAATGAAATATCCTTCAGTTCTGAAACATCTTGACACCAATGACGAAAGAAGCAATTAACCATATACACATGTATACCAAACGTGTATACCAAATATTACCTCTCGGTAATAATTTAAACTCAACTCACTGTGTTGCTAATTTGTTACTTCTCGGCCCCTCACCGCGTGGGCTCGAGTCCCGGTCGGGGCGAGAAGTTCCATGTGGAGAAGATTCCAGCCAACCTGTTATACCCATGCATAGGTCTGGGGATGTCCTTTACCAATAACTAGCCTATGACCATAATTGTGTCGGTGCGATGTAACAAAAAAAAACACAACCACTGCAATGACATTTTCAGGTTATAGATTTCATTCCTTTGATCTTTATCGAACCATGGTAATGGTACGCAAAACCGAAATATAAAATAGCAACTTGTTGATTTAGCAGTAGGTGCTCACTTGTGCTGATATCTGGCTAAACTAGAAATGCTAACTAATACAAAACATACAATATAAAATACACCGTTAAGAATTTACCTCTTGGCTTGTAAACAGAATTGTGAAATTGAATGTTCACGTCTGTCCATTTTACCACGAGACGCAAAAAACAGACATTTGTCAGTTAAATGACGTTGAGATATTTGCAGTGTGAACGGTACATCATTGGTGTTTTGCGTTTTAATTTTACATGTACGATGTAAATAATTCGCTTATGCATTTAAAATGCATTGTGTTTTTGACATCAATTTCATACACTCATGTATAAAGCATTAAAGAAAAAGCTTTTTTGCTTAAGCAACAAAATAAATGAAACAGAAATATTTTAATGCAATTTATACAAGTAACTAAGTCTCTGCTGTGGAAAACCTCAACTTTTTATCTCGGTGGCGATTTGCTTTAGGCGAACTTTAATTAAACTTTAATTAAACTAAATTTAAAAAAGGCTGATCTTTATTACCTGCTCCTTTCAAAAGTTAATGCGCTTTTATTGGAACCTGTTTTGCTTTGGCATATAGTCCGATAGTTTATTGTTGTCCATTGTAAACTACAAATGATCGATGCCAAATCCTTATTAATAACTGCTTCAGTAGAACGTCCATTAGCATACAATAATGAATTGCTATATTGTTATCACCGATGTCCTAATGAAAAAGGAATATGGAATATGGAAATAATAACGACAAAGCAAATGTGATTCATACGAATAGTAATGAATCTTTGCTGTTTTACGCCAATGACTCAAACAAAATTCAGTTATTATATTCAGTGATATTTATATGAACTGCTTATACATGCATGTATAATATCTTCCGATACAAAGGCGTCCATGAAGTTTTCATGGACAATTATTTCTTCGCTAGTGATCATTAAAATAGGGATGACTGATCTGCCGTTGCGTCTGTATAAGTGTTTCACACGACGTTAATACGATACCTTTACTGTTGCTGTTCATTGTCACTTCAAGTCAGCACCTTTATTGTTCTTCAGCTTTCACGTTTCTTTAAACTTTTATTGACATAGACAAGTTGGTAAAACTTTAACCCGGTCTGCCAGCATGTGGCATCGAGTTGCTAAGGATTCACAGTTAGGCTACGCATTGTTTACAAGCCATTTAATTAGAGAATTATCGCAAATGTTTGTCTTTATAGCAGGTGCTTGGAAACGAAAACAACTTTTAAATTTCTTTGGTTTGCTTTGAATTCGCCAAGCAGTTACATACAGTGTTAAATGATAACATACTATAACAAATGATCATGTTAAGTTTGTCGTTTTGTTCGTAATAATAATATGCCACCATGAACTATGTTCACATTATCAATAAATAGAAACAAGAACGTATGCTAGTGAACATTTACCGAAGATCGATGTATAAACATTTATAGTATAGTGATGCCCACTGTGTTATTGATATTGATGGAATGATCTTATCGCATTTTTCAAATTGAATATCTAATTTTCAAATACACAAACATCATAACAAAAAATCAATATCTATTGTGATCTGATATTTTGAAAACTTTATCATTCTTGCAATTATCATCAAAAAGGTCTTCAGACAAAATTTGTTTAATTTAAAGATTTTAGCACATTGAAAACGTATATGATATACATAGTCATGAACTGTACACCAGGTTAACTAAATGCAACTTATGCATAAGATGGCCTTTACTACAATGATGTGTCTTGAGGACAAGTCTCCGTACTAGAATGGGAGTTATACGCTTGATAATATATCGACTGAGCTCTTAAAAGACGACCTGCAGTAGAAGACTTACCATCGCTACTTATAACGAAATGTATCATCACTCCATTGCGCTCTTTAACGTTTCATTATAAGTTGCGTTTGAGCTTAATAAAGTCTTTACTTGTCACAAATAAAAATACGATTTTCACAGAATGAAAAGCAATGACGATTATAGGCAATAACTGAATTACAATCTGACAGACAAAATATGTTCAGCAGTAGGGAAAAAGCTACTCTAGCTTGAATTAGTGTAGTGTGCAAATTACAGCAAGGAAAGAGAATACCGTATACAATTTATAAATGATAAATATGTGTGCAGACGCTTAAAGTTTTTCATTTATAAACACTAAATGAACCCAATTATATAACATTTTAAAATTATTTTTCAGTGCACTCTACTGGCACATTCAATAGATTTCGCTTCTAGACCTTTCACTTTTATAGGAACCAGAAAGGCCAATAACAGTTTCATTCTTTTTCAGAACGGTCAATAACGTTTACATTATTATGTTTCTTCGGACTTGTTTCATTGATTCATTTTCGTATACAAATAAAAATGGTTTGCTTTTCACCTTAATCTTTAAGTGTAGATGCTGTTTGATTCTTTGAGCCTTTACACTCTCCAATTTCACTAACTTAATAGAAATATCGTATTTTCCATTTTGTTGAAGGTCGTTGAATCACTTTGGCTGTCTCGACATTAGCAAAAAGCTAGGAAGAAAATAGAATAGAACCCAAGCAGACTTTTGATTATCTTTCAATTTTAACTCCTCAAAAATGGATCATATTTAAACATAAAAAATCAATTAGAATAGGGACTCAAGTTGTTTGGAAAAGCTGTTGAGAGAATTCGAGCTTTTCTTAGGGGAAATAAATGTTAAACACTTTTTATATTAGATCCATGATTTATTATGTTGAGTGGGTTAATGCAATGTTGTTATTTTAGCAGCCAGCACGCTTGAACGAGCGTTTCCAGATAACTAAAAAATGTTGGAGAACACAAGACCAGCACCCATTTATTTAAACAATGAATAAGGTTAGCATTTGGTTAATTTTAACTTGGCTAGTTAACCAAAGGGGTAATCTATTTCTACAAAGGCAGTTAACTGTTTTGTTACTCAACCAAACTGTTTAATTTTAACCTTAAGTAAAATTAACCAAAGTATCATACAATGCAACATTCTAATTGGTTCTGCTAAATTAGCGGCCATTTTTATATGTGATGACGGTTACAGTTAACCAAAAATGGTTAAAATTGGAACCGGTTGAATTAAAGAAAACATTTATACAATAGCAAACCAGAAAGTGAACCAAAATGTATAAGGTAACCAAACTTCAAAAATTTGATAGAACAGAACAAAACTGTTTTTATACAATTGACCACAGGCCATAATAGTCGGTTGTTTTAATTTTTTGTATAAATGCTATAATTTCTATTCTAAATCTTTACCCTTAAGCATTCATCCCGGTTTTTAACTAAAATGTTATTCACATAGTTTTTTCATAACACAAATAATGGTATATAAATAACATTTTTTTAGAAATGATTGTACTATATATCATGTGAAAATCAACATTTTACTAGTGTTTGTAGATTTTGACATTTATTTTAACAGTATCATAATTATCAAAATTGTTGACAGTTTGTATAAGTTATAGCCCGTTTAATGATACTAAACGCTTCATATCAATTATCAGGTGTCAAATTTAAGCTGAAATAATGAACAATGAATTGTTTTATTTAATAATGGCTATACTTAATTAAAAGACGCTCGTATATTTGTACATGTTTATGTGCGCGCAATAAGTCTAAATAATGGATGAAATATTAGAAACTTGTCAACAACAAGCAGCCATGTAACGTTACAATATGGTGTCAAAGTGACACTCTCACGTGAAAAGTCAGTAAAATACCGCGTAAGCAGTCCTGAGTCCCAACTAAACCGTATGATAATTTTGATACAATCAATTTAACTTTCATAGTAAATGCTTAGGATATGTGTCACCTTAAAAACAACAATTCGGTGAAACTAAGTGATACTGGTTTAATAATTGGCTTAAAGATCATGTCAAATGCATGTTGTTTGTATGTTTCATAAAAGTACCACACAGATCATACTAGACAGAACATGGCGCTGTTTGTGCGTGAATGTGTGCGTGTGTACGTTTGTGTGCGCACATGCGGACGGATGCATGTCTATATGTGTGTGTATGCGCGCGCTCGTGTGTTTGTGTTTGTCGGCGTGTGTGCGTGTGTGTGTGTGTGTGTGTGTGTGTGTGTGTGTGTGTGTGTGGTGTGTGTGTGTGTGTGTGTGTGTGTATATGTGTGTGTGTATGTTGGGTGTGTGTGTGTGTGTGTGTGTGTGTGTGTGTGTGTGTGTGTGTGTGTGTGTGTGTGTGTGTGTGTGTGTGTGTGTGTGTGTGTGTGTGTGTACGTAGGTGCTCGAAAAAAAAGATTTAGTCTCATCGTAAGGCTTGAGTATTTATATGTATGTTGATGCAGAATGACATCTAGATATGTTTGCTAATCTGATATGATCTTTTTAGTGAAAATGAGATTCATACACTGGCTCTGTTGCAATTTTGTTGGTGTGGCGGCAATTCTCTACAATGTTTTAGTCAAAGTGTTATTCAAGACTTTATTGTTACATTAACAATCTTCTCACTTTTCAGTCAAATGGTGTCTAGTAATATTTTCTAACCTGCATTCGAGTCTGTATTATATTTATTATTTTTTGCTGTGTATATTTAAATGATGGATCAATATTGCAACTGTGTTCTTTACCCGAAGTAATATTTTACTGGGAGTGGGGCATTTTGGTTTTGATGTTGTCGTTATGAGGCATTTGAATGATAATCTGAAGTGTCATCTTAAAAATGGGACCTCTACTAAGATAAAATCAACCATGCCTCGCGAAATACTTTCTAGGAACACGCCTATGTTAAAGGCATCATTATGTACATTCCCATTTTCTAAGAACTTAAAGAACAATAATATTTCTTCTCTGTAACATAGTGTTCCTATTAAGGTTACATTGCGCACATGGTTCGCTTTGTTTGTATTCAAATATGTAAAAAGCTGATTTTTTTCTGACAATTGTTTCATTGATAATAGCCATAAAGTTGAAAATATAGAAACAACTTTGATGGCTAGGAAGCGGAAAAAAGGGGAAAAAAGACCTATATCTCCAACAGAATTTCACAATAACATTTGCATTTAAGAGCAACTAGACAACTCCGTCTTTGAAAATTGTGAAAGTCATGTTTTAAATTAAATTCAATCTGCATACAGTGTTAACAAGATTGTATGGATGAAAGACGAAGAAAAAATGTCGCGCTTCTGAAAGAAGGGATTATGCTCTTTGGGGAGCAGCTGTTGCAGCATACGATTGAAGCATTAGTTAGAAGGGGTGTCTCGAAATTAAATGATAAACCTGTGAGAAACTTCATTAATTGACATCACATTGGCATTTAAAGCAAACACTGATGACAGTACCCTTTCCGAGAGAGCACATTGAAAGCGAATTGAAAGTCTTAACATATTTAATTATTTACAGTTAATAAATTATTCAAGTATTACATTTCATGGACAGCACAGCCTTTAAGAGACAACGTTTATGACAAATTTAAAGAAGATGTGACCTTTTAGCACTTATAAGGAACAGAATTCTATTTTTCCACCAAAAGGGCATTATGTTTATACGTAATCGGATGCGTCTGGCTCTGATTTGATAAAAAGAGGAAAAAACTATCCACTTGAATATAATAAGTATCTGGTAGCTTAATGGTAAGCTATTACGGCGGGTCGACTAATCATAGCGAATGCAAGACATTTTAGTAAACGTTCTTTTCAAAACCAGACACAACTGTAAAGGATAAAATGAGAAAAATGATAAGACACCTAATTTGCATATGGTGATGAGGACAAAAGCACTTTTCATTAACGACAAATAGTTTAAATTTCTCAAATAACTTGTATATGTGAGTCGGAATAAAGGGGTCGCAGCTACTGTTAAATTCAATCTGTTTATTCTTTCCAATTCGATTTTGAACCCTTGTGATTCAAAATGTCTTCAAGTATAATAGCTTTCTATTTCGTTTTCTTTTAATATTGACTGACCGTAACATGATTACTTAACATTTACAATCTAACTCGATTTACACCTTTGCAAGTACCAAATATACGAAGTGCTTGTTTTGTATAAATTATTCAAATTTAAACACTTGTACTGCGGTTTGCATCCATATTTTATGATGTTATTATTGTATTAGTCATAAAGTTACTTAAAAATCTTAATGGACTTAATGTATCTTATTCCACGGCTAGCATCTACTGTTAACTATCGTGATGAAGATGTTTTGTGAAAAATATTGCTTATTATCTTTATAACCCTGTCAAAAACATTTACTCTGGATTATAATAGTTGTTGAGTGTATTACTCTGCTGCAGCTGTGTTTATAGCCAGCGATGTGAGGTACCACGCAGCTATTTTCTTAAGTTAGGTAACATTATGTGCGCAACTTATTTGTTGCAATATATCATTTGTAGATTTTAGGATAAACTTCACTTTACTTTAATCCTGGGCCACCCCAATTCGATTTATTAGCACAGCACGAATACATTTCCTAATTCCAATCACACAAATTCCTTAAGATCTTTGAATGTTTGACCGACAAGTGCAATACAAGTATTGACGACTAGTCGTGAACCGTAAGTTCGTGGCAAGAACAATTTTATTACCATGGGGACACGTTTTAATTCTCAGTTGTTACTTTGTCTAAACGTTAGGAAATCTGACACCATTGTTTATGTTGTGGCCGCAAAGGCATGGGGACATAAAAAAACCGTAAAGGATCAATACACTGCTCTTTCGTTGAACGCAATAAAGTGATAGGAATATAGCAACCTCTTTATTCTATCCAGTCCATCGACAAACTAAATACTGCAATATAATGATACATTGATTTCTTAAACGATGATGAGTTAAAAGGGTCAATATTCAACCGAATATATTTACCAGACATTATCCGCTTTTAAACATACTGAATATGTTATAGTTCTAAACCATCGACGAGGAAATAATCTACATGACGTTAAAGATAAATTTTATAAACGTATGACAAATTTTATGAGTATTGTATAATATATTAAAAATGAAAAATACAAAAGTTAGGTGTCATGCTTATTCAATGTAAAAGTGACATAGTGTGGCGAAACAATGCATAAAACGGAGTCAATCTAACAGTTTTGGGACGGTATATTGCGTGTGGTGTTGTTTTGGGTATTTAATAATTTTAATGTGTTTATTATTTGTTTTAATGGACTTAGACCTGACCTGTATTTTGAAAGTAATGCGTATGTTCTTTATTTCGAAAGAAAAACCAGTTTGCTATTTAAGTTAGTAGAACTTATGCCTAATGTCTCCTAGCAGGCGTTTCCTTTCTAAATACATAGATTTTCCTGTTGTTTGAACGGTGTCTGATTGGTTTCGATAAAAGTAATTTCTGCTTAACACATGTGCTACTTCAACTTCGACCACCTTCTACCTCCAGCGCTTTGTAAACCAGGTTAAACCATTTCATTCGGTCCTTTACCCAAATGATCACTCCAAACGGAAATTCTTGTTCTACATGTGTGTAATGTCGCGTCACAGTATTCATGTCATTTTTAGATTAACTTGTGTATCATTGTCTAATGGTACTTTTATAATGATGGTTATTCTCAAAGGAACGGTCCATATCGCTGTCTATACGCGACAAAATATAAGCCAGAATCGAGTAAAATATCCACTACTGTCTTTTTAATGATTGCGTACTTTATTATCACACATTTAATGACCTTAACATGACATATGTTCTATTTGTAATCTGTTATTGTTGCAATAATTCGAAACAATACGAGAAAATAAATGTATGTTGTTATTAGTCACTTTTGAATAAGTTTGATACACGAAGTATTTTCTTTCTGTATGTATTATAAGATAGATTGATGGTTGTTTTGTGTTATTTAACCAAGACAGTGCTTAACTTATATTCTTTGTTCACGACTAAAAGAAAATGTCGGGCATAGTGTTGTCCCTGCCGGAATCCCTACAGTCTTTTTGTAATAAACAGGAAAAGGATAAAAAGGTATTACCTCGTTAACACAGCGGTAACTTAAAACTTATTATGGTAAAATATACTGTTCTATGAAGCATATCGTTAACATGATTCCTTGCTGTAGATTTCCTAGCATTGGATACCACGTGTTGCGATTGATAAAAATTAAAATGCAATAAATGAGTAAATGTACCCAAATACAATCGATATGATCAAGTTAATGAACTAATATACCAGAAAGGAGCTAGCTGATCTAGACATTATTTGCCTATGCCTTGTAAATTCGTGCTTAACATTGATAAAATGTCAATTTGTGTCGCCACCCACTGGTTTTGGTTGTTACAAACAGACATTTGGCATGTTTTCGTTATCGTTTTCTTCTTTGTCTAGTGCCTCAGGGAAAACACAATTGCCATGAATATATCCATCAATATTTTAGTGTATTTGTAAACAGCAGAAAATAACTGAAATAAATTAGCCTCTTTTCTAAGACCTAGAATAATGACAATTATTGACAATCTTTTATCTGCTTCTTGCTTTGTAAAATCATACTTATTTATTTTTACTCATAACAAAGGTGCATGTATTTAGGTGTATCTCGAATAAACGAGAGCAAAATCGTACATCTCTTTCATCGTGAACCTAATCTGAGCCAGCATCAAGGATCTTTGTCGACGTATGCTGGTACGATTGTTGACACATTATGATGTCGTATTGATTTTTTTTAATTGGTCCCACTTGTGATGAGATTGGCTGGAAAATATTCACCACACAAAAACTTAAACTGTGCTACAACAGCTGTCAATTTTAGGTATTTTGTGAGGTGAGAGTACGAGGTTAAATTAAACAAATATACCAAAAAAAATCTTAAACGACTTAGTATTAATAAAGAGGAATATTGCGGTGATTGGAAAATATGGAAAAAAATAGTAAACATAAACCCCGAATTAAAATGAATGGTGCAGATATCAATTGAGACCTTAACTGTACAGAGAATACGAGAAAGCAAAACACACCTTGGTAGGATAACTTATTGCAGTAGCATTACCAGGCAGGCATAGTATGGTGAAGAGAAAATACTAGATACTATAACTTAAATGCAATAGTATCACCAGGCAGGAATAGTGTGGTAAGAAAAACTATTAAACACAATAACTTTAATGCAATAGTATCAGCAGGCAGAAATAGAGTGGACAAGAGACAATACTAGATACAATATAACTTTAATGCATGCAGTTATTTCACCAGGCAGGTATATAATGATGAAGAAAAAACACTAGGTAAAATAACTTGAAAGAAATAGTTTCAACTGGAAGGGCCATTGTGGGAGAAAATAAACAATACACTCGCAATTTCAATATATTCACTTATATTCAGCAAAATAAACAAGCATGAATATTGTGAAAGGACCGTAAGTGACTGAAAAGTAAACATTAACACCGAATAATTTAACGTCAATGCAACATGTATCTACAGACTGCTTTATTGCGAGAAAACTGTGCGAAATTGGATGATTAAGATATTATACCTTGAATAAATTGACTAGAATACATATACCTCGAATAAATTGACTAGAATACATCGGCTATACGCAGGCAAGTACCTGATGAAGGGTCAATACAAGAAGGTATACTAAACACAACTCCGATAAAGTCCTGCTATCTAAAGATGTGTACGAGTATATTATGAAAGGAAAGTAAACGACGAAAAAAAAAACACTCTGAAATTGAAAGACTATAAACGAACATATATTCTGAAAGGAAAGCTATTATATCAGTGATTAGAAGAAGTCAATGTTCTACAAACTGGAATATAGTATGAAGAGTTGCCTGCGAACAGTGTATTTTATTTTGGATGTAATCTGCATGAGATTTACTTTTTTTTTTGCCTTGATGGGCATAAAATTTGTTTGAACTTGGCATGTTTGCAATAGATTTGTGTTTGTTGTTTTTTCCTCGGAATAGTGGTATTAGAAACTTAATCCAAGGCCATTTAAACGCATTATGGGGTCGTTTATTATTCTTATTATGTTTAGAAGTCTATATTTGTTCGTATATTTGCCATATTTAAAAATAGAACTTTTTCCTTATTTGTTTGGATTTGTTTAAACTGTTTGCATTTGTTTATGACGTTTCTCTGGTGCGGTTTGTTTTGAAGTGGTGTGTGGATTTGTCCAGTTTCTGGTTGGTTATATAACTTGTTTCAAAGTCTAAACGAGAAATATTTGCGTTCTTAGTGCTGACCTGAAAGGAAATCTGTATTTCGTGTTTCTGTTATAAGTGAAAATACGTTCACTCATATTGCAAGTTCAACACCCTGTTATAACAGCAGTTGATATAAACTGAAACACAATTATATTGCTTATGAATTTGAGTTTAGCATAATAAAATGGAAGAGTAGTGGTATCTGCTTTAGCTTTGAGACTTACAACCGAAACTTTGTGTCTGTCTTTGCCTATTATTAAAGTCTGTAAATTAAGAACTAAGACAGGGTAGAAAAAACTTTAGCATAGAAGGTCAGTTAGTAAATAGTCAACAGATACTGTTGTATACACGACTGGGACTTGATCGTTCTCGGGAATAGTCCGAGTATCTAAAATAAACGACCTGAAGTGTCCTTCCAGGTTGGCTGTAATTATCATTATGAACTGTTACTGGAAAACGTTTCGTCGACGTTACGTTTGATAATCAAAAGTCGTTGGTATAAAGTGTCCATATTGCCGACTGACCGTTCCAAGGCGGTAACTGTCGGGTTTGCTCTTTTCGTTAATTGACTCATCACAAATTTGTTCTTACTTTTCGCTTGGCTTGCATGAGAAATACATTTTTTCTGTGCCTTTTCGGAGTTTGGTATATGTTGCAATGCTCATAGGACTTTGTCATATATTCTTATTGTTTATTTTGATAAGTCTATGGCAGCAACTCCATTATGATTAATACAGCGATGTCAACCAATTTTAGGTGAAGAATGTACCCGTACATTAGTGTAAGTTAGACTTCCGGCGCAACGCAGGTTACAAGGTCAGGTTTGATATATAATAAATCAACGAAGTCAGCCTCTCCGCTACTGGATTTCCTTTTAAAGGTCTGGAAACATAAATGTGTATCACATACAACAGACGGGGTTATTCAATACACTTGTTGCCGCATAAAACAGTCAATTTATTAATAATTAATGACAACATGAAATGAATCAATTAACATATCATGTTTATTAAATCTGATTCAAAATGTATAAATTCACTTCAATAACGATAATGTTTGTTTGGGATTGTTGGCTTCATATGCATAACAGTAAACTGAAAACATCAATCGTTTTCATTGTATGCAAATAAGCCGGTTGAATACTAAACGCCAAAACAATAAATTAACTAAACCTGTTTTGTTTGGCCCGGTTATTTAAATAAAATATGCAACATTGAATGTTTGTATGATGCGGTATTGTTGGTTTTTTTCTCTACATGTAAATAAATTAATGCTATACATTTGCGTCATTGATTAAAATATGGAATTGTAAATCACACATTATTCAATTGTTCGAGTGGAATGATGGAATTGTTTTGTGATTTTTTATTTGAACAATTTCAGTAGCAAAATCTAAATATTTAAACATGTTTAAAGATCAAACAATTAGTAATTAACAATGAATATAAATAAAAGGCTAATGTAATGCTGTTGAGAGAATTCGAGCTTTTCTTAGGGGAAATAAATGTTAAACACTTTTTATATTAGATCCATGATTTATTATGTTGAGTGGGTTAATGCAATGTTGTTATTTTAGCAGCCAGCACGCTTGAACGAGCGTTTCCAGATAACTAAAAAATGTTGGAGAACACAAGACCAGCACTTAATTATTCAAACAATGAATAAGGTTAGCATTTGGTTAATTTTAACTTGGCTAGTTAACCAAAGGGGTAATCTATTTCTACAAAGGCAGTTAGCTGTTTTGTTACTCAACCAAACTGTTTAATTTTAACCTTAAGTAAAATTAACCAAAGTATCATACAATGCAACATTCTAATTGGTTCTGCTAAATTAGCGGCCATTTTTATATGTGATGACGGTTACAGTTAACCAAAAATGGTTAAAATTGGAACCGGTTGAATTAAAGAAAACATTTATACAATAGCAAACCAGAAAGTGAACCAAAATGTATAAGGTAACCAAACTTCAAAAATTTGATAGAACAGAACAAAACTGTTTTTATACAATTGACCACAGGCCATAATAGTCGGTTGTTTTAATTTTTTGTATAAATGCTATAATTTCTATTCTAAATCTTTACCCTTAAGCATTCATCCCGGTTTTTAACTAAAATGTTATTCACATAGTTTTTTCATAACACAAATAATGGTATATAAATAACATTTTTTTAGAAATGATTGTACTTTATATCATGTGAAAATCAACATTTTACTAGTGTTTGTAGATTTTGACATTTATTTTAACAGTATCATAATTATCAAAATTGTTGACAGTTTGTATAAGTTATAGCCCGTTTAATGATACTAAACGCTTCATATCAATTATCAGGTGTCAAATTTGAGCTGAAATAATGAACAATGAATTGTTTTATTTAATAATGGCTATACTTAATTAAAAGACGCTCGTATATTTGTACATGTTTATGTGCGCGCAATAAGTCTAAATAATGGATGAAATATTAGAAACTTGTCAACAACAAGCAGCCATGTAACGTTACAATATGGTGTCAAAGTGACACTCTCACGTGAAAAGTCAGTAAAATACCGCGTAAGCAGTCCTGAGTCCCAACTAAACCGTATGATAATTTTGATACAATCAATTTAACTTTCATAGCAAATGCTTAGGATATGTGTCACCTTAAAAACAACAATTCGGTGAAACTAAGTGATACTGGTTTAATAATTGGCTTAAAGATCATGTCAAATGCATGTTGTTTGTATGTTTTCATAAAAGTACCACACAGATCATACTAGACAGAACATGGCGCTTGTTTGTGCGTGAATGTGTGCGTGTGTACGTTTGTGTGCGCACATGCGGACGGATGCATGTCTATATGTGTGTGTATGCGCGCGCTCGTGTGTTTGTGTTTGTCGGCGTGTGTGCGTGTGTGTGTGTGTGTGTGTGTGTGTGTGTGTGTGTGTGTGTGTGTGTGGGTGTGTGTGTGTGTGTGTGTGTGTGTGTGTGTGTGTGTGTGTGTGTGTGTGTGTGTGTGTGTGTGTGTGTGTGTGTGTGTGTGTACGTAGGTGCTCGAAAAAAAAGATTTAGTCTCATCGTAAGGCTTGAGTATTTATATGTATGTTGATGCAGAATGACATCTAGATATGTTTGCTAATCTGATATGATCTTTTTAGTGAAAATGAGATTCATACACTGGCTCTGTTGCAATTTTGTTGGTGTGGCGGCAATTCTCTACAATGTTTTAGTCAAAGTGTTATTCAAGACTTTATTGTTACATTAACAATCTTCTCACTTTTCAGTCAAATGGTGTCTAGTAATATTTTCTAACCTGCATTCGAGTCTGTATTATATTTATTATTTTTTGCTGTGTATATTTAAATGATGGATCAATATTGCAACTGTGTTCTTTACCCGAAGTAAATAATATTTTACTGGGAGTGGGGCATTTTGGTTTTGATGTTGTCGTTATGAGGCATTTGAATGATAATCTGAAGTGTCATCTTAAAAATGGGACCTCTACTAAGATAAAATCAACCATGGCTCGCGAAATACTTTCTAGGAACACGCCTATGTTAAAGGCATCATTATGTACATTCCCATTTTCTAAGAACTTAAAGAACAATAATATTTCTTCTCTGTAACATAGTGTTCCTATTAAGGTTACATTGCGCACATGGTTCGCTTTGTTTGTATTCAAATATGTAAAAAGCTGATTTTTTTCTGACAATTGTTTCATTGATAATAGCCATAAAGTTGAAAATATAGAAACAACTTTGATGGCTAGGAAGCGGAAAAAAGGGGAAAAAAAGACCTATATCTCCAACAGAATTTCACAATAACATTTGCATTTAAGAGCAACAAGACAACTCCGTCTTTGAAAATTGTGAAAGTCATGTTTAAATTAAATTCAATCTGCATACAGTGTTAACAAGATTGTATGGATGAAAGACGAAGAAAAAATGTCGCGCTTCTGAAAGAAGGGATTATGCTCTTTGGGGAGCAGCTGTTGCAGCATACGATTGAAGCATTAGTTAGAAGGGGTGTCTCGAAATTAAATGATAAACCTGTGAGAAACTTCATTAATTGACATCACATTGGCATTTAAAGCAAACACTGATGACAGTACCCTTTCCGAGAGAGCACATTGAAAGCGAATTGAAAGTCTTAACATATTTAATTATTTACAGTTAATAAATTATTCAAGTATTACATTTCATGGACAGCACAGCCTTTAAGAGACAACGTTTATGACAAATTTAAAGAA
The DNA here is from genome assembly GCA_007844125.1 of Sinonovacula constricta. Classification (NCBI taxonomy): domain Eukaryota; kingdom Metazoa; phylum Mollusca; class Bivalvia; order Cardiida; family Solecurtidae; genus Sinonovacula; species Sinonovacula constricta. The sequence continues at coordinate 33,190,654 of CM017573.1, read as the reverse complement.
GATGTGACCTTTTAGCACTTATAAGGAACAGAATTCTATTTTTCCACCAAAAGGGCATTATGTTTATACGTAATCGGATGCGTCTGGCTCTGATTTGATAAAAAGAGGAAAAAACTATCCACTTGAATATAATAAGTATCTGGTAGCTTAATGGTAAGCTATTACGGCGGGTCGACTAATCATAGCGAATGCAAGACATTTTAGTAAACGTTCTTTTCAAAACCAGACACAACTGTAAAGGATAAAATGAGAAAAATGATAAGACACCTAATTTGCATATGGTGATGAGGACAAAAGCACTTTTCATTAACGACAAATAGTTTAAATTTCTCAAATAACTTGTATATGTGAGTCGGAATAAAGGGGTCGCAGCTACTGTTAAATTCAATCTGTTTATTCTTTCCAATTCGATTTTGAACCCTTGTGATTCAAAATGTCTTCAAGTATAATAGCTTTCTATTTCGTTTTCTTTTAATATTGACTGACCGTAACATGATTACTTAACATTTACAATCTAACTCGATTTACACCTTTGCAAGTACCAAATATACGAAGTGCTTGTTTTGTATAAATTATTCAAATTTAAACACTTGTACTGCGGTTTGCATCCATATTTTATGATGTTATTATTGTATTAGTCATAAAGTTACTTAAAAATCTTAATGGACTTAATGTATCTTATTCCACGGCTAGCATCTACTGTTAACTATCGTGATGAAGATGTTTTGTGAAAAATATTGCTTATTATCTTTATAACCCTGTCAAAAACATTTACTCTGGATTATAATAGTTGTTGAGTGTATTACTCTGCTGCAGCTGTGTTTATAGCCAGCGATGTGAGGTACCACGCAGCTATTTTCTTAAGTTAGGTAACATTATGTGCGCAACTTATTTGTTGCAATATATCATTTGTAGATTTTAGGATAAACTTCACTTTACTTTAATCCTGGGCCACCCCAATTCGATTTATTAGCACAGCACGAATACATTTCCTAATTCCAATCACACAAATTCCTTAAGATCTTTGAATGTTTGACCGACAAGTGCAATACAAGTATTGACGACTAGTCGTGAACCGTAAGTTCGTGGCAAGAACAATTTTATTACCATGGGGACACGTTTTAATTCTCAGTTGTTACTTTGTCTAAACGTTAGGAAATCTGACACCATTGTTTATGTTGTGGCCGCAAAGGCATGGGGACATAAAAAACCGTAAAGGATCAATACACTGCTCTTTCGTTGAACGCAATAAAGTGATAGGAATATAGCAACCTCTTTATTCTATCCAGTCCATCGACAACCTAAATACTGCAATATAATGATACATTGATTTCTTAAACGATGATGAGTTAAAAGGGTCAATATTCAACCGAATATATTTACCAGACATTATCCGCTTTTAAACATACTGAATATGTTATAGTTCTAAACCATCGACGAGGAAATAATCTACATGACGTTAAAGATAAATTTTATAAACGTATGACAAATTTTATGAGTATTGTATAATATATTAAAAATGAAAAATACAAAAGTTAGGTGTCATGCTTATTCAATGTAAAAGTGACATAGTGTGGCGAAACAATGCATAAAACGGAGTCAATCTAACAGTTTTGGGACGGTATATTGCGTGTGGTGTTGTTTTGGGTATTTAATAATTTTAATGTGTTTATTATTTGTTTTAATGGACTTAGACCTGACCTGTATTTTGAAAGTAATGCGTATGTTCTTTATTTCGAAAGAAAAACCAGTTTGCTATTTAAGCTAGTAGAACTTATGCCTAATGTCTCCTAGCAGGCGTTTCCTTTCTAAATACATAGATTTTCCTGTTGTTTGAACGGTGTCTGATTGGTTTCGATAAAAGTAATTTCTGCTTAACACATGTGCTACTTCAACTTCGACCACCTTCTACCTCCAGCGCTTTGTAAACCAGGTTAAACCATTTCATTCGGTCCTTTACCCAAATGATCACTCCAAACGGAAATTCTTGTTCTACATGTGTGTAATGTCGCGTCACAGTATTCATGTCATTTTTAGATTAACTTGTGTATCATTGTCTAATGGTACTTTTATAATGATGGTTATTCTCAAAGGAACGGTCCATATCGCTGTCTATACGCGACAAAATATAAGCCAGAATCGAGTAAAATATCCACTACTGTCTTTTTAATGATTGCGTACTTTATTATCACACATTTAATGACCTTAACATGACATATGTTCTATTTGTAATCTGTTATTGTTTCAATAATTCGAAACAATACGAGAAAATAAATGTATGTTGTTATTAGTCACTTTTGAATAAGTTTGATACACGAAGTATTTTCTTTCTGTATGTATTATAAGATAGATTGATGGTTGTTTTGTGTTATTTAACCAAGACAGTGCTTAACTTATATTCTTTGTTCACGACTAAAAGAAAATGTCGGGCATAGTGTTGTCCCTGCCGGAATCCCTACAGTCTTTTTGTAATAAACAGGAAAAGGATAAAAAGGTATTACCTCGTTAACACAGCGGTAACTTAAAACTTATTATGGTAAAATATACTGTTCTATGAAGCATATCGTTAACATGATTCCTTGCTGTAGATTTCCTAGCATTGGATACCACGTGTTGCGATTGATAAAAATTAAAATGCAATAAATGAGTAAATGTACCCAAATACAATCGATATGATCAAGTTAATGAACTAATATACCAGAAAGGAGCTAGCTGATCTAGACATTATTTGCCTATGCCTTGTAAATTCGTGCTTAACATTGATAAAATGTCAATTTGTGTCGCCACCCACTGGTTTTGGTTGTTACAAACAGACATTTGGCATGTTTTCGTTATCGTTTTCTTCTTTGTCTAGTGCCTCAGGGAAAACACAATTGCCATGAATATATCCATCAATATTTTAGTGTATTTATAAACAGCAGAAAATAACTGAAATAAATTAGCCTCTTTTCTAAGACCTAGAATAATGACAATTATTGACAATCTTTTATCTGCTTCTTGCTTTGTAAAATCATACTTATTTATTTTTACTCATAACAAAGGTGCATGTATTTAGGTGTATCTCGAATAAACGAGAGCAAAATCGTACATCTCTTTCATCGTGAACCTAATCTGAGCCAGCATCAAGGATCTTTGTCGACGTATGCTGGTACGATTGTTGACACATTATGATGTCGTATTGATTTTTTTTAATTGGTCCCACTTGTGATGAGATTGGCTGGAAAATATTCACCACACAAAAACTTAAACTGTGCTACAACAGCTGTCAATTTTAGGTATTTTGTGAGGTGAGAGTACGAGGTTAAATTAAACAAATATACCAAAAAAAATCTTAAACGACTTAGTATTAATAAAGAGGAATATTGCGGTGATTGGAAAATATGGAAAAAAAATAGTAAACATAAACCCCGAATTAAAATGAATGGTGCAGATATCAATTGAGACCTTAACTGTACAGAGAATACGAGAAAGCATAAACACACCTTGGTAGGATAACTTATTGCAGTAGCATTACCAGGCAGGCATAGTATGGTGAAGAGAAAATACTAGATACTATAACTTAAATGCAATAGTATCACCAGGCAGGAATAGTGTGGTAAGAAAAACTATTAAACACAATAACTTTAATGCAATAGTATCAGCAGGCAGAAATAGAGTGGACAAGAGACAATACTAGATACAATATAACTTTAATGCATGCAGTTATTTCACCAGGCAGGTATATAATGATGAAGAAAAAACACTAGGTAAAATAACTTGAAAGAAATAGTTTCAACTAGAAGGGCCATTGTGGGAGAAAATAAACAATACACTCGCAATTTCAATATATTCACTTATATTCAGCAAAATAAACAAGCATGAATATTGTGAAAGGACCGTAAGTGACTGAAAAGTAAACATTAACACCGAATAATTTAACGTCAATGCAACATGTATCTACAGACTGCTTTATTGCGAGAAAACTGTGCGAAATTGGATGATTAAGATATTATACCTTGAATAAATTGACTAGAATACATATACCTCGAATAAATTGACTAGAATACATCGGCTATACGCAGGCAAGTACCTGATGAAGGGTCAATACAAGAAGGTATACTAAACACAACTCCGATAAAGTCCTGCTATCTAAAGATGTGTACGAGTATATTATGAAAGGAAAGTAAACGACGAAAAAAAAAACACTCTGAAATTGAAAGGCTATAAACGAACATATATTCTGAAAGGAAAGCTATTATATCAGTGATTAGAAGAAGTCAATGTTCTACAAACTGGAATATAGTATGAAGAGTTTGCCTGCGAACAGTGTATTTTATTTTGAATGTTATCTGCATGAGATTTACTTTTTTGTCTTGATGGGCATAAAATGTGTTTGAATTTGGCATGTTTGCAATAGATTTGTTGCTTTTTTATTTTTCGGAATAGTAGTATTAGAAACTGAATCCAAGGTCATTTAAACGCATTTTATGGGGTCATTTATTATTCTAAGTTATTATGTTTAGAAGTCTGTTGGTATATTTGTCATATTTAAAAATATAACTTTTTCCTTATTTGTTTGGATTTGTTTAAACTGTTTGCATTTGTTTATGACGTTTTTCTTGTGTGGTTTGTTTTGAAGTGGTGTGTATAATTGTCAAGTTTCTGGTTCGTTATATAACGTGTTTCAAAGTCTAAACGAAAAATATTTGCGGTCTCAGTGCTGACCTGAAAGGAAATCTGTATTTCGTGTTTCTGTTATAAGTGAAAATACGTTCACTCATATTGCAAGTTCAACACCCTGTTATAACAGCAGTTGATATAAACTGAAACACAATTATATTGCTTATGAATTTGAGTTTAACATAATAAAATGGAAGAGTAGTGGTATCTGCTTTAGCTTTGAGACTTACAACCGAAACTTTGTGTCTGTCTTTGCCTATTATTAAAGTCTGTAAATTAAGAACTAAGACAGGGTAGAAAAAAAACTTTAGCATAGAAGGTCAGTTAGTAAATAGTCAACAGATACTGTTGTATACACGACTGGGACTTGATCGTTCTCGGGAATAGTCCGAGTATCTAAAATAAACGACCTGAAGTGTCCTTCCAGGTTGGCTGTAATTATCATTATGAACTGTTACTGGAAAACGTTTCGTCGACGTTACGTTTGATAATCAAAAGTCGTTGGTATAAAGTGTCCATATTGCCGACTGACCGTTCCAAGGCGGTAACTGTCGGGTTTGCTCTTTTCGTTAATTGACTCATCACAAATTTGTTCTTACTTTTCGCTTGGCTTGCATGAGAAATACATTTTTTCTGTGCCTTTTCGGAGTTTGGTATATGTTGCAATGCTCATAGGACTTTGTCATATATTCTTATTGTTTATTTTGATAAGTCTATGGCAGCAACTGCATTATGATTAATACAGCGATGTCAACCAATTTTAGGTGAAGAATGTACCCGTACATTAGTGTAAGTTAGACGTCCGGCGCAACGCAGGTTACAAGGTCAGGTTTGATATATAATAAATCAACGAAGTCAGCCTCTCCGCTACTGGATTTCCTTTTAAAGGTCTGGAAACATAAATGTGTATCACATACAACAGACGGGGTTATTCAATACACTTGTTGCCGCATAAAACAGTCAATTTATTAATAATTAATGACAACATGAAATGAATCAATTAACATATCATGTTTATTAAATCTGATTCAAAATGTATAAATTCACTTCAATAACGATAATGTTTGTTTGGGATTGTTGGCTTCATATGCATAACAGTAAACTGAAAACATCAATCGTTTTCATTGTATGCAAATAAGCCGGTTGAATACTAAACGCCAAAACAATAAATTAACTAAACCTGTTTTGTGTGGCCCTTTATTTAAATAAAATATGCAACATTGAATGTTTGTATGATGCGGTATTGTTGGTTTTTTTCTCTACATGTAAATAAATTAATGATATACATTTGCGTCATTGATTAAAATATGGAATTGTAAATCACACATTATTCAATTATTCGAGTGGAATGATGGAATTGTTTTGTGATTTTTTATTTGAACAATTTCAGTAGCAAAATCTAAATATTTAAACATGTTTAAAGATCAAACAATTAGTAATTAACAATGAATATAAATAAAAGGCTAATGTAATAATAATGTATAACAATATCTTTCATATACTTCTATATTATATTTGAAAATATATATTGTTATAAAACAAGCTAGTGTGCGCTCATTTTGAGTATGTTAATTCCATTCAATAACACGTATCATAAAGAGTTATGAAATAATGTGTGGCCGTCCTTTGTTGTTGACAAATGTGGATGGGATTTGAGATGCGCATACATCTTTCCACGAAGGCCGTTGAAATTTTAGCATCTCATCGACAAACCCTGGAATATTTGCCAACAACCCTCTAACGACCAAAGATTATTTCCATTTTTATACGACCGCCCGATTTATGTCCGCACTATTTAACCTGTGGATGAAATTAAAGCAAAGTGTAGTAGCCGCATTGTACCCTTAGACATCCCGTTAAATAAAATAGACTCAAACATCTACACTACCATAAACAACTACAGCAACAAAAAAGTACTTTCAAATTTTATTTTAAAAATTTGATCTGTTTTAATTAACTGACGATAAAACATTGAATGATTTATTCTTAACCAAACAAAAGAAAATAAAATTTTACTCGATGAAACATTAGTATAAACGTTATTTACATCTTATGAAAACTATAAAAACATACGTTGAAATTGTTTACCTGGGGATATCAAACATTATCTAATTGACATAACGGTTGGATTTTTTTATCCAGAAACAGAACCTTCCTGATTTAGCAATCTAGTACACGATATTACACTTGAACTGAAAGCTGGAAAAACAAAAATCGCTAAGCTTGACAGATTTTCGGAATGAAAGAAACACTTTCTTACCTCGTGTTAAATTGAATTCTGCATGTACACTGTAAACATACAGTGTTTACACCACGTGGCGTTCATTCATAAATAATGATTTATCGGTTAAATTACGCTGAATTACGTCACTGAATACGCGTCCCGCGTATAATCTTTGATTGTTGCTGAATTTCTTTTTCTATATATAACACACTGACAATATTTGCGTAGTGTTAGGATTAAAGAGGTAGTCTTCGTCCGTCCTTAAACATTCACATAAACTTTTCTTAAAAATCGAAAAAATAGCGAGCTATTGACATCCCAGCAGAAGCTCGGTGCACTTTATTACCAGCGTTGGAAATTTGAGAATGTTGAGCTGTTGTTGTAGTTACCATGTCTTTCTCAACTTTTTGGCGGTTTCTAGGCAAGTCTATTTCGAATAAATGGTAGAGGTTGTCAAGTATTGGAAGTGGTTATTATGTGTTACAGATTTGTATCACTTCAACTTCTTACCACGTATATAGCGTAGCGTTTTTGGCAACTTCTAGTCACGTGAATTAGGCAGGTTTTAGTCTCTCCTGTAAGCAGTGCTTTACGAGGATTTTAAGATTGTTATTCGTTCAATTAATTTTCAGTTAAATTCTAGTTTGATAGATTTAGACAATATGCAATACAAATGTTGCAGAATATTGAATGTCAATGTGAAGGCGAACTGTTTCGTCATGTTTTCGGCTCACTTTAATAAAAACATATGAAAAGTCCTTTGAGCATTGCAACATATATCAAACTCAGAAAAGGCACAGAACAAAGGAATTTCACTTGCAAACCATGTGAAAAGCAAAATCAAATTTGTGATGAGTCATTTAACGAAAAGAGTAAACCCTACAGTTACCGCCTTGGAACGGTCAGTCGGCAATATGGGCCGACTGGGGTACTTAAACTGGTTTTAGAGAGTACTCATTGGATGTCCGGATTTCCTGTGTCCCCGTTCGTCCGATATAGTCATTTATCTTTCTTAAACATATTGGACGACCTTTGATGTTTTGCATCAAATGAATGCTTTTCCTGTTAATATTTATGCTTGAGTGGGTGGGTGAGGTTTTTCAGACATTGTTCTACTGGTGAACGATTAAGAAAAATTATTTGGGTGATCTTCTGTATTAGAGCTGTCTTTTTTGTGCTGCTTTTGATTTGCTCTAGGCAGTTTTGAAACAACCGTACCATTTGTTAAAAAGGGACTTCCATCAGCTTTTCATAAAATTAATCGTTTATTCCAAAGTGTTCCGATTGTTGACATAACACTCATTCAAAGAGGAATTCCACAGTCAAATTATGCTCCGCCAATTATAAATGGTTGCACGCGCGTAATTTATTGATTTTTCTGCTTTTGTCTTTACAAACCTTATTATAGAAGTTAGCTGATGGACTAACAGTTATACTGAATGCATATATGTGCATTGTGTTTAAATTCAAATGTTTTCATATTTATGAAAGTAACTGGTGTGATGATGAAATATATGTTAAGAAGTTATGCAGAGAATAAGAAACTACTCACGTGTGCCATCGAACTTGGTCGCTATTGTATCAAGAAATGTATTCTGAGGAGATATTCCTTTCTTCATTTTAATCCGTTTTCACTGTTAGGGAACACATATATCCAAATCCATTTTTCACACCATAAAGTAGACCTACCAAACTGAATGGGGATTTCTCAAATGAGAATTATTTTACTCAATTATTTTTAGAACACTGAACACACATCTGTTGCTTTGGCAACGATGTAAATGAAGGATACATCATGTTGAAGTAATAGTTACGGCACTTAAACAGCTTTCTACTGAGACATCTTTTGACTTTTTAGATCATTAACGCAAAGACAGTTAGTTTTTTATAAGTCAACTTTAAAACTCTGTAAAAAACGTCTTTCTGATGAGTATTATCACAAAATAAATACAAGGATTGGTCTTTTGAGTTACTTTACTCTAAACAGTACATTAACAGTATGCCCTATATCACACGTTCCTTTTAACGGTCTCACAGCTCATGTGATTATCTCGTTTGTACTGTTTTGGTTTGGTTTTTTTTGCTTGCAAAAATCCCGATAACTCATTTTTGTCCATTGTAAAACACAAGCAATCGATACCAAAGCACTATTTAAAGCTGTATGTTGCACGGTCCATCAGCATACAATGAAAGTGACTTCTGTATTGAATCACCGCTGTGCTAATGAGGCAGGGCGTATAATATAGAAGAGCTATGTTACCGATGATGACAAAAAAATGTAATTTTAAAGAACGGCTATGATTCTCTGCGCCATGACCCCATTGTCTCATGCAAAATCTAAATATTAACAACCCTTATGACTTTGACTAAAAAGAACAATAGTTATGTCGTTCAATTTCAATTAGAAGTTACCAGTTGTGAAGGTTTTATAGTTTTGTGTTTCCATTCATTATTTATTCGATCAACAGTTGAAGTAAATTTAGACCAGTTTAATGCCAGCATGCGGTATTGAGTTTCCAAAGTGTCAATTAGAAGATATATGACTGAAGTATACGCAATAGATTATGAAATAGCTGGAAGAAGTCTAGATCCTATAACTTGCAATGTTCAAACTATTTTCGCTTCTTCCTTTGTCAAAGAATAGTAACAATGATAACGACACGATAACAAAAGACTATTGTCAATCATCAATTCAAATTTCCGTTTTGTTTGTATTTACATTCAACTTCCATTGTGTTAAGTGTATCAATAGATTGGAACGAAACATTATGAAAGTGAATTTGAATCGAATAGTCGCTGTGAAAGCTTTCATACGAGAATAACACATACCGAGCTGATAATGATAAACGGATCTTATCTCAAAGATCAAAGTGAATAGCTAGTTGTATTCGTACAGAATAATTTATTACATACACATATATTTTGCCAAATAATTTATGCGTATCAAAACTAAGCCGTGCTAAAATATAATAAGTACATTACTTTCTAACATATTTGCAGTGTTATAATTGTGCATTTTAAGGTAGGTATAATATATAAAGATGAATAGACATTTATTAATTTATTGTGTACCCTGTCAAATTATTTAAGGGCCTCTCTCTGCAGAGTATAGACACACATCGACAAGGCAACACGTGCATGTTTTTACTGATCATTAAACCTTTTCTTACTTAAAACTTTCTTAAACGCTAATCGAAATTATGTAAAAGTGTCCATTAATTTGGTTGATTCATTTTACATTTTTTGTGTGACTTTTCGAATTTTACAATTCAAAATTAAGATGGCACGAAAGAAAACAAAACTGTTTGAACTATTGTCTTTAATACGCGACATCAAATGTAATTTAGTTTGTATAGTAATTAATTGTTAAATCGCTCTATGTTTCTGTTTTACCTCTCAACGGTAACTAATATCACAATTCAATTACAAACTGCAATCAACTTTTCAAACGGCGTTTAAACATTGCCTTATAAAGCAGGACAGTTCTAGAACTATTTACCTGTTAAACAGATATTCCAATACCAAATTACATTATCAATACCTGATATATTAAATGCATGGATATCTCCAATTGAGTAATTAACGTTTCATTAATGTCCCGGACATGTCAACATCCGTTGACACACCTCCTGAAGCACTTAGACCACTAGAACAAACAACTATATGCGTCTCCTACCACTTAACACGTTTACACAATGAGTCTTACTCACTTAGACGACGGCTTTTATCGTGGTTAAACAGCAAAAATGGAAGTAAAACTCAACAAAACACACCAACATATAAACGAAATTCAAATCAAATGCTGCAGTTGTCCCTTGTCTCATCGATTGATTTTTTTTCTTTTTGTCGTCTGTATCTGCGGTTCATTAACGTAGTCCTTTCTCGAATTCACAAGTTTGCCAAGCCCCCGGTAATAAAATGCAATAAACACTGCTTCGCAACGTCTGCTGCTACAGAAGTCAAATGAGTGTCCCCGAGACTCTCGCATCGATAACAGATCCGATAGTTCGTTTGGCTCAAGTCGAGCACCGCATGCTTTTCTGCTGAACATACAGCAGGGAAGCAATATGCGAACCGTCTAAGATATCAAGGATATCAACTGGGTTTTACCACACGGTATTAGCAAATGCAATAAGCTATCGAGGTTTATGCCTAGGTGATTCGCCCTCACTGAAATTTACGCTGCAGCCATTTCAATGCATAATCGCAAAAAGGTAGAGTTAATTCAGTGTCAGCATTGTAGACGGCAGTTGTCGGATTAAGATTGAAGTTTGTGTACCTGTTTAATAACATGGTCATTAAGCTTGAAATTGATCTAGTAAATATGTTGTAACATAAATCTAAAACATGCTGTGAATCAAACGGAACACTACTATACAGTACTATACTGCTCAGTTTTGTTAATCGTTCTAAGAAAATCCTCTAATAGCATAAGCAGTTCCGTACCCTTTAAAAATATAAGGTCTATAGTTACCGACACTTCCTTGCATAAACCATTCTTAATTGTTTTTATTGCCAAGTAAAATGGATAAGTATTGGAACGAAAATCAAATTAAACATTATCAGATCTTCACAAACACCGTTAAGCATCTTAAAGATGGTATCCGACAGTTTGGACCAAAGTTTCTTTTATCAAACAACAAAATAGATAATTGTTACAAAAAGGTCCTGCAAAACGCTGTTCATTGATGTCCCAGATCTTGTGTGAATTGTGTGAACGGTCAAGCATTAATCACCACGCGTCATTGCAAACAGGTATTTCCTATCCTAACCAGACTGCAAAAATAGCTATTTTTAAACTTAGAAAACCGTGTGGCCACTTACATTCACAAATACCGCATTTTGAAACTATCTGTACCATGGGACAATGCAATAAATTATAAATTGTTTATATCACTCATTCATTGTTAGAACTACCACTTGAAGACGACAACATAACAAGATCCTATGATAAAAACACATTGTTCGAAATTACCAATGAAATATGTTGTACTGAAATGAAAACCTGTACAATGACCAACATGGGTCGCACTTAACATTTTTTTAGGTCCTATGCCCGTATTCACTAATCATTCTTAAGCCTAAGTCATGACTTAAGCTAAAGTCACAATTTTCATAACAATAAAAATAAGCAAATTTATAAAATTTACATGTGGTTTTAAGCTTAAAGTAGCAAACCTTAAGTGTCATGCAAAAAACGGACATGTAACTAAATATATAATTGAGATATCGAAGACAGAATTCATGACTTGAACAATTCTTATTTAAGAATGGTTGGTGAATAGTGGCCCTAATAAAACAAGCTTCAACTGATGTCATTGATAAGCGCTTATTGACTAAGACTTTTGGCAAAAAAGTTTCATTTTAAAGAATCGCGGGAAGGCAAATCGATTACATCATAGACATTCTCTTTAGTCATAGGGAAATATTTAAATCAGCGTCCATGGAAATTCAGCATGGGAACGTAACGGAAGGTGTTACAAAATATTTATCATTCTGTATTATTTGATAACAAGATGATTAAAAAGATAAACCCGCATTATAGTCGATAAGTTTTATTTGAAGTAAGTATAAACATGATACATGAAAACTGCGTTTGATAGCTGAACATTGGAAAAAATCATTAGCGTATTAACTTGCCTGCATGAAAACAGTTTTACTTTTTATAAAATTATAGTTGTCAAAGTAGTATTTAACTTTATTTATCCGTTTATACTATGACATGCATAACCCTGTCTGTATTCGGACTAATAAAAAAATAAGATACAATTTAAACGTCTTTATTTAATAAAAATATATTTAAAAATGGTTTACCTTTTTCGAATCTACCAACTATTTGTTAGAATTGTCCATGAGTCAAAAATACAAACTGTATCATTATTATAAGTTCTTTAAAAGCATTTACATAATCCAAGCGGTGGTAAAGCCGCATATTCTTTCCTGTTGTTCTTTTAATAATGCTTTTTTCATTGCAACACATATTATTAGTGCACTGTACGTGTAATTCGTAAAAGGACAGACACTTCTGTGACCGTTAAAACAGAACAAATGGGAAAAAGATAATTCGAATTTATTAGGAGATTGATCTATGTATTAGACAGCTTACAGTAACTCTGTATCGTTTAATAATACCATAGGCGTGAATTCCACGAAGGTTTTGTGTGCTGTATAAATCTTTTGAACTATGGGAGATAACTCCAAAGATTGTGTTTTCGGTCTGGAATCAGCCACTGTCGCTCCTGTGATAAGCGTCCTTTGACGCTTACGGTTAAATAGATAATGTCATAAACAGTATATGTAACATTGTTGCTTTTGCATGCTTAACCGTGATAGCATATTCGTTATTTTCTGTTGTATTTCATTTAACAACTGAGGACAGTCTAAAACAGCTGCGAATAGAACAAATGATAATGACTCAATGCGACGTTTCAAAATAGAAAATGATAACTGTATTTCTCCATCGCTTCTTTCGGATTAGGGATAAAACGTGTGTCGGTTTCCGAAAGTTGGCGACCTGTAACTCTTCAACTCCTCACCGCACGTCACTGCCCTGACAAGAACTTTTATGTGGAGATTTCTTCCAGTTTCTGTAGAAGTCTGGGATAATTAGTGCCGTCCGTCCTTGCAAACGAATTGTGAAAAGTAAAGTCGTGTACTATAAAATAAAAATCAACAATTGATATTAGTAAGATTTTAATTGTCCATGTTGTCACAGTTACTTACATTTATTGTTTTAGCTTAAGTGGTTGTAGTTTTAGAAACAACCAAACACCATAATAGATATACAACAATATGGTCCTTTTACTGCTGAAATAGCATGAACATAACCATTAACAATATCGCTTCTCAAAGCTGTGTCGTCATCCCATAGACATTTCAAAAACCAATTATAAATATAAGTGTCGCCGTTCTCGGTGACCCAATGGAAACATTCGGTGGGTGGTATCAACTTCAGGAACATGTAAATTAAGTTATTTGTAAGGTGTTAATGAATCGAAACAATTCAAACGAAAAATGCCGGTTAAAATAGACTTGGCAACAGTATTTCAGCAAGGTTAGCAATTTTTGGTTTAAACGCTAGCTTAACAAACAAAAAGCTAAACAACAATTTGGGTAAAATTATAAATTACACCGATATATTTTGGGAATGAGAGTCAATATATATTTATTTATTTTGGTTTCGATAAATGTAACGAATATTGTCATAGCAAGTCCAAAATGTATTTGTTTCTTGTATTGCATGCGTTCATACCAGTCTTCAGTAAGGTAATCTTTTATGTGTTCCAGTATAGCTGTATGTGACATTCAATAAAATGCCCGATAATTTAAAAATAACATGTTTTCATTACACGTGCAAGTTTATTGTACTTGTACTGGCTTTCGAGAATATGCAAAGAATAAATGAGTTAACCTTTTGATTTCACAAATTACAATTGACCACAGCCGCTTGCAATATCTTATTTAAGCAACATTTCAAGTAAACTTTGTTCCAGAGCACCAAAGTCTCCGAAAACAATTTCCAGAAAGTGAAGCAAATACAGAATGATTTAAAGCTCGATACATAAATAGGTATCTACAGTGCCTCCTCTCTTAAGAAACATCGAGCGGAAGGAGGTAAGTTGATTGCTTAAAAGAAGGTGTTGCTCTAGAGAGGTAACCCCTACGTATGCTTAAGTTTTTTAGTATCAGCAGTATTCAGGGATTTAAAACTAGTTAATGTTAATTAGATCCATAAAGTTTAAACCATAACAACGAATGCATAGCGAATAAATATTGCACATATATGCCTCTCAAAGTGTTTGTGTGCAGAAGTTTGTAATATTTTTTGCAGTGTGTCCCAAATCTGAAACATTATAATATTAATATTCTTTGTCAAACTCATGATTTTCTTTTCACGATACAGCCTTAAAAGCTCTGTATTGTTAAAAATTCCCACAGGACAGGGACCGATTATTTATAAAAATTATATAAAAACATTTTTACGTAGAAATGTTTAACCATCAGTCCGACATCTAAGGTATTACAGACGGATTAGTGCGGTCATGAAACATAACATCTAGAAACACAAACTGATATGTGTAAGAGTATATTATTTCCGTCAAAGTTCTTAGGTCTTTTTCTTGCTATTTTATAAGTAGTATTTAGAGAAACAAGAAAAACAGAAAACCTCCATATACATTTATCAATGTGTCAATTTTACTGATGAAATATAATGAGTATAACCTGTTCATTTCCAAAATCATTTATTAATATAGGATCGCCGTTCTCGGCCACTCAATTAAAGTTTTTTGTTTCTTGTTTAATCGTATGTCGTACATGGAGTCAAAACAGAACATTGGTAACTGTATAAACTCAAACACAAACTAGTTTAATCTCATGTCTGTTTCATTTAATTCCAGCGAGAAAACACAAAGGAGATAAATAATGGTATAATGTCTGTTATGTTTAATTTCCCAGATGGCAATTAAGATGCCTCTAGACATATTAAATATTCGTACAGCAACGGCGGGTGTCACCGTTGTTTTGCGTTTTATTTGTCAATGTTTTGTGATGTGACGGTCATCAAGATGCCAAAGGAAATCTTAATTTTAAATTGCGGGCATATATTTTAATATTTTATATCATAACTGTGGAACAAACTACTTAACAATCGCCTTGCAAAATACTCCACCAAAGACACAACAAAGGCATAAAAATTTCCACCATTCACATTCAAAATGACCAGGTTACCAAAACAGTGTATTTCTGCTGTTTGGTTTAGTGGTATGCAGTTAAGTGAATATTACATATAGACTGTTTTTAAATTCTTTAGGTCCATACAGTTCGAGAGAAAACAGGCATTGTTCGTTTGAAAATGAAATAAACAGAATGCGACATCGGCTTGTTTGATGAAGGATATGTTGTTCTAAAATGGTCAACTATAATGTTTTGCATTTTTAAGAGCAAATGGCTATGTAGCAAATGTGGTTTATAAATTAAATACTTGGAAATCCATCCTAGTTGGAATTCATGCAATTGGTAGGCATATTTAGAGCCTTTTAGTAAGTTTATTCCTATGGGAACCGTATTCAAATAAGTTTAAAAAGATTGTATTTTTTCTTACAAGCAACTAGATGCTGCATAACAATATTTGCATAAATGTGGAACTAGTATCGAAGATATATGTGTTTAAGTTGCAAATAGCAACTAAAACTTAAAGTAAGAACTACGAATCTTTAATATACCAACGCTGCCCTAAAATCACACACTTTTGAACAGTGTGATCGCCATCTGGGATGAGTCAAATTTATAGCATATCTTTGAAACTTTTCATTTCTTGAAAAAAATATGTATTGTTTAGATACGAGTTGGATTTATAAGCGTCGTAAAAAGTATGAATAGGTAAATAAGAAAAGGTCCTATCAAAATTTACACAGTTATTCAAATCTTATCTACCTCCAGACAAAAGCAAACATGGGAAATGTTAATGTGATAATACACAGAGGCGAGACATAACACACAAAAAGAAAAAGCAGCAGTTACCACCTTGGAACGGTCAGTCGGCAAAAGGACCGACTGGAGTGCTTAATCCTGGTTTGTGGAGCGCTCCAACCTCGCACTTCCTGAAGGTTTCTCTATCAAACAAACAGTGTAAATAAAAAATATCTCGTCGAATGTAAACTTGCTTGCTTGTATAAAATTTTGTAATGAATTATTCAAACAGATAACAGATGAACTTTAGTGTATGCGATGGCTCGAAATCAAAAGACTCGGTTATTGTTTAGCGATTGAATTAAACAAGTCCACTCAAAACTCTTTTTGTTAATTGACTTGTTGGTGCTTTTCAGTGTAGGTCTCTTCATAAAAACTAAATCAATTATTCTTAGAAATATAAATATTGGGTTCTATTAATGTACCATAGTGTGTGGTTAAATTAATACACGTGATATAATTTTTCCTAAGATTAAGGTGGAAGACGACGGTCAAGAAAATTCATAAACATTTACTACTGCCTAATTAACTGTTGGTTTGGGTGACAAAGAGAAAGATTTTTAATTTATCTGTTGATACACAGATTAATTTCATTTTTTTTAAATGGGATTATAGCGGGAATTTAATTAATCCTTATTTCTTTAAACCAGAAATTGAAACTTCCGATAATATATGTCTGTTTGGTCCGACTAACATTTCTTCAGTCAGGTTTGGGCTATATTAATTTGAAGCAGAAGACTTCTCTGTGCACTTCGTGCCGTACATACGTGTCAAAGTACCACAACCAGTCACATTATCAATCGCCTATTTACACCAGCCGACACGTACATACCAGATAATTGGCATGTATAAAATAAATCTTATTTAGAAATGTGTAACATTAAAATTTACTTCCCCTTTATCGGTCATATTAAACACATATTATTCTGATAATAGCATGTTACCTTATTTGAAAGCTGGACTACTTTTGATATCTTGAAAGACGAATATGATAAAGAGAAGATGTACAATAAGGTTGTTGAAGTGTAATTCGTTTTAAAGCTTGTATTCAAACTGTCAAAATAATTTGAAATATATGTATGTTGTCTGTCTTCTCTTGGAGATTGAAAAGTCTTAAGAGAGAATCAATCGGACAATTCACAAGAGCATGAATACAAAAGTTAAAATAAAGCTACTACACATGGCCATGCATGGCGAAAAATGCACTAAACAACTGCAACTGACAGTAAAATCTGTTACTCGAAGTGAGAATAAGAACTGACTTAATTTAACGGAAATGTATATATGAGCCGGTGCCTGGTGTCTGGATAATGACACTTACATGTCAATGCCCATTTGCAAGAAACTCACATCAACTGGTTTTGCTATTAATGAATTCTATGTTAGGTTTTTGTGAAAACAGTCCTTTGCATGCATGTTTGTTTGTTTGTTTATTGGGTTTATCGTCCTACCAACAGTATTTCAGTTATCTGGAGACGGTGTCCACTTGAAGCAGATAGAGTGCTGCCTTCACTGTGTATAGCATGCCGTGAACACCTGGCATGATACCACACCCAGTCACATTATCCTGACAACGGGCCAACCAGCCGTGGAACTACCCTTATATTTGCTTGAGCGTTAGCAAGGGAGCTATACCCCTACCATTTTTAACTACTTTGGTATGTCGCGGCCCGGGATCGAACCCGATGCATGTTAGTACTCTGCCAAATAATCTAGTCTGACTGTTAACACCCTTTCAAAAATCATATTTTAGTATATTTTGCAGCTGAATATGGAGATGTCCGTTGTTATTGTTTCTTTAATTTACTTAAAGCGTTTGTCTTTAAACCAAATCATGTGTGGATTTGTGTAGTATCGCGTTATAAACAGCACTTTACATATATCTTTATGCGTGTAACATATTTAACGTATAATCGAACACTAGCCGTTTTGACATTTAGCACAGTCAATGCGAAAAAATGACAATGTACTGTGAGGATATTAAAATTTGAAAGAAGCATAACGCGAAGGTTTTCACTTGCCAATCAATTGCAACAGTTACAAAAACAAGAGAAACAAAACGTACATTGCATTATTACCCCAAAGACTATTTTACGTCCGTTCATGGTATGTTGCCGTTTTACTAGCGAACAGAACTCAACAAAAAGGGAACAAGTTCGCTTTTGTAATTGCTTGATTTCCCAGAGGCCTTCCTTATTTTCGTTAGAACCAAATCATATACAGCGTGGGCGTCTGTGTTGTTTTGTCAAAACGTAATTCGTTTCTTATGGTGACAGAGGTGGAGGTAAGGTTAGGACCTTATACTGACGTTTGATTCTGTATTCTATTTTTAAATATTGTTCTTAAAAAGTTTACTCACAATCGATGATTGTGTTTTTTTTGTTTTGTTTAAATAACTTGTTAATACTCAGTAGTACATGTGTGATTCATAAGATTCAAGCTTGTCAAAAATTATTACAAAGATGATTGCATTTACTTGGATTGAATAATCTAGCATCTAAACCGGCAATATAAGATATAACATCACCGGACTGGAACTCAAAAGTGCAGCTACCACCATTATAATCATTGTTATATTTAATAAAAGAGAAACCAGTAGCGTATTGCTGGAGTTGTCGATTTGTTGACTGCTTAGCAACTCACCGCGCGGGTTCGAGTCCCGTTCGAGGCAAAGGACTTAATGTCTAAAGGTCGTCCGACTGACTTGCGGTGCGCCGGTGGTTCTACGCAGACAAATTTTTGTTGTTTTGTTCTATTAAAAACTTGGATGTTGCTATAATGAACATAAATGATCGCTGCAATGCAGTTCAAAAACAAAACAAAAGATATTTATTAAATTAACAAATATTCCACGTGTCCATTGCACGTCACATACACCGGAGGATACAAACACCCAAAAGAAACACAGTCTGAATTGGCTTTTATAATTGATTGATTTCCCAGATGGCACATATCCCTTGTCGTTAATTCCAATATAATTGATTTTACGACTACGAACTTTGTTAAAATGTTATTAATGTCAACCTTGGTTTTTTCATATTGGTGTGGCGCATTAGAAACGCTATGGGCTAACTTCCTAGGAAAATGATTATGACTAGTGTGAAATGTACAAATATTAAATGTTTACTCGGATATTGTACCACACCGCTAAAACTGCGAACCGATTTGCAATGCATACGTTCAAACGAAATGCAATCGGATGTGTTTTCTTGTAACTTTAGTAAAGTACAATACAAAAATACTCGTAATGCAGAAACTATACAACCATTTAGTAGATAGTCTAATTTTAGTCTAATTAGATACGTACTAGCCTCATTGTTGTTAAAGGCAAAAGCTAGAGTAACATGTAGCAAATACATACAGTTCTCCTTTTTAGTTTTAAATCCTAATGCAGTTGCTTGCTGTTAGTTGTCTTCCTTTGATGCGATGTGTTTTTATTGTTTGTGAGAAAAACATTCAAGAAGTGCGAGATTGGTGCGCTACACAAACCAGGTTTAAGCACCTCAGTGTGACCTTATGCATAAGGCGTTCTAAGGCGGTTGGTTTATCATTTTGTGTGTAATGTCCCGTCTCTGTGTTTCTGTCACTTTTACATTTACCCTGTTTTCATTTGTCCAAAGGTAGTTGACATTTAAACAACTGTTGTAATTCCTATAGAATCTTTTCCTACACACTTTGCTTATCTAATCTTATTCAGAACAGAGATATGTAATACAAAATAGGGGTGGCCATGTTTGGCTAGTTTTACTATGACAGGTTAGCTGCTTACTAAAATATCCATCACAATAAAATACTCAAAATAATCGTAAAGTACAATATAACAGGAATTGTGTATGTTGAAACAAGTCCATGTTATTAACTACAATTACCGAAACACAGTCTACCCTTTGGGCTAATAATACACATATTTTTTTCTAAAATAATTGTTGAATTTAACTTTGGAAAAAGTAATGACTTCTTTTTATCTGCTGATATATAATAATCATTAGCTTGTATGCATGGGAGTAGAAGATAAACCAAAATTATTTTTTCTTAATTCAAATTAGTTTAACCTTAATTACATCCCATAATTGAAAAACGATAATTTTCAGCAAAGGGCTAAACGAAGAACGGGGACCGATAATGAAATAAAACTATAACAATGGTTTGTGCGAAGAATGCAAATGGTAATATACTATCTAAACTATTTTGCATTGTTTAAAGTTACCACCGCCAGTTTCTCTTTGGTTTTAAATCATTGTAAGTTGTGGTTTTAATCGTTTGTGTTGAATATCGGCGGTATTGTCCGAATACTCCGAATACTACTGTGACTAGGTGTTCGTTTTATAGATTTTAGCATAGTCTTAGGAATTAAATAGTTAATACCCATGTGCTTGAGTAGGTGATTAGTGGTAACGTTTCGGTGAGCTTTTTCTAGAAAGATGTTATTTTTTAAATTAGTTGGTGAAAGAATCACACGGGTGTCATGTGACATTAAGTTTGATTCTGATTGGCGTAGTAGGCGGCCATGTGTCGTAATCGAGGTCATGACCCTGGCGGGAAGGAAAAATCTCGCGGGTTCTAGTGGACGTTAGGAGATGTGGCCTGGTTGAGGATGTTGAAATTTTAGTCAGGTTAGTTTAGTTGTGTAACTTTTCAAATCGAAATAATACCACATTCTTTTTTAAACACTATGTGGACATTTATTTTTTTAATGACGTCACGACTTACGTCATAACTTGTAGAAAATATCAGCGTTTGGACATTTTACATTCAAATATATCGTTTTTCTTTCCATTGCTTGCATTTGAGAAACTCGTCAGGAAGTGCGAGGTTAAAGCTCTGTAAAACCAGTTTAAGCATCCCAGTCGGTCCATATTGCCGACTGACCGTTCCAAGGCGGTAACTGTCGGGTTTGCTCTTTTCGTTTAATGACTCCTCCCAAATTTGTTCGTACTTTTCGCTTGGCTTGCATATGAAATACCTTTGTTCTGTGCCTTTTCGGAGTTTGGTATATGTTGCAATGCTCGTAGGACTTTGTCATATATTCGTATTCTTGGTTCACTTTTAAATTATTGGAGTATGATATGCTTTTCTCTGGTAAATATCTTGGAGTGTCTTTAAGAACATAAGTGGGCGTTTCCATATTTGGATTATAATTTTAGTTTTCTAATGAGTATACGCGACTTGATAAATATGTCGACAGTATGTCAAATGGTTTATATTGGATGTTTATTATAAAGGATATAGTTGGTTATCAGCGTTCTACACAAAAACTGAAGTTTGTGTAAAGAATATATATTATAACAGTGAAGTGTGTTCCTTGATATTTTTTCATCCCGGCTATAATAATTGAACCTTACCCAAACATTGAACTCTATATTTCAATTATAAGTTCACCATAGTTAACACTACATGTATGCTATTTCTTATAAGAACCTACGAAAATATGGGTTTACCCGAAAAATATTTGCCAAACGCGAAAAGAGCCAGGCGAGAAAAAAATGGCAGTGGCTTTTCCCGAAAACGCCTGTAAATATGTCGGTATGCCCACATCGCGAACTCATACAGATTGCTTACATTACAGCCGCTATACCAGTTGATATAGAATATCTGGGAAGCAGACTAAATGTGCATTTTGTTTTTATTTGATTTCCCAAATGACAACATTCTTTTCGCCCATGGCAACGTTGAATCGTAAAACCACATAAAGTAGCATTGATTTTAAAAAAGAATATCTGAGTTAGACTTTGTATCTGATTTTAGTGCGGCCTTTACTTTTAAAGTATCCAAGAGTTCTCCCATGTCTGACCATAAGGCTCTGATTTAAAATGTACTGGTGCCTTTACGATTGTTTTCTTTGCCTGTCTGTCTATCTCTCTGTACGTTTAATGCAAATATGGACTTGTAGACAAAACCTATTATTTTCAGTCTAGAATAAAATGTAATTTTGTACCATCAGAGTGCGCTATCCATGTTTCGTCCACAGACGTTTACTTCAAGTAGTTCGACGCTTATATACGTTCAAATGGACACACCACTTCTACCGAGTTCAGACCTATGAAACGGACGGGAATAATAGGAGAAGGCATTTTAATACATGCAGTCAGTATACCGGCTCTCGATCATAGTAAGTTAATCAGTCAATAGCGAAACACTTACTACCATTATTCTGGTTTGACAGCTCCATATATATATTGCCTGCAGAGATGTTGGTGGCTATGGAATTGACAAATAGTGTGTGCTATCGTAACATCAGTGTTGTGGCACCTAACATTTGCATGTGTTAAACTTATAATCATAATACTAATAGCATTGACAACAACAAATATACTTGAAGCAAAATGATACTTTTATAATTATAAGATACAGTTTCAGGAAGAAAAAGAAATCAATGCTATTAGTTTATTACTTGAGTACTACAGCCAACAAATTCCTCTGACATGAATACACCACAAAAGATATTATCAAAAGATATTAAGGAATGTTGAACGCAGATATCAATAACATTAACATTATGCCCCTGATTAAAAACAAAAATTGTCAATAACGTGCCACTTATTGGATTAAATTACGGTCATTCGTTTCAACATTATCACATTACAATAACATTAACAACAGGAATAATTGAGATTATTATATAATATTTTCTTTTAAAGCGAACCCTAAATATGAAAACTGACAATATGTTAAAGGATTTCAGAGTATAATCTAGATTATTAAGTACGTGTAGATTTACACTGGAATCTTTGGACATAATACTTTCTGCACTTAAATAAGAGACTCGCGTTAAATTATTTTCCTTTTTAAACACGCTTGTTGGATGTTTCACTCTCATATGGCAATAAATAGAATAATAATAATAGAATTTTGTTTTTGTTTTTAGTTGAAATTAATGCCACGCGATCAATGGCTAGTACATCAATTTAATGTCTTACCAGAAGGTCACTTTAATAAAATCAATCCTAAAAATCTTATAATAAAGATGTGCAAGTAAGATTTCAAAGTATTACGACAGATAGGTATTGAAAAAAAACAAAGAAATGCATAATCTACAAGATACTTAAATTTGTGGTACATGGAGGAAAGTGTAACCGTGTCAATACATCTATACATTTTATACGAAATGTATACCTAGCAGAAACAGGTTGGGACTCCCGTTGAGAATGGAATAATATAACACGTATTGACTAAAATAAAATATGATTGAAATAAACAGCCTTCAACTTCTCTGCTTTGTGTGTGTATTCGAATGTTTTTACAAATCATCTACCAGGTTCGTTACCTGCTTCCCGGATAACAGAAATATCTGTAATCGAAGATTGGAGTATAACCGAATCGCAACCGAATACGTCTTGCAGAAAATAAATTTCATTTGAAATCAACAATTTTTTTGAAGTTCTTCTAATAGAAAAAAAAATCTCTCCTATTCTGAATACCATTTCGAAATACATGTGGGTATTATTGTTCAATTACGTCACTCCTTTTTATCGACGTCATAGCTTACTGCAGACAACGTCAGCGCTAGGGCATTTTTTATTTAAATAGATTAGATTTCATTGATTGCATTTAAAAAAAACAACTAAGGATGTGCCAGGTTTAAGAACCCCAATCGGTCCCTTTTACCGATTGACCGTTCAGGGCTGTAACAATTGGGATCTGCTGATATTGTTTAATGACCAATCAGAGATTTTGTTCTTCCTTTTACATTTGGCTTGCATGTGAATACCTTGTCCCGTACCTTATCAATATTTGTATATATGTTACAATGTTCATAGGACTTTGTCTTATTTCCTTGCATTTGATGATGATGTTATCAACATATACTGAATGTTTCAAACCAGGATACAATTATTTCACACACCACGTGCTGTTGTTCTCTTTCAGACAGCGATCGTATCTTTTAAAAGATGGTAGAATTGCGGAATCCTGTAAACCAATCCTCAGCTATTCTCGTTTTCTAAATATAAATTTCTTACAGGAATACAGAGACCCATCCCCAAGAGCTTTCATGTCTCTAAATTTATAAATGGTTGGCATTAGTATCCGGCGTCATGACAAAATATATACACTTCAACGTTAACTGCAATAAAACTAGTTTTCATTTTACTTACTTTATTCTTTGCTAAATATAACACAAACCTTTTGTTGGAAATCCCGTTTTAAGTTCGTCAGGTCATTAGTTCTGTTTAAAAAACATAATTCCAAACCATTTCTATCATTTCGCAAAGCTCATTATAACCCAAAGTGTGAAGTACCTCTGAAAAATACATTCCGACCTGCTATTGTAAGAATATATGACAAAGTCCTTTGAGCATTGCAACATATACCAAACTCCGAAAAGGCACAGAAAAAAGATATTTCACATGCAAGCCAAGCGAAAAGTAAGAGCAAATTTGTGATGAGTCATTTAACGAAAAGAGCAAACCCGACAGTTACCGCCTTGGAACGGTCAGTCGGCAATATGGACCGACTGGGGTGCTTAAACCGGTATATATATACCGGTATAATGTATTATTTGTACAATTTCTCGTCAACGTTTCAATTTATTCGGTTGGGTTAAAAAAAGAAAATACGCATACTGTTGTGGAATATTGTATAAATGCGAAGACCACTATTGTGTGTGCATATCGGTTGGTTGTATTGAGGTTTATTATTTGTTATTTTGCAAAGACCGAAATGTTATTGAATATTTCGTTTGTGCAAGTAACTGGTTAGGATCACACGTTATTAAATATTTCGGATATTTTAGTCAAACATGCCAAGTAGCATATTACATCAAATTATAAATTATTTGCTTCGATTTTCTTTTATTTGTTGCTAAAACATAAAAAGGCATATAATATAAATGGTAGATGATACATTTTTTTATTTAATTTTGCATTAGAAAATAGCCAGTTTAATTCCTGCATTTTAGATAAGAAAAAGTATCTGTAAAATCTATAATCGAATTGTCAGGTTTTGTCTAACATTTGTAAACTCGGGAATTTTCTGCATACGGTTCATCAGTATTTGTTACTTTTCGTTTTTCTGAACCAATTTATATGTATTTAGCTTATGACAAAAAGGTTTATACAGACTTATAACAATTTTGAAGAAAGGACACACCTATCAATCAGGCAGAAACGGCACAAGCTTTAACGTTCCAACAAATCACACCAAGGCTTTGCTATCTATCTTATTACAATGGAATTTTTAATCTTATCTGATCACTTGTAATGTCGATCCATCACTCAGGCAAGTCAATCTCGGCTTGAAGAGTGTTTATTTAGGCTGAGTGAATGACAGCTGGGAGAGCTGCTAGAAATGCAACCGTGTTTATTGTAAAAAAATGTCAGTCGACCTCGGTATTTTAATTATCTTCCATCTGAATAAATGAATTAAGGTTTGCTACTTATTTGATGATTTAATTTCTATTCTCAAAATATTGACAGTACAGTGTTTGTTTTTGTATGAAAGCATTAATATTTTTCTTGTTTTAATTATATTTGTAATATACACATTCCAGTATTTATTCAACTTTTATTTATTCAATAAAGTTTATAGTTTACTACGTTGAAGGTTTTTGGAGACGCTGTCCACTAGAGCGGATATAATGCTGCCTTCACTGTGTAAAGCATGCCGAGAAGCCTTGGCATGATACATCCAGCCACATTATCCTGACACGTGGATATTATTTATATATTTGCTTGAGCGTTAGCAGGGGAGCTATACTACTACATTTACATGCTTGAATGGTTTTATCATGTTGCGGTACGGGATTGAACCCTGTGCCTCCTGTTCCTATGTACTTAAGTATAATATTTCACGCAGATATCATTCATATCGATCCGGTGTACAGTTTATAAGAATATTAAATATTATGATGACTTAATTACTTTATGTGATTTTTTTATGCGAAACAATATATTTCAACATAGTTGATAAATTGTCGATACATCATTAGTCATACTTGATTAGTACTTTGCGAATGATGTTGTGCCATAAATATAATGATTGAGCATACTAAACGTGTGTTTCATACGCCCATTGAGTGACGTTTTAAATATTTGTAGTCCCACTAAATATTGACTTCAAGTCGGAAAGTTAAGAATCTAAACGTATCTAAGTTTACTGACTGTTTGCTGATATGTAACTGACAGAAAGTGTAGATGCGTCCCCCTTCTAGACCATCTGCCAAGCTTCTTACATAAAGACAACTTTGTGATAAAAAGACAACATTTAAAAGTCTACAACATAGCCTTATTTATACAAAACTTCTTTATCCTTAAGTATTCCAACAAAAAAATCAAGTGGAGCATACTGTTGAGAATCATCTATATCTACCATCAAAGTATAAACTTATCTCAGAGGTCCGTACGATCATTATTGTTACTGCTTGATATTACATAGTGTCCCTATGAAGTTAGGAAATAACCTCATCCTTCAATGCCACAAGGTACAATGGTTTAATAAATATTTATTCGGTAACTATATCCTTGGTTTAACATTCATGAATGCTTTCTAAATGTTCATCTAATAAAACGTTTGTCTTTTCAAATCAAGTTAAGGTGTAAAGTATCGTAAAAAAATTCTGAAAACTATGACCAATTTAACAAGTTTAAATCTCAAAGTTTTTTAGTATTCGTTTCATATTCATCGTTCTTTGATTTATAATATTTTTCTTCTTGTTTTTAAGGGTCAGTTTAGTACCAGCTTTTTTATATATTATGTAAATATCAAATTAATTTTCGCTCTCTCTTTCTGTCTCCACATACAGTGTCAAACATGCTTACCATATCATCACTTTCTGTGTATTGTAACTCTTCAGCTTGGTGGTGCTTTCGGAATCTCAAAACCTTTGCCTGTAAAGTAAGTTTACAAAAATATTGGATATATCTTTTTTCCTCCTTTAACAGAAGATTGCATACAATACTAATATATATGCATATACAAATAGAATTACAACATGAGCTACTATAAATCAAAACACATGTCGCTCTATGATGAGGAATAGGCGTACAAAAACTCAAACTAGAGAATGAATAACACCTGAACAATGTAAAGGATCAAAACACAACATTCATGCGCACATAGACACATCCAGATATAAACATTCTTCATTCTTCAAAAACCTTTTGGTCCTGTAAAGTTTACAAAAAATATTTAACAGGTTGATTTTGATATGATGGAAGAACGAATGTTTAGTGTTGAAAACTCTATCAACGAAAACTGACCTCTGCATTAACAATAATGGATTTTAAGGGAGGCATATATTATTTTATAAAAGTAATTAAAAGTAATTATAGAAATAAAAACTTGTGTTGAGGTTAATTTATAGTGTGAAGGAACTGGATATGTGATATTGATTGAGGACGCAGTCCGAGGTTAATAACTCATTAGCCAGATCCGCAAAATTGTATATTGATTGAAACGTAATTCTTTACTTGTTATATCACATACCCTATTAAATTACGTTTTCATTGCTCGTTTATTCTACAACTGAGCCATCCTCACGCTTCTCGTTGCAACATACATCTTTCAAATATCTCCATCCAATTCGCCTGAGTTTATTTCCTCATAGTCTGCTCTCAGATTTTCTCCTCGACAAATAATCATAAAAAAGCATTCATTGCTACAGGTACCTAGGTTACAGTTTTTTGTTTTGTTTTTCTTTGCTATTTATTCCCTTAATGTTATTATATTATCATCAGACACACTGACAAACTGTCGTCAAGGTATTGTAGCAATAGTGCTCTTAAAAATAATACGATCCTTGGTATTATGTTCTCGGTGCTTACGTGAAAACATTCTCGAGTCAATATCAATTTATATTGACTCACACATGACCAGCGCTCGACCAATCAAAACGCTTTAACTTGGAAGGGTATATTTTATTACCGTTTACGTTAGAAGAATTCTTCGTTAATTACCATTCTCTTGAAGACAAAAAAATAGACAAAAGAGCAAAATATTAAGGTCAGTTGGTTAAGTAATTATTCCTACAGAATTTTCATTTAAAAATCTTAATCTTATTTTTCAGCAATATGACTATATTAAGTTTTCTGATAGATCAAATATGTTTGTAGATGATGTGATTAATATGGTCACATTTGAATGAAGTCAATTGTATAGAAACATTCTATCAATTGAGCAATGTTTTGTGCAATTTTGAATAAGCAAAGGTCTCGTGATAACTGCCACAGACATTCAAACATGAAGCTACCACTAGACAATGGCATTAATAGTAAACGTGACAAAACGACTAACTTCAGAGACGAGACACTACACACAAGAAGAATATCTAACAGTTAGCATCTTGGAAAGGTCAATCTACAATAAGAATGACTGGTTTTTTCAAACCTGGTTTGTGGAGCGCTCAAACACCGCACTTTTAGAAAGGTGGTATTTCACAGTGAAAATATCTCATGAAAGTGAGACAACTAACAGCAACAACAACAACTAACCCGCATCTGATAGAAGAATACTATATACACAAAAAAAAATCTAACTATAATGAGCTATTAACGTATTAAAAGGAGTTGTAACCGTATTGCACAAATACATATAAGCAACTTGAGATACAAGCATTTCAAATAAACTTTAATTTTCACATACTACTAATACACCCCATTCGGTCCATATTGCCGGCTGACCGTTCCAGGGTAGTAACTGTACGAGTTGGCTCTTATTGTTAAATGACTCAATGCAGATTTGTTCTTACTTTTACGTTTGGCTTACATGTGAATACCTCTATCCTGTGCCTTTCCAAATATTGGTATATGTTGCAATGCTCAGAGGCCTTTATCATATTTTCTTATTGCAGTATATGTATAACACTAAAAAATATGTATTTATAAGAATAATTTATAACAAAAGTCAGTAATGGTAAAAAAAAGTGTAACTTTTTTTGTGTCGAACCCACGAGATTGAGAGTTTGGAATATAAGGTTATCCCTCTCTATCTATCATTTCCACGCATTCTTGTTTTAAATGTGCTGCACCAGCTTAAAAGATTTAACAGCTCCTTTTTCGAATCGTTTAATCATGCCACTAAATGTCTTCGACAAAGGAAAACGAAATGTTGTTCATTTTTTCAGTATATACACTTTTATATATTCTAACTATGCATTATTGCCGACAGTGAAAGTACACTAATGCACAGGGGTCATTCAATATGCAATTTTCACTACGTTATTCTGTGAGGAACACTCTGTTAATTGCTGCTTCACTACAAGTATCGTAAGTTAGGTTTAAGGAAAGATACTATTTTGGGTATACAGCAAACATTTTAAATGTATTGATAAACCATGAAGACGATAAAGTTAAAAGCTTTGTATTGACATACATAAGATTCGACATTTTTCTATTATATTCGTTCGATAGGAATGCACTATCATTTAACAAATAAAATGGTGTGACGTTCTATGTACTTTACAATTGTTGAGATATCTATTCTATTCTGCAAAACAAATAACACATTTTATGCGTACACACAAAAACGGAATAATATGCTATTATACTAAGGCAGTTTTTGTTTGTATGTGAACCCAAACACTTTGTTTATACAAAACAAGTCGAATTCTGATTATCCTTTTGTTACTTAGTTCGATAGGAATAAAACTACTTTTCAATCATATTTTATTACTTTCTGGTGTATTATATATTTTATGTATTTTGTAAGTCATTTCATTGTTCGCATGCATTTAAGAAAGAAAACATTTCGAAAATAAAAATCAGACTGTTCATATCAGTTCACCTTGATATCAGTTCGATTAAATAAATAGACAATTTTCTTTGCTTTAATTGGTCAGTTTGATAATAAATTTGTTAAACGATAAATAAAGTACCTTTTTATCGTTATATTTGGACTTTCTTTATTTTGAGTCCGATAAACTTAATAGCCACAAAAAGTTGAAATATACTAGTATTAGGGCAGAAGTGTTGCCTAAAGTCTAATATGACTGTGGCACATTCACGTATATACAATGAGAACATCTGAAAGTGGTTGCTCGACATGTGTATTATTAATACAAACAAACAAACAAGCAAAATGTTTGTTTGTTTGTTTGTTTTGTTTGTAATATTAATACATACGACGTTTCGTTTCGGTGAGCATAATTTGCACAAGACCTTTATTGGCAAATAAGTCTACTTGAGACGATGCTAACGTGACAAGAACCCATTGTTGACACGTCACATAACATCCCAGGCGTATTAATCTTTCCTGGCACTTTTTGCAGAAGGGATAAAATTCTTATTCATTAAACCTCAGTACCTACAACAGCTTATTAGCCTTATTCTCGGACCACAAAAACACGCTCTTGTCAAATGGCAAATGTCCGTTCTAACGGAAATCAAAATATTAACTTGTAATTTTGATTTGTTAATTTTTCGTTTATTATTCCATCATTTGTCTTTAGTATAGAGATAACTGACGCTCAAATGTGCTGCTTTTATTCATTAATATATGCTTTGCGTTACAATCCTGGTACCTCCCTGCAAACACTCTTGAAGCACATTAATTAAAAGTAGCAAGCTAGGAACGAAGGAGTTAAATGTACAAGTAAAATCAGTCTTTCGCTAATTTTAAAATCTTTTTATTTCAATTATATTCAAATAGAGCCAAACGCTTAACACGTTTTCTATACAAAAAACAATCTGTTTAGTAAAATATATCAATAAAGTACTGCTTCAATAAAATGTGTTGTTTCAAGGTTCCGAAGAATAAAACGCGTTGCAACTATTATATTACATCTAATTATTTATCTATAAGAAATTTGATGTGACAATAATAACATTACACAGGATTTTGAATGGAAATTTTACTTTAAATGAATAACCTCAAAGTATCAGTTAAAAGTTTATTGACGTATTTTTCAGTACAAAATAATTATATATAAGTAATGGCATATTTTAGAAAAAAAGGGAATGGAGGAGTGAAAATAGAACGAAATAGAGAGAGCAAGTGATGGATAGGACAAAAAAGCAAATAAGTGAAAAACACAGAAAGTTACAGAACAAATACAGAAGAGTGGATTCAAATATAAAATAAATATAAAAATACACTTTGCACTACACTAAGATATAATTCAAAGTACATATTCATTACACAGTTCCAATTGTAAGATCTATTTAGGTACACATTTTCGGACTTATTACCTCTTTACGTACACAAATATAATAAATGAAGTACAGTTGTGATGAGTATGTTCTTGGTTTTCGGTTGCAAAAAGTCGGGACATTTACGGAAAGCCTTTCTTTATCTAATATTTTTACGTTTGTGTCAAGGTATATGTTCAACAAGTACAAGTATGTTTAATTATTATTTTTACAGGATTCTGGTTAAATAGCTAATCCCAAGATGAGGAAAACACGAAAATATAATCAAACAACTATCAAACAACTCTGCAATCACTACTACGAAATTATTTTCATTATTATCATAAAACAGCCGTACTACAAATTTACTGTAACACTTTAATGCAATTTAAGTATTATATGCTTTTGAGATATACTTTTTTCCAACCAAGTTTATAGCTAAAATTGTTGGGAAGTAATAATAATTCAAAACCATTTAAGCAAAAATCACTCCTAAATGTAATCACCACATTGTACAACTAATTTAAGGTATTCTGCGCAACAACATGGACATGTATAAAATTGGACAACAAGATACACTTGTTAGAGTCACTTCCCCTTTGTTTAAATCAAACTCGTTTTTAGATCACAGAAAGAGAACAATAATCTATGTCACCATGAAGAACAAAAGAACATAGGATTTAACGAACGAGAATAAGAATAAATGATAATATTTTTATGGAGATATATTATACCATTATTATTACTCTAACGATAAGGAAGATGAAGATTTAAACTTTTAAATATAAAGTATTTGGAATTCATTAATTTTTAGTCGTATTTCCCATTTCTTTTACATTGGAAAAAAAACGGTGTACACAAGCATGATCTCTACTATGGTAACATGATTCTCAAGACGGCAGCGGTAAATTACCGCAGCGAAACGTAACTGTTCGCAAGAGAACAAATTAACATGACACTCACACTATCAGGAACACATGAACCGCTGGCCTCATTAAAGATATGTCTGAATGGACACCATAGATGTCGCTAAAAAATTTGCCTGTAGCACACAGAATACATGGCAGGATAATTTCCATCATATCTGTGGTCACCATCATTAAGCGACGTGCAGTTCTTGGCATAACCACCACAAGACGCCGGCATATCTTCTATTGGTAAACAATATCGCTTGTCGGGAGTGAAATATAAATTTCTTCTACATTCATTTGTGCCAATGAGCCGGTTTGAGTCGCATACAATATAGTGTTGAGAACATTCTCTTGATTTAAACACATTATTACCATCGACTAATCCCTTACATGAAGGAAAGGCGGATGAAGCACATGGAGTGCATCGAAGGCAGTCTGTCGGTAATTGGTTTTCCAGGTACTCGCCTAAAAAGAGGTTTAACCAAACGAGTATGAAAATAAAGATTAACTAAGCTTAAAATATAAGACATAAACTAAAATATATATTATTCAGCCAAGAACTAAGATATTGTGAAAATTTAAGAAAAAAAACCATACTTTTTCAGTTTTATTTTATCGGACTTACCTATAGGAATCGGTAACTGAAAGGCTTTGCGATACTTGTTTAAATTAAAACACAAAAGATATACGTCATGATTTGGTAAATTGATCAACACAAAGGTGCTTAACAGGGAATCCTAGTATTGTCCTTATTTAATTTTGGTAAAAAGCCTTTAAAATAGTTGCGCTGTCTGTCCTTTCTAGTCTTGTGTTTCTATTCTTTTTCATCCAATAAAATCTAGACATGAGCAGTGTGGCCAGAGATGTGTCTATGCTATATATTTAAAACACAACCTAGAATTAAAATCTATCTAAGCATTCGAAGAGCATGTACTAACAACACAAAGTGTATATGTTAAATGTTTAATTTGCGTTACGTATGATAAATGCAGTAAATACTGAATTACTACTTGTAAAAGCACAAATACAAAATTGCAAAACATGGCATTTAAAACTAATATTTTTAACAAAGACGTTTCATACTTACAACGCTCGAAAACCTCTGTCCGTCCTTTGCAATTGACACCCTTAAAATAATTGCATGCTTTCTTATTTGTGTCAAATAGTTCCGGATAGGGACATTCGTCAACGTAAATGTATGAAGAATTCTTCTTATACAAATTGCTTTCTGGCTCGCTGCAGTTGTAGAACGCCTGGCATTCGTGGTGTGGATAGACTCCTCCATAAAAGGCACACGTCTCGACAATGTTATCTTAAAATGTTCAAGTTAGAAATACAGAGAAGTTAGATAGCCCGATGGTGATATATATCATCTTCATTACTTTATTATAACAATGACAACAATCATCGCCAGCCATTGCCAAAACTACAGCATAAAAAGCAGCACCATGGGCATGATACTTAAATATCATGAGACCATCTCTTTAAGTTGGATGATTAATTGTTCATATAAAACTAGTGCCAGTTGTAGTTTAGAGAGTAGATCAATAAGATATCATAAAACAGATCGAACTTCTTCGTTGATATACATGTGAGCTTGGCACTAATGATTAATACATCTGTCGAGTTTTGTAGGAGTTGAACAAATACTCACCAGCATCAACAGTACACGGTCCAGGTAAACACACACGCGTCTCATTATTGTCGCCTTTGCAAGCGCCTTCTACCAGGCAAGTTCTGTTTCTGGTGGCCTGACCAGCTCCGCAACTTTTAGAGCAATCACTCCACAGTGTCCAAGGGTGCCAGGCTGAAGACATTGAATAGAGCTAGAGGTGAGTTGATAATATTATGGGGTTACAACGGTACAGAGATAATGGAACACTACAGTAAGAACAAGCTCAGGACTGTCAAAACGAACCGTTTCTATACTCAAAGGACTTATATGCTTATTGTTTAACACCAGAAACCCGAGTATGCCGATGTTAAATGCAGCTTGTAATCGCAGATGTAGCAAACAACAAGGAAGACAGAGAGGTAGTACACAGTCTAGTTACGGTTCGTTACTCTCAAATATTAATGTAATAAATCGAAAGTTCCTAAAATAGTTATCTTCTATTTACGGCGCCTTGGATGTCTCATATCCCGGTTCTTTCTTGTTAACTAGTTTGATATGCTTCAACTTAACACTAACACATCACTGTCACACAAAATTCAATTGCCGCCAGTAATTTCTTTTCATAGAGACAATAAATTGAATAAAATTGTTTAAATGTCCATTGTCCCAAACCACAAATTTAATGCACTAATATAGAATTTCTTCACAAAAGAAAATGTGGGGTAACAACATTTAAGCGTGTTTGTTTTTGGTTAGGATCTTTTTTTAACAAATCAATTATTCAAATATTGTCACCTGTCAAGAAATCAAAGGCTTATTTATTGATTTATTAGTGCACTTTACCAAAATACATTTAAACTTAAATGCGAATGACCCATTTTAAGTATAAAATATAAAAATTCATAAGTACGTGTTAAAATTAATATATACATGTATTAGCGTTTTTTAGGCAAAGGATTGTTCATGTAAAATGCCAAAAATTGACTTCTTCTTCTTTTTCTTCTTCTTCTTCTTCTTCTTCTTATTATTATTATTATTATTATTATTATTATTATTATTATTATTATTATTATTATTATTATTATCGTCACTTATTATTTTAAATTAATATAATGTCCTAAGATGTTGTAAGATGTATAATTCATTTAATCTTTAAATATTGATATATAAATATGTTGTAGTTATAAGAAAGCTATATTTATACTAAATTAAATTGTTTCAATCATCCGATTAAACATTACCTGTTTCGTTTTCCACTATCGGTGGAATGGTGCTAGTCATTTCTTGTACAATTTCTTCTCCCGTCTAAAATTACAAAAGGTTGTAATATTATAGTAACTATTTTGTTTCTGTTAAATGCAATTCAAATATGTGAAAAGGCATTAAAGCAATATTTAAAATGATGTTACTATTTAAATACATGTTATTAAGTAGAAAATATTTTCTTAATCAACAGCATAACTTAATTGAATAATACATATACCTTCTTAAGCAGCGTCCACACGACAAATCCTGTTGTTGCGTTGGTTACAAGAACGATGGCAAAAGCACAAATGCATATTATCAATATTCGCTTTTCACAACATATCTTTGATGACTCCGAAATTGTGGATTTCCGAAGCTTCTCGTGGTCGCTGGTCGTCAGGTAACTTTTACAAATGCCAGCCGCAGGTGATGCCATGGAGGCGAAATCAGACCCAACAGTTATCTTGTCATCGTCATGTCTTCGACCATTTTGACTCGAAATGTAGTTATTAGCGTCAACGTAGACCTAGATTGAGAGAAATTATTATGAAAATCACCAGTGAGTTATCTTTCAAGATATAAATGCAACATTCAAGTCTGCGACCTAAGTTAAGTTGTTTAACTTCATTCACTTATCTTATTTTTGTAACTAACAGTAGGTATGCCGAAATGTCTTGTAATCAAACACCGACAATTCATTTAAGCTCTATGATTAAATTTGAGTGCGTAACTTCTTGCGTGATCTAAGCAATCTTAAATGTATTCCTTTGCAAAGTACATGCTGAGAAAATGACTAGAAATGAAGTATTTGCATTGTTTTGTTTTTGAGATACATCGTAGCGACCAATTATGATCATTATAGCAATGTCCAGCTGTTTTGATTGAGGAAGACCATAGACAAATATCCGGGCAGAACCACCGGCGCACTGCAGGTCAGGTGTAATACGTTACACATTAAGTCCTTCGACCCGAACGGGACCCGAACCCCAAACAGGATATAACAGAGTCAAATATGCATCGAAATAAAATGCAAGGTCACGAGGGATTGAATCCGCAACGTATAACGGTTTTTTATTCAAGCAGCCTTCAATGCATATAATACTCAAACAACTGTTGTTTGAACGTTTCGTGTTTTTTTTGCATTAAAAATAACAGTTTATTGTACTTATTGACAATAATAAAAATATAATTATAATAATAATAATAATAATAATAATAATAATGATAATAATAATAATAATAATAGTAATAATAATAATAATAATAATAATGATAATAATAATAATAATAATATTAATTAGACCTAGCTTGCAATCATTTTTAAATTATGTATATGGTAAAAGTTTTAACCTCTTAGAAAAAAGAAAACGGATGCTAATAAGGTGAGTATGGTTTTACAAAGTGAATTCAGGGACAGTATGTTTGGCATAGCTCAATCGACTTAGTAGATCCTTTTTCATTAAAGAAACATATTTAAGAAACATGTTTGAAGAAATTTTTGGTTTTAAAGATGAATCTACGAAATATGAAGCATTTTGCCACATAATGTTTTATAATCATGCGATACAATGTTGTTCTTTGCATTGTTTCGACTGAACCTTGTTTATCACTTAGATTATATATAACTGAGATATATTACAAAGTTGTAAATTACACGTCCATTTAAATGTTGGCAACTTAAACTTCCTGCTGAGCATGTAAACACGTATCTATTTTTGACAATATAATTTATTTGACATGAAATTCATGTAGGTAATAAATAATCCTTAGCGCGTAAGTATTTAAGACTTTTTTAATTTACAATTAGGCGATAAGGATATTTTCCTTCTAAGTATATATATAATTTGTTTGCTTCACAGGTGGGGTGGGTAGGGATTATGGTGCAGTGGGAAGTTACGCCATCTATTACCATCTATAACCACTAGAATTGCTGTAATAATACGTGTGATACTATTTAAATTTGAACATGAAAACATTAAAACAAACTAAGACAAGTTGTTTGTAAAAAAAGCAGTTCCAGACTAGAAATAGTCCTGGCAAAAATAGGTAGAACACATAGTCTGATCATTTTGACAGTCAAGGGCAAACACATGGTCGATTTATTTTGCATAATTATTAAGAGTTTCATTTATACAATAAAATATTCAAGCTTTTATAAGATCTTTACTCGTTCCATTTACTGTAACGTAAATAATTATAGTGGTAATTTTTATTTTACATATGTTAGCATACATGTGTTAGAATTGTTTCTCGAAACGCTAAGGGAAGGCGCGATTTTATCAAAATACATGTTGTAATAAATTATATTATTATTTTCCAGTAAACGATTCCGTTTACACATAAACTGTATTTCTTTTTATATAATTGTAAGTATTAATTTATACAACTGAATTGAAATGGCTCGAGGGTAAGTGACGTTGTCTGTAATAGACTGATCAGACTATTTCATTTGACTACTAACCAGCAAAACTGACATAAAAATGAAAAAAAAAGAATGTCTAAATTTATAGTTAAGCGGGTCATTTATTTGGAATTTTATCAGCACATTTGTCCAGATTGTAAAACCACGTGCTTTTAGATGACGCTATACGTAAGTTATAGTTTAAAAGATTGATTGTACAGTGTTGCCTTACTCAATTTTGTGATTATATTTGAAAATCGGGTAATTGACTCTGAGTTTCAGACGACAACTAAAATTAACATGGTTTAAGCTTTTCCGCGATGAATTAGCCGTAAAGCTACATACCAATTCTCTTCTCGGGCAAATAATTCAATTATGTTTTACATTTTACATGTTCATAATTGTATGTAGTCCTTGGGGCGACTAAGTAATCCTTTTGAATTGTTTTAAACCGATGAAATTGTTTCACCCGAGTAAACTTGGGTTAAAATATACATCTTGTTAGTAAGGAGTATTGTGTGTATATACCGCATAAAAACTAAATGTACTCATCGCAAAATACAAGAACGGTAATGTTTTTACGTCTTAATTACAAAATCTACGGAAATGACGCCATGACGTCACAGTCGTCCCGCCTTAGCGAAATTTTATCCTCTGTGACGCCATTGTTTTGTGTTGATGCCGTTCAGTTTGTAGGTGCTTAATTTCGTCGTCCACAGCTTTTCCGTTGCTTTCCGGTAATCGCGGTAATCAGTGTAGTTTTCCCTAGCCCCATTATTTGAAAGTAAGTGACGTTATGACCCTTCAAATTAAAGTGTTCAGCCACTGGATCCTGGTATCTGGTTAGGATCCCCGAAAGTTTTAACAGTTGCCTCTGGTAGAGACTTGACTCAGTCTCGCCGACATATATGAAGATATGGCAGCGGGAAACAGTTTATAGGGTAAAGTACATTTTCGTGACTTGCAATGTTATGTCTTTCCTCACATGGTATGTCCTTCCATTGGCGTCACAGTTGTCTTGTATGTATGCAATTACACATATATAGTAGGTCCGTTAAAACTTTAGCCAATTTGTCAGATGAGCGTAGAGTGTCCCTGTGCTTTCGGAGAATCCGGCTAATACTCTGCAGTGCGTGTAAAAACGTAAATACAGGGGCACTCTTGCAAACATATTCTATTCACCCGCACCGCGAGCCCGTACCGAGTCAGTTGGCTTTGTGTACAGGTCCGTAAATATTTCTCCATTAGCGGAAGTCAATTTGTATCCTGTGGTGTATGACCGCAGTTCATACCAAAGTGTAAGCATATCGCCGCCCCCTCCTTTTGTACAAAGTAGTTACAAGTGAATGAGAATGTGTTGCTTTCGTGTACATATTCCATCATGGTAAGAACGCCATCTGTAGGGATATCTGGGTTGTCCCTCCTGTCAATGACTTCCTTTGCTGCTGCAAGCGCATCTTCTCTGGGTACGCTTAGATAGAGGGATTTCAAAACAAAACAGAAGAGGGTAGCTCTTTCTGGTAGGGGAATGTTTACAGATTTGAGATTACGTAATAAGTCAGACATGTCCTTTATGTACTAAAAGAGCGATATGACATGATTGCATAGTTCTTCTTGTTCAATTTCTGCCATTCTTTCTGTGGGATGGTTTCTTCCATTGGTCCTCAATGACATGTTTTGCAAGTGGAGTTTCGGGTTTCCTTGCAACGTGCCTGAACCACCGCCTGTCTCGGTCGGAAAGCCTTTTATGTATCTAGTAAAGAATCACTCCTCGCAAAGCTCTAACTTTGCCAATTTTGTTTCTGTTAGGTACCTGAGCGCAAGTGTCGTTATCTTCAAGTTTTCCTGTAAGTTTCTGGACACAATCTTCTTTACTTTGAACAATAATACCAGAACCGGGCAAATAACAATAATATCATCTCCAAGTAGTTATTGTGTGGCATTTTCTTCCTCTACTTAAAAGCGATTCAGTCCCGATATAATGTCGTCTTTTACTGCCTTTATATAGGCATCTAACCATTTATCACTTTATATAGATACTGTTTTTAACAATCGTGTAGTTATGTAATCTACTTCATTCAAACGCCGCTAAGATCAGAAACGGTTAAACACTGTTTTGATCTAACCTGCATAATTTGATTAATGTCGGTTTTTGTAGATCGGAAAGGAAAGTAGAAGACGAAAAGCAGAACATCCTGAGCTTAATGATGACTTTACAGAGAAAATCCCATTTATTCACTTGATTGGGTCGATAGGTAAATAAGAAAAGGTCCTATCAAAATTTCCACAGATATTTAAATATAATCTACCTTTAGACATAGGCAAACAGGGTAAATGTAAATGTGAACAAAACACAGGGACGAGACATAACACACAAAAAGAAAACATCAGTTACCGCCTTGGAACTGTCAGTCGGCAAAAGCACCGACTGGGGTGCTTAAACCTAGTTTATTACGCTACAACCTTTCACCTTCTGAAGGTTTTTCTACCAAACAGAGTTAATAATAATATCCGGTCAAAGTGCAACAACTAAAAGTAAGCACTTGCATCGGGATTTAAAAGAGATACAATGAACATATATACATACAAAATATCTAATAATAAAATAAACGAATACCTCTCTAATATTCAACAAAACTAATAAATGTGTGAATTAAAACTTTAATTGTAACGCGACACACACACACACACACACACACACACACACACACACACACACAGATATATATATATATATATATATATATATATATATATATATATATATATATATATATATATATATATATATATATATATATATATATATCAATCTTTAAGCATAAAATGCATAATACGAAGAACACCTCCGACTGAATGATCGAAGACGACACACACATTATAGCAAAAATTGCTGAATAAGAAAAGAAGAAAAACAAAAATACGCATACAAAAATGACTGATACCTTAACAACGATTATACGTAGAAGACTACTTACGTTTGAGTCCATTGTTCAAAGAAGACTAGTCCTCTCTTGTTAATCAAGGAGAAAATGTTCTTTGCTTTGCTCAGCCAAAAGACAGGGAAAATGTTTGCCTTGGCTGTCGAGCTAGAAGTTGACGAGAAACACATTTGAACCTATTTATACGTGATTGACAAGATTCATTGTCTGGTGATAAGGGAACCATAAATTATTAACAGATAAGTCGAAACGGAAAAGATATTTATTGGACTGCTTATTTAAAGGTGGCCATTTAATCGATACCAAAAATTGGGAAAAAGTATAATACGGGACTTTAAAATTAATAGAAAGTCCAATTATAAACTTCATAATTGCATAAAACTACAACAGTAAATTAACAAGAACCAATTTATTCGCCATTTTTAGAATATCTCAGCAACAAGGGTGACTGAAAATTGTAAGGCTAAATAGAAAAATGCCCAATGATGTCGCGACATATCGACTAGTTAAAATGCAGCTGGGGATAGTATGGAAAGCTTGTGCAAACACTTGAAATAAACTAAATAGTTTAGGCACTTCTTAGATTAGATACCCCAACTATTATTTACAAGCACTTGAATAAAGATGAATTACCATTCTTCATGCTATGCGGAAGAGTCCAGGCTAAAGTCTCATTTTGGGGAGGATTGCGTTATGGAGTCCGTTTATTTACACATATTAACACAAACATAAAAGAGAACAATATATAAATCATCATAACAAAGCGTTGCTGGTCATATGAAATATGTGCTTAACATAACATTGGTACAATTTCATTGTCATTGTATAGATAATGAAAGTACAGGAGGTGCACGTCTATCATGAAAAATATTATTCTTACATTTTCTTAACGAACTGTCTTAAAACAAGTGAATTAACATTTTTAGTGCTTAAGTAATAAAGAATAATGTTAATTTTTTAAAAGATGTTTCTACATGTTAATCGTTTTCCTTCTTTGATCACTTAAA
This sequence comes from Sinonovacula constricta, assembly GCA_007844125.1. NCBI lineage: Eukaryota > Metazoa > Mollusca > Bivalvia > Cardiida > Solecurtidae > Sinonovacula > Sinonovacula constricta. Next base: position 33,149,120 of record CM017573.1, on the reverse strand, counting down.
AAAAAGTCTTGTAGACAGTATATCCTATAAGACTAAATATTGTATTCATCATGTTATACTTAGGTATATCTATCTTACACCTACAACTTTATAATCTAGGTGATTAATGTGTTTAGATATACAACACTTTTCAAAAGTTCTATTTACATTTAACCGATAAGAAAAAGTGAGTATAACCCTCTACTTCGTTACAAAATAGGCATAATGGAAAATCTTTCAAATTCTAAATAAAAAGTTTCAAACATGCATAATAAGATTATGTAATATATTTGTGTTATATGAAGTACAAGGACCTTCAATTGATTTCTTTGTTGAAAATTCGTGTCCATTGTTTATGCATGTTATCAAAAGATTAATCACTGCAAACTTAAAGCACCTAGGTCTGTCCATATTGCAGATTGACCATTCCAAGGCAGTAACTGTCAGGTTTGCTCTTTTTCTTAAATGACTCATTACAGATTTGTTCTTACTTTTACATTTGGCTTGCATATGAATACCTTTGTCCTGTGCTTTTTCATCTTTTGTACATGTTGCAAATATCTTCTTATTTATATATTTGTTTATTTGTCATGTGTATATAGCTGTTGTTTTATTTACAGATTCAGTATTAATATATGTTTTTACTGAATCATTTTTATTAAGTTGGATCCATCTTTACTATGTTTTCAATGTTTTGTACGTACGTAGTATTGTCTAAAAGTGAATTGTTAAACTTCCAATATCCAGGACCTCTTTTATTTGTAATTTTAATAAAATAGCCATATTGTCAGTGGTTTGTATAATAGCAGGCCTTATATCACTTGAAAATATATTCTTGTGTCAATATGTTGAAATCTATTCTTTTTCAAAGCTATTTTTTTTCTTCGCCATGAAAATTGCATTTTATTTTTGTATATGTGTCTCCAAATATCAATCAAATTAAATGATTCGAGCTAAGACTTAGCACTGATGTTTGATTTTGAGTGGTATGTCTTGTTGATATTATGTCAGTATTTTTAGTGCATCGTTTATGATCTCCACCCATGATCATATTACCTTGAGACAAATCTGATATTAAATCTGAAGTATCTTTCTAGAATTTATTTCTTAGTGTTTTTCTCGTTTGGAGCATAAACATTTATGAAAGTGAAACATTATCATATAGTCCTAAAAGTAAAATGCATCAGGCATTGCGAATCTGTGTATTGTTCGATTATATTGACAGGCATTATTTTACGGACAAATACAGAACAACCTCGAATATTATTTGCAACAAAGAAGTGAAAGGCATTCAAATCAATGAATTCATATTCAAGTTTTGTGGTCAATTCTTGAGAAAAATGAGTTTCCTATAACTGCTATATCAGACTGTGATGATTTATCAACTTAATAACTCTTAATCGCTTATTAAAATCTCTATAAGTCCTTGGCAGTTTAGGGATAGAAGGTGAAAGTTAGTTATTTTTGTTGTATGTCATGGGTGTTTAGAAATTACCTATGGAATGTATGTACTGCAAGAGATTGATTAATTGTAGAATGTCTGACTGGTTAAAGAAACTGCTAAGCTGCAAAAATGAAAAACGGAGAAAAGGTAGGTATTAAGTTACACAAAAAACAAAGATCTGTTCACTAGCAACATAGCACGAAATTGAAAGAAAATCATAATAATGCTTATTAGCAGCATTTTAGTCGAATTAATAAAATCTATGTTAAACTGTAAATAAAAAAGAGGGCTTACGAGCAAATACAACTAGATAGTTTGTCTTATATTGCATTAATGGTAATATTAAAGTAAAAAGGTGAAAACAGTAGTAATACTATAGAAAAAAGCTGTTGAAGTGAATGAAAAGAACAAGGCAGTACATTGTACGACTTGATAATTGGTCTTGTATTGTATTGAAGATAATATTATTGTAAAAGGATAAACAATAGTAAAGCAGCAAGTAAGCAGAGTGAAAATCATAGTGTCATTTTGATATAAAACGTCCAATATATTATAATGAATACAGACTTCGATCATTTCTTTCGTATTTTTACATTTCACTTTTGACACTTTTGACATATGACGTCATGACATTGTATGACGTCATTAAATTGTTCTTGTAATACGTCAGCGCTTGGGCTGTTTCATTTCAAACTACTCTCATTTAGACTTTAGAATTTTCACTGATTGTTTGATAGACAAACCTTCAGGAAGTACGAGATTGGAGCGCTCAACAAGCCATGTTTAAGCACCCTAGTCAGTCTTTTTGCCGACTGACCGTTCCAAGGCGGTAACTGATGCTTTTTTCTGTTTGTGTGTTATGTCTCGTCTATGTTTTTTGTCACTTTTACATTTACCATGTTTGCCTTTGTCTAGAGGTAGATTGGATTTAAATATTTGTGATTATTTTGATAGGACCATTTCTTACTTACCTATTCAACATGTATATGCTGTTGAAAAGATTAGACTGAGTTTGATATCCTAAAATAAAAATAATTTGTTTCTTGCATACAAGAATAAATATTCATTTAATTAGAGATCAAGTACCCTTGTGTAACATAACAAAAAGAGCTGAAATTACTGGATCAATTATAAGGTAGCTGAAACAATTAAAACTGTGTACCATTAACATACAAAATAACTGTTGATCAAGCGAAAAAAACCGCACTCGTGTAAGCAAATTAATATAAACCTGGCATTAACAATAAACAGTAAAATAAGTGGGCTGGCTAAGCTGTAACTCTGCCCCACTGACTAAAAAGATACTGTAAGTGATCTGCTGCATGAATCGAAATGACAACACAAAGCATATTAAAACGGTGGTTAGGCTAAGCGTACCGAGGTTAGAACGTTCTGAACAGAGACAATTTACGTGTGCAGCAGAGCATTACTGTAGTTCTTACTACAATGAAAAACCGAATAAGTCAGTTAAAATGTCTGACTCTGAAGTCCAGTCAATGTTTCGTCTACCATAAAGTTCAGCATCCAGTCCTTACTTTGTACGTAATAAATCCACCACATTCTTGTGAAAAAAGATACACACTAAGTTTCTAAATAGATATTGACGTTATACAAATACGTTTAAAACGGAAAAATATTAACTTAAATGAAAAATAAAATATTTCGATATGTTTCAAATGCCATTAAAATAATTGTTTACGATGTACTGATCTGTTTTGGTTTAAATATACCGTGTTGTGGCATTTTAAAAGCTTAAGTCAATGCTTTGACAATGCAAAATATCAAGGTTTTTATGAAAAGACTAGTGCGATTTACAAATGTGGCGCATTTATTATACTAGCATTTGTAATTTAAATAAATTTCAGAAAGTTTAAAGATAATAAGTGTATGTTAAAATATAATACTAATGAAGGTAATAGTCTTGAAAAAATAAATACACTGTACTAAAGTTATACAATATTATTTGAAGTATTGTGCTTGGCTAATAAATCGAAAATTTCAATAGCATGCGACAATAACTGGTTTTTGATATTCACCGTTTTTTTTAAAAAAGACATAGGAAAATTCTATTAAAGTTTACCATAAGTACCCTCTGTCTTTTAATGATTTCTTGATTAGATGTATTTTATATATTTATTCATGCATCGAAAAATTGCATGTACGTGAAACTTCTGTTCTACTAGCTTGACACCTAGTGCTTGATTTTTTTAACTTACTTAGTAATGCATATGTGTAATCGTTATACATATAATAAAACATGTATGGACTGTTTAGCTGGTACACACGATATGTACTGAAAACTCATTTTAACATAGGATACAGCCTCGCGTATACCAATTGAACAGTCCATAATTGTTCTTATTCGTAAATATAAGATTCAATACGCTTTATTTAAGATTAAAGATATATATGTAACATCTGGTCCTTGTGAAGTTTTCATTATTAAGATATCGATTGCCAGACAGTTTCTCCTCCATCAAATCGAAGGTGGCTTTATTAATTATTATATATGATTATATATATCGTAAATGTATAATTTTCTGCCTTGAACAAGAGCTAAATATTAATCTCGAATATAGATATACCATAACATAAATCACAACTATTCAAAAGCCGTCATGTATAACTTAAAAACAACGCCACCATTATTTGTAAAACGAGTGTGTGATTTTACAATGAATGAACAGGGTTATGTACTTGGTCCACAGACACACACTATCTATGTTTCCCAGCTAAGTTATACCATTTCGGCTTTATCGAGGCAGCGTTTATTTTTTAAATTGAATGCCACAAGAGAAATTACAAATAAATATTTAACTTGTATGTAACGTGTATCTAAATAACTTATTCCAGTAAAAATCAGGCTTAAAGGTAAAAAGCAAAGACCAAATGCTACCTCTATTATATATTCAAATCGATATGCAACAGACATTTTCCTGTTTTTGGTTCCGTTCTTAATATTCACAAAATGACAAGATTACCTTTTGTAAATGATTATATCATTTTAGCAAATATGTAAAATATGTAATAAAATGAATAATTATACAGCCACATCAATAATTACATCTTAATATAGTATTTAAGACATACCCCGTATATAGTTTATGTAATACATAAATAATTGCTTAAATACATTGTGTTTATGATGATATAATCAGACGATAACAGTCTAAATTTGTATATGTTTGTGACTGATAGCATGGAAAATATATACGTCTTCTGTATAAAAAGAAGGGTAAGCGGACAGTCCTTGAGTTTGGTAGTCTCATTTACCTTAAAAAGTAATAAATATTACATCGTCTCTTTGTAGGCTTCGTTGTCACCACACTACACCACAAATCTTAACTGAAACCTAATGTGTCAATGGTTGGAGTCAAGTCGTGCTTTACTTCTTTTCAATATACTTTACTTCATGCATTTTGACTGTCGGGCAGGGCTTGCAAACCCAGTCTCTATACATGTGCACGTCGTACATTCTATTTACCACGTAAAATATTTGAACCAATACATCAAACCAGACCGGGCATTCCAAAACTTTGATGAACAAGACTAACTGTACACGACATTGATTCATTTTCGTTTACACGTACTCTAAAACGACTAGGCTTCGGTCCTGCTTTCGTCATAGTCTAGGAAATGTGTTCCTTTGTACATTTTTACCTTTAAGTTGTATTTAAATGATATTGTTATTGTTGGGAAACAATAACAAACATGCGTTGCATATTAAGATAGTAAACAATATATTGTGTACGAGTGGTGTAGATTCTTTAAACTCGTTTATTGGTGCCGCTCTTGAGAGGAATGCATTTTTATGGGAACGATAGCGTAGCAATCAGTAACACGATGTTGAAGTTGTTCTGTGAGGCCCTTTTCAGAGGGTAGCTTGCAGCAATAAATCTTAGCTTTCAATTATAAAAAGTAGCAGGCATTGATAGGATTTCGCAGCCGTTTGGCGGGTTGTCCGAATGCAAGAAATGCAGCTTGTAATTATAGATGTAGCAGACAACAAGGAATTAGGCAAAGTAGTATATAGTCTGTTCCTATCAGAGCTTCGATTTGTTACTCTAAATTATTTATGTAGTGCATCAACAGTATTGATGAAAGTGTTTAGTCCGCAGGATATCCATCTTGTTCACAGTACATGATCTCTACGGCGCCTTAGCATATCTCGTATCCGTGCTCTTACGTGTTATTCATTGATTTACAATCCACTACAAATTGATGCAACGTTTGTCTTTACTTTGTTAAAATGGCATTTTCAGGTTTCCAAAACACAGCATCCAGTATTTTACATAGCGGTAATACGGTAAAAGTATGTTAAATGGTTAGTCCTTTAATTATGGGTGGCCCAATGTCAGTCTAATAAAGTGATGGCATCATACGAGGTGTTCGCGGTTTTCTGCTCAAAATCCTATCTTTGTTTTAAAAGGACACTGTATACAGATAACTAAAAACAGTTATGGCCTGCTGTAATTATGATTGTTGGTTTGTTTTCTGTAACATTGCACAGGCGTAATTACTGTCATATTTGAGAAGTCAAGCCTATTAGTGATAATTGAAGAATTGTATGGGTAGAACCACCTTCGCACCACATGTCAGCTAAAGAGTATTAAATATCTCGCCTCGACCGGGAATCGAATCCACAAGGTGCAGGGCAAAGGGCGCTACACCGATGAAGTTCACAAAATGTTCAATACAGAATGATTATACATAAGCTCGGTGAAGGTTATATTTATTAAAACACAAAATAGCATGTATGTATTTGTGTTAGAATTACCCCAGCTATTTAAATTGGAACAAGTACTAGACACATACATAAACAGTTAATGTAGAAACCAAAAGATGAAACATTACACACAAACAGAAAAACAACAGTTACCGCCTTGGAACGGTCATTAGGCAAAAGGACCGACTGGCGTATTTAAATCTGGATTGTGGAGTGCTGCAACCTCGCATTTCCTGAATGCTGATATCACAAACATACAGTGCAAATAAGGTCTATCAATTTGGGGCAGACGCAGTATTTTAATAACATTTAAGTTCTGTTTTAAGATGATAAGTCAAGTAATAATAAGTTTCTTGTTATTATTTTATTTATGATATTGTTGGGCAGTTTAAAACTATCATGGTGTCCGAAGGATCTTTAGATAACGTCATCAATTAAATGACTTTAGAAGCTGTATTGCACTAGTGTTAAGCATATGTTATTGGTGTAATGGCTGATTTGAAGAGAAAACAATGTGAATTATAGGATAAAATGTATGTTGTACTTAATATGGTTCACAATGCGTTCTTTTCACTATCACTTGTTCCTCTCTTACAAATATTGATTAAAAGGAACTGTCACAATAAAATCAAAAACGTGCATTAACCCTTAAGCTCACGCATATGCCATTTTACGCCTTAGTACGACTTTCACAATCATTCCTTTTATCATCAGCTGCAGTCAGCACAAGTAAGACAATGGCGGAGACAGGAATATAACTTTGGTTTAAATAATCCGTTTATTAAATTTCTTTTCCAAACAATTCAGTTTTACAATAATATTACTGGAAGCACATTCGTGTGTATTTCTTACCAACCGTAAACGGGGTCGCACATAAAAATTCCTACAAATCAATCTGAGACTTTGATTATAACCCCTAAAAATGGGGACGCCTCTATTATTTGCACTTGTATTTTGTTGTTGTTGTTGCTGTTGTTGTTGTTGTTGTTGTTTATAATGATTGTTTATGTGTGTTATTTAGTTTCAATGCAGGCCATGCAATTTAAAGCGTTAAATTATCGGCTCACAAAAGTTATAACATATTGATTTTATTTCGGATAAATTACTTATGGTCATTGGACCATCTTACCTACCTACATGGAGTTATTAGTACGAAAAAAGCCGACATGCAGCTATTATATAGCATAACATATCGAAGTTAAATTATTATGCCGAATAAGTTATCGCAATTGACTTTTTATATATGTCATATATATTGCCGACACGGAGAATTATTGGACTGCAAAGAATGCAATAATTGCGTTATTATGTCGTATTCAAATATCCACAATAATGTATATGCACTTTAAATTAAAGAGATTGTGTTAATAGTTTGTTTTATTCTCGACTTATATTTGTATGTCGACAAAAATCAAAACATAAATAGTCACCATCAAGTTTACCGCATATGACAGAAACTTAATGCCTATATCATTACTGGGTTAAAAAGAAAACAAACAATTGATCAGCAGGTGCAATGCCTGTGTAAAATGCGCATGCATTGTATATTCTTCACATTTATCGACCGTTTTAAATTATTTATTCTTTTTTACAATAGAATTCGGAACACAGATTTTTGTGTTTTTATCAATCTGAAATGGGCCACACACAATAATTCTTACATAGCAATCAGGACTTTGATTGAAAGTCCCTACTAATTGGGACGTCCAATTTATTATAAAATGTATAGGATAAAATTATCGGCTACTTATGAGATATAGTATGTGAACTTTTATGTCGTTAAAATTACCTACATAGCGTTATTAGGCAGTATTACGTTCCGACAGGGAGTTATACGGCCGTATAAATAACCGACATGGAGTTATTAGGCAATTTTAGTTACCGATATTTTAGTTATTAAGCCGTACGAAGTTCTGTCATATTATGATCGTATTACTTGTCGATGCTGAGTACATGTATTTCGGTCGTACAAACTACCGTCGTTGAGTTTTTAGGCAGTATACATTGCAGTATATACGATCAAATAAATTACCGACAAGGAGTTATCAATCAATATGACTACTTACATCTTATAAGTACGTATACTTTAGCGACATGGAGCTGTTATGCCGTGTATATTGCCCACTTGGGGATCTAGACAGTATAAATTATCGATATTGAATTACTGTGCATATAAATTACCGACTTTGGCCAAAATTAGGCCGTATAAATTGCAAACATAAAATTAATCCGGGTAAAAGTTACTGGAATTGTGTATGCCGTAATAGAATTTCCACATTAAATTAAATGCCATTTAAATAACAGTCATCTTGGTAATAGTCTGTTTTAGCCTCGGCATAGATTTTTATGTAAAAACATAAATACACGCAGATATGACCGTATAAATACCCAGCTAGGTTAAATATTTAATGACCTAGAAACGTCTTGTCTGTATAATAACTGGGTAAAAAGAAAATGCAATTGATCAGCAAGTGCAATGTCTGTGTGAATGCTTTACAGTTTTACCGGATCACAAGATATTGTCGATAAAAAACAAGATAACTTGAGGTGAAAACTACATGTTAAAAAGAAATAGACCGAGTTGCTCGAGTACTCGATGGAAAAAAATGACCAAGTACTTGAGTACTGATTTTAATATTCGTTGACACTCCCAGTGTGTATACATATATATAATATTTTATATAGTGCTACTCTGTACCCTGTGGTATAATTAACGTTATTGTTGAAATAGTTCAATCATGTAAATGAAAATTTATCAAATATAATGTACCTAATAAAGCCATGAATTCAAATTTATCTCGAAACGAAATTGATACTGGTAAATGTTGCTTTGTTGTTGTTCTTTGTTGGGTTCATGTATATGATCAATTCAGTTATATTTGTCGTTGTACTCGTGCGTGTTCAACAAGAAATGCAGTACATTATACGACATTGCTCAAGGGCTTGACAATTTGTTAAACACGGAAACACTTGTTTTTCGTGCCAGGCCTTAAAACACAAACAGGCGCGACCATTACCACTATCAGTGACCGAGAAGTTTTAGGCATCAGCCTCGGTAGCGCAGTAGGTAGCGCGTCAGTCTCATAATCACACAATCTTAGAGCTATCTGAAGGTCGTGAGTTCGATCCTCACCCGGGGCAATTTTTTTTCTTTTTTATGTGATATAAATATATTGCACCGGCAAACTTAAAGCGTCTTTCAAGGTGACTTCTAACTGTCCCAATACGAACTGAATCACCGCTGCACCGCATTTCAGCTGGAATCCACACAATATAAACGATAAGTTGGAAATATTTTTAAAGATTTCAATATAAACATCAAAAGTGAATATTTTTTCGTTAATGCAAAAAGCAGTGAACATAATGGAAAGACAAGGGCAAATTGTTTTAAACAACAACAACAACACATTTAAACCTTTAGAAGCCCTGAATGTACAAGTATATTTTTAGTAATATGCATTTTATTGTTTTTAAAACGGCCATATCGGGGTTAACGGTATCATTTTCATTGAAGTTGTATTCGAAAATTGACTAAAATTATTAAACACATTCCTGTAAAACAAAACAATGTCAATCTGAACTGACTCTATATAAAACACACAAGTCCGATTCGTGATAAGCGGTAGTAACGTGTCATTTGATAAGCGGTGTAACATTATTAGCTACCTAGCCTATATACCGTATATAGATTAGCCTAAAGGGCACACATGGACCACATCTATTGGTCTTATGCTAAATAGGTATGACAACTAGTACATGCATACATGCGCGTGGACTGAACAGGGCAGACGACAGAACAGTACAGGCGGGAGCAAAATACAGGCAGCCGACGAGAGAAGAACACGGTCGACCGACAAAGGAAGACGCTCGACCATTGGCCTGTAAAGATGTATATGTACTGCCATTATTTACCATGAGCCTATATATTAAATACATTATGTAATCTTCAAATGAGACTTTTAGAGTGTGTTTTTATCCCCACATTATGTTACAGCGCTACTAACGGTTTATTTTTTGGTGCCTTTGAACTTTATTTTACATATAACATGTTGTATTTTTCTAGTCTTCTTTCGATATCATTGCAAAATTTGGCAACAATGCACAGAGTGTTAAAAAAATGCCGTTGAATTATTTTAGTTGTGTAACTTCTTTCATATATAGGGCGATATTCTACAAACAAAACTACAAGAAGGAAAAATCCATTCCCCCTAAAACAACCTCCAATCATTTTTAAATGGTCAATTTTATTACTGATGGTACTTTTCATTAAATGATACTTTTACCTGGACACCGAAGGAGTTACAATTTGCACCTGTACAACAAACTCACAGCGCCCTCTCTGATTTTGGAGCAAAACATACAGGGTGGGCTAAGTGAGAACATGCCCTACATGATTTTTTTTCACGCTTGAATCAAGCCTACAAGCACGACAACAGAAGCTCGACCGACCAACCGCCAACAAGTGCAAAGAGGACCGGTAGCGCAGTAGGTAGCAGTCTTAAATCACAACGTCCATGAGCTGAAGGTCGTGAGTTCGATCCTTCCCCGGGGCAAAGTTTTCCCACCTATTTTGCGCACATTGTCAGGAAGACACGTGACGAATATATGGGAACAAATGCAAGTCAGCTGGAGTGAGAAAGTATAATGTAAATATTGCGTATTATTTTCAACCTTCAAATTTCCACCTGTATGACATTAAAAATCCTAAACCCGCTTAATGAAGCTAAATTTTCACAAATTGTTGGATTAAAAAAGTATATGTATATATAATGTTTAAATAACATACTTGATACATTAAAATTATACATATTTATAATTAAGGTTATTGGAAATCGTTTCAAAACTGAGATAATAGACATAGTGATATATTATTTGGTTTTGAATGAAAAGAGTTGGTTCTTTATTACAATTAATTACAGAAAAGTGTATATTTTATTGCCGATGGTTTATTGGGAGTAAGACAACAGAACCATGTGACATTATGGCAGAACTATTTCCGTTTTATAATTTTGTTCAGAAAACATGTGTTGTTACAAAAGGTAAAGCTATCACTTACAATTTACACCCACCTAGACATGCACGACAACTAGAATCACCCGCCAGCTACCGTATGCCAGGAGCCTCGGTAGCGCAGTAGGTAGCGCGTCAGTCTCATAATCACACAAACATCGAGCTATCTGAAGGTCGTGAGTTCGATCCTCACCCGGGGCAAAACCTTTTTATTCAAGTAAAGATGCATGTTGCATGTGTCAATTGTTTTTTAAAACATATATTTCTCCGGAACACTCCCAACTGCCCTAAGCTAAATATTTTCCGGGTAGAACCACCGACTAAATCAACGTCTACATATAAATTTAGACACTTATATAGGAAACATTTTATAATATGTCAATGCATACGTAACACGTTAATATTAGTTTGAATAATGCAAGCGTTGCAAAACAGTGTACATAAATTTAAAAAAAGTGCAAAATGTTTTTTTACAACAGCATAACAATACCAGCAACCATGTTAGACTTTAAGTTGTTTAAGTTTCCTTTCAAATATATTGTATTGCAATGCATATATTTAAAAAGATCGTGTTTTTTTGTTGTTGTTTTTTTTTGTTTACGATAATAGTCCCGACGAAGAAAAATGAGTACCATATATCAAGGCTCTAACTTTTGTAGTTCTTACAAGAAGATACTCAAGGTTTCCTTAATAGCCTTAAATGGAACATGGCTACGACCCTGACGGCCATGTTTCTAGACAGATTAAAGTTCCTTGAGCAATTTTTAGTTCCCTATGCCTGCTGAAGCTCCTGAGGGAGTTTGTTTAAAGTTGAAGTTGTAGTTTCAGAAATATGTGTAAAGAATATTGACGGACGGACGGTGGACAAGTACAATATCTTACCCTGAGCATGAACTCAAATGAAGTAAAATTAAGATGAAATACTTGATATATAACGGTGTACAATGAATGTGTTATAAATGATGAAGATATGAAAACTTTAAAAACAGATAAATACACCTAGTGTAATGTAGCATAATTAAGGATAAAAGAATTCGCTGGTTGTAAATATTATTACCGAAAAAAGTATTTTTATGGCCGATGGCTTTTCGAGTCAGGCGACAGAACCATTTAACATTGTGACAGAATTTTTTCCCTTTAATGATTATGTTAGCAATATACATGTAAAGCAAGAAAAGTTCACATTAGCTCTTATAATTAACACTTTTTTCGGTGTGTTTGGACTTCAGTTTACCAACAGTAGGTTGTTTTGTTTTTCTGTAATGGCTCACATTTGTTTTTGGTATTATTTCACGTTTCGGGTACAATGTAAACAAACTTATATTTAAAAACTGTGTTAAAAGTCATTGATGTGATTTGTTTTGTTATGTTTATTAGAAAAGGAAACACATTCAATAAACAGACGTTAATAAAGGAAAGTAACGGGCCAGTAAAATTCCAAACTATTTTTACATGCGAGAACTACACCTTTATGCGCGACAACAACTTCCATCGACCAAAGGCCATGTGCCAGGAGCCTCGGTAGCGAAATAGATAATCTGCTAGTCTCATAATTACAGAAGCTTAGAGCTATCTGAAGGTCGTGAGTTCGATCCTCACCCGGTGCTCAGATGTGTGCACATTTGCAAGAAAAAGTACGAAAACATGCTGTTCACACATACACACACGCGCGCGCGAACACACACACACACACACACACACACACACACACACACACACACACAAACACACACACACAGTAATCATATGGCTAAAGCTTTCAAAACAATTTTCAAAGTCGAACGTTGCCATTGGTCGGCTTATTGTGAAATAAGCTTCACCAGCAGATTGTATTCTCAAACTAATTTGTCCAACTAAATCATATCTGCTCGAGCGAAAACATTTCCAAACAAGTCGTTACAGACCAAATTTGCCCCATCGTTTCTGGCCTAATACTCAAATGCATATTTGTATCTGAGAGCATTCAACGACCTTAAGTCGATATCATTAAAGTATCTTCGTAAACGACGTCTGTTCTGTTAGTAACCACGTATACTATTAAAAATACATACCAATCCGAAACAAACGAACACATAAACAACAACAAATCAACAATGATTTGCATCTGATTAAACGATAACGACTACACGGTACAAGAGTATAATTAACTACAACCCAAACAGCAGTTAAAACACAGCATTTTCATATAACCAAAAACAATGACAACTATGACATACAATAAATGTATATCAAAGTACGCATGTCTGACTCAATTGCCATGTGGAGATTGGTCTCGACTGGTCGTACTATGATACAATAATGACTTGTTTAAAAACGTCTGCTCATACACGGACGATAATTTCCTTTACCTAGCCATCTACGAATGCCGGAAAAAAGGGAAATACATTTGTTTAACTCTCGGTTTTAACAAAAGTATTATATTTAAGATCGTATTAATGATTTTTACGACCATGTTTTACGAGCTTTGATTAACATGTCCATCAGTGTAAAACTTCTTTAATAGCTGTCCCATTAAATTCTTCTTATATTGTTAGATAATGTGTTCATGTTTGGATTTGTAACATGTTATATCGTTACTTAATTATGTAATGTTATTATGTGCTACTATGCACTCTAACACGACAAAATATAATATACATTCATGCAAGGACTTGTACCTGTACAGTGCTTTATTTTCAAATATTTTCGTATATGATCAGTAAAACCGATGACAAATTCCCACGTTTTTACGTTATATTATTAACCACGATACATGTTTGTATTAAAGGAATTACAATATTTATAATAATGTGCAATTTAGTTTCTTTGTAAAACACATGCGGTTGTTGATATTCTTTGGTATTTCAGAACCAATGAAAACATTCAAACCTCAATTCCATGAACTTGAAACAAGGTTTCAAATTCAATACGACAAAAGCTCCCAAGCAATGCCATAATATATCACTAAAATGGGAAAAGGTTTGTATTATCTGAAGGTGGAATAAAAGCTTTTCAATGTGTTTTCAACATTCAGTTTAAAAGGTTTTAGGCAGAAACGACCTACGCAAAACAGGTATGTACGTAATTGACTTGTAATCCCCTCTCTTAGCAATTCTCGGCATAGTGCATCATACACAGAAACATTAGAACGTGATTATATTATTTCCGATTTAACTTCCATGAATATATATTCTCATGCTTACGATATAAAATCTAAGCAATGTTAAAACAGAAACAAATTATTTTGTTTTGTTTAAGTTCAAACTTCTGGACACTGACACAAATTTCTCTGTATGATCTAATACAGCATAATCTCCTTAATCTTATGTGCTTAATCTTTATGTGCTGCTTTCAAGACAGCGTGCAAACTGTTTAATACCGTAATATAACATGTCATGAAGAGTGGCAATCGTTTCATTTCTACCTCCAAATTCTCGTTTAACCGTTCCTGTTGTTTTTGCGAGATTAGTAAAATTGGAATGTCATGTTAATCCATCAGTTTATCGCATAATATACCGCGCGAGAAATGATTTTCAGCGGACCCTTTGACCTTAGGAAGACCGTATCCACCTCTATTGCTTAGCCTTGTAATGTGACTATGGACTGAGACTTGAGAAACAAAAAATTCAACCTTCAAGACATTACATGACATTAACCCTTACATGAACCCTTTTCTCAATGGGTAACCAAGAAAGATGATTAAAGTGTTACATACCAATGCAGGTTCGGGCATCCAGATTAAGTACAAATGTTATAATTTTATTCTGAGTGGTTTGTAGATTGTTTTTGAAGCTCTGAAATAAACCATTATAACATACAGAGCAGGCATAATCTAAGTGGCATTGTACTAAGGACATAATAAGCAACATTTTAGTGTATTCTGAGAGAAACTCTCTTTTACGGTAAAGAAATTTTAGACGTGCATTGGCTATGGCATCGACCATAGAGGCAAATGATAAATGCTTAACTAGAGTGTCCCCAAGATATTGAACTGACTTTGTATATTTAATGGAGGTGCCATTGTAATTAACATCAAGAATGGACTTGGAGTTAAGTTTGTGCTTTGACCCGAAAAAATGGACTCGGTTCTACTGAGATGTAACTTATTGTCAATTAGCGCAGAATAAAGTAATTCTTAATGGACAGATCTGAGTCAGGAAATGTACTGTTAAGCCATGTTTCTGTTACGCAAATACATGCAGCTTTAGATCTTTCTACTATAATTTCTAACTCGTGCAATTTAGGCAATAAACCTCGTTATATTAATGGGTGAAATTGCAAATCACGTTTAATTCGTGCAATTTACGCAATAAATCTCGTGTTTTAATGGGTAAAAACGCAAACCACGTTTCTGAAGACATTGTTATTTGACTCATTGAATGTAGGCTCATCGGTGGAAGGGCTAACTAAGGCACGGATGAACATCACCACACATCAACATCCGACGTAATGAAACAAGTAAGTTATCATGCCGTGTTGAAGGCCATGAGAATGGATTCTTATCATAAGCTGTACAATTCACATTCTGAAATACGTGAAATATGCAAGATGTCCGTAAGTAAAAGGTAATACTGATACACTGTCCGAAATAAAATTACCCGGATATACGTTGTCTTTAAAATCATCTTTAAGATATGTTTTTTCTTGTTAAAGTAAAACACGACTGGAAAGAAGTAAAACAAAACGATAAGAATGTTCCCCAATTTGCTAGTGATCATCTTGTTTCTAGTTGCAGTGTGAACACGTGCCTGTTTCAACGGAATCTTCCGTAAAAAAACCTCCCCGTGCATGTAATCTATGTTGTCATTTAATTCATCCTATAAAGATTTTTACGTGTATTTCCTTTGATGGACATTGGACTTTGGTTCTTCAATTCCATGTTCACATGAACAGGATGCTACAACCATTTATTCGTCTCTAGTCATGTTTGTTCATGATTCAGAAAGTTAATTGTATTTATAGTCAACCATTTTGGTGTAGTTTTTCAAACCGAAATAATGCCATATTCTTTTCTAAACACTATGTGGACATTATTTTTTAATGACGTCACTTCTTTTGTCATAACTTATAGAAAATATCAGCGCTTGGACATTTTGTATTCAAATATATCGTTTGTCTTTTCATTGCTTGCATTTGAGAAACTCGTCAGGAAGTGCGAAGTAAGAGCTCTGTAAAACCGGTTTAAGCACCCCAGTCGGTCCATATTGCCGAGTGACCGTTCCAATGCGGTAACAGTCGGGTTTGCCCTTTTCGTTAAATGACTCATCACAAATTTGTTCTTACTTTTCGCTTGGTTTGCATGTGAAAAACTTTTGTTCTGTGCCTTTTCGGTGTTTGGTATACGTTTCAATGCTCATAGGACTTTGTCATATATTCTTATTTAGAATGTTAACAGAAAATAACGGCTCTCTAGGTCAAATACCACCAAAAAGGTTAAGTAAATAAATAACATGTCTTTGTACCAATTACAGCTGTACTAAGAAAACGAAGTGATTAATGAAGGTATTTGTTACTGATATGTATGTTATTATCTGCTTATCTGCCATTTTAATTCAAGTCAATCGTAAAGAAAAGGCGGACGTAAACATTTCTGATTTTGAAAATTGCAAATGCGTGCTGAATTTCTGTTTATTTCCAATTAAACCAAAACCGAAGATTGTTTGAGTTTGTTTTAGGTCAATAAGCTAAACATGGCATTCGATGCATTATCAGTATAACGTATTTAAATACGATGGGAACAATGGTTCATACAATATGCTGTCTGACGACATAGCGAATTGAATAAAAGTGTTCGAAACCTATTTAGATAAATAAACAATTCGGATATAACTGCCTAAGATAGTTCCGCTGAGGGTAGTTGCACTTTCAAGCTTTCAATCTACATGTCAATATGGTGAATCTTCTATTTAAAGAAAATTAACTAATATTCAATTGAGTAGTGTCTTTGATATAAACAGTTTTCCACATTATGTTTGATATCAATAACTTCAGAAAACAAAATTATGTATTGTTGTTTCAAAATTGTTTGTTTTATCTAAACATGAACAATTAGGAATGGTGATTGGTAGCAGTTTGTATATATAAGTCATGACGTCAATACAGACGTCATTACGTCAATAAAGAAAGAATAAAGACAGTTATGACGTTAATAAAGAAAGTCATGACGTCAAAATAGAAAGGATGAGGTAAAGTTATGTTCTCTACATAGTAGGAAGTTCCATATGCGTTTTCTTAAGCAGTCTACATATCAGTCACTTAGACCCACAGTTTATATTACCACGCCTCGTTATTAGAAGCCTGAAATATTCTGTACAGGTATAGGTCAACATATTCAAATACATGCATTTAATTGCTATTTGTAAACTAAGTTAAAAAACAAAAACAATATACTGAGAAATAAATAAATTAGTGTGAAAGCACTAGACAATTAACATCTGAGAACGAACACTATATTTATCTTTATTCAGTGCAAAACGTAAAGGTTTAATGTACGTGTATGTAAGCTGTATATAAACGCATAAATCGATTTAATATTGCCGGCACAATATTTCAAAATCAAAACTGTTTATTGAAAATGTTTGCAAATGTTTCTGCTATTTTGTAAAGATTCCCGGCAATGATACTGCCAATATGTCAATCAAACACTAAGAAATTGCTTCTATACTGGCTTAAAAACAAATTTAATTGGGCTAAAACACTTTTTTTATTATTTGCACATTTTTAAGCCGTTGTAATGAAATGTGTTATCAGTATGCCAGTTTTATTATGCCGGCGCTGCAATTCGCAATTTTCTTTATTTATCAGCACAATCTTTCCAGAGACGGTGTTAGAACCTATATTGTGTCTATTAAATTAACTATGCATTTAACTGCATTTATTCGTTTTAATATGTATCAGAAACTCACTTTAAAAAAAGTTTAAGTTATGAATAATCGTTTGTCCGTGGCTGGTGTACTAAAGCAAAGCACTAAAGTCTTTGACGCCATCGCAATTAGCGAACAATGCGGCAATAACACAAGTCTTCTATATCAATTGTCCGTGAATACAGTCATAAAGTTTACAATATTTTATAGCGTTAATTGCATCTTTGTCAATGTACGGAGAAAACGATTGTTGCAAAGGTCAAGCGATATCTTTTCCACTATCACCGAAACATAAAAGATTGTTTATAGTCTGCATAGTTCGATGGTTTTCCGTATTCGTTTTACTTTTATTTTTAATGTTGCCAAGGTTAGCGTGCCGTCAAACACATTAGACCACAGCATAGGTTTTGTGCAAACTGAATTCTCATTCACACGCCTTTATCGTCAAAACAACACGATGACATGGATAAAAGAAACATAGCTTTTGTACTATTTTACAAGATTCCCTATAAATCTTTATAAACTCTTAAATACCTGACAACATCGTGCAAACAGAGGTTAGCATCACGATCAACTGATGATGGGTCAATCATCCATCAGGCAGACTTCAGTGCTTTTCAAGTTATACTCATGTCAATTTTATTTAATAAAGGGATATAAATAAAGTGGGACCATCCAGATTTATCGTTCTTTGTAAGTTCATTTCTCTCAATGAGCACATTTTATGTTGCATCTTAATGCTACAATTTTGACTATTGCCCTCGCAATTGAAATAATTGTTAAAAACAATCGAGAGTCAATGTTTTCCCCCTGCATTTTCTTTCAATAAACTTTATCAATGGTCGAAGTATCAATGCTTCTCAATGACGTTTTGTGTTATGTTCCAAACACAATTTCAGAAAAATGAATATAATTAAAATTGGGACCATTCCTAGTTATGGTGCTTGTCCCTTCGCGAAATACTCTATCGTTGTGCATAAGTTATATCTCAGTATCTTTGATATTTTCCTGAGATTCGATGTATGTAAATGAATGCAGACTGATTGACCAATTGTCCGAGTGAGACACAGGCGACTATATCTACCCCTCTTTAGAGAAGAATAAAACGCCCTCCCATTGATCCGGCTAAGTGTCATAAACAGATGTTAAGAATGTGTGAAAATTTCTTATGAACAAAATTTCAGCAAATGGTTTTCCATCTTTTGGGGCATGTGAGAAGTTTGTATTTTTTCATTGGGGTTCTGAATTGTATTTTCACAAATGTGCGACATATTCGTACTTATGTGTTATAAGATGAGAGGAATTCATACGAAATTTTCACACATGTGACATTTTCTATGTGTGAAAATTCCGGTTCATCATACCTCCATCAATTCACTGTGGGCCTGAGTAAAATGATGATGTTTTGTTTTACAAAAATTTGTCGCTCTTTCATCCAATAGAAGGAAATAAAAACAGATTATTGCATGTTGATGAAAAGACTATATGCCATTCAAAATATTAAAAAATATTTAAAAACGAAACACTTTATTTTAAACAATTTAGAATAAAAGTCTAACCCGTGCATTATTTAGACACAAACAACTGGTCTAGAAAGAAATACTCAAAACTAAAAATAGAACTGTTTATCTTCAGTCCCTATGGATCTTGTTAGATTCATAGCAACGATACAGGCCCAATGTCAATCACACCTAAACAAAGCTCTTTCACATTAGCTTCAATAACCACTTCACACTGGTTGAAACCGGTTCTTAAGATAAGCCGTATACATTGACACCATACTATATACCCATCGTATTTAATTAAGCGGCTGCACCTATATCGAGATGTCCATTAGACATTAGTGATGCCATATATATTTTCATACAAACATTGAATTCATGTAAAGAATAAACTGAAACACACTGTCATTTCTGAAACATTATCTTTATAGGAACTACTTTGCCATTAAATACATAATATAATTGCGGTAACTTTGTACGATTTGATCGAAAGAGATGAAACAGTTGTAATTTACATTACCTTAAAGAGATTCCATCTACAAGTATTAATATGACTCTACTTTTAAGAAACTCTAAGATATTACATGTAATGTCTAACTGCTATAAAGCGATAACAGATATTTATATCTCCCAGCAATTTTTATAATGAATGTTTTATTAATTTAACAAATTTTCGCTTTTAAAGGTTAATGTAAAACTTGGAAGTTTTATGAAATTTGATCGTGTCGCTTAAAACCAAGTTTGGGCATCTTCGTGCATGTACATTCAATTTTAAGAGCATAACGTGCTTATTTGATATGAGACATATAAGAAAGATGTTTTATAAAAAAGAAACTAAACGACCACAACCTTTTCTTTAAAATATAATTACTCGAATACCTTGTAGTAATGGCACAATACAAATAAAAAGACAAAGCAACATATACATGTATATGTTTAAAGTTTACATATACACCATTGGGAAATAAATTAGTTACTATTTACTAAAGTTGTGTATAAATTATTCTTTAATGAAGTAGGATCAAATATGTAAAGATTATGTAAACATAAGGTACATAAAAAAGTTCGACATTATTATTGTTATCAGCGTTTCATCCAATTTATGAAACAGAAACACTTAACTTATTTAACATGTTTCGAAAAAGATGTGTGTCAGCGTCAGTTTGCTATATAGTGCACGTACAGATTGTCGTCGTTATGGTTCGTATGAAGGCTTTTATCTAACTCCATGGTCTTGGTAGAACCACCGAAGCACCGACACACATAGTATCTTGCAAACTTGCTAATATCTTTGGAATATTTTTATATAAATGTTCAACTCTAACGAAATAATAACCTGTAGTTTTCTTAAAAATGAAATATCCTTTTCCACCCCAAATTAAATTATAAACAAATTGATTAAGCACGCATTTATAAATAAATAATGTCTAATTCAAATTTAAGAAAACAAACGGTAAAAACACTGGCCATTATGGAGCATGAGAAAAATATTTTAATGGAAAAATGAAATATGAACCATATATATATATATATATATATATATATCATAATAGGATTGTTTTCTCAAATGTGACTGGTCAGAAAATGGTACTAGATCCAAACTGACCAATCCGGTAAGTGGAGAACATCTAGAAATAAAGTAATCCAGCACCGAGGTAAAACTCCTGCAAAATGGATGCTGTGCTCAATGTATATGCAATGGCCGTACATACAAACTTAAGGGTGAAACTTGTCAAAAATGTTAGGTTTGTGTATTATTCGGTTAACTTGATCGGCCTATCAAAATTTGTTCAGTCATACCCAGTCGGTGGTTTCTTAAACATTCTAAATATAATAAATATTAAAAATAATATAAAGTGCTGCCCTTCCGCTAAAAGCATGTCTTGCAAACCAAACCTAACACCGGAGACGCCATGGCCGAGTGGAAGTCGCCGACTTGTAACTCACCAGGCTGGTCCCTGGGAATCTGCGAGTACTCCAGCGAGTTAACCAGTATCGTTTTGAAAGTAACTAGAAATGGTCATCTTTAGAGTCATTGATGAGCAACACACTAAAATACCCATTACCTGATACCAGTGCAGCCTGAAAATGTGTCCCCTACTACCGTCCCTCAATTCATTAACCTTCCACAAGCCAGGTAAGTCCACTATACAATTTTAAATACCTTTAAGGTGGGCCCAGCAATGAACCCGAAGCCTTTGGTACCTTCAACCGTTGGTTGCATTCATGAAAGTGCTCAATTGTATGTTGATCGCCTTTTTATTAAAATATGAGTAGTGTATTTTAAGTAGTATCAGTGGCAAGCAATAACTTAGAATTTTTGCAGCAAACAATAACAGAAACATCAACACAGCCGACAGTGTCTAAAATGAATTCGGAATACGGCTAAGTTGTACATATTTTAAATATGTATATTAAATTAACTAAAAAATGTATATATATATATATATATATATATATATAAATATTGTATGTACATATTGTGCCGGTCACACCCTCTGCTTTCTGCTAGCTGGTTTTGCAACACAAAAGCAATGTGAATGGCATGATGCAGAGCCATACGAACCATCAACCAGGCCATGTTAGCATCAAACAACCTGGGGGTTCTAACTAGTGCAGTGTGTATTATGAATAGGTCTAAGAAGGGGCTTTTTTGTTTATATCCTTCTAAATCTAACATGTATGAACATATAGAATACGTGTTACTGAATGTAATATTTAAGTATCGTTTTCCATGTTATATTTTAGAAGTTTGAGCTGAATTTCTGTTCAGAATATATCAAAAATAGTAACTTAATCTGATATATGAATATCGCATTTTTTGCAAATACATTACAGTTTGTTTAAGAGATGGATTCATTTATGCTATTTTCTGATTATCTAAACATTAGTTTAATTTGCATGTTTTGTTTGTCATTGGGAGCTCCAGATTATGGATGTAAATCTGTCTTTTGTGTATCAATTATATATCACATAATTCTCTACTAAACCTTTTATTGTTGGTACTCAGTAGTGACAATGTCTCATTGAGCTGATTTTAAGAAGTATCAGATACATGTCTATAGGAGTTGGATGAAAAATGAATAATTTAGTATAAGAAATACTCTTTACTCCTGGCTTTCTGTTGCAATTTTATAAGCATTTTTTTATACTTTTAACTGATTTGGTGAAAGTTTTACTTAGGTACATGAAATATAGAACCACATGATCCACACTTCATAGACCTTTAAATTATTGCGTCACTGTCAGCATATTTTGTATGGCTAACATAAACGCAAGACATACATTATCCTATGCACAATTTGGAGACTTACTAGATTATGGAATTTAAAATGGTTAAAAATAGTTGAAAAGTATTGCTCTGCTTTTGGCTGCCTTTCTTGTCTTTAGGATAAATCAATCTTTTGATGGAAAGCACGTTTCATTTATAACTTAGTGATTAAAGATAATCTTTATTCTATTAATCATTGTAGTTCAACAAAGTTTTTAAGTTTTTTAGCAAACATTTAAAAATGCATATTTGACCAACTGTGACAATGTCAATTTCAAATATAAAAAAAAAAAAATGTAACCAATCTATATTTCAAATGTAATTAAAAGTGGTTACCATGGAGTTCATCATTCTTGTTTGCATGTGTTTAATTGAAGATCTCTCTTACGTGGTTCCAAAGTACGCTTCCCACTAGCAGAGGACACAAACCTTCCCGACATTGTGCTGACGAACGAAAAGTGTGTTCGTTTATTGGATTTATCATCCCACTAACAGTATTTTAGTAATCTGGAGACGGTGTCCACTTGAAGCCGATATAGTGCTGCCTTCACTGTGTGGAGCATGCCGTGAACACCTGGCATGATACCACACCCACTCATATTATCCTAACAGCGGGCCAAGCAGTCATGAATCTACCCTTATATTTGCTTGAGCGTATCAAGGGAGCTATAGCACTACCATTTAAACGACTTTGGTATGTCGTGGCCCGGGAAAGAACCCGGGGCCTCCCCTACGTGGAGCCGATACTCTACCAATTGCGCTACCAGGTCCGGTGTGATTGAATAGTACGTATGCCATTATGGACAACCTTAAGGTATTACATCGTTACAGATTTAGATGTATATTTCTGTTTTTATTATTTAATATTTAATATTTCTTAGTGAAAGAAAGTATTTTAATGTTTATGCAATATCCTAGAAGTTTTCATATATCTGTTTTAATAAAGATATCTAGAAACGAAAGAATGTCCACACTAGCCCAAATTGGTCATTGCCAATAAATGACATTATTCTTTTTGTGATCAGATTGGTAAACATAAATGACACAGTGACTTTTAATGGGATGATTTAATGTGATACCTGATTTTGGTTCATACTACTAATTGCCAGAACCCACATTTCTTAAACTTAATATTTGTTAGGACAGTAGTGGGTGAAAGGTCAAGGTCACAGTGACTAGACACTAATCAATATTTAAACATAGAAGGGACGTCAGCTACTGCTCAAAGTTGTATTTATATTTAACAAAATTAAAATGGAAAAAAAAAACTTCTTTTTTTAATTCTTTTTCCTTAAATCATCATTAAAGATGTACAGTTGTTGAACATATATTTCAGCTGGGTTTATTTCAGTGTATGTCTAATTACAAGGTATCAAGAGGGTGGGATATATGTTTTGCAAACACCTCTTGTTATTTTCTGACTTCCAGGGCATAAAGGCACATGCTTACTACTCCATTGTTCAATCAATATTAAAAAAAAACTTTTTTTGAATATCGGTAGGGAAACATGTTCTTTTAACTTCAATTATTATATCTGGCTGACTGCTGCTTTGGTATAACCATTTCTCAGATGGGATCTTATTGGAACAACGTGCAGTAAGTTGTTTTGCTCAAGCACTAACACCTCATAGTCGGTTCTTGTTTTATTCAAGCCAGGATTCCTTAAGTTACTAACCAAATTTCTAGATATGTTTTATTATAGCTATCAGTTCTAAAATAGTAAATATTGCTGGCCAAATTTCAATTTCCAGAGACAAGGTATGAATTAATTCACATTGAATATATAACTACTTTTGACAAACTGTAGGTTGCTGACCATGTTACACCACAAAGAGAAGGAAAAGAATTAACGAAGAAGCTAAATTGCCCAGCAGCTGTAAGAGTGCGCGGCATACTTAAGTCTCCTGACAACCTAGTAAATACTTACATGGTTTTATATTTGTTATAATATTTTATGCAAAATATTTTAGATCTATCTAACATTGTTTTAAAAAAAAATCTTGTACCTTTTTCAATTTCAAATATTTAAAATGCGTTCATGATACTTGCAAGATCATAAAGAATTAATTATGTTAATCTGGTGATTATTTCATTTATAAAACAAATTTATTATTGTAATAAATGCATTCATTCTTCTCACTTGCCAATTATCAAAAGAACACTGAGCATTTAATTATTTCATTTTACGATTCACGTCTTCTGTTTTTCAACCTAAAGTAAACTTATTTTGTGATAGATACAAGACCCGTATAATAACAGACAATGTAAATCTATCTCATCTTTGCTGAAGTCGGCGTTCAGAGTAGGGACGTGGCGTATTGAAGAGATTCCTGCATCCAGTAGAGAAGGTTACATGGATAATTGTTTAGCATGTTTTGTCTGAAGCTGAGAGAAAATCTTGTAGTGCATTATTACAGATAGAGCCACAAACTCACAGAATACAAGTACATATTTTTATTAACAATTACCATTTATATATATATATATATATATATATATATATATATACATACATACATATATATATATATATATATATATATATATATATATATATATATATATATATATATATATATATATATATATATATATTTAGAGAGAGAGAGTGAGAGTGAGAGAGAGACAGACAGAGAAAGAGAGAGAGAGCGAGAGACTGATTGATCAATTAATCTGTATTGTTTTGCCAATGTATGTGTTTATGTTGTCTGTCCAATTGTAATAGACCATAATGGCATCAATTAGTGTATGCAAAAGTATTTCTTAAATATTTCTTAGGGAATGAAAAGGTAAAAAACAATACATTATACGTTTACATGTAACAAATATTTCAGATTTAGCAAATTTTGGTTGTTATTGTAGATTTACATTGATTTATACAAAACAAGTCAAATAAGTATGTGTTGCACAATTGTCGAAATAAACTATTACAGTTTAAACATCATTTAATTTTAATAGTATGCATCAAAATCCAGAGGGGTATATGTGGTAATTGTAAGGCTATCATAAGATGGAACTGACTTTCAGTGCACTGACACGCTTTTGAGAGCTAAAGTTGGGGAAGGGAGTAAACCCCTAAATGCAATAAGGCCAACATCAGGTGAGTTTCTGGGCCGTTTTTGAAGCTACGCACAATTACAAGGGAAATAACCTTTGTATATATACTTTTGAATATATTTGGTTCTTTTCTAATTAATAACAGGTAAAATGCGGATATGCAAGGAACTTACCGCAAAATGGGATCGACTAAACCCTGACGTGTACAAGTTAAATCATTTTAAACCTCTTCAGATTTGATTGGTGTGGTAATAACATTGTATTATAAAAAACTAAGGAAATAAAATATACCCTTACTAACCCGGGTTAGGCAACGAATTTCTTAGTGTTTTTTGGTACTTTTAGATTTCCAATTTTTTAACGGAGGCTGTGCACGTGCGTAAAATGCGAAATGGTAGAAACGCGCCTGGCGAGCATGTTATGCAACACATCACAGGATTCAGATTTGGTGCAGTGTACAAATGTTGATCACTTCTATGCTAAGGTATCAGAGCACAAATTGTGACGGCAAAATCTTTCAAACTATAAATCTTATTTTTTAAAATGTAATCAAATAATGGATTAATATGTCCCACCCTACTTACCATTTCATATTTTATGAGAAACGTGTCATCTTTATTTACGTCATTGTTTTGATATGTTTTAGATTAAACAATATATATTTTTCTCAGTAAGCAGTCCAGAATCAGCAGGATCTCCAGAGAATGATAGAGACCTGGAGAGAGAAGCATCCCAAGGACAATTTTTACTTCAGACCTTCGTAAGGATCCTCTCCTTAGTTGTTTATTGCTTTAAACTATTCAAAAGCATGGATTGTCAATATTAAATCATCTTGCTCACAATTGGTCAAGTTTGCATTTATTTTATTTTATTTTTTAATTTATTTTTATCTTTTATTTATTGTTTTTGCTACAAAAAAAAAATATGTTAAACATTGTTATTGAGCCTTATTAATTATATCATAATACAATGAGACATATTTATCAACACTGTGAATAAATTAGTTCTCAAAATGAAAAATTAAAGAAGAAAAAGTAGTTTTGTTGTAGTGTTTTCTGAAACATGAAATCTATGTGCTTAACAGTTCTGATATACCGATTGCTTTTCTTTTGTTTATTCAGCTTCAAACATTTATCAAAAATTTATTGTATAAACTATTTTCCTAATATCAATAGGAAAAGGTGCTAATTTGTCTTTACTTATCTGGCTAAAACAAGATAGGAATTTTATTAAAGTGAGTTAGTATCGCATTATTACAAAATAAATGTTTCATTATGTGGTATGTAATTTGTGTGAGATACGTGTCTCGTTATAATTATGTATGTAATAGAAATTATGTAGTATTCACAAGAGATGTCATGGTATTAAATACCTTTCAAAGACCTTTATAACCATACTTTTGTATACGAGACAAATATATCTTCAACCTTTGCCGACTGCATTGTCAAAACCTACTATGGTCACACAATCAGCTGAGGAAAAGATAGTTATGAGCTGTGGCTTTGAACCTTATTGGTGCTTCACTATAAGTCTTTCTCTATATTTTGATCACTCTTCATCTATTTTATACTGTTCTTACAATTTATATTATGGTCTGTTTTAATGTTTATCATAACTATTTAGTTGACGGATAACAATTATATGATGGTGGCATATTAGCTATTCTATCTTCGACATATGTTTTTAAACTTGCTTTTACCCCTCATCATGCTTTATTAATAACAATGACTAAATTCTAAGTTAAATGCTTGCAACTTTAGGCATAGGTAATAACATATGTTGATATGAACTTAGCAACAAAAGTGTAGATCCTTTTTTATTGGGTAGAAAGGATCTCATAATTATAAGATATATAAGTAATACTTATAAAAAATACACTTATTGCATTAGTATGATATTTTGCTAATAATGATTTCTTGTTATTTCGACATAATATTTTGTTTTTATTTTATAATTTGAATTGTGTTTATTCATTTTTACTAAATATTTAACAATTTAATTTAAATTATTTTTAATCCTGAGTTTAATCATTCTAGAACTGACACCTGTGGGACCCTGCTGTTTGTAATACGTCAGAGCTTGTTGACTGTCTACCACAACAGCACGGTACTTGTTGAAACCACATATAACAATACAAAATATGATGATCCGTTGTATAATTTGTATATTCAAACCAACGTAGGCTATAAGGTGATGGGGACTTTCTTGACCAACTCGAAACAAAGGAAGGACAGTCAGAGGCCTTAAAAATCTCAAATAGCTGGAACCAAGGTAATAAACTAATGGAGCAATTTTAAAGTTTCAATATATTGTCTCCGGAAAGTTACTTTGTTACAATAATATATGTGGATATAATGTATATAATATATATTTGATTTTGTCGTGAAAATGATGAAGCGTCAGATCCAGGTACTGAAATGCCCAGTTCCAAACCTATACCACTTCATTGTTATAAAGTTGTAAAAAGTTGGAGTGGTATGCCTTCATTGCTAATGATCAGGCAAATGTTAGTATAGTGCCACAACTGGTTGACCCAGTATCAGGATAATTTTACTGGGTGTGTATCACGCCTGGTATTAATGACATGCTATACACGGCGAAGGCAGCACTGTATCTGCTCCTGTGAACGTTATCTCTGGATAACTGAAAAAACAACTGTTGTTGTGGAGATAAACAACATGTTTCCTTACTTTGTGTAAAGTTCTTACTACATGTATCTTAACAGCCAAAATAGACCTGTTAGCATAATATCAATTATCCCTGGCCTTGTGGTAAAGACTTTGGATTCTGAATAAGAGCGTCATGGATTCATACGAACCATAAGATGGTAGTCCTTTGGCAAGACAATTGACTGCACATTGCTCCAGATACCTGACAGTAGACAGTTTATAGGGATTTATAAAAGTGTAAAGAACTTAATAAATATGTGTTAACTTTTAAAATACAAAGTAATACATTGTTTCTATATAACCAAAAGGTTTTTTTTTAATGTTTGTTTTGCTTTTAAATAATATCCGGTGATTTTCTAGCTTTTACACTTTACTAATGTATAATTAGTTCACTTTTTGTTTATATAACCGGCAAGGGCTTACATTCTTTAAGTTACATTTTTAACAGATAAATACCAAAAGTTAATAGCAGTTGCTATTATTTGCAAGATGTTATACGTTTGATTACGTCATAATCAATATGTGTCAAGGCGAAGCATTTTGTGTTTGTCAGTTATTTTGTTAGCTTCTCTAAAAATGAAATAAGTCATTTCAATTGTTGTGTTGCTTTTTTGATTGTAGATCGTTTTTATACCCATTCTCATTTTTTGATCGAATAATGTTAATGTTGATAATACTATTTTACCCAATCTGATGCGAGTATTTTAAAATCTACCAGCTTTCTTTTTCCTGCAGAGTTTGGGCTCTTTTGGGCCAAAAAAAAATTATTTGAGGAAACATAAAATACTGGCATCTGATTGAGGGAGAAAAAATGGCAAACACTATAACAGTTTGTATTTGTTTCCTCTTCAGCAACAGTTATCCGTCCAAGTGCTTCCTAATTTTTGATATCTTAAGGTGTACTATTACATACAATTTCTCAGGTTGCAAGATATAGCTCACCGGACCTGATAGCGCAATAGGTAGAGCGTTGGCTCCAGGTACGGGAAGCCCCGGGTTAGATCCTGGACCACGACATACCAAAGTCGTTAATAATGGTAGTGGCATAGCTCCTTTGCTAACCCTCAAGCAAATATAAGGGTAGTTCCGTTACTGGTTGGCCCGGTATCAGGATAATGTGACTGGAGTGTGGTTTCATGCCTGGTGTTCACGGCATGCTATACTCAGTGAAGTTGTATATCTGTTTCAAGTGAACACCGTCTCCAGATAACGGAAATACTGTTGGTGGGACGATAAACTCATTAAACAAACAAGATCTAGCTCACTCCTTGACTGAAGAGATGTACATTGACAGCGTCTCTGCCCTCCGTACAACAAATATCTACAAAGAGAGATCGGAAAACAGGGGATGGATAGAGAAGAAATGGCCAACTGAGCTAGTGCTAACTTTACTAAGACATTAAGAAAATGGGTCACATAGAGTGAAAATGGACATGGTGACATTTTTGCAGGAACTGAGCTTTGGATATGAAAATGGACCCATACCATTTAAGACGCCTTATTTCAGATTTGTTCTAAAAAAGTTACTTTTCTGCATAAAACTAATACAGCGAATATGTGCCTATAACCAAAGAGATTTAACTCTATAAGGCTGTATGTATCTGTACCCGGTTAGATTTAACTCTATAAGGCTGTATGTATCTGTACCCGGTTAGATTTAACTCTATAAGACTGTATGTGCCTGTACCCGTGCGATTGAACTCTATAAGCCTGTATATACATATAACCAGTGAGATTTACCTTTATAAGCCTGAATGTACATATAACCGGTGAGATTTACCTTTATAAGCCTGAATGTACATATAACCAGTGAGATTTACCTCTTTAAGCCTGTCTGTATGTGCCTATAACCGGTGAGATTCAACTTTATAAGCCTATATGTAACTACAACTGTAAAATCTACTCTATAAGCCTGTATGTACCTATAACCAGTGAGATTTACCTCTATAAGCCTGTCTGTATGTGCCTATAACCGGTGAGATGTACCTCTATAAGCCTGTCTGTACCTATAACCACTGAGATTTACCTCTATAAGCCTGTCTGTATGTGCCTATAACCGGTGAGATTTACCTCTATAAGCCTTCTGTACCTATAACCACTGAGATTTACCTCTATAAGCCTGTCTGTATGTGCCTATAACCGGTGAGATTTACTTCTATAAGGCTTCAGTATATATAACCGGTGAGATTTACCTCTATAAGCCTGTCTGTATCTATAATCAGTGAGATTTACCTCTATAAGCCTGTCTGTATGTGTTCTCAAGGATAATTCGATTATGTTCTTGTTATTCCTAACCAGTGAGAAAGAATCGAGCGTGGCAAGATAGCTAGAGTTATCGATCGTGATTGTATAGACCTCGTGGTTAGAATAGAAAAGAAAAATAAAGTTGTTGAAAGAAAAAGCGAAGTATTTCTTATGTTCAATCCTAACGAACATAATATGGTAGCAGAGCGAGGTTGTGTTTAAAATGTGCGGCGCAAGGACTGTTTTTAGTTACAGTAAGCGTTGAGATAGCCTTTTTAAAATTGTTACCGGTGACGGTGTACCGTACAGTTACATACAATTCGGATACTTCATATTCGGACATGGAGAAAGAGAAGGAGCAAGAAATGAGTTTTCAAGAAGAAATGGAGATTGCAGAACTGAAGAGAAGGAAGTCTAGAGCAAAGGCAAACTATACAAGGTACAGAAATAAATTAGAAACTGCTATACATGACGAAGATTCAATAGATAAAATAAGAGAGTCAGTTTCCAAAGTTGAGTCAGCTATGGATGAAGCTACTGAAGTAATGAACACTTTATTAGACTGTTTAAAACATTTCAAAAGAGTAGATGAATTAAAAGATGTAGTGAAAGAGATAGAAACTGTTGAGCGGCAATATGACGAGACAATGAGAATATTTGGAGCACATTTAAAAGGGGCTGACACTACCAAGAGTTTAACAAGCACAAGCAGTAGTACAGAACTAGGCAAAGATATGTGGAAACAATTAAAAAGAGTCTCTATACCAATTTTCAATGGTGACTTGCGAAATTATGAAGCTTGGAAAGCAGCTTTCTATTCCTGTATAGATGAGGCACCAGCTACAGGAGAATACAAATTGCTACAAATGAAGCAGTACCTTCAAGGCCGGGCTCTTAAAGCTGTTGAGGACTTGGGGCACTCAGCTGCAGCTTATGAGGCAGCCAAGGAGAGGTTGGAAAGGAAGTTTGGAGGAGAAAGGAGAAAAGTTACAAGATATTTGGAAGAATTAGACAATTTTAGCCCATTGAACAATGAAAATAGCCAAAGTTTAGAAAAGTTTGCAGATTTGTTAGATATTGCTGTAGTCAATTTATCAGAGTTCAACAAGTGTGAGGATCTGAAAGATGGTGCATTGTATATAAGAATACAAAAGAAACTTACTACGAAAATGCTCACAAAATATCATAGGTGGTTGTTTGAAAATGAGGAAAGTGGCACAGTATTAGCACTGAGAAAGTGGGTGCTTCAAGAGTCAGAATTTCGCTCCATTGCAGAGGAAACAATTCATGGTTTGGGTAGCATACAAAAGAATAGACATGCAAGTAGTCGGTCACACCTGATGACCAAAGTCACAGTTGAACCAGAGAAAAATAAATTTACTTGCACGTTTTGCAATGGATCACATGGAATTTGGTCTTGCAAAAGCTTTATGCAACTAAGTCAATATGATCGATGGAATAAAGCCAAACAGTTGAACTTGTGCTATCGCTGTCTTGGAAGTGACCACATGGGAAATTCTTGTAGCAGGACAAAAACGTGTGGAATAAATGGGTGCCAGAAAACACACCATAGGTTATTGCATAATGACAACACACTGAGAAATGTACAAAATGAACAGGCAACAAATGTTCATACCCACACTTGCTCTGGCATTGAAAATAAAGGCAAAAAGAAAGTCATAGGGTTAAGAACTGTACCAGTATTTGTTACCAATGGGGAGAAGAAAATCAAAATTAATTGTCTGTTAGATGATGGAAGTACCCAAACCTATCTAAATATGAGTGTAGCAAATGAATTAGGTTTGTTGCAACAAGGCAGTTCGCAGAAGATTGTGGTAAATGTCTTGAATGGGAAACAGGAAGTCATAGTATCAAATGAAGTACACTTTGTGTTAGAAAGTACTAACGGACAAATTCGAATACCAA
Organism: Sinonovacula constricta; assembly: GCA_007844125.1. NCBI lineage: Eukaryota > Metazoa > Mollusca > Bivalvia > Cardiida > Solecurtidae > Sinonovacula > Sinonovacula constricta. The sequence continues at coordinate 33,116,450 of CM017573.1, read as the reverse complement.
TAACAGCAAATACTGTTGAAAAGGTAACAGGAAATCTTGAAGCTGTTGAATTAAACGAAAGGTCAAAAAAATGGAGTCACCTACAAGGCATATGCTTCCCGGAAGTTGGCAAGAACAGAAACGTAGACATGTTAATAGGGCTAGATTATGTGGATTTGCATCAATCTCTTTTTGAAGTGAGAGGAGAACCAAATCAACCTGTTGCGCGCCTTACACCATTGGGTTGGACCTGCGTCGGTGATTTGAACAAAATGGAAAGTGAAAGTTGTTCATATCATACCTTCTTTACACATGGACAGCAACTAGACATTGATAGCACATTAAGAAAGTTTTGGGAAGTGGAAGAGTTGGGGTTTCAGAACCACGTTTGCACCAATGAAGGAAAGGATGTTTTGGAGAAAGTTGAAAAGTCAATAGAGTACAAAGGGGAGAGGTATGAAATAGGAATTCCGTGGAAGGAGAATAGAGACAGTCTGAAACATAACCGAGATATGGCATTAAAGCGATTAGAAAACACTCTGAAACGGCTAAACAGAGATAGTGATTTAAAAGCAGAATACTCTCATATCATTGGCACTTATTTAGAGAAAGGATATGTGTCAAAAGTAGACCACTGTGAATTAGATTTGAATCAGAAATGGTATCTTCCGCATTTTCCTGTCATCAATTATGATAAATCCACAACGAAAGTGCGCATCGTCTTTGACGCCTCTGCCAAATGTGGAGAACTTTCATTAAATGATGTCATTCATCAGGGGCCAAAGTTACAGCAGGACCTATTTGAAGTGTTGCTTCGATTCAGGAGCCAAGATGTTGCGATAGCTTGTGATGTACAGGAAATGTACTTACAAATAGGAATTCCAACAGCAGACCGTCATTTTCATCGTTTTCTGTGGAGAACGTCGCCAGAGCTTGATGCTGAGGAGTATCAATTCAACAGAGTGGTGTTTGGTGTAAATGCATCACCCTTTCTTGCTCAATATATTGCTCAGTATCATGCAAAGAAGTATGCAAGTGTGTATCCTCTTGCAGCAAAGACTCTCCTTCATTCTACATATATGGATGATAGTATGGATTCAGTGTCAACAGAAACTGAAGGGATTCAGCTGTACAATGAGTTGGTTGAACTGTGGCAGAAAGCTGGTATGAAAGTACATAAGTGGCTGTCAAATTCTGAATCAGTGATGGAGCAGATACCACAAGAGTCTCGAGTTTACCAGATAGATTTGAGTAAAAATGAATTGCCCTCCATGAAAACTCTTGGTGTAATGTGGGAGGCAGCTAGTGATAATTTCACATTCAGCTACAATGCACCAAGCATTGACATGACACTAACAAAGAGAGTATTTCTAAGCAAATTGTCTACACTGTATGATCCATTAGGTTTGTTAAGCCCCTATATCATTCGTGCCAAGATAATGATGCAAGAACTCTGGTTGGAAGGCTATGATTGGAATGATGAACTCAGTCCTGAGCACGAAGGTAGAATACGAGATTGGTTCAGTGAATTACCAGAATTGGAAAATATTTCTGTTCCAAGAAATTTGGGGCTTCAAAAGCAAGATATAACAGAAATACACACCTTTGTGGATGCTTCAAGTTTAGCATATGGTACTGTAGTTTATGCTAGAAACGTAGACAATGATACCAGCAAGGGAGCAAATATAGTTGCGGCAAAAAGCAAAGTCGCTCCAGTAGCATCAGTGAGCATTCCACGATTGGAATTAATGGCAGCAATCCAAGGGTTAAGGTTGACAAAGACAGTATGCAGGGCATTAAACTGCCAATTAAGAGATGTTGTATTTTGGTCAGACAGTATGAATGTACTTTGGTGGGTAAGAAATCAAAGCAGAAAGTGTAAACCATTCATAGCAAATCGACTTGGAGAGATTCAATCAGAAACCAGCCCAGAACAGTGGAGATATGTCCCAACCACACAAAATCCGGCAGACTTCTTGACAAGGGGTATGTCTGTAAATAAACTAAGTAGTAGTAGCCATTGGTGGCAAGGACCTGAATTCTTGACAAAACAGAGAAGTGAGTGGCCTGCAAACAAAATACAGCAAAGTGAAGAAACAAAAGTTGAGTTGAAAGGAAAATTGAGCTCTAGTAGTTTTCTAGTTTTGAATGTGAGTAATGCAGAGAATGAGAATAGATTAAGTGTAGAACGCTATTCAAGCTGGAGAAAACTGGTGCACATCAGTGCTTGGGTTTATAGATTTATCCTCAATTGTCAGTTATCAGAAACAGACAGAAATTTGAAATCTGAGCTGCAAGTAGAAGAGATAGCTTCAACAGAAGCTAGAATCATTCGTAATGCTCAAGCCTCAAGCTTTGAATATGAGTACAAAGCTCTCCAGACAGGAGGAAACATTCCAAGGACAAGTAAACTAGTATCACTAAATCCAAAATTGGATGATGAAGGGGTCATGCGAAGTGACAGTAGACTGAAATACATAGAATATCTGTCGTATGGCTCTCGATATCCTATCATACTGCCTAGGAGAAACTGGGTAACCAAATTAATTGTTCGACATTTCCATGAAATGGGAATGCATTGTGGAACAAATCAAACATTAGCAAGCTTATCAGCAAATTACTGGGTAATCAGTGGACGTGAAGAAATAAGGGAAGTTGAACGTGAATGTACAGAATGTAGACGCATAAAGGCAAAGTCAACACAACAGATTATGGGACCATTACCAAATTTTAGACTGTACAAATCTGTTAGGGCCTTTAACCAGACAGCAGTTGATTTCGCAGGGCCATTTATGACTAAGCAAGGACGTGGCAGAGCAAGAATAAAGAGATATATGTGTTTGTTTACATGTCTGGTTTGCAGAGCTGTTCATCTTGAAATGGCTTATGGATTAGACACAGATTCGTTTCTGAACGCATTTTACAGATTTGTAAGCCGGAGGGGTGCACCAGAACTTGTATTGTCTGACAATGGTACAAACTTTGTAGGGGCTGTAAAAGAACTCAATGATCTATATGCTGTGTTAGATAAAGATAAAGTGACAAGGGTTTCTGCAAATCAAGGCATCAAGTGGAAATTCAATCCGCCATTAGCTCCAAACTTTGGGGGAGTACATGAATCTATGATAAAGAGTGCTAAACGAGCATTATTTGTCATTCTTGGTTCAGCAGATGTAAATGATGAAGAACTGCAAACTGCCTTTGTTGGTGCAGAAAGTTTAATCAACAGTAGACCGTTAACCTACCAGAGTTCGAACCCTTCAGATCAGTGTGTGCTGACACCAAATCATTTTCTGCATGGACAAGTAGGTGGTCAGTTTGCTCCAGAAACAGTTGATACAACAACATTTGACATCCGAAAGAGATGGCGTTTAGTTCAAGAACTATTGAAACATTTCTGGAAACGGTGGTTCCAGGAATATCTACCCACCCTTGGTAAGCGAAAGAAATGGCATCAGGAACAACGAGATTATGCAGTTGGCGATATTGTTCTAGTGATAGAACCGAACTCACCTCGTGGTCATTGGTCTATGGGGAAAGTTGTCAAAACCTATCCTGGTGAAGATCATCATGTCCGTGTTGTTGACGTTCAAGTTGGACACAAATTGCTGAAGCGACCAGCCAACCGATTGTGTTTATTGCAAGATAGATCCTAGAGTTGTGATAATAGTGTTTAAATTTGTGTCTGTGTGCGATAATCTGGAGCCATAATAATGCTTCCTAGTTTTAGTGTTTAAAATATTACTGATTTAGAAGAAAGTGTTCAAGCTGTATTAAGCATGCTAAACAAGTGCCATTATTTAGTTGATAAAAACAAACTGACATTGTATCACAGTCGGTAGAAGAATTTCAAATAAAATAAATAAATAAACTGCATCTTACAGTTCATAGACAGAATATGAAAATTATTCCTACATAATGACTTGACAACAACAGATCAAGACAATCAATGAGCAGAATTGTACATGGCCAACATTGTTCTGTAATTTTGTACAAAATTGTTCTTTTAGAAATTCTATATATGTTGTTTTTTATATGTTATTTGACTGGAAATTAATCTTTAGTTTTAGACTTGATGCTACACTTTCACATGCTTGAATAAGTCAAGTGGAGATGTATGATAGTGTAATGATTACTGGAAACTTAAAGATTTAATTTACTTAACACATCAAAAAGAATTATTTTTGACCATTTGTATACATTGTAGTTTAACAGATAGTTAAACCTAACCAGTGACAGTATGAACATTTAAATGATTGTTACATGAGATTTGTTAGAGGTAATATCACATAGCCAGATTAAAAAAGTGTTTGTATTGTTATTTCGATAAACAAATACTGCTTTTGTCAGTAGACAAATCATTTGTTACAGGAATAGTATAAAATGATGGTAGTACTACTAGTCGTGACTGGTAAATAATGATGATGATGAATATTTATGTGTTTTGACAAAAATATTGGGTGCAAGAAGTGATGTAAGAAAGAAAGTGTGTTGAAATAGTTAGATATTGATAATAATAAACATAGGTTGTTCAGTTTTTCATATATTGTAACAAATTGTTCTGTTTAGGAACTAAAGAAAGGTCCTATATAGGAATTCACCATTTGAACTAGTAAAATGTTTTCATTTTTTTAAGTTATGTTTTTACTGCAAAGACAGCTATAAAAAGTAAATGTTAGCAAAATAGTTTCTATTTGTGAAATAATCGTTCACTTTAGAAGTATGTATATGTTATTGATGATGTATTGACTATTATGGCAATGGTGATTATACCAGTTGATATACCATACATATATAGTTAAAATAGTCTTTGATATAGATCTTGATATTATAGTCATATAGCTATCGAATGTATCATTTGTCATAATGTTAATATATCTGCAATATATCAAGGAGGGGAGAATGTTCTCAAGGATAACTCGATTATGTTCTTGTTATTCCTAACCAGTGAGAAAGAATCGAGCGTGGCAAGATAGCTAGAGTTATCGATCGTGATTGTATAGACCTCGTGGTTAGAATAGAAAAGAAAAATAAAGTTGTTGAAAGAAAAAGCGAAGTATTTCTTATGTTCAATCCTAACGAACAGTATGTGCCTTTAACCGGTGAGATTTACTTCTATATTTCCCTTATGAAAGGAGCACAAGTAAAGTGTCAGCAAATAGAGAGAATAAAACTATTCTCATTAAATGGAATGTGAGGACATATTCCAAATTTAAGTTTTTATAGAGATATAAAGTGTCACAGTCTCGTCACAAATGTACTAACCCTATATACATCACATTGTTGTAATAATGCACATGTTAGCTACAAATGTAATATACCTTGCCGAAATAAACATTGTATGTATTGTTCAACCATGGAACTGAATTGTTAGGTCTATTATGGTTGTTTGTGTATTTCGGTATAGCTTCATTTAGAATGGAGGTGAGTGTTGTATATACTTCATTAAAGATTGTATTAACACCCGTTTCTGTAATATTATTTTATTGTTTTAAACATTTGTTTCTAAAATTATTCCAGTTGTCATTTGATGCTCTATTCACAATCCGTTTTCGGCTATTGTTAAGCATGGTTTTGTTGATACATAATTTTGTGCTTGTAAATATGGGAAAAATCTTCATACCGCCTGTGTTGTTTAATACATAAAACTCGCAGGTGTCATAGATTCGACCGGAAGCAATCACAGATCTATTGCGCTGTCCGTCTGGTGGCGGATATGTGAGTAGATCATCGGCCTCGCCGTCATATCAGAGATCATTTTCCGGGTTCCAACAAGGGTGTCTAATGTTAAAGTCGCCTACAAAAAATGTGGAGTCAGTAAAGTTGTTTATAGTTTAATAAGTTGTTGTCTTGTTTTTGTGCATTAACATTATGTATTACTAGTCTATCGCCATTATTAAAGACTGTGACAGATGTTATATCCAAAACCTTGTGAACACGCTAACAACCACATTTATAGACCAATCTTCTCCAAATTTAGTCAGAATGTTTGCCTGCATAGAATCTGGAATGAGTTTGTAACTGGGTCACGTGTGTTCAAAATGTAGATCACTAGGTCAAAGCTTAGAAAAAAGCTTGCGACCACACTAGAGGCCATATTTATTACCCAATCTTCACAAAACCTGATCAGAATGTTTGCCTGCATGAAATCCTTAACGAATTCATAATTGGGTCACGTTGGGTCAAAAAGTAGGTCACTACTAAATTTGTAATCATCTATGATTTTTAACACATTTACAAAGATTATAAGTTTTATAGTACTTAAATAGTCTTCGACTTTTAAGCCATTGTAGACTCCTCCACAGCCAAGTAAATCTGTGATAAACTTCTGTACTATTATTTTTAACCACCTTAAGTACTGGAGCTCGTTACATACCATAAGGTGAAAGGCGAGGGTAAACAAAATCAAAATCAGCTCACTTGGTCAGAATGTCTGTCTGCATGAGATCGTGAATGAGTTCGTCATTGGGTGACGTGGGATCCAAAAGAGGTCACAAGACAAATCTCAGAAAACCCTTGTCAACACACAGGAAACCACCCTTATAGCATAATCTTCACTAAACTTGACCAACCCGTTTGCCTGCAAGAAATCTTGTGTGAGTTTGTAACAAAGTTAAGTGGGGTCGAAAATTAGGTCACTAGGTCAATTTTTAGAAAAGAAAATGTAAAAACGCTTAGAGGCCAAATCGATGCCCAATCTTCACCAATCCGGGCCAGAATGTTTGCCAGTATCAAGTCTTAGATATGCTTTTATGTTATTCAGTTGGTCGCATGGATTCAGTAGGTCACTAGGTAAAATTGATTCAATGGTCCAATCTTCACTAAAGATTTATAAAGTGAATAACTCTTAAATACTTGACGCCAGATATTAGCGTACTACAGGCCCGTATCCTCAGGTGAGCTATTAAGGCCATGATGGCCTCTTGTTATCCAATCTTCATCAAACCTGGTCAGAATGTTTGTCTTTGTCGAATGGTTTTGTTTACCATCGCCTTTCACCCATAGGCATATGGCGAGCACACTATATCATGAAGATTAAAAAGAAATACTTACTATTTTAGTGTGGCGGATTTGTCATTGTTATCTTCTAGTTCGCTATTGTTTTTAGGCATATGGCGAGCACACTATATCATGAAGATTAAAAAGAAATACTTACTATTTTAGTGTGGCGGATTTGTCATTATCTTCTAGTTCGCTATTGTTTTTAGCTCACCTGAGCACAACGTGCTCAATGTGAGCTTTTCTACTGTCTTCCGTCGTGCGGCGTCAACAGTTTTGTTTGTGAACACGCTAGAGGCCACAGTTTTTATCAATCGTCATCAAATTTGGCCAGAATGTTTGTCTACATGAAAACTTGACGATGTGTTTTAACAGATGAAACAGAAAAATCGCTTTATAAAAGCTGTGATGTCAATCCGTAAGCATTTTCAAAACCAATTATTAATATCTGTTCGGCGTTCTCGGCGACCCAATAAAGATGTATGTAGCATTTGCATAATGTTATTGTTTATGTAAATATAAATGATTATATAAATAATTATGAATATTTATAATAAACTATTATAATGCTTATGTAAATATGCTTAAGATATATTAATATTTCTTGTCTTTGAAGATACCATCACAGATAAATTAATTGAAACCAATGTCTTACAAAAAGCATACTGATTTCTCTCTAGTACTGTGTCACTACATTTATAACAGCATTTAAAATGGTTTTATTCACTTTCTGATCTATATTTATAATGTTATGTCAAACATACTTGACGCATTTGCAAACTTGCTAATGAATTATTTACTCATTGTTTTTTAGTTATGTAAAACGCAATAAAAACATATAAGATGTAAAACATATTTACGATTTATCTGGTCGTGCAATTTGTACTTTTTGTGCGTCGGTTGCAATAAAGCAAAGGAAGAATGTATAGACAATGGAACATGAATATGGTGAACACTCTTTGTTTTCTTTATAAATAACAGAAACAATATTATTTCCGTCTGTAAAGATTATGCGCATTTAATAAATAATATATGCATCTACATTATACAAATACATCCGAGCTCTGAAAAAGAAAACTGCCCTGGTAATAAAGTTGTCATTATTGAAATCTACCAATTCGCCGTTAAATTTGTTGTTATTTTTATTCCAGGCAAATATTTTTGTTCCAAAAATCCAGTGTTTCATATTGAAAAAGTGGGTAGCATATGTAATTTCTTGATCCCTTTTTTATGTAAATTCAAATTAGCGATAGGTCTTGGCTGAATCCAATTACTTGCCATATGGACAATCTTTTTCAATGTTGTTATTTTTTTTAAATAGCTTTCATAGTGCGGTCAGATAACCCTGGCGGCATTAAACGTAATGACTGCGTGTTATTAAAGCCCGTGCAATGAAAGATATTTGAATGTTATAGTCATGTAAAAGATTTGTTTGCATGGTTCATGAGACAATGTAATAAAGAACATTACTTGTTCTGATTCGAGAAAGACATTTTAATAGTCGAGTATCGAATTAGAGTTTCATGGAAAATTCAATATGTGAAAATAGTAGTGGACGCATGTATTCGTTGCTACTAAAATAACTCCTGACCATAAAGCACACATTTACATCCTTTTTGGTTAAAACCGTGTTGTGTTGTTGTTTTTCTATTGTTTACAAAATACCTAAGGTAATCAACGCGGCTATTTTTACCGCTGCTCAATGACGCGTCAGAAGGTAACGTGACTTCACGTTAAAGATAACAGATAAACAACAAAATGACTGGCACTAGAGGCAGTCTGAGTAAGATTTGTACTGACAATGCAGTTACAGTTGTCACGCGAATTTTCCGAATATGCATGGCAAAGACGCATGGTATCTAAAAATAATATTAAAAGGTTACGTAGCCTGAAAATTAAATCATCCTGTGTAAAATAGAAGTTGTAATAAAACAGACTTTTTATTGCTGCCTGATGCGAACATTCATTAACTTTAACCATGATAACCGTTGTGTTTGTTGCTGTTGTTGTGTCTTGTAAATATGATGAACATCTGGGTTCGATTCGGCATTTAATAAAACAAGTAACATCAGAATATGACGTTCTTTAAAATGGTACAAGCATGAAGAAACAACCCTGTTTTGTAAAACAGTCATGGCAGATGTAAGAATAGATTATTTAAAAAGTCTTTTGATACTAAAATTTAGATGTATACATTTATTTTAGCTGTTTAAGTCGACGCCTGTTGCATTTAATGTGGCAGAATGCAGATTCTCCTAATGGAACTTCATCCTTAAGGGGTACTTAAACTTAAGAGTGTTTGACGTTGTCAAAATCGTTTGCCGGCAGGTACTTGTATATAAACATGTAAATTTATCTACAGAAATAATGAAAGGAATCTGACGGTCACATGACTTAAAGCCACTTAGTAAAACATCTATTTATATTCATAATGTGTAATACACGGCTGAAGAACTACAAGTTAAATGTGTCACTGCAGAAGTTAAAAAGTTTCACGCCGCATTGCCTAAGTACCAGATACACGTGCTGTCTAATTGGGATTATTTACAATAACATCGAAGATCCCGATTTACCCTTTCTTCCACGATAAACATTTTAATGCGACACTTAGATGGCCGGGTTTCTAAACCGAAATTGTTTTTGTCAAGTATTTTTAAAATTGATATCATAACAAGGACAGCCATCTGTGTAATAATCCGTGTGAGCACCGACATCGTTTACATTTAGACAGAAAGGAAATTGGCACTTTTGTACAAGGTTTAACAGTAATTTCAAGAAATATGGTGCTTTCAAATACGACAAAATATCTGCGAGATTTATTTTTAAAAAATAAAGGTTTTGGTCAAATAATCAACATGACCAGGCACAAGAGGGCTCAAGTCTTCCATGAGATTTACCGGAAAACAACTTTTTCCCAGAAGGCTTTTCATGTAATTATCCTATATATAAAGCCAATTGATTACAGACAAAAACAGCCAAAGAATCCATTCAAAAAAGGAATTAGTTCATATGTTTATTAACTTTGAATGTATGCAATACTAGCAGTTACAGTGTATTCAAGGAAACGATAATAAGAAGACATTGTGCAATGTCAAGATGCGGGTCAAAATAACACAACCTTATCTTTGGGTAGCATTCAATGTTTTGTCCTTTGTTTAAACATTCTACTTACATAGGATCCAGTGTGGTCAATCTAAAAGAATATTACTAGAATAACTGACAACCTTTTCGATTGGCTTATCTGTGTGGAAATCGTTGGTGCCACGGCCATCGGTCACAACTTTAAAGGGCATGAGAGCTACCTTAACCTTAGCTACCTTCATGAACACGTCGTTATTATCCAACTCATTACTAGTGGATCTAAGTACATGTCTTTCAATGTCTTTATGCAAAATTCGTGTGATTGATTCTCTGAATGTATCCCCATGCCTTTGGCGAGTCGGAGTTAGTTAAAGTTTACGTTCAATCATTTTTTCCATGTTTTCCAGTGAAATAGGTATTAATATTACATGTAAATATTTTAACGGTAAATTTGCATAAAACATTACATATATGTTATTTTATTATAAGTAAACCACTAACTATATTGATATTTGCTTTGTTTTTGTTTTTCCATATACCAAATTTAGTATGATAATTCGATATTACATTTTATTGGCCATATGAATAAAAAGAAATGAAGCATTTCAATAATTAAAGAGCGCTTAATGCATACTTTGTCATAAGAGACACATTTAAGAAAACAAAAACATGGGTCATTTTAGTCTGAAACATTGTATTAAAAATAACCCGATGAACATCAAATTACGTTGGTCATGTCAATCGATAAACCGTTAGATGCAACCTTTCTCGTAACGTAGAGTGTCGTCTGCATTCAGTGGAAAACTTGAGGGTATGTTAAGATCTCACACAGCAGATAAACGTTGTTATAATAAACTTATATTGACGAGTGCTTTTTTATACGATTTTTTTTATTAAAGAACATTGTAAATTTTGCACCTCCGTCCGCAAGTAGTCCGATAGTATTTATAAACGATTCAAATTCTGCACTTATTAATATTTTAAGTATTGTAGTTAGTATTTTGAATATGTTAAACTATCTTCCACATGATAAATCGTGCTTTGCATTTAATGCTTGACTTTACCCACTTCTTTTATACAATCGCACTTTTGCTTTCCTAGTCACTATGTAAGACAAAGAATATATCGAAATAGAAAAAAAATAACAATCATTACCAGTCACAACTCCTTTTATTAACAAAAGGCGTTACACTTGTGTTTAACATTGTATTTTTATTATGATTAGAAATAATAATAATAATTTTATTATTATTATTATTAATGTTAATATTATTATTATTATTATTATTATTATTATTATTATTATTATTATTATTATTATTATTATTATTATTATTATTATTATCATTGTTGCTGTTGTTGTTGTTGTTTTCATTATTATTACTAACTATGATGATGATGATGATGATGATGATGATGATGATGATGATGATGATGAAAAGTATAAGAATAGGAAAGGGCGGATTAACAAGAAACAGTAACGTGACATCCGGATAAATTCGGATGACCCTAAGGAGGTTGTGTTGTTTTTTCTACACTTTAAGGTAGACCAACCAGGCCAAACATTTTATCTTATCGCACTGTTCACGACAAGTATGTACTCACTTTTGCTTTATTAAGCAAGAAGTAAATACACCTCTTCTGACTGGTTCTGTTTCTCTTAAAGATGAGCTCAAACGTAAGTATTTCTTTACGTTTTGTCCTTGTATGTCTATTGATCTTTTTTCTGCTTATTTGTATTAGCTTTGCAGGTAATATTTGTTATTTAAGTACACGGATTTTTTATCGCTGTCTTTGATTCTGTAAAATTGATGCTCTTCTTCTGTAGTATTTGTATGTACAGAATTCTTTCCATATCTGGAGATGTGCATTATTTGTCACTTTATATGAATTATGCTGGCTAGATCTCTCGGCAATTTCTTTGTCAGCCGCACTAAGTGCCGTACTTTCCATGCCATTTATTTAGTATATTTCAATTATTCCTCTCTCTCCCTCTAACTTCCAAATTTGTTTATTTCTTCTCCATAAATCTATTTTTTCTCACTAGAAAGTTTATGTAATCTGTGTACATTTAAAAACTTAATTAAATGTTTAAAATGCCTAGTCAATTAAGTAACAGTTGCAAAAGAAATGGACACGTTTAGCAAAGATAAAATGCCGTACCGTTAAAATGACACCAAACAAGTTAGTCAAAAAAGGCACTTTGTCTTTCTTTACTTTATACAAATGAAAACATTATTCTTATGTTAGGGTTTCGAGAGACTGTTTGAAGAAAAGAAATAAATGTGTCGCCAAAACAATAAAGTAATTTATTAGGTTAGTTAAACTGATTTCTGTATAGTATTTTGGGAAAGTTCTTTAATCTTGTTTAATCCTTCTAGACTGACAACTTCCTTGGTAGAACCAGTGCTCAAAATACTGAGTACCTAAAGCATTGTCCAGTTTAAAATCTTGCTCAAGAACTGACATGGTCAATTGTTCGTGATCAAAGTCAGTGGTCGGGGTTCGACAGAACACTGTATGTTTGCAGGGAATTTTGTATTCTTTCAGATATCGCTTTATGTTTAATATAATTTAAATGCAGTCCACGTTTAATATAAAAACAATAATACTTTATGGTACTTAACAAATCGTAATAACGTCGTGTTTATCGATAAGTTGCTTTTTGTGTTTTATAAGTGCGATTTTATATCACTCTTTAAAGTTCCGCCCTGGATCACAGTGATTACGTCATATATAACCCAGTCACCAATACATGTAATCTGAAATGCAAGCAAATAAAACAAATCATAAATACTTACCAAACAGGGAATATTTGCTTAGCCCGACTTTCCGTCAATAAATCTTAGGTTTTATCTACATCCTAGAAGATAGCCACGTTAAACTCAATCTAAAAGTGGTGTGGCCAATATTTTTTTGTTCTTTTCAAAGATATGTTTTCTTTTTCTTGTGCGTAAGTGAAGCTTGACCATTCCTTGACCGCTTTTAGCCCTTTTCCCGCGTAGTCTTTACACTGAAATAGTTCCAAACATTCATAATCTTTGGGGGTCGGATTTTCATAAAACCGCGTCATCTTCATAAGTATAACTTAGTAAAGGTTTATAGTACGCTTTGCTTTTAACATAGGACTATCTTCACGTGTACGACTACATTCCGGGAGAAAGTTTTCACAGAAAGGAAGATGACAGAACACAAGTGAGATCTGATGTCGTCACACCAGCCACGTGTATGACCAACAAATACTTGCCGGCCAGCGATTACGTCAAACTTCAGAAACCCTCGAGCTCAAACACTTCACACGGGTGTAGCCACAGGCGGCTTATGATAATATGTATTGGTGCTCTTGTCATGTTTCTCATAACAAACGCCGCCACAGGGTTTGTTGTATGGACCTTGTTGCAGGTAATAAGACATAACCTGTTGTAATATTTCTTGTTATGGTTGCATTTTCTAAGAAAGATTTCACATATAAAGATGAAAGCATACCTAAATAACTGGCTTTTGTCCCACAGAATATGTTACAGCCTAAATCTGTCGTGTAGAAATATAGTTATTTAAGCGGCATACGTGATGATTTTAAATGATATTTGATTTGTTAAACTACTATTTATGTTTATGTTTCAGAAATAACTATTAAGGTTTGAATTAAGCAACATTTTATCATCTTCACCTTTTAAAACTATATTTATACACAGGCGAAATACGTTATAACTGTCCAAGGTTTTTTAATTATGTTTTTAGAGCGGTGATGAAACAACTTTAGACCAAACAACTGCCATTCCACCGGAAGTAGACAGTGGATCAGGTAAGTGTTATTATAATTTGTTATACTTTGCTTCCGGAACAATTATCGTCATTTTTGTGACGTCCTATTTATACAAGTGGCTGATGACTGCAGACCAGTAAGTGGGAAGAATCCCCGATACACTGCAAATTATCTGAAATGCCTCCTCCTTTGGAAGTTCTTACTCCAGTTGCGACCTGAACCCACGCAACACAGGGCTAGGGACTTATGAGTCAATGACTCGAATCTTTCTGCAACATGTGCCCTCATATTATACTCATATACATTCTTTTCAAATCATGTGTATGATTAATGTACAGTAAAGGTAATTGATACGTAAACGACATTGGTAACACATACAAAACCACAGAATCGTTTATTTCTCCAAGGATCTTAACAAGATGAGATATTTAGAATGTGTAGATAAAAGAATATGACAAGATATGCTCTTACTCAACAAAAAACATCATGTTTGTGTACTACTCGGTAGCCTACTTTCAATATCAAACATCACTCTACTTTTAAGTCGAACCTTTAATTCTGTACAGTATTTATCAACTTCTGGTTTTTAGACTGGTATCCATGGACACCGTGGAGTAAGTGCTCGAGTAGTTGCGGAGCTGGCCAGGCCACCAGGACCAGAACTTGCCCGGTAGAGGACCAGTGTGAGGGAGATTATACAGAAACACAGGTCTGTTTACCAGGGCCGTGTCTGGGTGAGTATTAATTACTATTGATAGTCAATCAGTTCAGATTTAACATTACATATTTCGAATTGTATTACCCTCAACTTTTTATAATGACAAACGTAATAATAATATATAATAAATACTTATAATATAATAATAACAGTAGTAGTTGTTGTTGTAGAAGTAGTAGTAGAAGTAGTAGTAGTAGTAGTAGTAGTAGTAGTAGTAGTAGTAGTAGTAATAGTAGTAGTAGTAGTAGTAGTAGAAGTAGAAGCAGTAGTAGTAGTAGTTGTGGTTTTAATAGTAGTGGTGGTGATGGTGATGGTGGTAGTAATAGTAGTAGTAGTAGTAGTAGTAGTAAGAGGTAGTAGTAGTAGTAGTAGTAGTAGTAGTAGTAGTAATAGTAGTAGTAATAGTACTTGCTGTTGTAATAGCAGTAGTAATAGAGTAGTAATAATAGTAGTAGTAGTAGTAACCAGTCGTTATGATGGCATGGTGATTGTAAGGATGAGAAAAAAGAAACTTGGAGATACACGGATACGGATAATAATAACACTATTATTTAAATATATTGATAATAATGATTTTTAGAGAACATTGCGGAGACTTGTGGCTTTTACGGAGGAATTTATCCACACGAAGAGTGCCAAGCTTTCTTCAATTGCAGCGAGCCAAACGGCCAGTTATACCATAAGAATCCGACGTACATGTATGTTCAGGAGTGTCGATATCCAGATTTATTTGACACCAACACCAACACATGCAAACATTTCAAACGCGTAGACTGCAATGGGAGAAAGGAGTTTTGGAATAACTGTAAGTGATACTGTTTGACCTTATATTGGTTGTAATTTCATTTACCTTTGAAAGTATTACAATGCCCACTGGATACTTCAACGTATATTAATATTTGCAAAAGCACAGGACAAACGTATTCACCAATCGGAACAACTCGGATAATTCACGAATCATCTCTAGAATGTAAGTAGGCTGCCGGATCCCCTGGGCCATTTCCCTTAATGGGACGTATTTTGTGACAGAAGGTCAAAACAAAGATGGCAGCTCGGATGACAGCTCACCATAGCACAATGCCAGATAAACTTAAATTTGTGGCTGCTTCAAATTTAAATCATCCAATTTTAATCTACCTAGCGCAGCAGATACGCAGCTGTTAAACGACGCCATTGTTTATGTTTTGTGCGAGATACATTTTAGGCATATTCTTTCGACTTCCGGCAAACAAAACGATCGTGATTTCTTAAAGTATAATTGCACCAGATACATCAGAGGGATGATTGACCCGAAGACGGAATTACCCGAGGAGTTCCGATTGACGTATTCAGATGCCTGTCAGTTATAAAAGTAAAAATGTGATGAGGAATAAAAAAAAGAGCAAGGCCAAAGGTTACTGCTTTGGAATGGTCAGTCGGCAAATGGGCCGATTGAGGTGGTGAAACCGGTTTTTCAGAGCTTTGCAGCCAGATATGTCGCAACTTGTCACACTAATACAAATGTTGCTAACCTTCACTACATAAGATTTACATAATCGTGTTATTAAGACTTGTTTATGTTCTTTTTTTTATTTTTTGTGCTGTATCAATTTATGCTGCTTTAATTTCAGGTGATTATCTGATAAATCGGCTGATAACCTGCCACTTTCTGTGTCCTATTTGTTACTCTCCAAGATGTGAAGGGTTGCCAGATGGTCGGAATGTATATCACAACCAAAAATGCAGCAAATATTACGTAACATGCGACTCAAATAGAACCATAGGTAAAAGTGAGTGTATGGCAGAGTTCGTTTTTGACCCCGACAAACAAGACTGTTTCCCACTGGACTTCATCTCTCCGAAGACATGTACCGGTGGTTATGCCAAAAACTGTACATCGCTTCCCGATGGTCAATACAGATACGACGGTAACAACACTTCGAAGTATTCCGTGTGCTCCAACGGCAAGTTTGACAGACACGAGTGGTGTCCGTACAGACACATCTTCAGTGAGGCCCGCGCTGAGTGTGTCCCTGATAGCGGTGTGTCATGTTAGACGGTTGGTGCCAAGAGTTAGATCAGCTTTAATCGGACGAAAACAGAAGTTTGCCGCATGCCATTTCTGGTTTATATTTCAATTGAATTATGGTACTTTTTAATAGATACAAATGGTAGTGGTTAATACTATAACTATGTAGTTCATAAGAAACATGTATACGGTTATATGATGATAACACGACAGGTGTATAAACATGCTTGTTATAAAAATGACAAATAAAAATGACAAAACTTCTCTGCTTTCAATACTAAATAAGAAACAGTTCATGCTTCACAAAGTATTAAAGTTCTTGTTGACTTTTTCAGTCTAAATTGTTGACCCTTAGATGCCATGGATTTTGGATAATCCCTCCTCACAACTGTTCTTTACACTGCTCAAAAGTAGCAACAAGAAAATAAAAATACAGTGAAACCTCTGCACAGCAACATTTGGCGGAGGCACAGAAAACTGTTGCTGCTGAGAGGTGTTGCTGTGCAGAGATCATCATTAATGGCAAGCTAAAATAATTTATATCAAACATTTAGTTAAACGGTTCAATATTTCCTTATGATTTTTTTAAATATCTAAATATAGTGTCACATATTCAAAATGTAGTTAAATTTTGCTGATACATAAAAACTAGAAGAACATACAATATTATACAGTGTAATTTGAGTCTTAAATATAACAGAACTTAATTAAGTAAGCTAAATAAATGAAACTGAGAACTAAAATATGAAAGTAGATAAATGCATTAACATAAACTCACCATAAATTGGAATTGTAAGCTGCAGATTAAGAGCAATTCTTGTCTTTTTCACTTCTTGCAAAGTCGCCAATAATTTTTGTGGATTTAATAAACAAATTATTAGTTTCTATTGCCAATTAACTGATCATTTTCTTTCTATACGCACTATTTTGAAACCAGGTTATCAGGGTTTTTCACAACTTACTGGTTACCTGTCAAAAGGACACTAGATTAGCACATATACTAAATCAGTCAACCGAGATTTCTAATCAATGAACAAAAGTGTGAAACTTCTCAAGTAGCCCCCAGGTGGTACTCAGCAGAGGTTACAACAGCCTTTAGGAACAGATTGAAATGGTCATTTACCATAATTCCGAGGAGGTGCTGCTCCGAGGTTAAAATGAACTTAAACTTAAGGAGGAAATAAGCTGCTAAGAGGCTGTTGCTGCTCAGAGGTGCCTTTTGGAGAGGTTTAACTGTTACATATCTAGCTTGTCAATAATGTTAATAAAGATGTGCCACATGAATAAATAAGTAGACCGCCTGCAGGTTGTTGTTTTGCTTTTTTTTATTCAGGACATTAGTTGTAGCATATGTACGTCCACAATTAACGTGTCTTGAAACAAAAGTGCCAATATTTTAATATATATATATTAGGGATGTCAAAGGATACTAAATTTAGTATCCGGATATCCGTCGAACGATCCGAACGGATATCCGGATATCCGGATATAAATCTTAGTTAATTCTGATGTTGCAGACGGATGTGTGCGGGGTTACTAACGTTTACATTGACATGATTAAATCGTCATTTCAATGGAAATAATTAAATCAACATTTCCATATCTATATGCACTTCATAATTTTATTAATTTGTCTACGGACCTCACAAAATGTCGCCAAACTTCGGACTTAAGATGGGAATGCATAACTTATAACTAATAACTAGATTTGTTTAGGAAGTGGATGTGAATAAGTCAAGATCACCGTGATCGGATGACAACATAATACATTCATTTATACAATCCAAACGGACTTAATTAAACATGAGTAACTGATCTTTGCCGACAAACCTGTTAATTGTCTACATTAATGTACATCTATCTCTTCTTAATAAAGCCGAACAAACGAAATTAAAGATAATATTCCTTAATCAAAATGGATAAGTAATAGCTTCAAACAATGGCTGTTAATTGGCAAATTATTTTACATAAGCTTTAGCAGATTTCTAAAACTGTGAAGTTCATCAACAAAATTAAAGATGGTATTCGCTAAACAAAATGGATTAGTAGAAGCTTCAAACGTTGGCGGTTAATTGGCATGTTATTACACATACCATCATGCTTTAGCACATTTCTAAAACTGTGAAGCCAAATATACGATACTGCGTGTCACTACCTGTCACCACATGTCGATAATCCGTTACACCTGCGTGTGCGTGAATGCACACTGACGTGACAGCAGACAGATAACTTAGCAAAATGACCAAAACATTTAATTAAATGTTTAAAATTTTACATTTTTTTAAGCGAATATCCGGATACCAAAGTCGATTCGGATATCTGATGATTATAACGGATATCCGGATATTCGGATATCCGTTGACATCCCTAATATATATATATATATATATATATATATATATATATATATATATATATATATATATATATATATATATATATAATATATATATATATATACATACACACATATATATATATAGAGAGAGAGAGAGAGAGAGGGGGGGGCGGAAAGAGAGAGAGAAAGACAGAGACAGACAGACACAGACAGACAGACAGAGAGACAGAGACAGATAGAAAAAGACACATAGAGACACAGAGAGAGAAAGAGAAAGAGAGAGAGAGAGAGAGAGAGAGAGAGAGATTATTCTTGCATAATAGGTGTCTCTTTAATGGCATACAACATATGTTGTCATATTAAAATAGCAACACCCACTGCGAATTTATTCTCTTCTGTTTCTTCTTTTAAAAGCTATAACCATTCTGGCATACACAATTTTTAGCCTGCTCCAAAGGTTTAAAATTGTATTTGGTTAAAATAAAGCTCAATTAATTGTCGATAAACTTAATGTTGTAAATATGATAGTCTCTGAGCAATAAACAAAACAGAAAATGTGTGATTTAAATAAAGAGAATACTACTTTGTTATGATTCGAACACGTAACCTCTTGTAATGTTTTCTCGACTGAACAAAACGAGCTTTAAAACATGGTTGTTTTATGTAGTTGCTAAAATTGCAAAACTGCCAAACTGTGAAAATACACATGTCAGGGTAACCTTTGTTCTGATATAGAGGGATTTCATCGAATCTTTGTTGGTTTATTTAGATTGAAGTTGAAACAAAGAAGAGAACGGTCTTTTACTATAAATGAAAATCATAAACATCTGATATATTATATGCGGTATATGTTTAGGATGATTTTATAATGGCTTATTGCTTAATCGATAAAAACACAAAGGGTGTACAATGTAATGAAGATCCGTATACAAGAATACGATAAAATAAAATGGGATACAACCAAGTTATTATCGTTAAACTTAATGTGACACAATAAGATACGATTTCTTAAACGTTAACCACGAATATTGCCAACCGAGAAATTACAATGTCATGAAGATAAAATAAACAGAGTCAAAATCTTTGATGAAATCAATTAATATATCTTAATTGTTCTTATTTCTACTGTACAATAAATGTACTTGTACACGCGTTATACCAGCGTCTATTTCATGCATGCGGAAATATTCGCCAGAAAATGTACATCGGCAGTTTGGCTAAATCTTGTCTTTAAGAATTTACACCATATTTAACACTAAATAGGGAAAATGGGTATGTATTAAACATAAGTTTGTTTTTTACCAAAAAACGTCAATGTGCCAGTATTAATCGCAATAAACATGCGGCAAATAAAGTACATCTGTTCACGTTGCTTTGATGGTATTTTTAAAAGGACTATTCTGCAATAGATGTTATAAATATCCCGTTCTGCTGATGACATTCTATTGTTAAATCAAGGTAAATGCGCGTAGGTTATATATTTAAGTTAAAAACTACTGTTTAAACCTTAAACATTTGTAATAAGAAAATATGACAAGGTCCTTTGAGTATTGCAACATATATTATTTTTTATAAGGCACATGGCAAAATTATTCACATGCCAGTCAAGTGTAAAGATAACAATAAAACCTTAATGGGACAGTATAATAGATAGAGAAAACGTAACAGTTACAGCCTAGAAACGGTCAGCCGGCAAACAAAGTGGACTTGGGTGCTTGAAAGGGTTTATAGAGCTCTTAACTCGAACTTTCCAAAGGGATTTATCAAAGGCAGGCAGAGGAAAGACGTTAGGTCTATTGAAATCACAATTCTGCAGATGATGAAGTATTCTTAGAGCTCAGTTAACGTCATGATAAAAAAGTAGTGACGTAATGAAATCTTGTCCTCAGTGTATTAGGGTGAGGGGAAAAGTCGTGTTTACATTTGAAGAACTACACAAAAGTATAATGTAAAATTGAAAGACTAAATTAAATGACAACATAGATTACATGCACGGGGAGATATTTTACGACCGCCACACTGCACAGGTTAAAGTGCCTGAAAATTTTGATTTAAAAGGTGATACAAGAAAAGGCGGGGCGCCAGTCGCAGTACGGTAAGAATATCCGACTGGCTATTACTCAATCTTTGACAGCATGGGTTCGAGTCCTTGTCAAGACGAAAACGTTAATGTGGGAGACTTCTCAGCAAATTTTCGGTGCGCCGGACTTACATTTGAGGTTTTCCACCATTAATAATCAGCTGTATTGCTCGAATACGAGCATAATTGTTTCTGTGCGATGTAACAAAAAACAGAACAAACAAATTTATAGGTATAAACATGGACTCAGTAGCCAAGAGAACTGTTTAACTTTGGACGAACTGTTGTGGATTCTAACCTTGGTTGATATTTTTATTTTCAGGAAAATGTAAGTGCTTCGTTTTTACCTAGAATTTTATTATTTAGAATTGTGAAAGCAGTTCAAAATTACCTTTTACATGCAACGGCTAAAACTCTCCAGCTATAAGAGATGAAACTTTATACTTTTGGCATTTAAAACTGTAAGGCATGTCTAAGAAATTGGCATTGCTTGTTGTAAACAAATTCTTCTTTCCCAAATATGTTTAAGAACTTACGACATGTTTCACTTTGAAGGTCGAGTCTTTGTATACACTGGTATATAACTTATCATTAAAATGCATCATGGACTAATAAAGGGCGTGTTTTAATTTTTTTGCCAACAACTTTTGTGTCCGTGGATTCAGTGTATCATTTTTAACAATTCCTGAGGATAGTTTACTTTCTGTTCATAATATGCTTTTCACAATGGGACAGTTTTAATTGTCTCTTGCGTAGAGCTGAAAGATTGTTTCATGTGAAATGTTTATCTGTATTTTCTTTGACACTGACATAAAATATTACACAAAATGACACACTATATAAATTAAACGGCTCATTCTTGCACGAATCTGTTTTGCAGTCTTCAATGGACTAAAATAATCACAAATATGCATTAAATCAAACATCCGTATAATGTCAAAGTACATAAAGTTAGTTGTTTTTGAGAATTTCATTACATGCACAGGTATATACCGAATACAATTATATCCCTAAGAGGTCTCTTTTCCGACTGACCGTTCCGTAAATGTTGGATTTTCTCTTTTTTGTTGAATTACTCTTCACAGATTTGATCTTACTTTTACATTTGGCCAACATGTGAATACCTTTGTCCTGTGCCTTTCAAGTCTTGGTATATGTTGCAATGCTCATATGGCTTTTTAATTGCATCTTATCAAAAACTTAAAGTCATTTGTCATTGTCATACAAAGAAACGGGAAATACTTCATCTAAACACTTCAAAATAAATGTTGGATTCTGCTATTTATCACCAACTACTTGTCAAGTGAACTTCTCGTAAACGAGTCTTGTCGTTCGTGTAGGACAAAAGTTCCGTGTTTTTGTTAAATGGTCATTCGGCTCCTAAGAGTTCCCCTCCTTGCTGCTAAGACACCCTTCGCAAAATGTTATTAATGCCTACCTTCATTTTCGTCTTCGATGAACGCGATACATTTCTGTATTACTTTAGCTGAAATCAAATTACAAACAATATTGAATTGTGTTCTTACATTATATACCGTTTGTAGAGGTTACTTTTGGCTAGTTTGTATTAGCAGCTAGATAAATAATATTGTATACTGTCCAACCTTCCCATTCCTCTGTATTTTGTGATTTATTGTTTAGGGTCTTATCATAAATATACTGAAGTACGATTGCCGGATTCCCGTTTTAGTTTTCAGATAAGCAAAGTTTAACATAACTTCCTTGTCTAGTCGTGGTGCTTATGAACGAAATCAAAATATTATTGTCATTTTGAGCAATTGGGACAGATCGTCTTATTATCATGAGTTCAAACGTAAGTATATTTTGTTGATAAAGTAATATCATTGTAATGGGGACTCGAGCATGATTCTGTTGCCTTTGTAGTTTGCTTATACGTGCCCATGCGTTGATATTGGTTCAGTCAGAGTTGATGTTCTTTGAATTAGAGTGTTGACGTATATTTATGTTCCTAACATTTTAAAAATTAAAGTGCATGTAAAATTAAATAATTAAAGTATTATTATATAATTTTTCTCTCTTATCTACTTTTTATATTTCTTTGAATGCCGTTGCATCTGTCTGTATATATTTATATATTTGTGATTTATGTATCTTTCCTTCTTTCTCTCACTCTGTGTGTGTGTGTGTCTCTCTCTCTTTCTCTCTCTCTCTCTCTCTCTCTCTCTCTCTGCATTTCTCTCTCTCCATCTCTCTTTTTTATTTTTCTATACAAACACATTTCTCTGTCGTAATCATCTGTATACACATCACTCAGTTTCTCTTGAAATGTCCACTAAATACAAACATTAAAACACTGTTTGCTATTTATATTAAACTAAAAAGTTATACAATGTTAAGCGAGAAATAATTTAAGCAAGTCAAAACCAATGGTTTACTATTAACTATTATCTGTATGGAAACTGAAAATTATTATTTTTACTTTATGTTTACAGCGCCATTGCTGAAAGCATTAAATAGCATCCGCATGTATGTCATTAAATTCTGTGTTGTGTGTTTTACAGTTGTCTGCAGCGTTTAAAAAACAATAATAATATATTAAGAAGTAAAGTTTTATTGCATTTTGCACAGTAATTGTATGAGTTATAGGCCGTCAGATTGCACAAAATGCTGTGTAAACTTTATGTTGTTGACTGTAATAAAAACAGAAATAGAACTTTTAGCAGAAATCAAATAACAAACAATAATGAATTGTGTTCTTACATTATATACCGTTTGTAGAGGTTTTTTTCTAAACACTATGTGGTCATTATTTTTCAATGACGGCACTTCTTTCGTCTCATAGAAAATATCAGCGCTTGGTCATTTTGTATTCAAATAAATGATCTTTCTTTTCATTGCTTGCATTTGAGAAACTCGTCAGGAAGTGCGAGGTTAGAGCTCTGTAAAACCGGTTTAAGCACCCCATAGTCATAGTCCATAGTGCCGACTGACTGCTCCAAGGTGGTAACTGTCGGGTTGCTCTTTTCGTTAAACGACTCATCACAAATTTGTTCTTAATTTTCGCTTGGCTTGCATGTGAAAAACCATTGTTCTGTGCATTTTCGGAGTTTGGTATATGTTGCAATGCTCATAGGACTTTGTCATATATTCTTATTTTTATATAGAATTTAATACAATGAAAAGGATATCACCAACATACTTTACTGTCTTATGCAGTGTGCTGTGGACTAGACAAATATTACCCACGGCCTTTACATATTTAAAGTATAATGCTATTAACTTAAAGAGTTTTCCTTGCAGACATAAATGAAGTATAAGCAAATCAAATCTCAGTACATGTCAAACCTATGTACGAAACAATGTATATTTGCATTACCAGATCATGCTTATCAATCCTTCAATGAAATGTGTGTTTGTAGATAAAGATACGCGCTGGCTTTATTTGCTATGTTCTTTAGAAAGTTACAATATGAAGAACGCTTAATTTACCATGCATTGAACTGTCATGACGAAGCATAATAAATCTTGTAATTTGTCATCTATATTTGAATAGGAAGACGCAATCTGACTTTGCCTTTTGCTGTTGGTTATCCATTGTTAACAATTGTATCAAAATGTTTGGACATGATAAAAAATAGTTCCAAAAATAAATAAGTATCTCGCCAGTTTTAAATCTTTTCAAATAAATCAAAATTATGTATATTAAATATATAATTATATATAACATTATACTCATTTTAGTTTAATTTATAATAATTTTAAAGCAAGTGTGTATAAGGAGATACGTAAAATGCACACCTTAGTTTGATATACAAGAATAGAGGTGAGTTAAAAACAATATATAAAACAAATAATTTTGCCAAATTTTTAACAAGGAAATGTCTGCCAGAATGTCATGTAAAAATAGTTATTGTTTCATTTCTGAAAATACTGAAACTTAAATATCGAAAAAGATAGATCTACTAAAGAAATTGGTTGCAGCTCTTTACAGATCCAAATATTTTTCATAACGAAACCGCATTATATACTCAACTTTCTCATATCCTAGGACTATCTTCACGTGTATGACTACAATTCGGGAGAAAATGCTCGCAGAAAATACGACAACAAAGCTATCGAAGAGTCTGATATTGCTTACATAGCACCACCACCACCAACGATGACACTTAGCGAATGCAAAGTGTTTCAGGAATCAACACACTCAGAGACGTCAAAAGAATGTCGCCTAAAGAGGACAATTATGATATGCATGTGTACCTTGCTCACAATCCTCATAACAAACGGCACCACGGGATTTGTCGTCTGGAAATTGGTAATGCAGGTTAGAAAAATATACGTTTTGCTATAATTTATGTTTATTTAAATAAGCTTATTACATATACATTATTGCTAAGACACCCAGATAATGTTCCATTAATTACAAAAATTATCCGGTCGTTTACTGCCACAGAGGTAGAAAGAATGTAAATGAGTTGCCCATACTGTTTTCAAAATTCACCTTCTTTGTGAAGTATGTCAATACGAATGCTAATATATTGTCATTTTCGATAATGTTTTTTGTTAGACAGAAGGAGGATGTTCGGACCTAACGTCATCAGACCTAACCACGATGATTCCACCAAAAGTAACATGTGAACCAGGTAAATTTGGAAACATCTGATTATTAAAATCCAATTAAGTGTTAATAGTTTGTTCCTTGTAACTACATTGGTATTAAAACGATAATTTGTTATAAAAAAGCAACGAATTCTACTGTATGTGTTGGTTGTGAAAGTCTATTTAACCGACAAATGAGTATATGAGATCAATGCACAACTTACTGAGTAGCGAAAAAAGCAACTCGTCTTGAATGATTCACAATAAAATAGTAAAAAACTGAATGTGCCTTTACAATAACATGTGTTCCAGCACGCGTTTATGAGACATTTACGAATTATAAAATAATTTGATCCTGGCATGAGTTTGTGCTGTGTAGCACACCAATTACGTTCAATGGCACTTTATCGTTGTCACTGTCAACGTGAAGATAGCTATCACGATGCACACTTATTTGTGTATATTTTAACTTTAATTTGTTGGCAGCTTAACGCCAAGCAATCCTGCGAATTACGGAAAGGAAAAAGACAAACGTGTCCTCGTTCACCCTTAATTTAGCAAATTTTAATGCACATTGCTTGTTTGTTTTCCGTAAATAGAAGTTAAATGAACCAATGTATGTATCGGAAGATTAAAATGGCGCTAAAAATAGTTCACTGAAAATCCCACGCAGACAAATGTGTTACCCCTGGAGCACCAATATCATTGCCATGTTTCAAAAATAATTTGAGAAAAAGTACTCTGCTAGACGAACAATAATGAAACAAATTAAAATCAGTCAGACTTATATTATAAAGAGAAGTTCTTAATTGCCATTTTAGGCATGTGCAGTGGTCTGATAAGAACAGAACATACTTCGTAAGCGTCAAAGTTACATCGATACCAAAAAGTAGCTATGCCAAAATTATACTTTATGCAACTTCAATGCCTAATACAATTGACTGTAATTACCGTTTTATATTCAGAATGGTATCCATGGACTCCGTGGAGTGTGTGCTCTAAAAGTTGTGGAGCTGGCAAAGCGACCAGAACCAGGTTTTGTCCGGTAGAAGGGGCATGTGTTGGGGACAATAATGAAACACAGGTGTGTCTTCCTGGGCCGTGTCTGGGTAAGGTTCATAAGTCAAAAGTTCAATTAGCTTAAGGAATTGACTGCATTGATTTCACGTTGTGTAGAGTAACATACCTAATTATTCGGCACATATTTTGATTACCGTGTGATCTCCTGCTCATAGTACTTCTGAAAAATTATGTTGTTGTTGTTAATGATGATGATGATGATGATGAACGATGATTATGATGATGAGAGGAATTAGGAGAAGACAAGTGGGCCTTAAACCTGTTAAGACAAGTGGGCCTTAAACCTGTTAATTGTCACTACCATGATGGAGCTCACAATTTCATTTTAAGACAACATTGCTGAGACGTGTGCAATATATGGAGGAATTTATCCCCATCATGAGTGTCAAGCGTTCTACAACTGCAGCGAGAAAGAGAGCAACGTGTACAAAATAAATATGACCTACATCTATGTTCAAGAGTGTCTCTATCCAGATTTGTTTGACACCAACTCAAATTCGTGCAAAGATTTCAAGGCTGTCGATTGCGAGGCAAGAACAGAATACTGGAATCATTGTAAGTGATTTGATTTTATGATATTGATTCTGCTTATATCAGCATTTCAAGTCTGTGCTTGATACATCACTTTGTATAGACAAAATTTCAGGAAAGAAAATTTTAATTTTTATATTTCTTGTTAGTTAATATATCATAAATAACTGATATATTCATATTTTAATTTAAAGGCTATAACTTTTTCAGGTGACTATCTAATCAAAAGGCTGATTGTGTGCTACAGATGCTCGCCTTGCATCTATAATTCTCCCAGATGTGAAGGAATGGCCGATGGTCTCAATGTACATGAAGGCATATCGGGCAATTGTAAACCGCATTATGTTACATGCGATACTGACAGGACCATAGACATCAACCAGTGTCCTTCGGGGTTTCTATTTGACCCCGACAAGCGCCAATTGTGCTGAAGGCAATTTAATTGCGTCCTGTCACCAATTATGGATAAAACCAACAAGGAAAACAAATATGATGGAATCTATCTGCAAAAGCTATCGTTTCCTTAATGAGGTGTTAGTGCGATTTGAACGTGTGAAAACTATCAAATATTCAATGATGCATTTGATATCATGTCATCAATTCGATGCTGCAATCTAAGATGTATTTCCTTTATTTTATTCAGATACTTGAAACAAAAATATAAAGCCGATTTAAATTAGTTTTAATGTTGCAAAGTATTGCAGAAATACAAGCATCTTGTTTGAATAATATTTCAAATTTTTGGAGCTATACTGGAAAGGTTTTGGATCTGTTGGATAAATAAGTTTAATTAAATTTTTTCTTATTGTTTTTTATTTTATTACTAACATGAAAAAGGGAAATATATTTCGACAATGTACCTTGTGTATGGTCAGTTTAAATTGCATATTGTAACATTCTCTTTAGGCGATAACAAAAAGAGGTTTGTAACATGGTTACATGCCCAGAAAAAAATGTAGATCGGGTTGTTTGTTTGTTTTTTGCTGTTTTTTGTTGTTGTTGTTGTTGTTTTTTAAACGACACTTATACCAGTCGACATGACCAATTAGTATGTTTCTGTCCTATGCTTTAATATTTTACTATTTACATGGTATCTATATAGTAGTGTAACTTAAAGAACTTTTACTAAAATCACCATTCCAGAAGTTGGTATCAGAAGGAAACTTTTATTAACCAAGGAACATGTTCGATAGAGACAGACCATTCATTTACATATAAAATATTTTGTACCGGAAAGTACACTTTTCCAAACGAACTGCGAGCAGCGAGCCAATCGGAACTTGGATAATTCACGAATCATCTCTCGAATGTATGTAGGTAAGTCGGATCACCTCGGCCATTTCCTTAAATGGGACTTCTTTTGTGACAGTGACAGCTCGGATGATAGCTCACTACAGTACGATGCCTGTAAAAATTCAATATGTGACGACTTCAAATTTAAATCATCCAATTTTAATCTACCCAGCGCAGCAGACACACAGCTGTCAAACGATGGCATTCTTTATGCTTTGTGCGAACTACATTTTAGGCATATTCTTCTTCTGACTTCCGGCGAATAATACGAATGTGATTTCAGTAAGTATCATTGCACCAGATACATTCGAGGGATGATTGTCCCGAGAACGGAATTACCCAAAGAGTTCCGATTGGAATGTCCCGAGGACGGAATTATCCGAGAAGTTTCGATTGGCAGCGAGGTTGTCATTTTGCTACATAAGGACAGCGTTATTTATATGGTACTATTCAACTCCGCACAGGGGATGGTCTCTATCATTTAGACGTACACATGCGATCAATATGAGATTGAACCAATCGCCCAGTTGATGCTGACGATTTCCCGCCTCGGTGCGTACGAACTATCGCATCGTAAAATTACGATGGAACACGCTAAATACGGACGAAAAATCCGGATGCCGATTTTTTTACATAAAAACTTTTGACTCGGCAGGTATAATATACGGTCGGTGGGGTAACCCGATACAAACCTCTTTTTTAGGCCTTAGTGATATATTTCCTTATACTTTTGTAGCTTTTATAACCAGAAAGTCTTTTCTTTTGAGTATAAAACTTGCATAAAAAACTGAAATCCATTTATCTAAAACAGAAGAGCATTACCCCTGTAATCTACTTACCTGATTTAATAACACAAATCAGCGTGATGCCAAATGTCTTGCAAGTACGCAGCTGTAACAATAAAATATATACACATGTACCTGTACCTATCAGAGTATCTTTAATCTAAATGCGGTCTTGTATATTGTTGTGTGAGTTAAATGACATGTTATGTTTTTTATACAGTCGTGTTAAACATGTATTATGCATTGATATCAATGTTCATATTAATAACCATTTTATCTTTACCTTTCCTATAAATATTCAATTCTGACTTCTAAAATACTATTATTTTATGCATAACATTCATGAAAGCACATTGCGTTTTAAATTTTAACTTTCTGCCGGTACTGATGATGTAAACATTGCCAAATAGGGGCATAAGTTGCGAACATTGAAGAATATTCACAGTAATTAAATGCATACGTACGATTTTTTATTTATTTTTTTTTTTGGTTCATATAGCTAAGTTTTCTCTTTTCAAATTTGCACAACAAGATTGGAAAAATACATGTGCAACAATACGTATGTTTCCTCAAGTAAAGAAATAATTAAATAACTTTGATCATTTAGACGGGCACTGCTGCCTCGATAAATATAGACTTCTTCTGCTTCACAATGCAGGTATCTTCTTTTAAGAAAGTCTAAATATTTACATTGTAACAATTAACGTCAGGCTTGTGGCATTGTTTATGAAATATTTATTTGAAAATGCCTGAATGCTGAAAGTCGAATGTTGATTATAAAAAGTATCACTCATGTTACTTTGCGTCAATTGAAATTAAAGTTATATGGCGCTTATAACAGGATAGTCATTATTGTTTAGATAAGGCGATATGGTAACATTTAAATATCAAGGTATGCATTCCTTGTGCTAGATAAAAGAACAGTGGAACCAATGTCTATATTTGTTGTTGATGTTCTGTTAAATCTAACATTATAATGATGAAAAGCAAGCTTGATGTAGATGCAACCACTTCAATGAAATCCTGATGTTGAGTCAGTAAGTTATAAATGCATATGTATTTAACTTGAGAACCGCTTTCAACCAGTGTGTACTGGTTTATGAAGCCAAGCTGGAAGGGCTTTGTTTGCCTGTGATTGGCATTTGGACAGTATCTCGGGAATCTTAACAGGTTGGAATATTTGCAAAACATTGTCAATAATGATAATTTTACTTTCTGCCTGACTGCTATCTAGTTCTTGATGTTTTATATTTACTTATATAACGTTTGTCTCGTTGAACCAATTTTTCAAAGAATTACAATTTTCATATTTAAAAAGATATTTAATGGCATCGCTTTTCAAATATTATGTATGATCACGTTTGTCATAGATTAATACAGTTAACATATTTATGTATCCCTAATATAGCTATAGTCTGCCTGTTAACACGCGTAAAAAGAGAGTGTTTGTTTCTTATTTGATTAAATTTCTTTCCACCAACAGTCTCGCATATATCCGATGACGTATCCACTTGAATCAAATATATTGTTTCTTTCGCTAAGTATGACATTATGAAAACCCTTGCAATAATACAACTTGCAATTAAAGCATCTCAAGTCATGTTTTACCAGTCGAAGAACTGTTTTTATAAACTACTATTTTACATAATTTATTGCAACCCGGATTTTAACTCAGACCCGAGTAATTGGAGCACTTCCGATGGATCTGCCACTGCCGGTAATATAAAGGTAGCATATGATCATACCTGCTTCTTCGCTAGTTTGAACCCAAGTCAAATAAAGATATGTCAGTCATTCTAAGGTTAAGCCAAGTTGTGGTACTAAAGGTAACCATTTCATTGTTTTTAAATGATATATGTATATGAGTCTTTGTTCACTACGGTTCGTCTTACTCACTCTATCTTTCTGACACATTTGATCACATGTAACTACGGTGGCAACTTAGAACAAAATTATTAATTGATTTAACTCTGAAGTTTAGTTCAATCAAGAAATGGTGACGGTTCTACTTCCGGCTGTCAAAACGCATTGATAAATAAGGTTGAACACGCACGTGTTGTGACGGTAATTATACCAATAATAAGAATATATGACAAAGTCCTATGGGTTTTGCAACATGTAATAAAATTTGAAAGGCTCAGGACAAAGGTATTCGCATTCAAGCCAAATGTAAAGAAAAACAAATCTGTGATGAGTCATTTAACCAATAGAGTAAACCAGACAGTTACCGCCTTGGAACGGTCAGTCGGCAATATGGACCGACTGGGGTACTTAAACCGGTTTTACAGGTCTCTAACGTCGCATTTCCTGATGTGTTTCTCAAATGCAAGCAATAAAAAACGATCTATTTGAATAAAAAATGCCCATGCGCTGATGTTTTCTTTGATAATATAGGATGAACGTTGTGAGGTCATTGAAAAATACTGTTCACATCGTGTTTAGAAGAGAGAGAGAGAGAGATATAATATTTCGATTAGAAGAACTACACAAAAATGACCAGAGAAGAGTAAATGTAATCAAGTTTTGTTACTGTCTCTAATAGACGTCACAGAAGTCGCAACATGATTGTAAGCTGCTTGAACTTGAATTTAAGTTTTCTAAAGTACAATACATGTTATAATAGAAAACTTACTTCGAAACAATATTTCATGCATTGGAGTTTGTATCGGATAAATCCTACTATAGACAATATTGAACATATGACACGCAATGTCTTACTCGGATATACATTGACATCGCCTCTTCCGCAGTTGCAGACAGCTTGACACTCGTATACATTGACATCGCATCTTCCGCAGTTGCAGACAGCTTGACACTTGTGATGAGGATAAAGTTCCTTTGTCCTGAACACATATTTCGAGAATGATGCCTTGATTTATCAACGTTATAATAAAATAACAAATTGATAAAAAAAATCGTAAATAGTGTTGTCACCATCGCCATTTGTAACCATCATTTTCGTGTTGTATTTTATAATAATTAATTGGTGATCACTTAAATGACTTTTGTCGACTGAGCATTCCAGTGCGAACACTGTTGGATTTGCTCTATTTGTTCAATGACTCGCCACATATTTGTTCTAACTTTTGCATTTGGCTTGCATGTAAATACATCTGTTCCGTGCCTTTACAAATGTTGGTATATATTGCACTATCCATATGACTTTATCATATTGTCTTATTTAATGTTTAATCAAAAAGAATTTAAGACAAACTTTTAGTTTTTAACAAAACACCAAAATATACATCCGTGTCTTATTATTGCCTAATTCCTAAAGCATTTTGGGTATGTTTTGTCTAACGATATTTGGTTTTGTGTTGTTTTATTCTTTGTCATTACGTATCATCGGGCAAATTTTACAAATGACATACC
This sequence comes from Sinonovacula constricta, assembly GCA_007844125.1. Taxonomy (NCBI): domain Eukaryota; kingdom Metazoa; phylum Mollusca; class Bivalvia; order Cardiida; family Solecurtidae; genus Sinonovacula; species Sinonovacula constricta. The sequence goes on along the minus strand of CM017573.1, from coordinate 33,083,863 downwards.
TTAAGGTAATATACTTAATGCCTATATCAAATACACGTTATAATTTCTTATCTATGTTTTTAAGCAATCGAATTTAATTCCTGCACAAGCTCATACTAAAGTCTAAGTAAAGACACTTATGAATATTTCATTTATTATAAGAAAATAGAAATCGTGAAATAAATCGTTGTTACTGTCTCTAATGTTTTAACTTAGAAAAGAATGACATAATATTAAAGGAAAATATTGAATAATATTAAGCTATATCAAGAAAATATAAGCTACAATTATTAGTGAAACAATTGTCCAACAACCAATATAGTTGAAATGTCAAACATTTATTTAAACAGTAAGTATTTAAAAGTATTTGAAAACTGTTTAAAACAGTATAAACTAATGAACCATGAGCGAAGTTATTGAAAAGATGAGAAAATGAATTAAATGAATGTGTATAAATCATGCGTATGTATAAAGTTAAAATTGCAAAATTTGGGAAAAGTGTGATGTTAATGTGTTAAAATGCGTATTTAAATAGCTTTATGCTAATATATGTATATAATATATAATAAATTTACATGTATATTATATATATTATATGTATCTTACTCTGTAACAAGTGTTCAACTGTATCATTTCTACGGAGACGACAACTCTCAATCTTTAAGTCTTTCAGTCTCGAAATAAAAGTGTGCCTTTTTAGTATTCACAAAAACCATTTACCGTCCACATCATTCATATGACTTGATGATACTAAGTTTTTTGTTTTGATATGAAGTGCCTGTTCGAATTTACAATCTGATCTTACCTGGTGAATGCTCGGACGCATCGCTGCTGATATTGAGAGGTGTCTGTTCGAATTTACAATCTGATTTTACCAGGTGAATGCTCGGACGCATCGCTGCTGATATTGAGAGGTGTCTGTTCGTAGTTACAATCTGATGTTACCAGGTGAATGCTCGGACGCATCGCTGCTGATATTGAGAGGTGTCTGTTCGAATTTACAATCTGATTTTACCAGGTGAATGCTCGGACGCATCGCTGCTGATATTGAGAGGTGTCTGTTCGAATTTACAATCTGATTTTACCAGGTGAATGCTCGGACGCATCGCTGCTGATATTGAGAGGTGTCTGTTCGAAGTTACAATCTGATGTTACCAGGTGAATGCTCGGACGCATCGCTGCTGATATTGAGAGGTGTCTTTTCGAATTTACAATCTGATTTTACCTGGTGAATGCTCGGACGCATCGCTGCTGATATTGAGAGGTGTCTGTTCGAAGTTACAATCTGATGTTACCAGGTGAATGCTCGGACGCATCGCTGCTGATATTGAGAGGTGTCTGTTCGAAGTTACAATCTGATGTTACCAGGTGAATGCTCGGACGCATCGCTGTTGATATTGAGAAGTGTCTGTTCGAAGTTACAATCTGATTTTACCAGGTGAATGCTCGGACGCCTGGCTGCTGATGTGGAGAACTGTTTATGTTAATTAACAGTTTTCTCCAGCAGTTGAGCCTGTATCATTACCATCAAGTTGTTTGTGTACCTCTTACATTTATATACGCCCTTTGTTGTGAAACGAGTAAAATGAAACAAGTTTTTCTTGCTTATATTTAAGTTTCATATTAAATATTTGAAATATCGTTGACTGTCAGTGTCTTTATGAGTGGGAACGTTAATGGCGAAATAGCAGCATGTTGTGGTTATCTTAGCGCACAGTACTTAGTAAAGTCTATTCTGAAATGGTTGTTTTATGTGTTTAATTCAATGTTGACAAATAGCTTTTTTCCATGTAATTATGGCAATTTTTTCCATATGTTCTATTCTACAACGACTTTCAGAAGCAAATGTATTGTGTCGACAGCACAGGTCAAAGTAAAGTCATAAAATACTTGGCGATAACAACAGTCTTACCATTTACATCTTCATCCGATTTTTTTACCGAATTATTATTCATACACCTGTGTTTACTTATAGAACAATCTGAAAAAAGTTGTTTACTTTATTCCTGTGTTTATAATCCATCGGGGCCAAACGTATGAGTCTGTGTTCTAAGTTCAATTAATTTAATGCATATGCCGAGAAAAAAAAAAACACCTGACTAAACTCATGTTTTAGTGAGCCTGGACAATCTAATCAATGAAAATGGAACAGAAACAAGCAGCTTTTAGCAACAGCTTTAATAAACAATATTACGTGTATTTTGGACCATGTTATTTCTGGCTTCAAGTACCTTTAAAAACATTCATTATTATAGTAAATGGAATTAAATGTGGTACCCGACAGTTTGGACCAATTGTCAGTCTCCAAAACAAACAGCCAAGTAAATTATTGTAATCTGATAGATTCCATGAACTACATTAATTGATGTTCTACTTCTATGGGAAAAATAAAAAATAAAATCCTACTTCTCATTACAAACATGTATTTCCTATTCGAGTCCAATTAGCTATTTCTTACAACGAAAAGCATGTGGATATTTACCTTTGAGATTGCATTGTATCAACATCAAGTAAGCCGCTCTGCCGTCGATGTCCATTTTAGCAGAAATCTCCAATGACAGAATGAACATTTAAAGTGGTCAAAGGTGACTTTATTAAATCTATGTTGTCATTTAATTCATCCTATAAAGATTATTACGTGCATTTCCTTTGATGGACATTTGACTTTGGTTCTTCAATTCCATCTTCACATGAACAGGATGCTACAACCATTTATTCGTCTCTGGTCATGTTTGTTCATGATTCAGTAAGTCAATTTTATTTATAGTCAACCAATTTTTGTGTAGTTTTTTTAAATCGAAATAACACTATGTGGACATCATTTTTCTATGACGTCACTACTTTCGTCATATCTTATAGAAAATATCAGCGCTTGGACATTTTGTATTCAAATAGATCGTTTTTCTTTTCATTGCTTGCATTTGAGAAACTCGTCAGGAAGTGCGAGGTTAGAGCTCTGTAAAACCTGTTTAAGCACCCCAGTCGGTCTATATTGCCGACTGATCGTTCCAAGGCGGTAACTGTCGGGTTTGCTCTTTTTGTTAAAGGACTCATCACAAATTTGTTCTTACTTTTCGCTTGGCTTGCATGTGAAATACCTTTGTTCTGTGCCTTTTTGGAGGTTGGTATATGTTGCAATGCTCATAGGACTTAGTCATATATTCTTGTTATGTATGAGTTAATGACAAAGTTATTCCCCAATAAATTAATAAGATTTTATTACATGTATTTGTTATAGGCAATATGTTTCTCCTTATTGTACTGGCCGTAAAAGGCCGGCAGCGCTACGGCGAAATGTTTAACGCTTAAAACAATATATAAATATATTAAAACATTCCGATGTGAGCGCTGAAGCAAATATATAGACAGTTCTACGACTGGTCAGTAATGTCTAGTGATGGTCTGATTGCCGTTTGTATTATTCCAGGGGTTTTAACCTGGTCATTCTGAGTGAAGGAAACAATTTATTTGTTTCAGGTTATAATATATCATAATATATATATCATAATAGGCACACAGCAACAATAAAACTCTTTGTTATTGTTTTTAATAAGCCACATATCTTGTTAAATTTCCCGACTAAAATACTACACAAATGCCAATCCCAGAAAAACAAAGCCGTACCAGACTGACTGCAATAACCAACTTGTACTGGTTGAAACCAGTTCTCAAGATAAATACATAAGCATTTACAACTGAAAGACTCATCAGGATTAGTATCAGTATTTCACTTAGCGGTTTCAACTACATCGGGCTTGCTATTTACCAGATTATGAAAATACGTGTGGTCTTTTAAAGAGCATAATATATATACACTGATATGTACATATGACAATAATCGCCATATAAGTTTACTGGCAGCTGCCACAAAGTAGCACGAATCATATTCCTTTTAATTATTCAATGGTGTTTAAGAAATTACAGTCCTTAAAACATTAAATTTAGATAACATTTTTAAATTAATATTACTAATAAAAATTTAACTTGCAATATAATGCTCAGCATGTTAATACTATTAACTCTAAAAATTCGTGTTTAAAAATATTTCTTTAAAAACTATAAAACACAATAAAAATTATAATTTTAAAGATGCAAAAGCATTCTAGTAGGGTTCAAAGACAGGAAAGTAGTTTTTAATCGACTACTTTGTATGTCTGCTAAACCGTACCGTATTAAAACTAACTTGAACCAGCTGTATAAAAGTCATTGCCAATCAGTATCTCTTTAAACTGAACTCAATAAAGAACATATAACTTAGATTAAAGGATCAGATCGCTAACATAATGCGCCATTTACTATTTATTTTCACACAGTACATATTGCACTAACTTGTCAGAAATGCAGCGTAAAGGCTTGCAGATAGTTACCAGCATACATTTATTCCATATCAGTTTTAGGCAAATTAGGGGCATGACGCAATTAAATTACCTTGTCTTGAGCACATTCTAATTTGTTGAGGTCAAATAGGAACCCTGGAGGACACTGGTTTGGGTCTATTGTCCTGTTAAAATCGCATTTAACAAAATGTGGTTTATAATCGTCTCTTATGTCTTTATTTGCACCGAGACCATCGGCCAACACTTAACATCTTGGGAAGTCAAAGAGGCAAGGTGGACATCTGTAGAAAACATTCAATCGTTTAATCAGGGCTCCTGGAATAGCTACAGTCTATCAAAATATGGATATGTCAAAAATGTTTTTAACACATAAACTCGACAGACACATATTTTTATAATTAAATATCTGTATTGTTGGCTAAACAAGAGATTTCAAAGTAGTCTCTTGAGGATCTACTGTCGTATAAAGTGATGTAACAACACAGACTTGAAATGTTGATATAACATAATAAATCTCAGAATATGACATCACTTACAACGATTCCAGCTTGCCTCTCAACCGTGGGCCTTGAAATCCTTGCACGAATTAAAAATTGTGACAAAATATTGCTTGAAAATGTATGTACGTCTTCATTTTTTATTTTGTACAACTCCTACCTTCTGTCTCGATGCAGGTGTAGAACATTGGCACTATTGGTGTGGATAAATGCCCGTATATGCAGCACACTTTTCGGCTCTTTTCAGTGGGGCGCACGTGTGGTCGTCACTCCTGTTACTGCTTATCCTCCCACAACGTGGATTCGAGTCCCGTTCGGGGCGAAGGACGTAATGTGGAAAGGTCATCCAGCTGACCTGAGATGCACCGGTGGTTCTACGCAGACACTAGTCTGGGGTCTTCCTCCATCAAAACAGCCGGACGTCGCTATAATGATCATTATTGGTCGCTGCGATGTATCTCAAAAACAAAGCAAAACACCAGTATTATTGTCCCCATCACATGTGCCTTCTACCGGACAAAACCTGGTTCTGGGCGCTTGGCCAGCTCCACAACTTTTAGAGCACACACTCCACAGAGTCCATGAATACCAGTCTGAATACAATTACTATAAGAAGAGAGAGTCAGTGAGTCGCGATAGTGTTTGGCATTGAATTTAACCAAAAGGTCGTTTTGGCATATGTTTGGTAATACTTACACGCTTACGAATTATGGTGTGTTCTCATCAGAACTCTGTCCATGATTACAATGTTATTTAACAATTTCTCTTGATACATCTTGGTCTGAGTTTTGTGTAATATTTACATAGAAAATAACATTAATCGAAAGTATTTTTGTTATATCGCATCGACACAATTTTGATCATATTGGCAACGGCACGCTAATATAGCTACAGGAAGACTGCAGGCACATGTATGGATAGAAGTATTTGCGCAATGCAATTCAGCAACTTCACTCCGAAAAGAGATATTGCTTAAACCGGGACTCAAACTCATGTAAAATTTACAAATCGGGGACACTACTGCTCAGCAACGAGAACACACTTTGTGTGTTTCTTTAGTGTATTGATTCTTCAGTACGGAAGTCCTCGTCAAAACTACCTCTGCCCCTCTTTCCATAACTTTACAGTAGTTTTTCAGGATGTGACTATTATATTAAAATCTTTACGTCTGACACTTCCGACTTTTTCAAAAAGAAAATATGACAAAGTCCTATGAGTATTGCAATATATATTTAAACTTGGAAAGTCACAATACAAATGTAAAAGTTATAGCAAAACTGTGACGAGATATTATACAAAATAGAGCACGCCGTACGATTACCGCCTTGTAAGGGTTAGTCGTCAAATTGGCCGCTTTGGGGTGCTTAACCGTTTTTACAGTGCTCTAACCTCACGTACCTAGTCTGGTTTCTCAAATACAAGCTGTGAAAAAGAAAATAGATTTATATGAAGGATGACATATTCTTAGATCCAGACACAAACCAAACAATCCCATTCAAACATTTGACAACTCTATCCATCCCAATTGTTTTGATAAAATCTGAATTCCGCTTTCACAGCAATACATTTATCAGAGGCCCAAAACCCAGCAAATAGTTCATACAATCTGACGCACCATTAAAACTAATCACTATGAATCCTGGAAACATGTTCCTTGCGAAATATATCTATCTGCAACATAGAACGTAAGTTTTCCTACATTTTAAAACAAAGTTAACAAAGCTGCCTTCTGTTTAGGTTTGTCGTTATTATTCCGCATAAATAACATATTTTGGGACATATTCTGGTTGTCATACAAACATAAGTGGCGCCATTTATGTTCTGTTTTAGTTTGTTTCAAAATTAGACACAAATTTTAAGATTAACTGTGTTACAACTTTCTTTTTTATTTGTAATTTTGATCAACAAAGTTTTAATTCTCTGTCAGCCAGAAAACTTAAGCCGTTTTAGTCACAGTCACTGGTAAAACTATCTGTAAGACATTTTGACTGTAAATGGATGTTGTTAAAACCTTTAAATGAGCTGTTTTATTGTGTAGCTTGAACCTGGCTCATTGGAAACGTACTCTGTGTGTGTGTGTGTGTGTGTGTGTGTGTGTGTGTGTGTGTGTGTGTGTGTGTGTGTGTGTGTGTGTCCGGTGTGTCCGGTGTGTGTGTGTGTGTGTGTGTGTGTGTGTTACAATAATAACTAAGTTCAACGTTTTGATACCTAAATTATGTTAAGAAAATTACATTTTAAAATTAAAAACGACATCACCAACAAGCTGATAAGCCTCTGAGAAGTACTCTTTCTTGATAAGTGTATCTGTTTTGCAAAAAATAGCTTAAAATGGTTTAGTACATAATCATATTAAATAATGTACATTCAGTCAATAAATATTTGTACATAACCCAACGCGCCTCCAAAATCCTAATTTGCGGGCATTTTGATCCAGTATTTATAGTGGCAATGAGTCCTTAAATGAATATCTTATCCTCAAACTTGTATTTCCAATTGAACAGGAACAACAGCATAAATGTTTCCGGAACATCCGAAACTATGCGTGCCATACCATATATTGCATTTTCTGGTGGTTAAAGTGAATTGCTCTAAATATGCCACATTAGGTCGAACAATGTCATTTCTTTGCACCATTTGTATATGAAGATTTTGTTTAAGCATTTTGGGTAATATTATGTTATGGGTTATTGTTAAAACGACACAAAACATTAGAACGTTTACATATTTCAATGCATTTAGCAACTATGATTTAATTATAATGTATACTCATGACCCTTAAAAGAAGTTATTTTTAGGTAAATATAATCACACTTTAACAATAGCAGCACATTTGCATTGGCTTTTTCTCATGTAACATATTTTCACGATAGATTTGGCTTTTACTATCTGATCTTATCTATACACGAGGTGCGTCCCGTTTTCTTGGATGGTATTATGCCTTGACTTCTACCTATGTCATAATATTAAAAGTTATATTATGATTGATACTTATTTATGCCTTATTGTGGTATGCATTTTTCACGATCGACAAACATGGCATATGTGAAAATCATTTTTTTCGAAGTTTACAACTTGGCTTTTTATCGTAGAATGTTAGCAATTATGCCAACAACATTTACATCTAATATTTAACTGCGTTGTTGTGATTTGCAACTTATTTTGTTGATAATTCACAAATACATGCTACATTAAGCTAGTAGACTAAACACAGTACTATTTCTGAATAAGGTTTTCTTCTCACGATCGACATCAATGTCATTTATGACAACGCTTTGTTTCTCGGATGCCTTTGGGATTTGCTTTCTTGGAATGCTAGCAATTACGCCATTCCTCTCACATTCACATCTTCAATAAAACAATCAAATTGTTTTATCCTCAATCTAATACACTGTGATATGTTGCGTTACTTGTTTCGTAGAGAAACTTCTTGTCAGCCTTATAAACACGTACCGATAAAACCTCGCTTTGCTTTTGCTTAAAACTTCCGTATTATATTGCTTTTTTGTTGTGACTAACAGTTTATTACTAATACTGAGGAAATATAATAATGATATGAGTACTTCAAAGATATAATGCATGGGACGGATGAGACAAAGGTATACATATGCAGATGTAATGTTTAGTAAAAAATGACACAAACACAGAGACCAAGCCTTTTACAAATGGTGGAATTCAACAGAAACCGTAGTGGCACCTCATTGGAAAGGTCAGTAGGCAAAATGATTAACTTTGAAACTTAAAATCTAATATAAAGCTTTAATCTCTGAGTCGGATATTAAGTATTCAACTAATACAATCAGCCGTTATGAAATAATAGCGATGTCCGCGAAATTTCTAGATCATTCTTAGATGACACAATAACTGGAGCACAAAAATACAACTTCCCTTTTATAAACCAATTTTAATTTATAATTAGTGATGATGTTCTGTGTATAACAGATCGATATTACTGGTTCATAAGGAAGACACGTGTAATGCCTTCTCAATTTGCATCCATGGGTCTGAATATTGAACAATGTATGTTGTTTTAAACGGATATTTTTTTAAAAAAGATTTCAATACAGTTTAAAAGAAATATTTCTACCGACGTGTTTTAATTTAATGATTGCCACCACTGAAAGAATTTTTTAAGATATTAGACTTTTATTACACTTCATAGTTTGACAACAATGAACAAGTTTAGCTTTAAGTACATTGTATTATTTAGCATGTCCATCTTTTGTATTTTTCGTCAAGATTCATTAAAGACCATCCTCCATGTATCATAGATCGGATCAGAAATCGAGCCCATCTGACATGAATATTAGGAAGTACTGGGCCAATTGATATGCAACTAGATTGACCAGATACTTGATAACTGACAAAAATATAAGCGTGTCAAAGGGGAAAGAATGAGTTGTCATTTTGGTGAACGTTTTTCCGGTTTATCAGTTATTCTGACATTTTGGGGTCGTTTGGTTAGACTTTGCTTTTCTGCTATCAAGAATGGATTAATTAAATCTAACAAACATAATGTAAATATTAAGACTAGGGGTTATCATGAATACTCCTAAGACTGGTTAACTGGTTACGTTTCACTGTGCTACAGTAACCACTACAATCAAATCACGCTTGGGTTCATCGATATCTGCTTCAATGTATATCTGTTTTCAAAATAGTATAAACACCTCTAAATTTCATTCGTCAAGCCCTGAATCTATGTTGTTTCCTTTTTGGAGGCAGGGTAACTGTGATCTGAAAGGCTGGTGCAGGGGAGATTTTTTTGTCACTAGTTTCGAGGTTAACTAACTAGCTTAAATAGGTGTTGCTATAATTAGACATTTTTATTTTTATTTCCCCTCATACTGATCTCGAATGAAAAATATATTTTCAACTTAGAAAAATGTGCGTATGACCTTTTCTTTTTTGTTATTTGTTAGTTACTGAAACCTGGGATGTGACCGCCGATAAATGGACCTTCATCATATCAGACATGTATCTCAAGACACTGGCCACAAATAAATTGGGTCATCTTATCAATCACTATATACACTGTATCAAAATTGGATTTGCAAAGTAGATTGACCAGACAATTTGCTAAACAGCCCAAGTGTATACATCAGAAATGGATAGGCTGTCAGACACTTTCTGCGATAGCTAATAGAACTGTCAGCTTGTGTGACATTTTATGGTCATGTCAGTTACATTTTCTCCTTTTTAGTCTTGGAAGGGTGTACCATTTACCACTTCTGTCGACCTAATACATAGGTTTGTTACTTTTGCAACGATACATTTTTAATTGCAGTTTCATTTTACAGCATGCAATTAAATATGTATCGTTGCATATGTCATATAGTATATAAATGCAAACAGGTGACGAACATGTTTATAATAGTTCAGCCTTATTTCATACACACCATTAATTTAAGAAGAGAGAAACTCACTTTTAAAAATATTTTATATATTGTATGCCAGGTAGCTTCATTGTCATCAACGTCAGATATACGAATATATGTGATAACTCTGGTTACACTAGCTCAAAGTAACATTGGATTATGCATTAAAGCCATAGTATCGCCAGGAAAAGATGATATTTGAACTAAACAATGTATTAAGCAAATAGCCAGGCAGAAAGTGTGGTAAAAGGGTTGGTCGTTGAGACATTCAGACAATTTGTCTGTTTTATTTGATGTTGCATTGTTTTATTTAAAGTGTTAAACAACCATAACTGTAGCACATTTGTCATGAGTCGTTTATGAGGGAGCTAATAAGTCTAGACAGATACTAGAAAGGAAATTATAGTGACATCGCCTCAAGATAGCATAACTAGATCAAATATAAATCAGCATCCTATTGTTTTTGTTTGTATGTTGTTTGTTTGTTTGTTTGGTTGGTTGGTTGGTTGGTTGGTTGGTACCGAGCAATGAGTTTGATAAACTGCTAAAACAGTTTTTAACTAGTAATGGAACTTTTAACAATGAACTGTTTACAATATATCTTTATCAATACAATTACTAACGTCTTCTCTTTCGTTTTGGGTGTTTCTTCTTCTGTTAATAACTCGGATACTTGATCAACACTGTTTGTTTGTATTTCGTAGAAAACGAATTTGCTGTTTAGCGGTACTTATTAATTAATGAATTATTTCATTTTTTCCAACGTATATGTTAAAACATTATCTTGTGTTACCCTTTTCTTTGGTTCTGCTTTTGGGGCCTGCAGAAGGCACAAAAAGGTCTTAGTCAAGACGACAAACAAACACGAAGCTCTCGCCAGGAATGCTTTTAATGTAGTGCGCATAAGAATAAATGACAAAATATGAGGATATGAGAATAGACATGAAATTAGTTGTAGAGTAATGAATAAGGGTATGTTTTAACAAAACATATTGCAAACGGTTACCTGCAGAAGGCACAAAAAGGTCTTAGTCAAGAGGACAAACAAACACGAGGCTCTCGCCAGGAATGTTTTAATGTAGTGCGCAGGCGCCCCGGTGCAAAGGTGAAAGGTTAATTCGGACAAAAAAGGTCCAGTATACCTACACCAAAAGTATAAGGGGTTATGCAATATGATGCGAGATACGTTATAATTAATGAACTGTGATATAATGAGGTTTGACCTACATGTACTTTATATTGGCATAAGTAAAATTTAATAATAAGAATTTGGAGATGAGCAATTAGATGCTGAATAATAGTTAGAAAGAATAATGACTCTACTAAATGTTGAAGAAGATGGGGATGAGGAAAGATAAGTTAGATGATTTAGTAACATATTGAGTCTGTTACACTTGTTTATTCGACAACCTGGGACAATTAATAAAGATGTGAATGCCTAATCAGCCCTAGGCAAAAATAATGTTTGGTTTTCTTTATCATTTACTCTGTGTTATTTGATAGACTATTACTTCAACACATTATCAGTACAGCATAGTGTACAGTGCAAAAATCTTCAGATGAAAAACTTGTTCCGGCCAACTCCGAAAAAAAAATGCAAAACATTTACTAAACATTTCTAAAACAACGAATAAGATGGCATTAATTTATTACGTTCTAGAGTAGAATTTAACCTCTTGTAATTGAACGAAGGAAATAAACACCATCGCTTATATAACATTTTAATAAAAAGCATTCCTTCTTATTTAGTATAGTAAATAACTGAAGTTATATACCACTTTATCAATGTTAAGCCTTCCCTCTAAAGTTCATCAGTTTTAATATGTCTCTATCGATGTCAAAATAATTATAATCCGCTACAACGTTTACTGTAGACTCTAAATGATTTCACTGTTAATGGCGGCTGTTTTTTCATCCCAAAGGGTGTGATGTCTTATGAAAGTATTTGTTACCATGGTATTGCATGTTATAAACGTTTCAACAAAACCTACATTTACATGCATTAAATGCTTAATTGTGTTTTAACAAGTAATTGCGATTAAAGACTAGTTTAATGATCAGGGATGGGATTGGATTTGCAGGTATTTTTGCCGATACTGTGCAGCGACATTTTTATCATTATAGCACAGGGGCACTTATGAGGTGCCCAGGGACAGAACCCGACCGGTCCATTATACTGACACCGACGAGTCAGGCGTAATACTGTCCCCTTAGCCCTGAGCGTTAGGAGGGAAACGACTACTACCAACTTTAAAGTCTTTGGTTTGACCCGGCCTGGGTTTGAACCCGCGACCTCCCGATCCGCAAGCGGGCGCTCTACCAATTGAGCAATTGCGGCCGGTAGTTTAAGGATAAAGGCAAATATATCGTAAAATGTCACAATTGTGTGTACATTAGGAATTAATACAATTTGGCAACTAAGATTAAGGCAAGAAGTTGGGCATATATAGTGGAACCATCCATTTATTGGTATGTTGGTTATGTTGGTTTTCACCAATTTTAACAAAAAAGATCAAATAAACCGGTTTCGCCGCACATCTTGCGGCGAAGATTACCTTTTTGTGAGTGATTTACCATTACGCTATCATCAGGTTGCACATAATCTTAACAATCCAATCAAGTGTACATAATACTAATGAACGAATCAGCAATCTTATTTCTGCCTTTAGGTTTATTCATGAAAATCAACGCTTTAGCTAACATACTTTGCCAGCAATTAGTGTGCTATCTCCTTGTTAATTGGCATTTTAACCATTGGCCTTCGACATATTACCTTGGTGAGTTAAGCATTTTTGGCTTCTTTTATCGACAGCGGAATACAATGCCATGTCTATATTGTATTTATGTCTGCAACTCCCACATTTTGACCAACAATCGTTATGATCATTCTGTTTGCCATTTTATTGCTAAACGCTATAAACTTTGGTCTGGAAGAAATGCCCTTCCTGTTATTGAGTTTTTTGGTCAGATAGCGGTCGGGCTGTAAGAAAAATCCGGAAATGTGAAAATCTTAACACATCATAACGCATGTATCAGTATCGCCTTGCGTTTTAAAGGTGATTACAGCAGTACATGTATGTATGGTTATAAAGTTACCAGTTTTGTCAATAATAGGTTAAACCAAAACATCCCTTTAAAATATATAAGGCATTTTCAAATTTCCCTTTGGCTAAAGTTAGTATACAATAGCTGTTAGACTAGTAGCAGTTGTTAAATATAGGAATGTGGTAATGTATTTAACTTATGTGTCATAAATAGTCATGTAATCTTGTGTGTCTGTGTGCACACATCAGTATAAAAAGGTATACTATAAATAACAATAACTGAAACTAAATATAACTCAAGTAATTAAACATTAGTATTCTATATAAGTGTAGACATGAGATAACGCCTAATCCACATGACTATTGACGCTTTTATTCAGTATTAGTACAAATCAACCCTCATCGTGACGGTATGAGGTCATGCCGGGGCAAAAACCGGCGTGATAATCTGTAATTTGGCTCTAACATTTCTCATTCTCCATTGATAGACATTGCTTTAATAACAATTATTGTTTGACTGCGAAACGACCTTACTATTAGATCATCAAATGTCTAGGGTTTACTTTTAAACTTGTCCTGCTATGCTGCGTAATTAAAAATGTCCTCGGCCTCTTTAGACGTGGCCTTGCTATATTTGATCTTGTTATCTCGACTCTCCCGATTGTGTCCACTGTCAATTGGTAAATCAGAATCTTTGATATCGTCGTCAATGTTTGCAGTATCAATCATTACTTCTGTGGGCTGCTGAAACGGGTTTCTTTCAAAGCAATATTTGCATTGTTTGAAAATTCAAAGGTTCAAATCAGCTTAAGAAAACGTACCTCGCTTGGCTTTATTTATTTTCAATGTACCTTTATTACATTTGATGTGTAAAACATAAACACTTCGTAAACTTAAAAGACATGGAAATCAAACATTAAATGCGGACATAATTTAATTTTTTAGCGCTGCGTTTTGTTGTTTAGAAGTCGTTATTTTCTTTAAGTTTTATGTGTTTCCCGTATCATTTTTAGAAACAGGCTAACGAGTTATAGGAAAGAGCAGTAGATAAGGCATACCTCACCCAATAAGTAAGAAGAACAATTAAGTTTCTTGCGAAAATAATGTCCTCATCAATGGGATCTACAACATAACAAGTCATTCAGACTGGTGTAGATGACTTGATAAATGAGGCTCTTACGATCACGTTGTTAGTAGTGCAAACGATCTTAAAACTAGACTGTTGACGAGAAAATGGTATATTAATGGTACAGTTAGTTTGACAGCATTCTACATTTGTTTAACAAGGTCTTGCTAACGATTTGTCATTAGGCGAAAATGGAAAACAGAAAAAACGAAGTGCCTTGCTAAGTACAATATCTTGGTCAGTATAAATGTAATCAGAAACCTCAGCCTGAAAATGTAATTTGTAAAATATTAACCACTTGTTCGTGTCTGGCCGCATATTCTGAGGAGAACCACGGTGCTCTGCTCCTGATCCACTTGTCATGTGTGGTCGTATCTTCTGAGGAGGACCACGGTGCTCTGCTACTGATCCACTTGTCGTGTGTGGCCTCATATTCTGAGGAGTACCACGGTGCTCTGCTGCTGATCCACTTGTGTGTGGCCTCATATTCTGAGGAGGACCACGGTGCTCTGCTACTGATCCACTTGTCGTGTGTGGCCTCATATTCTGAGGAGTACCACGGTGCTCTGCTACTGATCCACTTGTCGTGTGTGGCCGCATATTGTGAGGAGTACCACAGTGCTCTGCTACTGATCCACTTGTCGTGTGTGGCCTCATATTCTGAGGAGTACCACGGTGCTCTGCTACTGGTCCACTTGTCGAGTGTGGCTGCATATTCTGAGGAGAACCACAGTGCTCTGCTACTGATCCACTTGTCGTGTGTGGCCTCATATTCTGAGGAGTACCACGGTGCTCTGCTACTGATCCACTTGTCGTGTGTGGCCGCATATTCTGAGGAGTACCACGGTGCTCTGCTACTGATCCACTTGTCGTGTGTGCCGCATATTCTGAGGAGTACCACGGTGCTCTGCTACTGATCTACTTGTCGTGTGTGGTCGCATCTTCTGAGGAGTACCACGGTGCTCTGCTACTGATCCACTTGTCGTGTGTGCCGCATATTCTGAGGAGTACCACGGTGCTCTGCTACTGATCCACTTGTCGTGTGTGGCCTCATATTCTGAGGAGAACCACAGTGCTCTGCTACTGATCCACTTGTCGTGTGTGGCCTCATATTCTGAGGAGAACCACAGTGCTCTGCTACTGATCCACTTGTCGTGTGTGGCCTCATATTCTGAGGAGAACCACAGTGCTCTGCTACTGATCCACTTGTCGTGTGTGGCCTCATATTCTGAGGAGTACCACAGTGCTCTGCTACTGATCCACTTGTCGTGTGTGGCCTCATATTCTGAGGAGAACCACAGTGCTCTGCTACTGATCCACTTGTCGTGTGTGGCCTCATATTCTGAGGAGTACCACGGTACTCTGCTACTGATCCACTTGTCGTGTGTGGCCTCATATTCTGAGGAGTACCACGGTGCTCTGCTGCTGATCCACTTGTGTGTGGTCGCATATTCTGAGGAGTACCACGGTGCTCTGCTACTGATCCACTTGTCGTGTGTGGCCTCATATTCTGAGGAGTACCACGGTGCTCTGCTGCTGATCCACTTGTGTGTGGTCGCATATTCTGAGGAGTACCACGGTGCTCTGCTA
Organism: Sinonovacula constricta; assembly: GCA_007844125.1. Classification (NCBI taxonomy): domain Eukaryota; kingdom Metazoa; phylum Mollusca; class Bivalvia; order Cardiida; family Solecurtidae; genus Sinonovacula; species Sinonovacula constricta. The sequence continues at coordinate 33,067,915 of CM017573.1, read as the reverse complement.
CTGATCCACTTGTCGTGTGTGGCCTCATATTCTGAGGAGTACCACAGTGCTCTGCTACTGATCCACTTGTGTGTGGCCTCATATTCTGAGGAGGACCACGGTGCTCTGCTACTGATCCACTTGTCGTGTGTGGCCGCATATTCTGAGGAGTACCACGGTGCTCTGCTACTGATCCACTTGTCGTGTGTGCCGCATATTCTGAGGAGTACCACGGTGCTCTGCTACTGATCCACTTGTCGTGTGTGGTCGTATCTTCTGAGGAGTACCACGGTGCTCTGCTACTGATCCACTTGTCGTGTGTGGCCGTATCTTCTGAGAAGGACCACGGTGCTCTGCTACTGATCCATTTGGCGTGTGTGGCCGTATCTTCTGAGAAGGACCACGGTGCTCTGCTTCTGATCCACTTGTCGTGTGTGACCGTATCTTCTGAGAAGGACCACGGTGCTCTGCTACTGATCCACTTGTCGTGTGTGGCCGTATCTTCTGAGAAGGACCACGGTGCTCTGCTACTGATCCACTTGTCGTGTGTGGCCGTATCTTCTGAGAAGGACCACGGTGCTCTGCTACTGATCCACTTTGTTTCTGCAGTGTCACAAGACCCAGCTTTTTAAGAGCTTTGCCAATAACTGGGATAATGACTGACAGGTGGATAGACAAGTCTTTATCTCGACTTCCTCTTATATTGTCGTCTTTTTCGCATATTGTTCTGTTGAAGCTTGTCAAGCAGAGAGTTCAGATTTCGTCTGTAAGCTTATGCAAACAATGATTTATGTTTTAATGTGTTATTTTGAGAGTAGCGTATCATGTCAATTGTTGCGAATATCTATTAGCTATCAAGTATATTTCAAAAATATATAATTTCGATCGAGTAACCTCTGTTTTATTGCCTTGAGATGTTCTAATTAAATCCACCCTAACAAAATCATAGTAATACGCCATCTACGAAAGAGATGCACTTCTTAAAAATACAAACAGTTTGCAATTTATCTGCAAAATACACGGTTGGAAAGATTTTGAAATAAATTAAATGCCGGCATTGGTGAAATGATGTTTCGCAGCAGCATTCTTAAAGATATTTTCCGATTTCTGACTAATATTTACAATTGTGGCTTAGCTGAAAGTTAAGATTGTATAATAATTTTAGTTAACAAAATTTTGATGTCTCCACATATGACCGGTTATCTTATGGCTTTTCTACCTGATCGTAATTTCATATACATCCCCACGTTCTCGTCTGGCTGTTATAATCTATAGGTGTTTGTGAGGGACGAACACTTAATATTCACATGCACCTTGCGTTGTATATGCAAAGTCAATATTACATGTGAACTATGTTTTAAACGGCCTCTGTAGGCAGTAAATGATCTTGATTATAACCACACCTAATCTCTTTGATGTGTCTTGTCTTTTTTTGGGCTGTCCGTTATTTTACCCTGCATATGCAAAGTGTGTTTGTCTTTGTTTAATAACTGTTGGTCGTATCAGGTGAGAAAATATTTTGTAAACTATTTATGTGTTTGGGTCTCGGTTTTACGGCACTTCGATGCTTAATAGGACGTACGGCGCCGAGGACTATTTAACGTTTATAAAGTTATCCGGTATAACATGTATATTTTTATTAAAAAAACGGGAATATAAATAAGTCATTTAAGATAATGTAGAAATAAAATTATATTTTAAAATTAAAAAGATAAATTCGTTGTCTCTGATTACAAAGAGATACTTAAAACAAATTCGTGATGTATACTAGTAGAATACTTATATAAAAGAACAATTAACAACTGAGAAATGTATTTTAATAGATTAATATGATACTTAAATAAAAAAATCATATTGCAATCTTATTTATTATTTATATGCTATCGGCAAAGTGCAAAATGCTTACCTTTTTATAGAATACTTGAAGCTTTTAACTGACTGTTTTACACAAGGTAAATAAGAAAAGGTCCTATCAAAATTTTCACAGATATTTAAATTTAATCTACCAATAGACAAAGGCAAACAAGGTTAATGCAAATGTGACAAAAACACAGAGACGAGACATAACACACATAAAGAAAAAACATCAGTTACCGCCTTGGAACGGTCAATCGGCAAAAGGGCCAACTGGGATGCTTAAACCTGGTTTGTGGAGCGCTCCAACCTCGCACTTCCTGAAGGTTTTTCTAGCAAACAAACAGTGTAAATAACAACATCCCGTCAAAGTGAAACAACTAACAGTAAGCACCTGCATCGGGAGATAAAACAGATACAATGAACTTATATACATACATAACAACTAGCAACAAATTAAACTATAAACATATGTACAGTATGTACAGAAGATAAAAGCCTCGTGCAACGTAAAAACAAAAACCCCAAACTAGAGATCAGTTTGAAAATAAAACAGCCCAAGCGCTGATATATTATAAGATATTATAGAAACAAATAAAACAGCCCAAGCGCTGATATATTATAAGAACAAATAAAACATCCCAAGCGCTGATATGTAACAAGATCAATTTAAAAATGGCATATAATGCCATGACATCATGTTTCAAAAGTGTCAAAAGTGAAATGTAAAAAATACGAAAGAAAAATTCGAAATTTATAAAACAACCTACCAACAAAATAAAACGTAGTATTGTTAAGAGCTAATAAGTTAAAAAAAAACAGTTCATGAAAAGCCGAGGATTTATCCGCAGTTGGCATATTATATGTAAGCTTTGTATGACATTTTTGTAGTTAGTCGCAGACTCTTAAGAGATGAATGATAATATTTAATTGGATTTCCTGAGATAGGATGGGCTGTTGCGTTGTAATTGTAGTAAGACATCTTCGGGTTACGTTACTTGTGGAGACTCTTAGAGTTAGTCCTTTTAAAATACACAGCTTATAAGTAATCTCAAGGTAGATTTCTCTGCTTGCAATTATATGGACCTTTTGACCTTTTGAACGGGATAAATAACAATGGTTATAGTTTACTAAAATTAAATGCAAGTTTGATATTCAGTTTAATGCTTTTAAAACTTTAATTTGATGAAACGTCCAGATAAAAAACATTGGTCAAGAATTAACGAAGGTAAAATTTCCCTTTTTATCTCTGCAGTCAGCTGACATAATAAATTATGAAAGCGTTGGGCGGAATTATTATAAAGAAAACAGATTGAAATAAGATAATCATAGACAAACAACTAAAAGCAACTTAATCTTACATGTAATGTGATATAATTATAACAATACACAATTATAATGATAGGAGCTTTAAATGAAAATAAACCACAAAAAATACTTTGTCGGGTTTTCTCTTTTTGTTCTCACTTTTATATTTGGCTTCGATGTAAATACCTTTGTCCTGTGCCTTTTTACATTTTGGTATATATTGCAGTGCTTATAGGTCATATATTCTTATTTCGCAAATGTTTGATTGACAAAACAGTGAGAACAAAAAACTTGTGAGGACGAATTTCGGAATTAGCCTTCTATTTAAAAATCGAGTAGGGACGGTTCTTATTTCTACGCAACGACCTTACCAAACTATGATGACATTATTTGATTACAAAGGGATGATGGCAGTAAAATGTATTTGTCAAGAGGAATACTTATCATTGAGCAAGTTACATCCTTCGAAATGTGTTGTTGTTAATCAGATTTCTCGTGATGGAACCATACTTTGCACTGAGAAATAATTGAATGTTGTCGGATCAGCTTCTTTGTGTGGTTTTATAGAATCAGAAAATATTTTGTGTTTCTTAGTAATGTTGTTATCACAGTTCGTGTAACTGTAATTGTACTTATAAATATGTTTTACATACGATCGATAATCAGATGTAGTATTGTTTATTCGTATAACCGATTATATGGTGAAGATGAAACATGTGATTTAAGTGCACGCAAAATTAAAATTTGTGATAATAAATTAAAGCTTAGTGAACTATTGCATACTCATTGAATTTTAAAGGCACAATTGTCAATATTAAAGACAATTTAATGGTTTTTAACTAGTAAGATTAAAACCTAAGATAGAGATTGCAATGACAATTAAATAAAGCAAATTTGTTGCGAAGACATACTTCATTTCTATTAAAAATGTAAAATATTTTTGAAATACGAAGAAGTTTAAGCCGTAATTTTATTATCAACCATCAGCATACCTATAAAAAGCGAGGGGGTGTTTTCGGCAGCGTTCGTGAATGCTTATGGCAGTGTCTTTCTACTCTGGGGTTGTTTTGTCTTACGGAATGTCTATCAATCTGGATTTTGCTCTGTATGGGATGTATTATAATAAATTGGATACATTGTATGCGTGTGATGAAATTGGATGTTGCGCTGTGGAAAATTAGTCGAATTATGTCAGCTCAGCCTTTACGTCGTGTTACAGACAATTTCAACGAAATATAAGAATACATATACAAGAAATGAAGAAACTAGTTCGATTTCAAATTAAAAAGCCGAATAAGTAAATCTCATTCAAACGAAAAGCTGATAATTGGCAGCCACATAAGAAGCAACTAGAAGTATCATAATTGTAAATTTTATTATTTTCGTTAGAAAAATCATATATGCCAATATTTCGTTTAAATAGGCATATAAAATTTCCCTATAACAAAGTGCACACTTTCATTTGCTTGTCAGTATTTAAACTATCGTTGCGAGAATCCCGAAGTAATATACTGCATAAAATACAACAGTTTTAATAAATACAAATTAATTTCACTTATATGTTACCTGAGAATCATGCATCTGACATTTGTTGTCATCAACTACACTTTATTTGTATAGACAATATGCGAAGTATAACCACAAAGTCCATATGTTGATAAATTTAATACATTACAAATGCATGTAAAAAGAAATATTTAAATACTAATTTGGCCATTTTTATTAAAGTTTAAAATTATATTAGCATGTGACTTGAAGGTCCATCAATCATAAATATTTTATCATATACTTCTGCATGTACCTTATGTAATGGTTCAATTTTAACTCATACTCAGTACGTTTACTCCATGTAATATTTTTCTGTCATTAAAAAAATTATTTTCAATTTATCTTTCTAAAATTTTCTTCTTTGAACTCTTTTTCGTTCGTAATAACTGTTTAAACATGTATACCTTTAATGACGTCGTTAGATTTTACGGCATAGTAATAACACAACACCGCCTGGACATTTTTGTTTGCTGTAATAACGTCACGAAGTTAATATTTACCTAAAATGCATTTTCATTTTATTTCCAATTATTTGTTATCTTCAGGTTGCTTGAAATCCATTAGTTTCTAAGATATTCATTTTTTGCTTATATTTTTGACATTTCTGGATATTTAAGTTTACGGCTTTACTAAATAAATGATAAAAAATAAACGCAAATTGCAATCTTCAGTAATATCATTTATTTCAGGTACAGATACGTGACAATGATACACCAACACACATTGTAAATGACTGGCATATTAGTGATACCGACTGATATTATATAACTTGATATTAATGTATCGGATTCAAACATAACTGCAAATATAAGCAAATATATTGCAATCACAAGGAAAACCATCTATGCCCTCGGGCACTTTGGATTACAAAATACACACATGCTTTAATATACATACACACACAACTTCTTGCATAACCGCATGCAAACACATGCACACCAATATAAACTTTGAATGCAAACGAAAACGTAAGCCCATTTAGACACTCATTCAAACATTGATAAGCATTACTTGCTACAAAACTAAACATAATCACACACAATAATAAACTGAACATAAATAGAAAAACAAAACGCTATTTTATATAAACAAACTTAGACAAAAGGACTAAAATTCATTTAACACACTACGAATCTTTACAAATGCCTTCAGAACCCGACATACAAATCTTAAGACGACAGATGGCACGTACAAAACCAATAAAATCGAAAGGCGAGCCATTATATGCCAGACTGTCGAGCTACAACCGCAAATTAATAGTTATTTTTAATAACTTCCGCTGATATTTTAAATATTAAGTATGTAATTAGATTTATCTTACCTTTCCGCATACTTCTTCGTGCAAGTATAAAGAAATGCGGATAAATAATAAAAGAGATTTTTTCTTGAAACTTAAATGCGATCAATTAACAATGGGCAACAACACCGAAACAATCAATATGAGCTTTTCCACCTTCATAAATAAGGACACATCATTATTCAATGTACGTATTTAGCTACATTTAGTTAATCAATGTTCGTATTTAGCTACATTTGGTTAATCAATGTACGTATTTAGCAACATTTGGTTAATCAATGTTCGTGCTTAGCTACATTTGGTTAATCAATGTACGTATTTAGCAACATTTGGTTAATCAATGTTCGTGCTTAGCTACATTTGGTTAATCAATGAACGTATTTAGCTACATTTGGTTAATCAATGTTCGTATTTAGCTACATTTGGTTAATCAATGTTCGTACTTAGCTACATTTGGTTAATCAATGTACGTATTTAGCAACATTTGGTTAATCAATATACGTGTTTAGGTACATTTGGTTAACCAATATAAGTGTTTAGTTAATCAATGTACTTGCTTAGGTATACCTGGTTAATCAATATACGTGTTTATGTATATTTGGTTAATCAATATACGTTATGGGGTACATTTGGTTAACAACGTAGTGTTTTGTACTTTTGGTTAATCAATATACGTGTTATCGCATGGTTTGATCAACAAAATACTTGTGTATGTGCATTTGGTTAACAATATACGTGTACAATGTATGTGTTTAGATACATGTGGTTGATCAATATACGTATTTAGCTACAGATGGCTAACAATGTACGTGTTTAGGTACATTTGCTTAATCAATGTACATGTTTAAGTAAATTCGATTAATCAATATACGTATTTTGGTGTATTTGTTAATTATTTGACCTAAGGGCCTAACAAAAACAGTACCAATAAAAATGGATTTGGAAGTAAGCATTGATGTATTTTTATAAAAGATAGCTTGTAGAATTCAAATAATAATATGTGTTTAATAAGCAGTTCTTTGAAGTGTCTATATAGTTTGTTTTATACGGATAGACTTACAAAATTGCAAAAATGAAATATATATATACATGTGTAAAATAAGAATCTACAATCTATAAAAAATCCATTGTCATATAAAGTTCACGAATGCATGTCATTGTTTTGATAGAAAAGTGCATGTAGAAAACACTATAATGAATGCAATCTGCCGTGTGTGTTCATCAGACAAGGTGTAATAGAACTTTTAAAACAATACACAGACTCGCTTGTGTGATAACAGCGTGAATGTTGGTGATTTTTCTTAATGTACGCTCTTCCGGACCCGGTAGCGCAGTCGGTAGGGCTTCAGCTACAGGTATGGGAGGCCCCGGGTTCGAAGTCGTTAAAATGGTAGTTGTCTATCGCCCTTGCTAGCGCTAAAGCAAATATTAGGGTAGTTCCATGATTGGTCCGGTGTCAGGATAATGTGATCACGGCATTCTATACACAGTGAAGGTCGCACTATATCTGCTTCAAGTGGACACCGTCTTCAGGTAACTGAAATACTGCTGGTGAAATGATAAATCAATAAACAAAGAAAAAAAGTGTACGCTATTGTGCCGCGAATAGAAAGTTTCAATTTCCATACTGTTTTTAAATTATTTTTTGTTAGGTGGCAGGTGTTTGCACGAGAAAAATTTAATTCGTTAAAGAAAATGTATTTCCTCTGAAAAATACAAAAGTCAGAAATGTAGACTTTGAAAAAAATTAATTAACCTAAAAGTGATTTTAACTATAATTTCAAATCATGAGGAAGTGAGAAATAAAAATGATTTCTAAAACTGAAGTAATGGAAAGTAATGAAGATTTCTATTAAAGAACTAATGAAAAATTATGAAGATTTCTAAAACGATGTAATTGGAAATAATGAACATTTCTATAGAATGAGAAATTACGAAGATTTCTATAAAAGAACTTATGAGAATTTATGAAGATTTCTATAACAGACGTAATGAGAAATAATAAAGATTTTTTATAAAATAAGTTATGAAAATTTGTGAAGATTTCTAAAACAATGTAATGGGAAATAATAAACATTTCTATAGAAGAAGAAATGAGAAATTATGAAGATTTCTATGAAACAAGTAATGGGAAATAATGAAGTTTTCTATAAAAGAAGTTATGATAAATAATGAAGATTTCTAAACGAAGTATTGAGAGACAGGAGAGATATCTAAAATGTAGTAATGACAAATTATTAACAAGTAGGCTAATCAATAAAAAGGTTGACGTAGAACTAATTGCAAAAGAATTTTTACGTCAGGTGGAAGAATATATTCCCAAGTAGTTACCATAAAAAGTCCCGAAATTTTACTTGTGCAATAAAAAAGATATAAGTGGTTGAAAATTGCGAAAGTTGACATTTTGAGGCTATGACAGACTGCGCCTCCATACAAGTAAATTTCACGCGCTATGGTGTGACGTCACATAAAGTAACAATGGCGGCGCAGCTACAATTTTCTCTTCTCCGTAAACAACCTTCGTGTTGAAAACTGTATAATGTTTGAGGTAAGAAACTAGTTTAAACATATTTTATTCTCACAATTGTATAAAACATTGTACATACACATTCACGAATATATAAATTGAAAAGGATTTGAACGAAAGCTTAGCTTATGATGTTCATCTCCTGGATCATTATAAAAACATACAAGATAAAGAACACGTTTATACATAGTTAACATTGATACTGGACATCTTAGATGAAATATCATGGGGATTTCTAAAAACTAGATTAAGTGATATAGTGATAATCTATTATGAGTAGAAAAGATAGTGGTAATGTATAAGTATAATTGAAATTAGTGAGAAACAAATATTGACTTGTGATAAATAGAGGTCTACCGTGTTTACTGCTGCATATCATGCTTGTCAAACCTTTTAGTTTCTATAATATACGTATGGACACAATTAAATATTGTACAATTTTGTGTATATGTCAGAGACGGGTTACCAAATAATAGCACATTAACGTCAACGTTAAACCCATCTAATGAGCTTAACATATTTTCACGTTGTAGTGTGTATAAGCGACATTCTAGAAGAAAGTGTTTGTTGGACTCGACAGCTCCGCATCTACACTTCGGACTAGACTCAACCCCTTTGGAAGAAAGGTGTTGCTTTAATGAGCTGCAATTGGTACGAAGTCGTGTATGAAGAATTTGGGCACGTCTGGTACCAAAGTTATAGAAAACCGGAACCTTCATTACGTCAAAATTTAGTAAAGATTTAAATAAGCTTAGAGTTGGTGTATTTCGTAAGTGATGCGGCAACATATTCCATTCACGAATAACTGAAGGAAGGAAAGAATTATAATATGACGATGTTCTGGCAAAGATTCCAGGGATGTTGTCGGCGTTTCGTAATTGATAACGTTGGTTTACTGGAGTCGTAGGAATCAATGAAGTTAAATAACTAGGAGTTAGGCCATTAACCATCTAATAGAACAGTTTTAAACAATGCTTTCTTCGCCTAGTAGAAAGAGTTTCCCACCCAACCTCTTTCAAGAGTGTATTTATCCCTACTAGTTTTGTTGCCCCAGTAACAATACGGGCACATTCAATATTAATTTTTTCTAGCGCATCAGCTTCGTAATCCGCACAGTTATACCAAATGACGTTAGCGTATTCTAGAATAGGTCGGATGTAAGATACGTAAATTGTTTCGAGGGCTTTGCGGTCTAGGGAGAATTTGTGTTTACGAAGAATATTTACACGCTGTCATGCTTTGGTTTTGACGTAATTAATATGATGGCTCCAAGAACAGTTATTTGACAATAAGACACCAAGATGTTTATGCTCAGTGACTTCGGGAATCAATTGACCATACATTGAAAGGCGGGGGTGATTGTTAGTCTTCTTGCGAGATATAATTAAAGATTCTGATTTGGATGGGTTGAAGTTTACCAGCCATTTTTGTGCCCACTTGCCTATTTTATTTATATCAGATTGTAAGTGATTTGCTGATGTTTCTGCATTGTCAGAAATTGTATAGAGACTAGTGTCGTCTGCGAAGAGATTTATATTGGATTCAATGCCGTCAACAACATCATTTATAAATATAAGAAAAAGCATTGGGCCCAATATAGAACCCTGCGGGACTCCAGCCTTAATTGATGCCCAGTCAGAAACTGCGCCAGGAAGGACGACTCTCTGTCGCCTTAACGACAAGTAGTCTTCATACCAATCTAAAAGAGGGCCCCTAATTCCCACAGCACTCAGTTTAGCGAGTAAGCCTTTATGCCAAACTTTATCAAAAGCCTTACTGATATCAAAAAAGACTGCTCTTACTTCTAGCCCATCGTCGAGTGCTTTGCAAAAGTTATTGTAGATTAAAGCAAGTTGATTAATAGTTGAGTCGCCGGGTATGAATCCAGATTGAAAAGGTGTAAAGAAATTAATACTACGGAGGTGGTTAAACGTGTGTTTGTAAACAAGACGTTCGAAAACCTTTTCCATTGTGTTAAGTAAAGATATCGGTCTATAATTATTTGGCAATGAAGCATCTCCTTTTTTAAAGACCGCTGTTACGTTTGCCTCTTTCCATATACTAGGGACTTTACCTAAACTTAAAGATTTATTAAACAGATCACACAAAGGAGAAGATAATTCATGTGCTAATTCGAGTAAAATTTTGTTGCTAATACCATCGGGCCCTGCTGCCTTTCCTAAAGTTAGTGATTTTAGTGTTTCTTCAACTTCATATGGAGTCAAAAGTATATATTCAAGTGACTCATCGTACTGGCTTAAGTCAGAGGGAATGGATTTATTAGTGTCATCAATATCAGTCTGACTTTGAAAGAAGTTATTTAATAGGTTTGCCTTTTCGAAGTCATTTGACGTTGGCATGCATAAAGACTGGTTTATTAATGGTGGTATTGAGTGTTTTGATGACTTATTTATAAATGAGTTTAATACTTTCCAGAATTCTTTAGATGAAGGCTTACAACTTTTCAAATTATTAGTCAGATTGATGTAATACTCGAATTTTACTTTACGAATTAAAGCTACCGTTTCATTCCTAGTCTGTCTGAATTTCTGCCAGTAATGTACTGACTGTGTTACTTTAGCTTTTTTATAAAAACGTTTTCTTTTACGAATATTTTTTTTAATTTCGCAAGTTAACCATGGTTGATCGTTCGGATTGACTCTTATTCTTCTATTTGGTATATTGTTTTTGGACAAATTTTGTATCATTTTTGTTACTCGAGATGCATATATATCAATATCATCATTCTTACAGTTTTCCCAGTTAGCAGAACTAATTTCTGCGCGCAATTTTATATAATCACCTTGGTCATATTTCCATATATGTCTGAAGAAAGTTTTCTGCTTTGAATGAATAAAACTATATAATACATAAACAGGACAGTGATATCGTATGTCCTGGTCAAGAAAATGGTAAGAAGGTAAGAAACTGAGTATTTACTTGAAATTTACATAACTTTACATCATATTCAATAGTTATTGTCATGATTTTACGATTATTTTGACAAATAACCTAAACAGTAAATCGCCATCGGCAAACTGTTCCCGCTTGCATCATTACAAATGAAATATATTGATAAAGCTAAAAGTCGATAAAATAATGCAGTAAGCATACAAACACATATTTTCAGCTATTTTTTTTTTCGTGTATTTTGTTCTTTTTTTATAGTTCGTGAAATAACATGAAATAAAATTCATACTGTACAACATCCGGTTATATTGTTTTTTTTTGTCTATGGAAGCTCATTCAGGTCAAAAATTTTATAATTTCAATACTTTTTGTAACTTTTTTTCTTACATTTTTTTTTAAAAAACCAGTGAGTGTTTGTTTTGTTTTTATCGTAAAAAGGTATCAACTTTATAATTTTATAATTTCAGAGCAGTGATTTCCAATGCCTACCTGGTTTGCACATGAACATTGACTGGCAACTACAACACAGGTTAACTTATAGCATATTTTTTGGTAATATATTTTGAGATAGTATAATTATTTTAACACAATTTGTTTTGTTCTTAAACTTTATTAAAATCAAAAGCATACTTTTATCTTTTTATCCATGTCTGAAGTATAAAACAAAATCCTAATTATATGATTTTCAATACATATTTATATATTTATTAATTAAATGTCCCATGTTCACAGGGTAACTCAGAGATGATTTCTTTCCCTCTTCCCTCAACTCCTGATTAAGGACCATCTTAGCATGAAGCACACTGACTACAGCAACAATGAGGTATAGAATACATAACATGGCTAATGAGAGTACATTGAAATTTGCAATTGAAGCATGTGTTGCCACACAAGAGCTTATTAAAACATTTAATTTGCATAGATGCGCACATAATTTCATATTTAAACAGACTGTTTAATTTACTCCATCAAATATCTAAAACTTATTAACAATTATACTAAACTCACTAAATGCAATGCCTTAATTATTTGTGGCAGAATTAATTTAATTGATAACATTTTATATTGTTCCAGTCTTAATGCAAGGCCCATTCTTCTACAGACATCTCTGTATTTAAACTTGATCTGGACATAAATGTTGTGATTTTTGTTCAAGATGGAGACCCAGCTGGTGTGTCAACTATGCCAAGAGCCCATCGATGATGATAGACCTTCCGTCCGAGTTGGGGAAAAAGGGTGCCAAGGAATACAAGCGGCTTGTTCAACTCACTCTGTGGAAATGACAATAACTCCAGGAGATTTTGTTCATGTTCTATGTCGCAAAAACTTTACCAGGCCAATAACTGACAAGCATTTTTCAGATATATCTGCTGAAAAACATGATAAACATTTGCGTTCTGTAGCTCTTAACTTTGATTTTAAGTCAAGATGTTTGTTTTGTGGAACATATGCAAAATGTGGAAAAACAAATAGAAAAAGATCTATTGACACTTATCCTGTAAGAAGTTTAGAATTTCAAAGTACAATTTTAAAAATCTGTTTAAATAGGGCTGATCAGTGGGCAGATGATGTAAAAATACGTTTGGCTCATGTTTTTGACCTACCTGCAGCTGACGCCATATACCACCAGCAATGTAATGTCAATTTTAGGACAGGAAAAGGTATCCCAAAGGCGTACCAGTCAGAAAGGTGTGTGACTCCTACATTAAAAAGTCCAGGTCGACCAGAGAATATAGAACAGAGAGCTGCGTTTGAAAAGGTCATGTTATTTCTTGATGGTGCAGTCAATGAAACTCTTACGGTTAGTGACTTAGTAACTGAAATGACAAATGCATGTGGTGACAAAGCCTACAGTACAAAACACATGAAGAAGAAAATCATTGAACACTTTGGTAATGATGTTGTTATTAGTAGTGTCGATGGCAGACATGACATTGTTTCCTTAAAATCCAATGCAGCTGCAATAATTCATGCATTCTATGAAGATTCACAAGGACAACATGATGCAGAAAAGAAGATTAAAATTTTAGAAACTGCTGGAAAATTGCTTAAAGCTGACATTAATTCAATGAAAGCACCAAGAGACTACTATCCAAGTTTCATAGAAGTTTCTTCAACAGAGTTTAATGTCTCATTTCTACCAGAGAGTCTGCAATTGTTCATGAAAGCTGTATTAGGTCAGAGAAATGATACAAAGGTTGCATCCATTGGTCAGAGCATTGTTCAGACATGCCGGTCTAGAAATGTTATTGCCCCTCTTCAGCTTGGTCTTGGAGTGCAGCTGCATCATCACTTTGGCTCCAGATTTTTAATCGATCATCTGAATAGTCTTGGTTTCTGCTGTTCCTACAGTGAAGTTCAAAGGTATGAAGCTAATGCCGTTGCAGCCATGTCAGACAAGATTCCTTGCCAGGAAACATCTGATCCATTTTTGCAGTTTGTAGCAGACAACGTCGACCATAACACTGACACCTTAGATGGGCATGGAACATTCCATGGTATGGGCGTTATAGCTTCATCCACACCTGGGTCTGATGTCACTGTGTCTGTACCTAGACAAGATGTGTCCCTTGATCATCTTATACAAGCCAACAGAATTGCTGTGAAATATTTGGTGCATTCAACACAGAGTTGTGAGACAGTCTTATGCTGTGATCTGCCTGAAATTTCCTCATGTCGACAACTGCAAAGACCTCTGGACATGTTTTGCAAGATAGTTTGGCCATTACGTGCACAAAGACCAAGTTGGTCAGGTTTCATGCAGACATTTGACCAATGTGCTGACTCACTTCCGAAGAAGTCAACTATTACGTTCTTACCCATGATTGACCTTAACCCAAGTGATGTTAACTGCATATATACCACAATGCACTTCGTTTGTGAACAAGCTAGGAAATACGCAAAGACACCAGTTCTGACATTTGACCAGCCACTATTTCAGAAGGCATCATATATAGTGTCAACTCAGACCTCGCAGAGTTTACTGAAGAACATAGTACTTCGTCTAGGAGCATTTCACACTGAAATGAGTTTCCTGGGTTGCATAGGTCAACTTATGTCTGGATCAGGACTGAAGGAGCTTTTGGAAACCATATATGCAGGAAACTCTGTGACTCACATTCTGTCAGGGAAGGCTGTTCAACGTGCAATTCGCGGACACATGCTAGTAGACAATGTCCTTACAGTTCTCCATCTAGAAGGAACTCTACTTCGCAGAACTGATTGCAACAACAATACTGATGGCCTCACAGACACTACAGACATGGAGCTATTGCAGCAAACCTCAGACCAATACCAATGTTCTGACAGGTACATGAAGAACGAAGATTTGCAAAGCCTTGCGTTGGTATATGACAATCTTAAAAGGGGCTTCAAACTGCAAATGATGTGATCAAGACTCAAGGCCTACTAAACATTGTTCTCCTCTGTGAAGCTGAACGAGTGAAGATGGCAAACAATCGCACAGCATGCTTATGGTTCCAGTACATGGATATGGTTTCGTTACTACAACGCTTTATTCAAGCTGAACGAACTGGTGACTGGTCATTGCATCTGGAAAGCTTACAAAAAATGCTCCCATTTTTTGCCTCATCAGGTCATAACCTCTATCTCAAAAGTGCATACACATATTTGCAAAACATGTTGTCATTACCTGAGACACATCCAGAAGTGTACACTGCTTTCAAGAGTGGAGCCCATGTAATAAGACGAAGCGAGCATAATTGGTCCGGCTTATCCACAGATCTTGTTATAGAACAAGTCTTAATGAGGTCATTGAAGTCTACAGGAGGATTGACAAGAGGCAGAGGATTGTCAGAAAGTCAGAGAACTAAGTGGCTACTATCCATTCCAATATGTCTGCAAATGAATTCAGCTATGCAGGAATTCAGTCAGACGGTGTACAAAACAAGTGAGCAGCACAAAGAAACCACAAAGTCAAGAGTCTCCAGGGACTCAAAGGATATGACAACCATGATGACATTTCTTTGTGAAAGAAACCCATTTGATTCCACAGAAACAAAACTGAGAAACATTGAAAGTGGCGTCACCGCTGACGATACTGCAAATGTTGATCGTGCCCAAGCCATTGGAGAAGCTATAGTTCGGGGAATGACTGGTATACCCCAACAAAAGTATACCTTCAAACGTTCATCGCAAGCAGTTCCAATAAACGAGAAGTCACTTGTGAAATTAGATGGGGAAGGCCTGCATATTGACACACAGCTATTGTTCCAGCGTCTTACAACAGCTGCTGACAGGTATATTGAGGATATATCTTCTGTTTTCCAGTTTGAGCTATCCAGTGTACCATCATCTCTTTTCGACGACAATGGTTTTCCAAGGGAGCCTCAGAAGTCGACACTTGCTGACGCAATCTGGAAGCAGTGCAAATTTGAAGAATGCACACCAACCAATGTGGCACCATCCCATATGGTTGTTGTGGATGGAGGATCGCTTCTTCATAGACTTCCTTGGAAAGTTGGAAACACATTTCATGACATATGTCAAAGCTACTCTTGCTTTTTAAAGCAGAGATACCAAAATCTTACTACAGTAGTTTTTGATGGCTACAAAAGTGGACCTGACACCAAAGATGTGGCTCATCTCCGGCGAACCAAGGGGAAAGTAGGTACACATGTAAGATTTTCAACTGATACACCTCTCCGCATGAAGAAAGAAGTCTTCCTCAACAACCAGGAAGACAAACAGGCTTTCATTGACATGTTAGGTGTATGCTTGACTAATGATGGCATTAATGTCTTGCATGCACAAGGAGATGCTGACACAAAGATTGTTGATACAGCAATAAATCTTGCAAGACAAAACCCCACAACAGTGATATGTGAAGACACGGATTTGTTGGTACTTCTACTTCACCACCACACCGCAGATTTAAAACAAATTCAATTTAGATCTTCAAAATCAACAAAGACCATAAAGATATGGGACATAAAAGCCACACAAACATCACTAGGAACTGCACTCTGTCACAGCCTTCCATTACTGCATGCCTTTACAGGATGTGATACAACATCGAGGATATTTGGAATTGGCAAACCTTCTGTGCTCAAACTCTTCCAAAAGAAACAATCTTTTCGTGGATTTTGTGAGAAATTCTTGGCTGCTACAACCTCTAGTTCAATAGAGCAATGTGGGGAATCACTGATGTTAGCTGTATATGATGGGTCTGATGCAGAGAATTTGAACCGACTGCGCTACAAGAACTTTACCTCGAAGGTTATCACCAACAGCAGCTCCGTTCAAGTTCAGACACTACCACCAACATCAGATGCGACAGCACAACACAGTCTTAGAGTATTTTACCAAACCCAGGTGTGGATGGGGAACACAGCCCTTAACCCTGTAGACTATGGATGGAAAAATGAAAAAGACAGACTTGTTCCTGTGAAGATGACACTTCCACCAGCACCTGAACAACTGCTTCAAAAAGTGAGATGCGGCTGTAAAATACACTGTGATTCTAAACGGTGTTCTTGTCGAAGGCATGGCCTAGATTGTTCCAGTGCATGCAAAGAGTGTAAAGGGGTGTCTTGTTCAAACTCCAGGGCTCTCTCTGACTTACAAGAAATTGTAGATGATACTTAAAACATTGAACAGAGGTATAATGTCTTTTTTTGTTGTTGAGTATGCTTGTGTGTATCTCTGTATATAAAATGCTTATGTCACTCTATCATATAAAGATGAACGCATGTTAGAGTATACGTCATACTAGCTCTGCTAACAAAAAGTATGTATGTATAGACCATAAAATTTCAAATATTGTTGAATATTGTTAAATACTGTTAAATATATGCATTGTTTGTTCATCTGATTTGGTCCTCTTCAAGTAGACCCATGGAAGTGGTTTATTGTGTTGATTTGATTTCAGCAGAAAATTAATTAATAACTGCATGTTTTAAACATTAATTAACTCAATTCATGTTTTACTGCATTAAATTTACATAGATGTATATAGCAAACATAGCAATGATAGTTTCTGATATGAAAAACATGGAGCTTTTTAAAAGAGCTTTGTAACTTAAAAATATACACTTATTACATTAATTTTGTTAACTGTACAATTCTAATTAAAATATTAACCATTTGTTGCTTTACATATATAAATAGTTGCTTGTAATGTTTGATAATAGCTTATGTTAACATTATTCAAACTATGTATAAAATGGTGGCATATTTTATATAACATACTAATGATGAAAAAACTTCAATACCAGAAACGCAGCTATAAAACACCCACTTACAATGTATAAATATGTACCGTTTAGTGTATGGATATAAGTAACAAGAAACTGTATATTTAATTGCTTTATGTAAATATGATGTTCTTATTGCCTATTTTGCATTATTTTGTTATATCTACTGATAATCACCCTAAATTATGTAGAAATATTAGAAAAAATAGTTTATATTGTACTAAAATTGTTAAATGCACTTGTGGGTGGGGTACTTTGACCCGAATTTGTATTTAAATAAGTAAGTTTTCTTAAATAAACTGCATTATAATTGATTGACACTTTTATTATATTCTTTGTTTTATTATTTGACAATAATACAAACATACAAACTTATTATCTTATCAATAAATATTGATTTGCAAAGGGCTCCTTGATTCTATAGCTTTTTCATAAAATCTCATACCATGTACATTCAGGCCTCATTTTCTCAGCAAATGCAACTGCAAAAGTTCAGGACTTTTTATGGGTAAACTTACATACATACTAGTTTCAGAAAATCCTGTTTTTAAAACTTTTGCAATTAGTTCTAGGTTAACCTCAAATTCAGTGTAAATTGATTAGCCTAAAGTCAGAAATAAGAATTGAGAATTATGGTAAACTTTTACATACATATAAAATAGTTATAAGTAAGTTAGATCTCTACAAATGAATTACTACGAAAGGTTGTAGGTATTGCTTTGTGTTTCATTTTGTTACATCGCGAAGACACAAAAAATGATCATAATGGCGATGTCGACCTTATAATTCTTGAAATAAGATAAGAGACTTATGTCTTGGCACAACCAGTGGCGCATGACATTTCAGCTGGTAGACCTCCCCACATGAAAGTTCTTGCCAAGACAGAGACTCGAATCAGGGGCTGAGTTGTTACTAGTCGGTGAATCTAACCATTCGGCCAAGGGCGCTTCATTTAACTAATGCAGTCATGGAACCAATCACCTGCCAAAACATGGTGTTTAGTATAAAGGTTGTCTCTCTTTGGTTACATGTTTAAGTATTTATAAAAGATGTCACATGACTTGTCTGGTATCGTGTGAAAGATAAAATATCATGCCAGTTGTTCACGGCATGATATACACAGTGGAGGCAGCACTATAACTGGTTCAAGTGGACACCGTCTCCAGAGGGCTGAAATACTGTTGGTGGGGCGATAAACGCAATTAACCAACAAACAATCACTGATAACGTTATGACTTGTTTGATGGCGTCTTTACGTTGCGTTCTAATATATTTAGAGCAAACGTAAAAATGTCTCCAAAAAGAAAAAAACAACAAGAAGTAATACGAATGAAAGGATATCTTACACAGTTTTAGGTAAATAATTTAGTTGCAATGCTTGTAATATCAGTTTTTGTTTTACTTTTTCACATGGAAACGTTGACGTCCAAATGACACCTAAATGATCACTTATGTCCCATAAATGTAGATTTCTGCAAATGACGTAGTAAAAACTAGGGTACATACTACAAAAGAAATAGTTAAAAATATATTTGTTTTCTACAAATGAAATAGTATGAAAAAAATGTAGATTTTTAATGAATCGTGATTTGTTTACATATGAAGTAGTGAGCAACAAGGTAGATTTCGAAGAATATTTTTTCTGAGAAATAATGTGAACTTAATGCAAATAAAATAGTGAAAGCGGAATGAAGTTGTGAGAATGCTTGTGGATTTTCTCAAATGAAAGATTGAGAAATGAGTTCACTATCTAGTTATGAAGGTGTGAAAAATAAGATTTTCAGTTGTAGTCTCAGTAACGTAAGTTGAAAGGAGACGTGAACCGGCTTGGCAATAAATCGACCAATCCTTCATAAGGGATGCATTAAGACTTATTGTCATCCTGACTGTGAAAGTGAAATTAAGTATTAAGAATAAGAAATAATGTAGCGTATAGTAATCTTAGCTCAAAATTTAATAAACGTTGGAATACTCATTAGACCTTGCCAAATTTAGGCATAAATTATGGACCAGAAAGTACCCAAGATGGTATTGATACAGACTGAGACGTAAATGACTTACTGTGGAAAAATAAAGCAGACAACCGGAAGGGATACAAGACAATCACAAAGCACCTAAATGAAAATGCAATGGGAACACCTCGGATAATACCCGAATCATCCCTCAGATTACCCGAGGAGTTCCGATTGATGAAAACGTTATGTACATCCGTGCCTACGTAATATATGTTTAACTCTCTGTGTGATTTGGTTTTGTTTACCTTCGCCTTTCTTCATATGGTATTTGTCAATCACCAGAATCCAAACAATCAAAAATACTTTTTACAGACGATTATAACAGAAGTTCCGGGGTGTGGAGGTGATATATCAAAGAATCAATATAAGATTGATTAGTTAAAAATTAAGGACGATAAAGACAGAGAAAGATAGAGAATAAACATCTCTCTTTCATCGTCTTAGAGGTTTATATAAAAAAAAACTAAACTATTAATAATTAAAACATATCACAAAACTGTTATAAATATTATAACTCAAGAAGAGAAAAGAAAATTAAACCAATAAAAAATAACAGCCAATTTGTTGTGATATTTTAATTGATGAATAAAAGTAAAAGTATCACTGGATTCTTGTGTTGCAGCCGTGTAGTCATGTAGATTATAGTTTATCTAATATAATATCCCACGCGAATCGCCAAGGCCGAGGATAATTGTTTTTGTTTAAAGTGGGTGTCCGTGTTGTGCAAACGAATATTGGGGTTTTATTAGTTTATTAGACTAAACTACTCGAAGAATGTTGACCATTGGTAAAACAATATATAAAGCACCCTGTTAAAACGTCAGATTTAACTGTTTTATAATATGACCTACCATGATATCGAAGCTCGGTAGGCATGGTTACATGTTATATATTCGCTATTAATACAGAAATAGCGAAAGTACAAAAAGGTACACGTAATTCTCAATTAGTCTTTTTACAAATGGGGATTGTTTGTTGTTTTTTTGTTGTTGTTGTTGTTGTTTTTTTGTTGCTTTTTATTGTGAGGTCTTTTCTTGTTTTTATGATAATCAAAAACAAAGTTAAACGAATTTCCATGAAAATATGATCTTTTAAATGTCAAGCCATTTCCTTCAGTTTATGTTTGGTTTAGTATCTTTTTAGTGTCTCGTGTTTAAATTTGTGTTTTTTAACATTTTATCCTTAGCGATTAAGAAAAAGGTATGATTTCCACCAAATGCTAGTAAATCTGAGAAATAAAAGCCGTATAAATCTATGTCCACAAAGAATATCATTTAACACAGGAAGCAAGGTTATACATACAAGGATACATATTAAAATATGACTTTTGGTTTATTAGTGTAGATAAGTGATTGTTTGTTGTTGTTTTTTGTTGTTGTTGTTGTTTTTTGTTTTGTTTTCTTGTCTTAAAATACACGTAGCATACTTCTACTTATATATGAAAAGAAATGTTAACAAAAGTGCTGAAGAAAAAACAAATGTAGCCAGCATTGTTGTTTTGTATGATGTGATATAATTAAAAAAATGTATATGCTATCTTTGGGGAAAGCTTAAACAATATTTTCAAACACAGAACAGTATATAACATATGTGCATCAAAACGTTACATGAACTTTGCTGAATTCAATATATTACAATTAATATATTCATTTTGATCAAAAGAAATAAGACCATGGTGTTTGTCATAACATTAGCTGCGCAAAGAACCAGTATTAAACGAACGTTTCCGCAATTCCTATAGATCGTATCAATGTCTATCTGCAACCTCCACATCACAGCAACACAGCGAAACATATTCGGTGTAAGAAGTGTGTTTCTATCTGTTCACTTACAGTTTCCAAAAAAAAATCAAAGTGCTGAAAAGTGATGTGTGGGCAGTGTACGTTTAACCCTGTTAGCGATTAAAGGAGTGCAAACAATGGTCAAAACAGTTCCGTGATAAATCAAATGTAGAATGCACTGGAAAGCAGGCAAGTCTTCATTTAAATGCAGCATTTCTAGACATTGAGATCAATATTTCCAATGACAGCGTCTCTACTAAAATCTATGACAAGAGAGATGAATTCAACTTTAGTATTGTGAATTATCCATACCTTGATGGTGATTCACCTCGTGCTACCTCCTATGGTATTTACATTTCACAACTTACAAGGTTTGCACGAGTTTGTACTAAAGTAGAAGATTTCAATGCTAGAAACCTGTTTATTTCTTCTAAACTGTTACAGCAAGGCTTTCGTTTTCATAAATTAAGAAAGGCGTTTTCAAAATTCCTTCATCGCAATGGTTTTATTGCTTCTAAGTATAATAGCAGTATGAAAACACTTATGCAGAAAGGCATAAGCCATCCTGCATTTTATGGAAATGTTTTATACAAGTTAAAGAAGATCAAGGGTCTCAATAACTTTTCTGACCACTTTACAAAACTTATCAGAAAATGTATTGCAGACGGTTACAACCCGGGAATCCTTCGATGTACTGCATTGCTTGCAATTGGCCCTCTTACAGTCAAGAACTTGCATTGCTTTATTACACGATGACCGGACAGGTCGTTGAGACTATATGAAAACAGTGACTTAAAGCCATAATTGGACAGTCACTGTTGGATTTCTTGTCTCTTTATCTCTCCAGTCGTGCCCTATATAGGTGGGACAACTTGAGCAGTCTCCATACCCTTTACGTGAGATTGCACAGTAGGTATAACATCGGGATTTTTTGTACCTTTATCATATATAATATGTCAACTGCGGATAAATCTTCGGCGTTTATGATATGTTTTTAAAACGTATTAACTCTAAACAATACTACGTTTTATTTTGTTGATTTTCTAAAATTCTATTGTTTCTTCCGTATTGTTTACATTTCACTTTTGACACTTTTGGCATATGACGTCATGGCATTTATGACGTCATTATATGGTTCTTATAATATATCAGCGCTTGTACTGCTTTATTTTATTTTAAACTACTCTCTTATTTGGAATTTTTTGGTTCCCGAGGCTTTTATCTACTGTACATACTGTAAATATGTTCATTATATCTGTTTTAACTCCCGATGCAGTTGCTAAATGTTAGTTGTGTCACTTTGACGGGATATTTTTATTTACACTGTTTGTTTGATAGAAAAACCTTCAGGAAGTGCGAGGTTGGAGCGCTCCACAAACCAGGTTTAAGCACCCCAGTTGGCCCTTTTGCCGACTGACCGTTCCAAGGCGGTAACTGATGGTTTTTCTTTTTGTGTGTTATGTCTCGTCTCAGTGTTTTTTGTCACATTTACATTTACCTTGTTTGCCTTTGTCTACAGGTAGATAAAAATTTAAATATCTGTGAAAATTTTGATAGGACCTTTTCTTATTTACCTATTCAACTGCAGAAACCCTCTTCTAAACATATTGATTACACACTGAGTTGCAACAGTCTCTTTTATCATAATTAGCTCTTTTTGTTAAATGATTCATCACTAATTTGTTCTTAATTTTACATTTGGCATGCATGTGAATACCTTTGTCCTGTGCCTTTTCGGGGTCTGGTATATGTTGCAATCGTCATAGGACCTTGTCATATATTTTTATACATGATTACAACGTTACCTGTGCAGTGTGGCGGTCGTAAAAAATCTCCCCGTGCATGCAATCTAGGTTGTCATTTATTTCATCCTATAAGGATTGGTTCGTGTATTTACTTTGATGGACATTGAACTTGGGTTCCTCAATTCCAGTTTCACACGAGCAGGATGCTATAACCATCTACACGTCTTTTCTTTCTTTAGTCAAAAAATAATTTCACTTACAATCACCAATTTGTAGTGGTTCTTCTAACAGAAATGATACATATCTCTCTTCTAAATTCTATGTAGACATTATTTTTGATGACGTCACTACTTTCGTCATAACATATCAAGGAAAACGTCAGCGCTCGGACATTTTCTATTCGGATAGATGTATTTTCTTTTCATTGTTTGCATTTGAGAAACCATCAGGAAGTGCGAGGTTAGAGCTCTATAAAACCGGTTTTGGCACCCCATTTGGTCCTTTTTGCCGAGTGACCGTTCAAAGGCGGTAACTGTTGGGTTTGCTCTCTTTGTTAAATGACTCATCACAGATTTGTTCATTTGGCTTGTATGTGAATACCTTTGTCCTGTGCTAATGGATACTACCAAGTTACATCGATTTTACAATAAACACCCAGTTATTTATTTTGTCAACCTGTCTTCCGAACTTAAAATTCTCGAATTCGCTAGTTTTTTTCCGAACGCGGACGGTGACTTTAGACTAGGAGAATACGACCTCTGTCATAAACTGGCAAAGAGCCGCATAAGGCAGAAGCCCCGGGAGATATTGCAAATATCTCGGACTATAAGATAATGCATAGTCGGTTGAACACTTGTTCTAGTAACAGTTCGTTCACTGTTTCGACCTTTTCCTCTAGTCACCGAGTGATATTCCTTCGCGGTATTGTTAATTCATAAACCTGCATTTTATGTATATCAGCAATATACATCACTTAATGTTCTAGTTTAAACGGATTACAATATTTGTGTTAACATTTGAAGCCTGCCTTTACACGTTTAATCGCTATCGGCATACATATTTCTTTCTGTACACGTACTACTTTTTCCCAGGCATTTACTGACAGCGGGTAGTCAATGCCATTCAGTGTCATTCGTTCGTCTTCCGAAATTCACCGTCCAAAAAAACATTGGTGACTATTTTGCGATAATATTTATAAAAATAGTTAAAGTGTTCCGAGTGATAAAAATATTGTGTTGTTTTGTGAAAAATAGGTTAGATGCTCATCTTTGTTGTTTTTTCTCTTTTTTATTTCTTCATTATATAAAAGCAATTGATGTAGTGCTTTTTAAAGGCACATAAATAGAGGTTAACCAAATTAGAATAAAATAATACGTTATTCGAAAATATAAGATTTGTTAAAGGTGGTATCCAACATTTTTTTAAACATCCAAATAAATTATTGTTGCATGAAATGATCCCGCGAAATGCTGATTAATAATGTTCAACATCTTAATGAAATGTTAAACATAACACTACACACGACATTCCAATTGTGTTTTTTTCGTATCCGAACCACGCTACAGTTATTTTAAGAGTAACCCGGTTAATTTGCTCTGACGCCGATATCTATGGTAAGTAGAAATCCCCATCGTACTTATTTATAGATTTGAAAATTATGGACATGTTCAGCACTTTTTATGATTTGTAAAGTCAAACAATTTGGATAGTGTTCGTCGGATACCTCCTTTAATAAACGAAACCATATGTATATTTTACAATATATAACTTTAATATATTTATACACTAATTGTATATAAATGTATTGACAGTTGTTCGTACAAAGAGGAGAAAAATAGCAGAAAACTGTGAAATAATGTGCAAGTGCGTATCTTATGAGAAAATTGCCAGATGTCTAATGTGTTTGTGTACGTAGATGTAAGATTATGTTATAGCTTGACTGTAAACCTATAAGAAGAAACTACAATGCCACTATAACCAGAAAATATTGGGAACAGTTTCCAGCTTTTGCATTCAGAGCTATTCGAACAAGATTAGTATCTTAATCACCGTCTAGACTTTGTAAATATGTTTTGACAGCTCCATTGCTGGTGAAAATTACAGAGTGTGGGGGAAATACTGTTTAAAAGTTTGACTTTTGTGAACTCGTAGTCTGTTGTTTGATGTAGCTCTATCTTGTGGGATAAACGATGCACGCTGGTAAATTATATTTTCTTTTTTTAACGGATCTAAGAAGCAAAATTTAAACCTGTTCCAAATATGTCGGAATATTTTATACATTATATATTAAAAATAAACTATATATATATATATATATATATATATATATATATATATATATATATATATATATATATATATATATATATATATATATATACATTGACAAGACTGCTTATTTAACCTTATGAAGAGGCAGCTCTTTTCAGCCTTTGTTTCGAGTGGTAATTTACATTTGACATTTCTGTTTATTTAATCATTTTAGTAAGGCGCAGATGTTAAGATCCAGAGATAGTTAATTTAGTGAGGAAATTAAATTTCTTCAGAAATAACATAAAATTAATAATTATTTCCAAGCATTGTCTGGAATACTTCGACCGAAATTAACTATTCTTGTACAATGTGAAAATGTATCTTTTCCACTATTTCGGTATTTTCCTGTTGATTTAGAATATGTCCGAGCTATTAATAAATGTACGTGACAAAACCCGGTTTTAAAAGGGTCAGTAGATTACGCATTTATTCATTAGTGGGATATCGTGGATTTTGGTTGCCACTTAAGAATTAGTTGCTTACTTAACTTAAAAGTACTTAATGATAATACTTTGACCTATGGAGATATATATGTCCACCTTCGAAAGCACAGACTTACTAATGCGCGAGTGTCCTTATGGGCGACAGAAACGGAAGTGCAAGCGGCGGC
Source organism: Sinonovacula constricta (assembly GCA_007844125.1). Taxonomy (NCBI): domain Eukaryota; kingdom Metazoa; phylum Mollusca; class Bivalvia; order Cardiida; family Solecurtidae; genus Sinonovacula; species Sinonovacula constricta. Next base: position 33,041,813 of record CM017573.1, on the reverse strand, counting down.
TGATTGGTTTAATGTGACTATTCACATATCTGCAGATTGTAGGTTTGACAAGTGGGTCAAGTTTGGAGGTGTGGCAGATAGTGAGAATACTGGGACAGATGTAAGTATACATTTACTTCTTGAAAACTCCCATTTCTCACCCATTCATGTCAATGCCCCTCATAGATATGGTCAAAAAGATTGTGTGCAGGACTCAACTAAAAGTTACACAGACTGGTTTGATTTCACTTCGGATGAGGTTGGAACTTCATACCTGCGAAATTCTTCCCATGTGAATGTAGCCACTAAAGCCACGCCTTCTATTCCATCGATTTCAGCTCGCACATATTATACAACCCCATGTTCTTACTTTCGTCAATGTTTTGAATCTGCGAATGATATTTCTTCTGTTTGAAAATCTGATAAGAAAGGTTATAAATTGATTAGAAAGCAATGGCAGGTACAGGGTAGTATCACTGTCAAGAGTAGAATTCGCACTAATGATAAGAACAATACCAAGCATAGAAACGGAAGTGAAAAGCACAGTACACACACGTCTACAGAATCGTCCTTATTTTTTCCGAAAATAATCTTACATCTTCTCAATTTTCTCTTTTAGAGAAAGGCCTAAAAGGTATACCATGTTGGAATAAGATTGACAAAGCTTAAACTTTTGTCTGGCCTTTCTGATTGAGAAAGAAGAATGAGACTGAAGGAGTTCTTCTATCAAAAGGAATATGATAATTATACCAAAGGGAATTTTACCGAAAGATTTAAAATGAGAGAGAAAAGTTCATTTACACCGAGCAATGGCAGTGACTAACATTTGGATCTGTAAATAGAGTCTGAGTGTGAGAATACTGCGTTTTATGAGATTCTGTACAACGACAAGATAGTTATCTGCACAGCAGACAATGGTTCTGGCAGTTATTATAAGATTCTAGTTATTGTTGACAGGGAATAATATATCCAGGAATTAGAGCAGGAGATCATGCAAAGTTCATCCTGTGAAGTAACTTCAGATGGCATGGTTGAACAAAGTTAGGAAGCTGTAAAGAAACTGGTGAAGAAAATGTACAGCGAGAATGCAATTTCTAAATGTTTGTGTCAGTAACACGTTCCGAATTATGCAATAGCAGGTAAGTTGAAAGGGAACCCAAACGTACACAAAAGATATCCCGATAGCATACCATTGTTAGTGGCAGCGGAGCACCAACAGAAAGACTTCGGAAGTTGCCGAACATGAACTGAATGAGTAAAACTATTTATTGTTGATGGGTTTGGGGTCTGGGATAACAAGAAGGAGGAGCTTAAGGAATTTGCGAAACATGCTAATGACATACACAAAACACCAAAGTGAAACTACGCTACTATGAGCAGCAAATTGAATTCCTGGATACTTGGTCAAGATAGATAAAGGTCTTATTTACACAGACCTCTTCGACAAACCAACTGAAAACCAGCTGTACCTTGACAACAGGTCGTTTCATCCACCATCTACGAAGAAGGGGCTAGTCTATGGCCTGGGTCTAAAACTGAAATGAAAATTGTAAAAGGTGGTATACAGTGGCAGGACAATTGAGTCACAACTTGCGAAGGTTAGACAGTCACTTCTTGGGAAAAGGATGACAAGCGAGAAAAAGACAGAGAAACTTTGGTGTTAACTTTTTCCAATCTCCTTTCGGATTTACACAAGATTGTACACACACATGTCAACGTGTTGTACCGATCGGAGAAGATGAGGCGGGTGTTTGACAAAGCTCCCCCTGTAGCATTTAGAAGGAATGTGAACCTATGTGACTCCTTGGTGCATGGTAAGACAAACCGTGCTATTTGTACGGATGTGTGTCCCTGCATCGCCGATTGCAACACGTGTAGCGTTATCTTGAGTAACTCAGTAAAAGACACCATTGGACAAAACGACTTTGCCGTGCCGAATAAGATGAATTGTAAACAGCGTAATGTTGTATATTGAATAAGCTGTGGAAAGTGTGGATCAGTCGTTAACGTTGGAGAAACGGAGAGGCAATTGTGTGAACGGATGAAGGACCACCTGCGTCATAAGATCGACATGCTCATCAACAGTCATTTTTCGCAACAAGGCCACTCCGCAGATGACATCCGTTACACCGTACTTAAAGGAATGTAAGCATCGGAAATAATTGAGAGGTAAATAAATGAGTCAGCATGGATTTATAACCTACAAACTGTCCGACGGCCAGACTGCAACGTAAACGATGCGCGCCATAACGTCATGCTACTTGGCGTTTAGTAAATGGCGGGAAAATGACGTTCAGTAAATGGCGGTAAAACGACATTGTCATAGGATGATGTTGACGCCGTTTCCGTGTTTCTAATATGTAATAAACGTTTGCAGGGTACTACTTAATGGTTAGACAGTACGAATCATGAAATATATCACTGCAAATGTTTATGCTTTCCAAATTTAAGAAAAGCGCGATGGGGAGTTTTGCGAATTAGACGGATGTTGGCATACATCCATTATTGTCGACCATTTAATTTCGCGGTTTGTATGGGGAATTTTGGGCCTCAAATACTTAATGCCGGAAAAGAGTTGATACAAACAAAAATTGGCGAATACAAAAAAGTGGCAAGTAGTCTAGGCCTCAATACTTATACAGCTCACATAAACAAATATCGTATATGAGCATGTATTGTAATCTATAGCGAAAAAATAAAACACTTGAGCAAACAGGGTTTTGTTGATGTTGTCGTCGTTGTTGTTGTTTATTTTATGTGAGGGTCATAAATTAACATGTGCAAGATTTATGATTTCAGAATCATGATGCATTCTCAATAACACGCTGAACTTCGACTTGGACGAATCAGCTTATGCAATCAATTGAACACTTGGATTTAAAGTCGCCGGCGCATTTCAAAACGTGTGATTGGTATATCAATAGTTTTGTAATCCCTTTATGTGTAATTCAGTTTTGTGCTTACTTGGATGTGTAAAGGCTAACACAGTGAAAGCTTAAAATATAACATAGTGCTAGACACGCAAACAAAAAGACGTATCAGTCACTCACCATAATATTCCACGATTTGCAAATGAGTGCAGGTATCGCACCCAGCTCGGTGTACAGACATGTTCCTGCTTTAAATAAGAATAATGTCGTGTGCGGAGAATTTAGATGGTCGATGTGGGGTGTTGTGGGGCGAGGAAGCTAATTATTTGCAACGCGCTGGAGCGTGACGCCTATATAGGAATGCTCACTGAAATTTGCACATGGGGAAAGTTTGTTTTGCGGACATGCATAACCTTGATAAAATACGGGTCATACTTCGTCAATGAAGTTCGATTTTTTGTATTGTTTTATTTATTTATTTATTTATTTATTTATTTATTTATTTATTGACATGTATTGCCGGATACCACCATTAATTAAGTTTAAAAATGTTTGTCACAATTTCTTTTAAATTTCTTTTAATCGTTTGCGTCGCCTTTGATGCTTCGCATCAACGGTTTTCCTGTTGGTCTTGTAATCACTAAGGGTTAAAAAATAGTTCCGGTCGGCATTCTTTGTTATTGTCGCCGGCGTCAATATTTAATATTTCTTGAAAAAATGCAGAAGACGGCGCCTTGTTGTTCTATCAACAATTGAAGGAGGAATGCGATAAGATTATCTTTCCAATCCTTATTTTATCGTTTGCATTGTATTGCATGTATTGATACTGAATAAAATAAGTGAAGTGCGGCGCCTTCATGCACTGAATTTCGGCTGTTATTCAACTTTGGTGAATATCAACGTTAAATTAGATTGTAGTTTATAATGTTCCTACATGATTGCCTGTCACTTGAATTTGTTAAAGCTCCGTATGTGTATGTATGATTTGTTAAAATTAAATTGCATTTGTTACAACGATGTACTATGTACAAGTCAACCGTTCTACCCTATTCTCTTGTTCGTATTCGGACATTTGCCCTTGACTCCAAAGACTATTCGTTCTTGCATATAATTTCAAACTTTCAAACTTTCGTATAATTTTAAGTCAAGAAAATTGGCATTGTAAAGCTATTAATAACAACAAGGTTTTGCTGTTTCTTAGTATGTTTGCTGTTAGGCAAAAACTGTTCTTTTGTTAAACAGGATCTCGACGGCGACCTTTGATGCTTTGCATCAATGCTGTCTTGTTTATGTTAGTCATCGACGCGCTGGTGCGCGATGCCCATATATGGAATGATCACTGACATTTGCCTATGGGGAAAGTCTGTTTTGCAGACTTTCATAACCCTGATAAAATACGGTTCCTTATTACGTTAACGGCCTTCTCTTTATAAGTTTTTATGTATGTTATACTAATTTTTATGTGCCTATCACAAACATGGCAGAAAAACGAGACAATTTGGTTTATTTCTTTTGATCATTAAAATGTCTAAACCTTGAACTTAATTAAGAAGTATTCTTGGTAAAAAAGGTTACAGTTATGGACTCAGGTTCTGGGGGTTATGGGTTCAAACATAAAATCCGACATGAGATTTTAGTCCTTGCCCAATCCTTTATTTTCACGAACATTTGGCAAAAAAACAAACAGAATATGTTTAGACTTATTATTACTTTAGTGACCACTTCCGTACCCCCAGATGTACTAAATAGCAGTATCCGTCTAGGATAATATTAAAAACTTACTTTAAATAAGTCATTTGATATTTTGTGGTACTTCGGTCTTATGTAGAATGCCATAAAAACCTTTCATCAGACAGCAACTTATGATAAATTATATATTTAACGTCAGTTTTAAGTGTAATTATTAACCGCATTAGCACATAATTACGTTATAACTTTACTTTGTAACAACATTATTGCCATCAGTATCTATGACATGCCAGGTCGTTCTGTTTTCGGTTTGTTTGTGTGTGTGTTGTTGTTTTTTCAGTTTTTATTTTCATCTATTCCATCTTAAAATGTGTAAAGTAGTCTCATTTTAGGAAACACTAAATTTTGTTCTTTGTGTAAATAATCCAGATATAATAATGCTTCCATGCAAAACTTCTTTGATAATAAACAATGATACTGAGAAAGAAAACGACAGACTATGTTCCTGAAAATAGTACTTGCTTAAAATTGGTTTATATAATGTAAGGCTGCTGCATTCTTTTGCTTATACACTTTAGTTCTATAGTTCATTTTAATCATTTTGTCGTGTGTTGTTTTCTTCTACATATGTAAGATATTGAATGAAGTCGCCTTTTTCTTTATATTTTGTTGTATTTTTATTTTTAATCATTCTATGGCCTCGGAATTATATTTTATACATACTTTTCCTACAGATGTATAGTATGCTGAAAACTAATCAGAAAAGATCATCTTTCACATGTGTCTTCTTCTTTGCTTCCTTATTACTTTAACCTGTTTACCTGTTCCAGTTCTTGCCTCGAATTTGATGCCTTGCATCGATTATTTTTCTTGTACAAACAATGTTTCGACTATAAGGAACATTCAGCGTGTTGTTTTCCTGTCTTTTAAATTTTGGACGAGGTCAATAAGAGAATAAAAATGCAGTCTGCAATACAATAATACAGTCTTAACAGTTCTAAATATTACCTCAAAGATAATTGTTTATACATCGATCTAAAAAGTGTCAACTAACTATCTCTTACATTGGGTATGTATAGAAATTTGTAATCACTTATTTTATGTGTTTGATCTTCTATTTGACAGAAATGAAAGTAAGTGTAAGTAAAGTAAATGAAGTGAAAGTGAAGCGAATTAAAGTGAAGTGAAAGTGAAATAAAGTGAAGTGAAATTGAAGTGAAGTAAAGTGAAAGTGAAGTGAAAGTGAAATAAAGTGAAGTGAAATTGAAGTGAAGTAAAGTGAAGTGAAAGTGAAATAAAGTGAAGTGAAATTGAAGTGAAGTAAAGTGAAGTGAAAGTGACATGACATTGTAGTGAAGTTACGTCAATAAAAGTAAAGTAAAGGTAAAAGTAAAAGTAAGTAAGTAAACAAACAAACAAACAAACAAACGAACAAACAAACAAAATTGCATCTACCAAAATAAATCTTGCATGTTATACTCTTGTGAGTTTTTTCCCCAAATGGTTGAAATTTATTTGTGGCGGGAGCGTCGCTTTAAGCAACGTGGTGCTGCGTTTATAAAGAAGATACGTGCTCTTTGCCCATGAAATATGTTTTATAACATTATACTTTTCAACACTTGACATTGACGCCTTATTTCTCATTTAAACTAGTTTTGCTGCATTCTTTTTTTTTAGTTCATTTACAGGTCTGCTATACCAAGTATATGATGAAATTATGCTACTGGGACTCGTTGTTTTAAATGATCATAACATATAGACATAATGATACAACCTTTAATTTCACTTATGTAACGATAACATTAACCTACATCCAAGAACCGAGCCGAGCTTTGACAATGAGCTGATACGGTCTAAGGAAGATAACTCTTTTCAACTAGGATTATACTAGTCATGTCCCTTCCATAAATTTGATACAAAGACCCCATGGACACTGCTTCACCGTGACATGGACTGAGTGCTTCTTCATCTTATGTACACTCATTGTTATCACATATTGTATCTAAGATTTTTCCTTTCCTGATTTACAGACACGCTGCTGGAGTGTGCTGAAATGTCCACAGATAATATCTCTCCTTGTCCTACTGTCGATAGAAGACTAGCGTTCTTTCGTTGACACGTTCTAGAGCCTTTAACATAGTATTAGAATAGAACTAGTCCTTGTAATGAACCAATATGTGCCAACATTCTGACTATTTTTGCTATGATAAAAAACCCATATCTAAACACGTGTTATAACAAACACATTATCAAGTCCTTACACACCCCTTTTTGTCTGAGAGAGATGTATATATCTCAGAATGATACGCCCTGACAAAGGAAATCATTCCAGAAAAAAAGATAGACCTTGCATATAAACAACTGTGACGTGATTTCCTCTGTTAAAGCGAATTATTTCGAGGTCGATATACGTCTGTCAAAAACTCCTTTCCAAATCATAAAGGTCGCATACAAATTCCTGCAATCAAACTCATATACAAATGTACATTTAAAGGTGGTACCTGGCAGTTGCCTAAGTCAAGTTCATATAGCAATACCTTACCACTGCTTTATGGGGAATTCGGGCATAATTTCTGTATAAACTCATACTTAAGTATAAGTAAAGACTATTTTGAATACTACCTATATTGTTAAACTGTAAAAAAACGCGGTAATATCACTCTGAAAATTCGATGATTCCAAGTCTATAAATAAGCACGATAGTGATCTCTGCTAAAAATAGATATCGACGTCAGAGCGAAGTACCAGGATGACGCTATAACTTAATCTCAACTGTGAGTTGGCACGTGGGTTTCCTTTTTAAAAAATGACTATCTCTGCAGCGTGGCTTAGAAAGGAAATACCTGTTTGCAATGAGGAATGGGAAATTATGCTTCACTGTTCACACTGATAGAGGGTATCAATGAGCAGCATGTTACAGGGTCTTTTCAGGTAACAATGACTTATTTGGTTGTTTGAGAAAAAATAGTTTGGTCCAAGCTTTCGGATACACATTTAACATGTCATTATTTCTCAGAAAGAAAGCAAAAATAACCCATATACATATGTGTTGTTAAAAAGGCCTCAATGTAAATATATACATGCAAAATACGAAACGGTTAAAGAAGTGACAACTTGTTTATTTAAATTAAATAAAAAGAAAACACATTATATTTATTATAATTTTTAGTTTTCTGCATTTTAATTTTTAAGTACTGCTAAAATGTAAATGTGCCATAACTATTCAAAGGGTAGGCACAGGTCAAAATGACTGTTATATACTGGCAATTGTCGCATACTTCTATTATATCACAATAATGGCATTTAACTAAGAAATGTCCACTCCAGTTTAAAGATACTTAGCCACAGTTTTTAATTGTGCAAGTATTTTGTTGTTCAAAAAAATAAAAACGTTGTTAAGCAACGATATATGGTGGGGAAAAATCTATAGGGCTCTCTTGGTGTCGCATGAAGCATATGCACATATCTTTCCTTCACAGAATGACCGCTAAGTCGATCAATATCCATTACTTATCAATTTCTGACTGCGCCTATATAGACGGTTTCAATAGATCACTGAAGGGAAACATATAAATGTTTGCCTCACAGCATCGGAATACTTTGCAATTACCCATGATGCAACACTGCATGGCGAGGGTGAAACAAATGTGATCTGCTACCTTCGTCAAGCTCAGTTTGGACGTGGTTAAAAGCGACGAACTAAACAAATAAGATAAACAGTTGCTCCGCTATTATAAAACTGAAACGACGTAATGTCACGTCTGAAAATAGAACAGTACGGATAATAAAAGAATCGGTTGGATCTAAAATTATTGTCGAATAAATTACGGAACAATTCCATTTTAACCTTAACATACCCTTCACTTTCTAATATAGCTAAGATAAATTATTTTCTTGCTGTGAGCCTTTAGTCATTCTAATCAGGATCTACTCTGTTTGCAGCTTTAACTTTAGCAACATAGCAAGGAACATTTGCATTTAGGTGTAAGAAGATGCGTCAACGCTAGAATATGGAAGGGGATATCCGCCAATATTTTAATTAGATCTACTATTTTTAACTTTGAATACGCGAGAATGCAGGCAATAAAAAGCATACAGATCAAATACGGCATTTTACAATGTCTGTAGTTTTGTTGCCTTAAAAATGTTGCCACGTCATATTTCTAAAGCATCTAAGATTTACTAACGAGAAAAGACCTGTTTTGAAAATATTTAACTATACTTCTTAATGTGCATATTATACTATAATTATAAGAATGCTAGAAATGTTGTTTAAGTGCTCATATTAACCAGAGATATATTTTCTTACGCTAATGTCTACACTAAATGATTCACATGAGGATCCGCGTTTAACACATTCAATATGGCCGCGCCCTGTTAGTAAAACAAGTAAGCACCATTTATACCTTGTTTAATTCTGGTTTAAGTTATTATGTATGGTAATATTTTATAAAATGAAGACTTAAGAACTGAATGTCAAATTTGTTGATTAAACAAATTAGTGAAGATTGCTTAATGAGGATATTACATTAAAAGTAAGTAGATTTCGCAGCAAAATGTGAGCGGACCGAAGAAGCCATTCAGACAAAACGGTATACATTAACAAAATTACATACAAAACAATAAGTAGATTGTCTTTGTACTTTTCCAGTGGTTAGACAATATCAATTAACATTTCGAGTGAAGTGTCAACATTTATAAGTAACTTTTTAGTAAGGTCTCATCTTTAGTCTCTGCCCGTGTTTTAATCTTGGTTGACTACTGGACGGAATGTTTTTAGAGTGAGAAGAGGGGCAGAAGAGTAAAAGGTCTATGTCTGTAATCAAAGTGCTAAGAGCACCTTGCATTATGCAGCATTCCAAAGTTCTGACATTCACATAATATGTTGCTGCATATTTATGTTTAAGTCAGTTGTAAAAGTGCATTGGAGGTTACTTGAAGAAAATTTCCTGATTCAAAAAAAATTAATCTTATCTTAATAAAAAAATGATGTTACCAAACTTTCTGAAAACACATTACTTAATTGCTGTTTACAATTGTGTTGTCCCCAAAATTCACGCTTCAAAGCAGCCGAATTAGACTTAATTTTTATGCAAATTAGACGTTTAAATGTGGCTGATTTAGAATTATTTATGAACACAAGTTGCAGTTGTTTAACAATAACACCTTTCAAACTGACTAAGGTTAAAAAGGCTTTTACTAAAAGCCTGTTATTGGGCATCTACTACTAGATAATACAAATGTTCATATGAGTTAAATTCAGGCTACACTAATTCAACAGATAGTGGGTGAATACACATGAACTCTTCCAGTTTGGGAGGGAGACTCCCACTTTTAAGGTTGAAAATTATTGGAAAATGAGGGGTGTTTTACACATTTTCAGAAATCTCCCTGTTTGGAAACAGATTACTTTCCTCATTGTTTATATGAAAATAACAGATCTCCCACTTTGCAAGTGAAAATTTCCCACTTTAGGCAGCAGAAAAAGTTCACATGTATGTGGATGCCTGTGGCAGATGCAGACTTGTAACACCTCATGTGGGTTTAAGTTCCTGTTGAGGGGAGAGCTTCATTGTTAGGAGGCCTCCCAGCTGCCCTGTTTTGGGCTGTTGTTTAAATCCAGACATGTGTCAAGGGTTTTCTTCCACCAATAATTAGCTGAATGACAATAATTATGTTGGTACAATGTAAAAAAATAAACACAAAAAAAACTGATCAACTTGTGTGAATGCCCAACTTAAAATATATGTAAAAAGTTTCTTCGATAATTTTCACTTTATATGGGAAGTATCACAACTGGTCAACTTGGTGTCAGATCTTCAGCCATGCAATCAAATTGTAGTGACTGGATGGGGTAGCAATCTGTTTTAAACATCATGCAATCACAGTAAAAGCAGCACTTCTCTTTTTTTGCTGTAATATGTCTAGATACTGAAGGACTGTTGCCGTTTTGTTGGGAGAACATTAAACCCCCAAACTTAATTGCAGGTAATTGTTAAACTATGCTCAATATGAAAATCAATATTTTGTACTTAAATTATTCTTCTCGCCATTGAAAAGGGCATTCTTCAGAACCAAGCCCCCAATGCACCCCCACCCATAAAGATAACACCATGTTGGTGAGAATAAAAAAAAAACAAGTACAGGGGGAGTGGTCATCGATTATTTACACTTGATGCTCATGGGCTTATTGCACTGCCATTAGTTGGCAAGATTCTAATTCCCACCCCATCCCTGAGACCAGCCCTAAGGTGTATCCATCAAGGTAGACCCATCCACCACTGGAAACCTCCCACAACCCATTAACCTCCTACTGTGATGCCAGATAAGGCCAAATTCCAATTTTCAATGCTTTAATTCAACAATAAACAACAAAGTAATTTGAAAAAAGCAGCACTCATTTTTATCTTAGTTCCTGCAAAATATTATGATTGAAACTGATAAATAAAATGGTTGTAATGGTAGATGAGTCTAAGCTCGTTGTTTTATAGATTTACAGATAAGGACAGTCATGGGAAAGGTAAAAAGAGCTCGTCAAAAGGCCCACAATGCTGCAGTAAAGGTAAAATCTGGTGAGAAAAACAAGGAGGCACATTTAGAAGATGTCATCATGGCCGATGCTCAGGTATGTGATAGTGAAGTCTAGTAGAAGACATGTTTTCATCAATTCACAATTGTGAAATTATTTTTTAAATTATTCTTTCTAATAATCCTTATTTTAATCTCACATAGAATACAATTTAGTCATTCTATAAGTATGTATACTTTTTAACAATTTGAAAGTACAGTTTAAAGTACTTGTATACAGTGTAAGTCCAAAATATTGATTGTTTGGTACCTTTTGATTACAGCTGTCATCAAAACACTTCTATCAGAGCTTTAGCTTGGAAAATTATCCCAATAGGCTTCTCCTCGGAAATGACATGCATTGTTTTTGTTTTGTTGTTTTTTTGTGTTGATCAATCAAACAAAAAAATGTAAAATATATTGTCTTTTTTATTTTTTCCCCTAGAACCTGGTGCCACAGGATCTTCCAAAGCCATCACCAGAAGCAAACTTATTTGCAGGGCTAGACTTAAGCAAATACAACCTTAAACAGCAGTTGCCGGACCTTGATGCCCGCAGCGCCATTACATCAAAATCTCTTAGAGAACTTAAGATGAAGAAGAAGGACAAGCAAAAACTCAGACATGATTTGTGGATAGAAAGTATGTTGGTGTATATTTTGCTAGCAAATTTTCATAAATAACTTTTGTTTTATTTTTGTATTTAAAAAACTATTTTTTCAAAACTGTTAGAATATATTTTACTAGTTAGTGTATAAAAAAAGTTTGGTATACCAGTGTGTAGTCAAACAGTGTTCAAAGGATTTTTAGCTTAACTATTCTATGAATATAGAAAGAGGTAAGGCTCAGGTGTAAGTTTTGCTTGCAAGTACTACTAAACTGATATTTCCAACTGATATTACCAGTGCATACTATGCACTGCATAGATTTCAACATAATTTTACCTATTTTGTAATTTCAGCTATGTCTTTTTAGTAATCAAACGTACTGATGTACTCATTCAAGTTTGTTGGCTCCTGTAGGATCTACTTGAATAGTTTAGCGTTATGTCCTTTGAGAACTTCTTTTTATTGCTGATAATGTTAGATCAAAGGTCATTAGTATCTATACCGGATCAGGTTGTGCAGTCTGTGGAGTGTCAACTCCAGGTACTTAAGGTCCTGGGTTTGATCTTGGGCCTCGACATACCATAGTTGTTAAAAATGGTAGTGGTATAGCACCTTTGCTAACATTCAAACAAGTATTAGGGTAGTGCCATCACTGTTTGGGCCAGTGTCAGGATAACATGACTGGGTATAGTATCATGCCAGGTTTTCATAGCATGCTATACACAATGACTGCAGCACTATATCTGCTTCAAGTGGACACTGTCTCCAGACAACTGAAATACTTATGGTGGGACGATAAAGCCAAAAACAAAATCATGAAAAAAAAAGTTTTAAGTGGTTTTTATATTATTTAATATTAGTTGCATAGTTCTATAGTGCCTAAAAATATACAGTGAGCATAAATAAAGCAGAACTATTGTTAAGCCCTATTAAACAGGAAACAAAAATCTGTATAGGATTTATCTGCTGTTTAGCTTGTTGACATTTTGATTTACTAAGGCTTTTAACGTTTGCATGTGTACCTTATAAGAAATAAATATATTAATTTTATTTCAAAATTTTAAGGATGTTCTTTATATTTGAAAGCAAAAAAATCTGTTTATATACCGCCTATTAAAAATCATATTAATTTTTCGAAATTATTCTTTCTTTTTTCAGAACTTAATGCAATAGACACAGCAAAGAAGAAAGCAAAAGCAAAGAAACATAAAGAGCAAACTCCTATTGTAGGAGATATAGGGGCCCTTGGAGACGTTCTTCCTACACTGGAATTGTTGATGAAGAAACCGAAGGGTCCTAAAGGAAACAGGTACTCTAATTAATAAAGATTATTTATACATATGTTTTTAATGCAAAAGTCAGGTAACTTAAAACATACTATCTCCTTTGGTGTGGCTTCTAATAAGGAAATTGATATAAATCTGAGAGCAGAAATGCAGGTTCCTACCTACTATAATAGCAGTTATTGCCCTCTAATGGCAGTTATTGCCCTCTAATGGCAGTTATTGCCCTCTAATTGCCCTCTAATGGCAGTTATTGCCCTCTAATGGCAGTTATTGCCCCATTTTTCCTTGTCCATAAATGGCTGGATTCAAATCAGACTTGGTATAATTGGACCTGGCTTCTGAATTGGTATTTTGTGTCCTGGCTTTTGACTTGGTATATTGGGACCTGGCTTTTGACATGATATATTGGGAACTTGGTTTGACTTGGTATATTGGGACCTGGCTTCTGACTTGGTATACTGGGACCTGACTATTGAGTTGGTACATTGGGACCTGGCTTCTGAGTTGGTATATTGGGAACTGGCTTTTGAGTTGGTACATAGGGACCTGGCTTTTGAGTTGGTACATTGGGACCTGGCATCTGAGTTGGTATATCGGGACCTGGCTTTTGATTTGGTATATTGGGACCTGGCTATTGTCTTGGTATATTGGGACCTGGCTTCTGAGTTGGTATATTGCGATCTGGCTTCTAAGTTGGTATATTGGGACCTGGCTTTTGACTTGGTATATTGGGACCTAGCTTTTGACATGGATTATTGGGAACTGGCTTTTTAATAAAATTGTTGTGCACAAGTACCAAAGTACCATATTTTTATTTGTTTTAACTTTTGACAAATTTTCCTTCATTTTTTCCATCTTTTTTTTATACATACTAGGTTTTCTAGAGAATGACTGAAAAACTATAGATTAAAATAACTTTAAACTTGGCACTAGGCAGAAGTGTATTGCACAAGAATCATAACTCTACTTGCATTATTTGTTATCTTCTTTCCCACTGTCTGCTGGATTTGCTTGTCTGGTAGAGTTGCTGACTTGTAACTCTTCTCACTGCTCGCCTCTTACCACACGGATTGGAGTCCTGGTTGCTGCGACAGACTTAATTTGGAAAGGTCTTTCAACTGACCAGCGGTGTACTGTAGGTTCTACCCAGACATTTTTCTGGGGTCTTCCTCAATCAATAGCTTTGTTGCTATAATAACCATAATTGGGTTACTGTGATGTATTTCTAAAAACAAACAAAAACAAAACTTGCTTGTCTTGTTTTTGTTTTTTGCATTGCCAAGAACCATGGCTCATCTGTACATTAAATACATTAGTAGATCCAGTGTCTAAATATGTTGATTAATATTTAATTAACAATTTTGATGGCTTATATTCTTCTGTCTTAAATTTCTTTGGAAAGCATAACCAATCCCTTATTTATTGTTTAAAGGTTAAACATTGGGTAGTAGGCTGATGTAACTGAATGGTTAGATTCACCAACTTGTAATTTCTCAGACCCCTACTGTGTGGGTTTGAGTCCCAGTCCGAGTGAAAACGTCCAGGTGGGGAAGTTTTCCAGCTAACTTGGAGTGTACAAGTGGTCCTACCCCAGTGTTTAGGCTAGAGCTCGCCTTTGCGGGATTGATGCAAAATTCTTAGAGTTGGCGCACATTTTTTAATTGAATGGGTCATTTTGGCGCCCGCTTATAAAAGTAAAGAATAAATAAAATGGAAAGAAATACTTCTATATTTGTATCATTCAATTGTAATTCTTAGCCTAGCTTGTACACTTACTAGTTTCTGCTAAAAATAGACCGACTCGGCGTTACCTGTTGACCTAAAAATGGCTGTATTGGATTGACTTTATATGCACCAGCGACTTCTGGTACGAACGACAACCCTGTTGATCATAATTAATAGACGCTTCACGTTTAATGATGCGTTATATAAGTAAAGCGCTTGGGTGATCCAAAACCTCATGACATTTTTCCTGATGTCTGCTACTAAAAAAATTTTTTTTCCATCTTTTTAAATGACCCACTGATTATAAAATTGGCCCATTGTTTTCAGAAGTGATGAGTCAAATTTGCCCACTGCTTTGAAGTTCTAGCCTAAGCACTGCTACCCAGACATCAATCTTGGATCCTTCTCTACCAATAATTAGCTTGATGTTGCCAATATGACCATAACTATACAAATATTGTATTTTATATTAAAATATATTAGATTATATTAATTTTATATTAAATCAGTAGGCTATACTCAGTTAGATATTTTAGCTATCATATTGTTTATGTTTAGATTTAAAACACTCTTATTAAGTAGTATCACTACATGACTTACATTGTGCATTCTTTCTTTGTATTCTTGAACAAATATTGTTTTATAACAGTTGACATTTTTGTATTTATTTGTCAATTTACATCACATAAATAGATCTGTCTTTGGCATTATGTGATTGTCTATGCAGTGTTGTGTTATAAACAATGTCTTATGTATCTATATTGCATATTTTAATCTAATATTTTCATTTCATTTTTTTTATGTGTGTACAGAAATGAGTCAACAAAAATCCGAGGTATACAAAAAGAGAAGAAAAGAAAAAATCAGGCGTAAGTATGAATGACAACATGAAAGTTATTCATTAGGGTTAGAAGTGTTCTTATAAAAAAATGAACATGTAAGCCTTACTTACTTATAAAAAACCAATCTACACATAGGCCTGTCAAAACTATTCCTAGTTCCTAGTATGAGAAACCCCATACGTAGCATTCCTATAGACCCGTAATGCCATTTTGGCCCCGTTTTTGCCCCCCCGGAGCTGAAACTTGGCACGGAACTTGGGCACATGTGACACAACCTGGCCCCGAAACCGTTTTTCGCCTTGGACTTCCATTTCCGGTCCTAAAGGCTGCCGAAGTGTCTATGAATGCTATGTATGAGGTAACAAAATTGACAAATCCAAGAATGCATTACTTTCACATATTACCCATCATTTATATTAAGCAGCTCTGACAAACGTAAGAATGGATTGTTGCAGTTTTTTTTATCTGTCATTTCACATGATTAAATGGTAATATACTTGAGAAATGATTTTACAGCAGTTTTAACTAACAGGAAAGTATTCAGATATTAAAGTAAGTTTGTAGATCAAAATAATGGTTTTATGTAAGTACATCAAGATGAAGAAAAAACCATTGCTTCATTGTTTCATGATTTTTATAAATGTAATATTTGAGGGAAATTTGAGAGAAACCTTAGTATCACGGAGGAATTCTGTCTGCTTTGGAAAGTTCATGGGGTTGATTCTGTCCACCTGTGTCAAAAAGAACGGAAGGGACTGGTGGGATTTTATCCTATACCCGAACACCCAAACAGATTCTTTTTATGATGTTGCACTTATTACACACACCACATCTTTATCTTTCATTTCTGATCAATAACTTTGGAAAAACTAAAGAAATTTCATTCTTAATTAGTTTGTAACAAAGGTAAAGTTGCAATATGGGTTATTATCCATTGTACATAAGCAGAGATTACAGCTTTCTGTTCACTTCTTGTTTCTGGTCAATATTTTTTTCAGTAAAACAATAAAGCTGTTACTAATGGACACATTTCAAGTTCATTGTGTTTATCCATGTATTTGTTTAATATTTTGTTAGGCACTAATAACACATTAAACTGATCCTAACTGTAAATATTTCATCTGTCAATAATGCTACTAAAAGTGAACAAGATCCATTCCAATTCACTTCCTTTCTTTCAATGAATTTTACCAAACAAATCATTTGAAATAAAGACAAATTAATAGTCCTAAATCAATTTATAACAGAGGCAATGTATTTCTCCATAAAAGTCTGTACCTGCTTAATGTTGGTGAATAAAACTTAAAATTTCTTTTCTAGTAATGTTTTTAAAATTGACCTATTTAAAAAAACAAAATGTGATTTTCTCATTTCAGGGCCACAGATATATCAATTTTTAAGCAAGTCCTCTCCCATCCTGCCTATAAAACCGATCCTACAGCAACAATAACAGAACATCTTCAAAATCGACAGAAGCTTGAAAATATAGGACAACTCTTGAGCCATGTTGTGAAAAGCTTGAATGATTGAGAAAAAAATAATTGTGTTTCTATTTGATAAAATAATTGGATTTACAATAAATTTAATGGTTTTATTGAGTAATCTATCAGAAAACATCGTCCATATGGTAGGATTGTCACTGATTCTACTATTTGCTTAGATATAATATCAATATCTCGAGAGGCAGATATCGATGATATTTATCAATACAAACTCCCTTTAAAATAAGCATAGTATTTGCTAAGACTTCTGCTTGTTTGGTGTATTTTATAGTTCCAAACAGTCAAATATATGAGATGATGTTGTTCTGTTTTCTTTTAATGAAATAAAGAGTAAAATTTATAATAATTTTTATTTATTTATTTGTCATAAGAAGGACAAATATTTTCAAAATGCTTAGTACTAGTAAATGATGTGCATTTATTCTGTTAACTGTACAAACTTAGCATACGTACAGTAATTTGTTTGAAATGGCAAATTCCAAATCATATGCCAGAAACATGTTTATTTCGTAAAGTTAACAAACTGAACATATTTAACAGCACACCACATCAACTGTTCCTCACAAAAATGAATAAAAAAAGGTTATCTTTGAGTAAAGTATCTTTATTACTAATCACAAAATAATAATTGTGTGATCATGATAGTTATGGTACTAACCCGTGCCAAATATAGCTGCTATGTTAGTTCTGATAGTAATGTCAATACTACATGAATGCTTAGTGTCCACTTGTTACTAAAAAAGCCTTTGGCAAGAGTAAAATTATTTTTCCTTTGATCAGTTGAAAAAAATAGCTTTTAAAATGAAAATTGACATACGGTGCAACTATATATGTTATATTAACAGTCTCTGTCATACCTGTGAATAAATGAAACTACTAGAAAAACAAATGTTACTGCATTAAGATACAGACTGCCAAACTAATTGATACTTTATTGTGGGTATCGATAATCAGTGGGCATAAAAATATCTGTATTGATGATAGCCCTAGTAATTGGTTATATAATGTATGTATATATTGGATAAGGTAGAATTCAGTAATTTACAATGAGTTCAGGGTTTTAGGTAAAATAATGCTGTGTTTGGTAAATGTTTGTATTTTTGTTGTTTTGTTACGTCACCGAAACAATTATGCTCAAATTGATGATTTCCAGCTAATTATTGGTGAAAGAAGTCCCCAGACTTATGCCTATGTAGAACCACTAGTGCAACACAGGTGAGCTGGAAAACCACACCACATGAAAGTTCTCGCCCTGACTGTGACTCGAACAAACACGGTAAATGTAACTAATTTAAATTTATGCTCATAAAAGTAATGAACTGAGATCGTGCTATTTTTATAAGAGTTCATTATTGAATAATTTACTACACAGTTGTTACTGTATTTAATATTGATAAGACACAAACATTTATTGGTTTACATCTCTGATGCCAAAAACATTTTCCAAATATAATCCAAAGCAAATATTCTGCTGCCTTCACTGTGATACCTTGCCACAAACACTCAAGATTATACTACATCCAGTCATATTTGAACACTTGACCTCATGATAACGCTAGATATACAGAAAGCATAAGCAGAGAATACATACATGTTATTAAAAAAAAATATATATTGTATTATATGCCCTGTGAAATCAAAGGCGTTACAAGAGAATGGTGGAAGAATGATAACAAAAAAAGTATTGTAAAATAATATTTTTCAAGTGGTGAAATTATTAGTGCACCTTTCATTATAACATATTTATTGCAAAAGACATGTTACTTTATTTTTTCTGTGAATTCAGACTTAAATCACCCATTTTAGGAAAATTGTCTTGTCATAACTGTTATATATCATTTGATATCATTGCATACTTTTGGTACAATAATAAATAAAATGGTTGTAAAACTTTTTTTTATCCGTAATTGTTTAAGGCCAAATCCTGTGGGTTCGGTTAAAAAGTGATTGTTTCAGTATCTATTGTTTACGGTCTAGTCTTTGGTGTTCTAGTAAAAATATTGACAGGAAATGACATACAATAGGTAACAAACTAAAGATTCTTTAAATATTTTATTACAATAATAGCTCAAGTAATGACAAAGAAAGACAAAAACATGTATCAAGCAGTCTAAATATGAAATAATTCGATACATGGCAATCTAACAGAAAGTAGAAGGGAACCAGAAAATTTAAAGCATTATCTTTGATATTCAGCAGATGACAATTTCAAATACAGAATTTATCATTTATAAAGATATGTATCAAAAGTATGAATGTAAAATATTAGAGAAACAAGCTAATAGATCATGTGGACTGTTGTTCCTTTCAAAGAAAAAAACATAACACCACTAAACCAGCATTACTTGTTTAACATAAACAAATTATAAACATGAAAACAAATATACCCAAATAAAAATATTTACCCTTTTATACTGCCAGGTATTCTTAAGTTTGTTTTCCTCATTGGGTTAAACTTAGGAAAAAAAAGCAAATATGTATTGAGACAACCTTTTACATTTAATTGTTTTTTTTTTATTATTTTAATTTCTTAGAAAGAAAAAATGTCATTTCTTAGATTAGGCAAAAAACATCCATGAAAAACTATCTACTAGGATTATAAAGTTCATCTTTGCTTTGCTTTAAAAACTTTGCTGCTTTGAAAATAGTCAATAAATGAAAACAATTCTCCCATAAATGCCAAGTTCCCATTTTTAGTCATCATTGAATAAACAAAAATAATCAAGCCTTGCAAACAACTATATAATGGTTACCTACCTGACCTGTGATCATTTTCAGAAAGAATTTTTTTTTTATTATTTTTAAAAAATTAAGGATTTAAAAAAATTAGGGACCTTTCTTTAGTTTAAGAGAAATAAATGGTGATGTTTACTGCACAACCTTGTCTGGACTCCACAGCCATATGTTCTTGTACAAAATTAATTTTCAAAATTTTCATATTCTGGAATCAAGGTGTCAATGATGTTTTTATAATAATCTCTATGCAATGTAATAGGTTTTAACTGTTGATAGATTTTGCATTTACATCAGAATTTTAAACTTGTTATAATTTAAAAACCAATAATATATATTTATACATATTGAAAGAATGAAGTTAGTTCACAGATAAGGGACCAAAACATAGTCACCATTTTAAAGGGCAAATTGTACATCTTCAGTTATTACATTTTGTTTTAAGTTGGACAACTACATTTGTTAAAGTTATTAGAATACACGGTAAAATCAAGGTATAAAATTACCTGTAGATTTATTGTTTAAAGGTAAGGTCTTTGTTATTTTATTAAATAGTAACACTACAACTCCTATAAACCTTAAACCATGTAAATTAAACACCAACTAAACACGATAAACCTAACTACGTTACTATGGTTACATTTGTAACTATGGTTACATTTGTAATAAAAGCTAACATATTTATTTTTTTCAGTAGACAACTTTTTACGAAAAATAACTAATAAACTATATATATGCAACAATTGTTGAGCATTGTATTTAAGACAGAGGCAAAAAAGGGTGTACAATTTTATTTGAAGCCTAGTAAAGTTATTGTTTAGTAATTTGTAATTTAGTTTACTCAAATGTTTCAAAGATAAGATTTTTTTTAAATACTTTAAAACTGTTGATCTATCCCTTTAAAAATATTTGCTTGGTCATTGTAGAACACCATTTTAGTAAGGTGTGTGATTGAACAGTTGTTGATATGCTGTTTGTTTTTCAGCTTATTGTTGCAAAAGTTTCTTTTACACTAATCTGGAAGTGAGTGGAGATGGGTGGGGACAAAGTGGGAATATATTAAAGAAAATAAACAATATTGATCTAGACTTACCCTTTTATGAATATAATACTACTACATGTATATACATTTAGTTTAATAAAATCAATTTAAAATCATCATTGGTGAGTGTGAAATAGTTTGGAATGTGTAGAAGTTATGAGCGAGTATATATGTTATCAACAATATATTTAGATAATTAAAATAATGAAAAAGGAGATGCTTTAAGAGAACTACATTTGTAATTGAATTTTAATGTTCATGTTTTTTAAATTACAAAAATATTGAGTTATTTGTAAACTGATTAGAATAAAAAAAAAAAATTGAAAGATTTATAAAAAGTTATAGTAAGAAATCATTTTTTAAGACTAAGTAAATATTTTAAGTTTCAAATATACAATACATGCATCATACATTTTGTGATCAGAAGATGCTTAAATAAGTAGCAAGGCAAAATTTTTAAATATAGAAATGAAACTACATGTAGTTGATGAGAAAGTAATGTCAAAAAAATCAGATCTCAATTTGGGTAAATGAAAACTGCAAAAAGCCAATATCGATACAGATTTCTAATGATTATGCACAAATAAATCAATTTGACAGAAACCAATTCAGATCTCAAACTGGGTAAATTAATTAACAAAGAACAGATAGATTTCTATTATTATACATATACAGATGTATAAGGAAATACAACCTTTTTGTATATTTAGCAACATTTCAAAATCAACAAGCTATAACATGACCTATATAAAACATAGTTACACTATTTCAATTGGGAATGTTTGTAAAATTGATATTTAAAATAAAATATGTATCATTTCATAATAAACTATACTATTTTGTTTATAATAACAAAAATAATATGTAAAAAAGAAAACAGGAAGTGCACATCATGCATTTAAAGGAAAACAATCTATAATAAAGCACACATAATTTCAGATGTATATAATTTTTACTGTAACTGTATACATAAGCAAAAACCAATATAAGATTTTTATTCCAGGTTATAAAATGTGAAATCAGATTTTTCCGTATAGTGAACAAACCTAGTGAACTCTGCATGACGAAGGGAAACAACTCTTGTTAAATAAAAATAACAAGAAATACTTTACCCTTTTCACCAAATAAATTTACAAATAAGGCAAAGATTTTCATAGTAAGGTCATAGATGCTTTTGTATATATATTAGAAGAAAACAACAACAAAACAAACTAATATTGCATTTTGTCTCAACATTTTACAACATAGAAAACCCCTCACATAGAATAGAAAACTAGTTTTATCTAAAGCTAAAGCAGATCTACAGTAAAAATATTCTACCATAAACACGATTATTATAAACACTATGGAAGTAATAATCTGTACATTATACAACATATATATAAAGCCATTCATAAATAACAACACTGGAAATGTTTGCTCCTAAATGGATCAAGCATGCTTCAAGTCATTTGAAACCTAATTTTAATAAATATAAATCTTCTTAGTGCCTATCAATTTAATAATTATTCTAATAATTCATTTTCCCTGGGAAGAAGCAAACAAAAGGCCTACTGTTCAAGAAAATATTTAAAAAATGCAAAATGATTATACGATGTCAATGTTATTTCTTAAGAAGCATATCCCTTACTTATAAAGGCTGACAGAAAATAAAACATATAACCATGCATTATTACAACAATGTGCAAATCATTTGCAAATGAATATCAAAGATATAATAATTGTTTACTATCTAGTTCATTTATAACATAAAACATCTACATCAATGAATTTGGCTGATCTATTTATCATGTTAGTTAAAAGGCAGTGACCTCAATTTTGTTCCACAAATATACAATTCCAGATCTATGCCTTTTTCTTCTGAAGTGTAAATAAACAGCTACCTTGATAAAAAAATGCATTTTCTCCATGAGATCCATTTCTATACACAGTTAATATATAATGTATCAAATACAGATCTGCACATTTTTATGAAATCTGTTTAAACAGAAAAATAATCTAAGAAAATACAGACCAATTAAATTTCTTAGAGCAGATACAAAATCAAAGAAAATCTTTCTAATACAAGTAATTGTCAAATTTTAATAGCTTGAATATAGTACCTTATAATTTTATCTTGGCTATTGAGGCTTAATGGTCGGCAAAAATGCATGGTCCCTGTTGAAGACTATCTCAACCTTTGGGAATAAATGGTCTGAATTCTTAGGCCCTGTTGCCTAGCTCATAATTGTCTTAGATACACTTAATGCCACAGTGTTTATATATTGTATCTAGAAGTACAAAGTATATATATATCAATGATTTGTAAGTGACTTTATTAGCGCCTAGAAGCATAGACTCCCAAGGCCTAGAAGAGGCCATGTTGTTTCTTCATGGCTTGTTGTTTCCACATTGGCTTGCCAAGGAAGGTGGTGTAATCCATAGCAAACAGTGACTTGAACTCCTCTGCTGACAGGAACATCTGAATAGGGGGGACAAATTACAAATTTAATCCAAATTTTATAAACCATACTTTGCAGATTCAAATACTTTGATGATATACAGCTTATATGTTTGTTAATTAGAAAGTAAAACCTGACAATGGGACATTTAATGTATTTATTTGGAGAGAGGAAGCAGCAACTTAAGTAAGGCATGTTAGTATACATTTAGCAGCAGGTTCCAGAAGTAGAATGTCTTACTTGGCTCTTCAATATTTTCTAGAAAGAAAAAAATTATAGTGAATACAATAAAACTTGCAAATTTGTTAATATCCTAGGAATAAGATCATTATCAGCATCTCTGCTATCACTGCTGCCATCATCAGCATCATCACCATGACCACCACAATTACCATCATGCTAAAAACAAGGACCCACCTCTCGACATTTAGGGTCCACTCCTGGGGGCAAGTTTTCAGAATCAACCTGTAAATCTTTGAGGGGATACTTCACAGTGTCTTCAAAGTTGGCTCCACCATTATCCATGCTCTGTGGTTAAATGGTTATAAATAGTAACATATTCATCTTTGTCTCAAAAAGAATATATAGTAACATATGTTACTAAAAATAGACATTTTAAATAGATACTTCAGGATGTCTTTAAAGCTGGTTCCACCATTATCTGTGCTCTGAGGATAAAAATAACTGTCAATAACTATATAGAGTCGCATATGTTTATCACTGTGCCTCAAAGTGCTATGTAAAATAACATCTTTCACTTTGAATGGAGACTTTGAATAGAAACTTGTCTTGTGTCTCCCAAAGTGGCTCCACCATAATCCATGCTCTGTGGTTCAAATATCATAACTGGCATATGCACATTAAAATATGGCTTTAACTGTTTAACAATTTAAAGATAGTAAAAATAATCTTTGAAAAAAAGGTTAGCACAGAAAAGTGAAAAGGTTTAAATAAATCTTTTCATCATATAGTGCATACACACATTAGACAGACTACATCAGGATTTGTTGCATTTTAACAAATATAAAAAACAAAAGTGCTGGGTCATGTTAAGTTTGGCATGCCCATGGCTTTAGGTGCATGCACAATATAAAAGATCAATTCAAAAATATTTATTAAAGGTTTTAAACCAAGTGGTGGAAAATTAAACATACAAAAACATAAGTAGATTGTTTGTAAGTGATGAAAAGTGGACTTTAAGTGTTACAAACTGTGATCAAATATGGCACTACTTACAGATTGCTGTCTTTGAAGCTTTGCCAACTTCAAAACAAAGTTTGGATTATTACTTGAATGTTAAAAAAGTTTTTGTCTTTGTCTTAAAAAGACCTAGAGAAGCACCATGATTGCTTCAATACTAGCCATCATAGTTTCAGATCAGTCATGTTATCGCTGTTGGACGTAGGTTCCAATACTAGTTTCTCTGATATACCGATACACATACGTGTGTATATATTTAAGAGATAAGGTTATTGAAAGCTACCTTACAGGCTCATGTAAACTTTCATGGCTATGGCATAGCGGTTCTATACACAACACAGAGGCATATCAACATAGCTATAAATATAAAAACAACAGCTGTATTTGCAGGGGTGAAAAATTCCACTTGCCCACTCACTATGGCCAGTTTGCAATTGCCTTGGGCAAGAAGAAATTGACATAAGCTCGCACGAGTCCATTTTTTGGTATGATAATCAGATATCATGTTTAATAAAATCAAAATATTTAGGATGATTAAATTGTGAGCTGAACTACAAAGTCTAAATCATTGGATGCTTATGCTGCCCTTACTTGAGCGAGCAGGTCCGTAGATTGCCGCTTGAAAAAAATTTCATCATAATATGTATATAGTGTATCCCTAAAACACTCCCCTACAGGCTTAGTAAGTAGAAACTTGTACAAACAAAAACCCATTATTCCTGCCTTAGTATTGAAGACTGTTAAGTATTATTCCTTCATTAGTACTAAAGTTATGTCCCACCTGCCACTGGCATGAAATAAAAAAGCTTATGATAGAAGTTTGACATATCTACAAAATATTATTGATGACACAAAAAAAAATCACCATAGGTTTTTAATATTACTAAGATTTTACAAAAATTTGTATTCTCCCAACTGTTTTTACCTCTTTGACCAGGACAACAGCATCATTTTCATCGGCCAACTCCCGTCCAAACTGTTCATAGCTCTTGGAATTCTGGAAAGAAATAATACATCAAAATATAAGCTCATAGATTGCACTCATAATACATTCCATGTAACATTTTTTATACAATTGCAATCTAAGTCAATTGAGTCTATTTTAAGATGCTTTGCATCATACGATTATGTTGGCAAGTAGTGCAAACAAAATATGATGCCTAGATTTAGTTGTCTTAGGAGTGTTAATGTGTCATTTAAGGAAAATAAGAAGTACAGAATTTGAAACAGTCTAAAAACTTGTATAACCATATACAATGAAGATGGTAGTGCTTAAATTAAAAAAATGGTTTTAAGGTAGAGTAAATGTAATTCTGTACCTCCAGTTGAAGAGTATCAAAATTAGGATTGCAATCCATCAAAACTGGGGGTTGAGGGTTCATATAGGCCTGAATGGCCAACATGTTTTCTTTCTACTTTTTTAATTTTACAATTACTTCTGCATCACTCTACCAGACTAAGAAAGAAACATGTATAGGTTTTAATTTTATTCTTGTAAAAGAAATTTATTTGTATGATTTGTGTTAGATTTCAGTAAAAATTCTTTGCCTAGTATATTCAAAGTCTAAAAAAATCAAAACCATGTGGTAAACTTATTTTTTTTATTTTGAAGCATCAACCAAAATACTTTATTAAACTTTTTGAACAACTCTAGAATAAATTGTGTGGCTATCAAGAGCTCGATGATTTTTGCAATAAAGTGCAATAAGCAGAAAAGTCACAAAAATCAGTCATAAACGAATAGGGTTTGTAAATAATAAATTACACAGTTTGGATAGTTTGAGTCAAACCAATCAAGTAACATGTTTGGTTGGTTTGTCTAATGTTATATATTGTTTCCAAATGATACTCAATAGCAAAACACTTCTCCTAAAGAGGATACAACATAATATTTGGAGTTTTCTTATTTCTAAAAAAAGGAGACACATTTATTACCAAGTTATGAACACAAAAATATCCATAAATTCAAAACTGGATGGAGAAATTTCCTTAAACTTGACATACACGTCTACATTAAAGTATACAACTCATCTGTGGTGTTAATTTTCAAATACATAATATAAAATAAAAGCAACTCACGTTAAAGAACTCAGGATCCCAGATACCAAAGAAGCCTGTGAAAGTCGGGGGTTCATATCCTTGTTTGACCTTGAAAATTGGTGTATCATTGTCACGATCAGCAGGGTCAGTTTTCACATATTCCTGAAAAAAGGTTGATAGAGGGTTTAGGTTAAAATAATGGCACTCTATTACAAAATGTAATGATACCAGGAAAACAAAAACAAAATCAGACAAAACACAAAAAATAAAATCAAAGGAACCCAAAAAAGGTGTGCTAATTAAAAAAATGTTATTACATGAACCTACCATAGCCAACCGAACAGCTTCTTTCTTTTCTTCCTCACGAGCATTTGCACCGATCCAGACGAACACAGAATCCCAGGCGTCTAGAATCATGCAGTCATCTGTGACACAGTCTTGTTGTGTGAACTCTGGTATCTCATCACAAGTGAATCGTCCTGACGCATTGCTCAGCTGGAAGAGGCGAGGTGGGTGCTCGGAATCTGCCTCCTTCAGACGCTTGTCACTCTGGTATTCTCCCTTGCCACCAATAGCCTCCCAGAAGTTGGGTTTCTCCTGACCTTCAATGACCATTGTTGGTTCTCTGTTGAAAAAATAACACTGACTCTTTTCATAATTGCTCTAATATCATTCATGCTTAACTGAACATGTTGTATAATACATTAGAATAAAGAGTAAAAAACTATCAAAAGAAAATGATTGGACAATTCAACAAAATGTCTAGTGACAGTGCATTTCAGCTGGAATACCAATCCCAGTTAAAGTTTTTGCAGGGAATCAACACAGTGCACTATGGGGCTGATTCGCCTTTGGCTTCCCCTAATATGTTACTAATTCAAAAAAGAAGAAAGAAAAAAATCCATGTAGTTTAAAACAATTGAACAAAGGGTTCTGTTTCATATTGGCAAACATGGTCCACCAATAATTATGGTCATTATGGCCACCTGTCCAATCAATAATCACATATATACAATACAACAAGTACCCATCAGCTTATAAGAATGCTTATTATATTTATTCTCACCTGGGTGAAATCTTGGCAACGAGTTTGGCAGCCTCTCGTTCATCTCCTGTGCTTCCTTTACCACTCCAGATGAGCACGGCAGTTTTAGTGAAGATGACAAACACATCATTGGAATTGAGGGAGGCGGCGGCAAGGGGCACTTGGATAGCCTTGGTGTTCATGATAGAGGTGCCTCTCACTTGTAACATGTAGGTGTCACCTGGTCCATCATTGTTCTCTCCACCACTCCATCCAGCTTTGCCGCCCTGTTGGCATGGAAACATTTTGTAAAAACGTAATATGAGGTACATGTAATATTATTTGAAATCTCTATCGAAAACCCATGTCTGAGAAATCAATGTCTTCCAACTACCAGGCAATTTTTTTTTAGTATTATGGAAGTGAGAAGTGGTGCTTTTCGATTTTTTAATGCTGCTTTTGTATTGATCTATTTAAATTTATCTAGAGAAGGTGTCCTTTTCAGTTGTATAGTGCTGCCTTCACTGTGAATAGCATACTATGAACACCTAAAATGCTACTTTATCCCAATCATATTATCTGGACACCAACTAATTACTCTTGCATTATCCGTCTGTTTGCTAGAGTGTAAGCAATAGAGCTATGCCATTGTTTACAACTTTGGTATGTTGCAGTCTGGGTTTGAACCCAGGCCTCCTGTACCTGGAACCAAAGCTTCAGCGGTTATTCTACCTGGTCTGGTGATTCTTTGTTACTTACCTCACCATTGTTTTTATAAGATAACAAATTGCAAAAGTTTAAATAATTATAATAATACTATTTATAATTAATATAATCCATGACATACTTACAGAGAAGATGATCATTTTCCCATCAAACATGGACATGAAGTGCTGAGGCTCCTTTCCCTGTACCACACGTACCTGAATGGAAAAGTTTGTTTATGTTTATTGGTTTTATCGTCCCACCAATAGTATTTCAGTTATCTGGACACAGTGTCCACTTGAAGCAAATAGAGCTGCCTTCAATGTGTATAGCCTGACGTGAACACCTGGCATGATACCACACCCAGTCACATTATTCCTGACACCAAGGCAGCCAAGCAGTCATAGAACTACCCTTATATTTGCTTGAGCATTAGCGAGGGAGCTATACTACTACCATTTTTAATGACGTTGGTATGTTGCAGCCTGGGATCGAACCATGGGCCTCCCATATCTGGAGCCATCGCTCTATCGATTGCGCTACAAGGTCTGGTAAATGGAAAAGTGCATCAGCCCTTGTTAGTATTTACATAATGCAAATGTAATGCACAAAAAGAGCTAAAAATTTTAACTTCTCCTTAATGCATTTAATTAATTCTGTCAGGACAGGAACATGTGCAATATTGGACCAGAAACTGGCCATAAATGAGTCAATACAGTTTAACGTGGGTTATTTAAACAATTTTGTAAGCCGAAGGCAACAAGAAATATTCAATCCATGCATTACTCTAAGTAAACTGTTTGGTTCTGACAACATATTCAGTGTTAGATATATTCCATCGAAAATTGCAGTAAATTAAATACATATGGTACTTTTAAAAAATGCTTTGAATTGCAACCTTATTTGTTAAAAGTTGATAACCCTCTTCAGTGTAGAGCTCTGTCTTATTTAAGGTGTTCTGCTCATTATTTGGCCATTGAAAAGGGACGATACAAAAATATTGATACACAGATATAAAAAATGTCTACTTTGTAACTTAAATGCTATGAAGTGTGAGTACCACTTTGTTATTGTTTGTCCGTTATATAAAGAGCTAAGATGTCAACTTTTATGGTAAAATTTTATTGACGAGGCTTTTTTTCACCCAAATTATGATAAAAAAGTGGGGGGGTGCGTCTTATCCATTTGAAGTAAAGTTTTCCCCTTTTTCCCAGACTAAAATTGACCCTTAGACTAAACCGACTACAGAGACTATCACCTATAGTATCGGTCATAGACAACTGTATTGTGCTATTTTAAGGAAAAACTTACATTGTTTTTATCTAAAATTTGACATTTTATGTAAAAGGAGACATTTAAATTCCTTTCTTTAGAAAAAAAACAATATGCAATAAATTTTTACATAAATATCACTTTATTGCAATAAAATCAGAGAAGCTTAATAATCCAGAAACAGTTATTTTTAAAAGAAAGAAAAACTTATTTTTAGTGAAACGAGCATATTCATTGACAACGCTGTTATTATCATCGTCTAAGTAAATTCAATTGATCAGTTTCAATTTAAAATTTATTTTATTTTGAATGTTATCTACAAATAAATTTTAAGTTAAAAACCCACTTAACAACAACAGTAATGTTGTTTTTTATGAGTAATGTATTCATACTTTTCTCATTCAATATTTTTGTTTGTGATGCCTTATGTATGGCAATGAACTTTATGTTTATGCCCAATAAAGAATTGATTGGAAGTTATCAATCATACATGATTGGCTTTGTTTTTGAGTCTTTGTTTGAGTCATACAGATGTTGATATATAAAAAAATATACATTATTAATATATAGATATACATAAATTGCCTAACTTCAGTTACATTATCCTTATATTTACTTTAGTGTAGGCAAGGAAGCAAAAACATTTTTATTATTTGTGACTTGTCTTTTTTCAAAACCAAACTTCCCGTACCTGGAGTCCATATCTGTTTACCTACTAGGGCCAGAATAAATAAGTTGTTAAGAGATCAACTATTTTAGTTTGCTGAGAGAAAAAAAATAGACAAAATAACACACCTGCACTGCTGCGCCACCAAGTTTATCATCAATCTCAACAGCTTTCAGAGCAGCAGTACCTTGTTCATCAATAGAGGACTTGGCACCCTGGAAAAAAAAAAAATACAAACATGGTTGTGTTAAATACAAAGACAAAAACATGGTTGTGTTAAATACAAAATATACACAAAGCTTGTGTTAAATATAAAGATAAAGCACATAGCACAATAGTGTTAAATATAAATATAAAAAGCATGGTTGTTTAAAATATGACTTTGTTTTTGTTTTTTTGTGTTAAATATAATAATTTGTTTCTTTTTGTTGCTGTTTTTGTTACACTGCACCCACACTGTTATGGTCATATTAGTGACATCCAGCCAAATATTGATGGAGGAAAATCCTAGACTTATGTCTGGATAGAACCACCGGCGCACCGCAGGTAAGCTGGAAAACCTCCCCACATGAAAGTTCTCGCCCTGACCAGACTCAAACCCAAGCAATACAAAAATCATTGTGGTAAATACAAAGATGAAAACATGGTTGTGTTAAATATAAAGATAAAAACATTAACCTCATTTTATCTAGTTTTTTAAATACATCCAAGATTAAAGTCAAAATGGAGACATTCAGCTTGTAATACATATACACAAGCAACATTTGGACAGTCTTTCTTACACCCCAGCCTAATATCTGAGTAGAACCACCGGCACACTGCAGGTTAGCTGGAAAACCTCCCTTAATGAAAGTTCTCGTTGGAAACTGGACTCGAACCGACACAGTGAGGGGCTGAGAAGTTTCAAATCATTGACTCTAACCGCTAGGCCATGGGCGCCCCTATATTAATGTGGATTTCTTTTCCGTTCATTCAGTCAATTAACAAAAAAGTCCTATCATCATCACTAAAAAGAATTAGGGATTTTTTCAGGAAGTAAGCAGTTAGTATAATATAAATGCAATGATGCTAACTATTTATGTCAATCTTTTACAATTAGCAGAACACACAGATATATAAAAATGGAAAGGCAACATGAATCTTGGGTAGACTTCCATCCTTATCAATTGATTATGTGGGGATTTATTGACAAGAGGTAAGTCTGCTTGACATTGCTTACAGCACAGAGAAACAAACCAAAACAAATTAAAATGTAACCTTTACTCACCAGCCAGTAGTAAACAATGTAATTCTCTCGTCCATTCACTAGATAGGTGTATAGAATCACATAGCAATCGCCACCAAAGAATTGCCCAATATATTTCTTTTCAATTGGAACAAGGTCAAAATCAACAACTCGCCAGATCTCCGATTTTCCAGAACCATCATCCACCATTCGTGTCTCGGCTGCAAGAGCTCGGTTAGAATGCAGAGTGCTGGCATCAAATTTGGTTTGAACACATTTGGCTGGAGAAAAGAAAGTTGTGATTTTGTGTTTTGTTTGTTTCTATTGTGTTGAGTCATAATAAAAAATATAATACCTCCATGCTTTGTTCTTCTGTAATCCAAACCCAATACACAGTACTTTGGAAAAAAAATAATATTTGGGGACTTTTTCAATACATGATACCAACACAGTTATGTTACTATGGTAACCAACACTAGTTATGTTACTATGGTAACATCCAGCTATTATTGGTTAGAAGATAAATATCTATGTTAGAATCACAGGAGGCCTGCAAAGACAGCTGGGTGACCTCCCCACATGCAAGTGCTCACCCCGTTTGGATCTTGTGACAATGACAGGATAAAAAAAAGAATCTCTTTTTTTGCACAGGATCAAAGGCAGCAATATTTTACAAATCTATACACACAATAATGGACACCTGGTTCAAATTCTGGCTACAAACATACTTCCTGCTATCATGTACAAAAGGTGTTAAAAGCTGCATCTGTCATCAGTTTGCATCAATGGGTGTTCAATGGATCATTGCATCCACTGGGTGTATGCAACATGTTCTGATAGTTTATATGCCCTAAAAGGCTTTCAGCAGGTACTCCCTGCAATTCGAGTGTCTGCTTTGTAAAATCAGAGATTTTTCCTGCTGAAATTTCTTATCTTTGCATGTATAAGTCCTTGAAAAAACTTACCAATTTTGTTGTTGTTGTAGACCTTTCCTGTAGCCTGGGGCATGGGCCAAGACTTGAACAGCGTCTTAAAGTCACTCGGTTCACCACCCTCGATCACTCGGGTTACACTGGTGCTGTTTGGTAGGCCCTTCTTCTTGATGAAACCCTGAAAATTATTTTACTTAGATTTGATTTAGTATTGACAAGACTGATTGAATCAAGAAATTTGAATTGGTTTTTGAATAATTGTTGTTTCATTTCATTTTGATGCAGTTTTGGATTTGAATTAGGTTTAATTTACCTATTATTTACTCCGATTCTGAATTCCCCAAGAGAAAGGCTTAACTATATCTATGTCAAGTTAAAATCCTATTTGATTTTCTGTTGATTTCTTTACTTACTTTGAGCTTATTTTGATTTGATTAGTTTGACTTTGATTTGGACAATGCATCTGTTGAACACAATTAATTAATTTAAAAAAAAATATGAGATGTTTAATCTTATATATTCAGCACTTCGAGACAAATATATTTTGTTATGTTTTATGTTTAGATACATCGCAGCAATACAATTAAGCTCATTTTTATAAGGTCTAGCCCTTTTTCATGTAGGAAAACCCCAGGACAAATGTCTAGGTAGAACCACTGGCACAATTCTGATCAGTAGAAGAACTCGCTGTAAAAGCAGCTATAATTACTAGAATGTCTAGTAACGAAAATGGAAGACAGCCCCAGACTATTATCTGGGTTGAAACTATAATGATATAAATCAATGGAAAAAAACCTTCAGCATCTTGGTTTTAGTTAGAAATACAATTTTCCAAAAATAAATGTTTTGCTTTTTTGTAGTTACATTGCACTGATACAGTTATGGTCATATTGTTGATGCCTCAGCTAATTATTGGTGGAGGAAGACCCCAGCACCTCATGTTAGCTGGAAAACCTCCTCACATGAAAGTTGTCGCCCCAATCAGGACTCGAACCCCTCTATAAATAAAAATCCTTGTTCACAATAGATTATGCTTGTTATGTTGAAGCCCTCATTTGAGGATTGATGGAATGAAACAATAATAAATGAATGCAACAATAATAAATGATGTTAAAACAAAGTGCCACATTCACACTGCCATTTTAGATTACAAATTCTGCCAATTCTTAAATAATTTTACTGATATGATATATACACAAAAGTCAAGCAAGTCTATCCACTTGGCTCCCATACTTCTTTCCATATAGGAACCAACAAAACATCGTGGTTATCTTACATGTCAACACATTCTATCCACTCACCAGAGCATTCCTCATCGCTTCACTCTTTTCTTTCTTCGTTGAATTCTTCCCAATCCATGCCCAAATACCTGCAGCTCCATTATCAATAATGTAGGAATCCTGAAAATAACAAAATAATCAGGATTTACTTTTTCAGTTACAAGTAGGCCAATTAAAATTGGTTTTGTGTTCAACTTCATTTAGTAGTATTTAGTTAGTTCGCTTTTTGTTGTTGTTTTTTGTTACATCACACCAACACAATTATGGTCATATTGGCGACATCCAGCTAATTATCAATGGAGGAAGATCCCAGATGTATGTCTGGGTAGACCCACCAGCACACCACAAGTTAGCTGAAAACTCTCCTCATATGAAAGTTCTCACCCAACTGGGTCTCGAACCCATGCGGTAAAGGGCTGCAGAGTTTCAAGTCAACGACTCTAACCTCATGGCCACGGGTAGCCCTAGTAGTGTTTAGTATTCAAGGTGTTGTTTTGGTTTGCAGCAACAAAATTCATCATAGTAACATCCTGCTATTATGTATGAAGATAAAAACATTGTTGCACCACAGGTTTGTTGGAAGAACTACAAACATGAAACTGCCTCTCAAACCCATTTAAAACAAACACTGATATTATATGATGTACTATAAGTTTTTTAAATACATGCAGTGACCAATTATAATCATTATAATGACATCCAGCTAATTTAGTGGAGGAAGTACCCAAACTTATGTCTAGGTAGAACCACTGGTGCAAAGATGGAAGACCTTCCCATATTCGGTTCTCTGCCCTAAACAGTACTCGAACTCTGACAGTGACAGGCTAAGCAGACAGAAGAGTTACAAGTTGGTGACTCTACCACTACTGTTTAATACTGTGTCATGTCCTGCGATGGGATTTTACCTATGTAATAAATAGCTATTGTTAACTACTCACAGAGGAATCCAGATCAGACTTTAATAATGGCCCTGACTTCACTTCAGACACCTTCAGTGTCCCTTCCTCCTCGGTACAACGATACAACTTGATCGCCTGGGCGTTGGATCTCTCAGCAGTATCATCCGAGCCACCCTCACTGGCTGATGCCACAGACTTCTCAGAAAGGGGCAAGTGGGCATCCCACATCTGGAGAAGGTGACAAATATATAATGTAAAAGTGATCAAGAAGTTAATAAAATTCATAAATATATGATTGTATAGTTTGTAGTGTCAAATATATTTTCATATTGAGACTTAGATTTGATTGTGTCAGCCACACTAGCTTATGCCGCTATTTGTCCTGCAGTGGGTGCCCACAACAGGAAGCCATGAATATCATATTATAAAACATATTACCCCAAAAGTGACCAGAGGACAAACATGTGAAAAGATTTAGGTGCAAACTACTTCAGACTTTGCAAAGAATTTAACACACACAAAAATTTCATTCACACACTGAGAGTAGATCTGTCAGTTGTTTCAAAAACAGTTTTTGAATTAAAAAAAATGACAAAAACATTACAATCCTCATTATTGACCAGGATACCTTTAGCTCACTGTCAGCCATCTTGTTTTCTTCCCCTTCCTCGACAGACACAATGTTCACCTTGGCTCTTTCATCGCGGTACATACGAGCCTGCTCCAAACCCTGGAAGAACAATGTTAGTTTGTGAGGCTTTTACTGTGATAGCCAAAACAGTTGAAATGATAGTACTGAAAGTACTGATAAACAATCTCCAAATCAAAATATTGACAGATAAACAAACTCCAATCAAAATGTTTACTGATAATCAATATCAATCAAACATGATAACTTGCATTGCCGTTCTAGAAAAACAGCATCTCATAAAGGTTGCTGAACCATAAAGAATCAATTATCATATTTCTTCTGACTTAACTTATGAAACTTCCTTAAAACATTAGTCATCTTCTAAAGTATAAGAAAAACTTTTAACATTTAACTCATAAACCAAAAAGTCTAAGAAACTTCTTAGTATTTTCACAATGTAAGGACATTCCTTAGATTTAGTAAAAAAAAAACTAACTCAGTTTCTTTAAAGGTAAGACGACCCCTGGATAAGGATATTCCGATTATTCACAAGAACCTAAACCATTTGCATATAGTGACACACAATTTATAACAAACAAGAATAATAAATTTCTCCACAAAAAGCATCACATTACCTTATATAGCTCAGTGCAAGCACACTCCATGTTCCTCTATTCTCCCATGGGTTGAGGATACGTAAACATATCATGGCTAATTTTAAGTCACAGAAATTTACGCTGTTTTTTTACTGACCAATTTTAACATTCATTTTACCTAAAATCTCCCAAAGCAAGAGCTTTCCTTGCAATTCCAGACAAAGAGAAGGTCATAGATAAACAAATGTTGGCTATTATTGGAAACTAAAAGCCATTTACCAACAAACACAGAACCCATTACCCAACAAGCACAGACCAATACACTCTTCTTTTTTTCAATTATCAACAAAAGTTCTCTTTACCTTAAATCTCTCAGTGCGAGAGCTGTCCTTGCCATTCCAGACAAACAGCATCTGGCCAAGGTCAAGGATAAACACATCTCCACTATTGATCGAGCTCCAGGCCATGTCGACCTCCTGGATTCTCACATGGTGCTTGCCCTTTACCTGTAGTAGACGCTTCTTGAATGTGTGGTCAACATGGTTGAACCCTGACTTGATTCCACCATCCAGGTACCTGAAAAGGTCAGGGTTGAAGGTCAACAGTGTTTCCTTGTGTGTTTAGAAATGACTGCAGATATGAGTTCTGGTCAACATTATTGACTCTAGATTTTTAATTTCACCATCCTGCAAGAGAAAAAATGTGAAAGGCTCAGAAGGTCATAGTCAAACTGGGTGTCCAGAAGGGTTTCCTGATTGTTAATAAATGATAAAGTGATAGTGATGGAAGATATGCCTTTCACAATTGATTTGAATTCCAAAATTGGTTTAAGTGGGTTCAACTCGACATAATTCAACCATTAAGGTATCAGGGAATTTCAGAGGTGTATAATGTTTCTTTATTAGGGTCAAAGGATCTGCAATAATGTGATGCCAGATGTGAGTTCTAAAAGTGGGTGATGCGATTAAAAACAGAAAAGCCTTAACCATCCTGATACCAGCAAAATGCCAAAGGTGAACAGTTGAAGGTAAACAGCTAAAGCAAAGTGAATGTCAATGCAGTCTAAAAAAATTCAGTGCATGCTTAATTGTTTTTAGATTATTACATGAAGGTGATGGCAGCTGTAGATTCCTGAATTTTGTAAGTGGATCAAACCAGACCTGACTCAATTGTTCAGGTACCTGCCAATGCATTTGT
Source organism: Sinonovacula constricta (assembly GCA_007844125.1). Classification (NCBI taxonomy): domain Eukaryota; kingdom Metazoa; phylum Mollusca; class Bivalvia; order Cardiida; family Solecurtidae; genus Sinonovacula; species Sinonovacula constricta. The sequence goes on along the minus strand of CM017573.1, from coordinate 33,004,862 downwards.
TTTGTTGTTTTAAGCAGCCAGTTGTGATTTTATTTAGACATTTTTCAGGCTTAAGAATAACACATGCAAATATGACCAGGCTGTTTTACGAAAGCATAATATGGTAGCTCATGGACAAAAAGATTACAGATAAAAAGGCCATCATAAACAAACAAAAGTATGTAAAAGCGTAACACTTAAAAGAGTTATTTAACTACCTGATTCCTTTCTTAAAATAACTCAGGAAGAGCTTGGATTCACTCCCTTGGACTTCACGATGTTGTACAGGAAAACCTCCTAGTGCATCATCGAGTTCAACGGATTTATACGCAGCCACACCAGCCTCATCTTGTGACGTCTCCTTACCAAGCCAAAAGTGAATATGGGCATCCATAGTTCCTTTTACCTCCTTGATCTGTATGCGAGAAAATATACATGAAAATCTCTTTGTAACTTCTGGTGATTTCTATATATCATTTTCTTTTTTTTTTTTTTAAATATTATTCTTGGTATTGGTAAATTTTTAACTTATGAACGATAAGGTTTATATCTATAGCTTGTTAGAATATTTAATATGAGAATGTTTCCATTTAACCTTGCATTCCCTTGATCTGTGGCAGAGACATGTGTCTTGTACATTTACAAGTCAGTTTTTCCTTCCGTACTTCTAGTAATCATAAGTAGACAGATGGTGACACTTGTGTTCTCACACAAAAAGGTTAGGTTAAGAATTATGCAACAAACTGCATAACTTTATCAAATTTATTTTTCATTCTGTTGACCAGAGAGAATTCTTCAGGAAAGTATGAGAAACAAAACAAAAAATAAATAAATAAAATAAATAATTATATGTATATATATATATATATATATTATGTAATTTCTATACTCTAACTTGTCTTAAAATTGGTGCTTTTTTTTTCTGAGCAATTAACTGCCAGATAAGTAGGTTTAGTAAATATTAATATATTCCTCTTCCACACTTCTGGTTGAAGTTTAATGTTATAAATATAGAATCAAATTAATGTGGTAAATTGCTGCCAATAAATGAACAGCTCTGAAATCTGAAATAAATATAAATGGATAAATTTCATGCTTATAATTTATGTACTTGTTTACATTTTAAAGCTGTAAGTATTCCTTATGAAACATGCAGAAAAAGGTAAAGTGTAACACACATTTAAATCAGTCATATTTAATAACCGTCTGGGCAATTGAACATTTTTAATGGTTGATTGAAACTTCACATAACCAGTAATTTGGGTAGCAGCTCCACAAATGGGTTTAAACACACCAATCAGTCCTTTTGCTGAATGTCAGCTCCAAGGCAGTAACTGTTGGCTTATTCAAAATTTATACAATTATCTCTCAGTGTTTTGTGTCAGTTTTTGATAGACTTTCATGCTGATACCTTTCTTTAGTTCTAAGATTTATATATGCTGTAATTCTCATCTGATTTGGTCATATTCATGCATATGTAAATTTAAATTTGACAGGTTGATCGTTAAAGTTAAATAACAAATGATCTCCACAAGATCTTATTTCTTTTAAACCTAACAATTAATCTAACTGATAGGCTGTCAAACATACAAATTAACCAATCAAATCAATGTTAAAAATCATCATATAAATATTGCAAATATCTAGCAACACTCTTTGTATTAGCAATCATAAAAAATAACACAGTCTTTGAAGCAAAAGCTGAAGAAGAATAGTTGGCCAGCCATTCAAAAAAAGTTTTAGCAAAAAAACAGCAAATGGTTGTTTTAACTCAAAACACAGCTAGCATTTTCTTCTAAAACTGCAAGCAACTCAGTGACTATTCCTGGTAAAATCTAGTGGTAACAACTTGTGTATAAATCATTTATAAAGAGTTGTTAAGAAAACTCCATTTTCAATATTTACAATAACTGTTCACCCCTTATTACACAAAAGTATCAACACATTTTACTTATTCCATTATTTTCTATCCCAAAACCATCAACAACTGTATCCATTGTCAGTGACAAAATTGAAAAACAATTACCACAACACATCAAATATTATTACCTGAATCTTTTTTTTTTTTTTTTTTCGCAAATGAAGATGGTCCAATAATAAAGGCATGCTTGTGGATGAACTACTAAACATGAGTTTTATTTGAATAATTAATTAAATAATTTCATAATCAAGATGGGACCTAAAGAAAACAATGTTCATGTCTAAGGTCCTAACTCTATGGTACATGCATCTCCATATACTTTTCATTTTAGTTAAAAAAGTTATCTCCCTTATTCCAAAAAAAAACAACAACATAATATAAACAAGAAATTGTCACAAAGAAAACTTCTATAATCAAAAGAATCCTTGTAAATCTTGCATTCATAAAACAAAGAAGCGTCTGTAAAAATGAGTACAAGTACCAGTATGATGATATTAATAAACTGTATGTCACTTTTCTCACTAAGATGCGGGGTTGATTTTTTTTTTAAATATTATATCAATTCTAAAATCTTAGCTTCATGCTACCTTTATAACTGTGCCAAGAAATAGAATATTTCAACAGTTGCTAGATTTTTTTCTGTTGACAAAGAGAAAATTTAATGGAATTCACCTAGTATCATTTTTGAAATCTTCCAAAATATTTCTGTTCATTTGTTTACTTTCGTTCTTACATGAAAGTCCCCTCTTGTGATTTCATACAACATAGACTAACATTTTACAACAAATTTATTTACCAGATCAGAAATAAAGGACACACAAAGGTAAAATTTTGTGAATTATTTACCAACATAAAAAAAAATTAATCTGAGAATTTTTTGGGGGAAGTGTTTGAACAACAATAAACAATAATTATTGCACATGGATGCAGTGTGTGCAACATCAACATTATCTTTCATTCAAGTTTTGTCACATAGTCACATCTTCTATTTTGAAGACTAAATTGTGTGAGAGAACTTTACAAACTCAAATTGTGCATACTGTTTACAAATCTGAATTTTATTATCAACTGTTTACTTCTTTTTTTATAAAAGTAAACAAAATTTCTTTTTCTAGACAATGTGTCTGAGGTTAACATGTACAAAGTCTGTTATTAGAAAAATGTATATATAAGAAATGAGTAAGTTTGGCATTTCATGTATAATATTACTTGTGTTTTAATTTTGCTTAATAAAAGATATCTACATGAATGACTAATTCATACAAGAGCTTAATGCCTTAAAAAATCATTGATATTAAATGCAAGATTAAACTATTTTGGTTTTAGACTATATTACGTCAAAACAGATAATTGATTTCTCATTTTTTGTGAGTGATTTTCCCTCAGTACGTGAGAAAAGTGACATAAAACTAATGTTTTAAAGGTGTCACTCTCTGTTTTGCACATTGGCATATTGAGATGAAAAAAGCAGAATATAATTAAATTCAATACATGTGTATGATTGAAAAGAATATAAAAATGATTTTTTTAAGTATATTAATTATATGTAGCAGTTCCTTTTTGACACGCTTTAACAACTAATAAATAATCACAATCAATATCTTTTGTAATTATGTAAAAATTTTAAAGCATACTATATGAGAGATACATGTATGCATGACATGGTACTTTCTTTGCATTAGTATTTAAATAACAAAATATGGACGATCAGGAAAAATGAGAACTTTCTTAAACATTTTAATTTAATTGCTTTTTTACCATCAATAAAAACACAGAGAAAAGCACCTTTAAACAAGATGACATTTTAGATGCAATAGCACGAAAACAAATGCAAAAAATCACACAGCCAGCCTCTGTTTACCTGTACACTCGAACCTCGTCTGTTGCCTGGTGTTGCTAACTGTTACCATAGTAATGCAGAAATACGAAACAATATATGGTAAAACTGTTGCTATGGTTATGCATGGTGCATCAAAGCACTGAGGACAAAAATTAGAAGAAAGGATTGATAGAGATAACAATCACAAAGTAATACATTGCAAAAAGCACATGACAATCTGGTCTTATGGTTATACATGGTACATTGAAGGAAACAGAAAACATCAATAAATATTGCAAAATACATATACAGCTGCATTTACACATGTCATTATATTGATGTCTATAGCTATTTCGGGATGTTGAAGACCAAAGGTAAATGTCTGGGTAGAACCACTGGCACACAACATGTCAGCTGGACAATTATAGCACATGAACGGGTTTCAACTTAATCGGGATTTGAGGGGGGGGGGGAGTGTAGAAAAAAAAAGAGAAAAAGCAATCTTGGAGAATAATGTACAATTCTTTAAGTGGCAAACATTGCATACTAGTAACTACTTCTGCAGTTAAGAAAATGGCAAAGAAAAAGACATAAGAATAATAACAGAGAAATGAAAGCTTGTAAAAGAATAATGAAAAAATGAAACAAAATCTGGTAAACCTGTCAGCTATTGTTGTTGTTGTTGTTTTTTTAGGGGTTGGGGGGGCTGCATTAAAGACACAAGAAAATGTTAGTGTTCTCTAAGTTTTTAGTAAAAGTGTTGTTTAAACCCAGTTTATCTTGTTTGTACAGCTATAATGGCACACCTTTTAAATGAATGACAGAAAACTGGATATTTATTGCAGACAAAGAATACATGTATATGGAAAAAAATAGTAAAATTATTGCTGTGGTTAATAATGGTGCATAATGACAAAACAAGGTAGGAGACAGAGTCACTGTATTTTGCCAGATTGTCATTATAATTGTTCATGGTAATTATGGTTACTTCAGGTGATTAGTAAAATTCAAAGTAAAAGTAATATTCTAGACACAAAATGATTAACTGTTACAATAGTAATATATCATAAACACAAAAGAATGCTAGATTTGTGTAAGGAAACATCAAAACTCTAAAGAAAGTTTACACAAATCATACATTTTATTATTTTATACTATTTTACCAGGTATATGTTACATTATATCAAATGGTAACTTAAGGTGCTGTATGGATAAATTCATAGATATGTCAGATGTACATGTCCAGATACATGGATGTAGGGCACCAATAAACAGCATTTCAAGGGAACTTTTCAGGTAACAACAATCTATTTGGTGACATGAAATAAAAGTTAATGGTCAAATAAAGTGATGCCACCTTTAAATCTACTTAGCCTAGACAGGAGTAACACTTAACCATGAGAACTTTTCTCTGACAAATAAAGTCCAAGCTATCTTAGTATTTTCAAAGTGACTGGTTATGAGTAATATGTTAGCAAAATAATTTCAAAATAACGATCAATGTAGATGCTGTTCATTTTCTTTCATGTTTGAATTTGTTAACTAATGTTGTAACACCTGAACATATCCTGAATGTTTCACTTGTGATAAGGTCACAAACAAAAAAAATAACCACAAAATAAAAAAAAACACATTATAATTAATAATGAAAATCATTTTCTACTTACTTAAGCTGGATTGATGAGACATATGTTTATATACAAAGTCAAATCTTTTTTTCAATGTTTTTAGAATATAAAATGGGTAATCTATTAATCATTAAAATTAATTATGTACTTACTGAGAGTACAATGTATGAATCCCCTTTGTAGAAGTTTCCATACTGTTGCTTTGGAACAGCCATCACTTTCATTTGCTGGAAACATAAAGAGACAAATAGTTATATAAAGGTAACTTGTATGGTACATGGTATCAGACAGTTTGCATGCATCATATATGCAATAATACACTTGTGGGAAATTTGGGGAGGGAGAAGGAATAAGAAAGAGAGAGAGAGAGAAAGAGAAAGAGATGGAGGGAGAGAAAAACAAGTACGGAAAGGGCCGATGATGATTCGAATAGTAAAGAGTTTTGCTCAATGACCAGTCATGCTCAATTAGCAAAGTGGTTTTCTTAAGGTACGATTCTAAAACCTTATGCTCTCTGCTCCCTTGCAAACAACCATATAACTGTGCATGTAAGGTTAGAGAAAAGCATTTAGCTAAAAAAAGAAAACTTACTTCGATGCGCCATATTAAAAATTGTGCCTGGTTACGATTGACACTTTTGAAGGCTGGATCCATGGTTAAATCTGAAACAGATAAAATAGACATACTATAAAAATCTGTTCATCAACATTTCATGGCGCTACATCAATATTACATGGTGCTACCTTAAGACAACATAGTGCTAACTCAATATTACAAGGGGCTAACTTAATATTACAAGGTGCTAATTCAATATCACAGGTTGTTACATCAACATTACATTGTGCTGCATCAAAATCACAGGTGACTACATCAACATCTCAGGTTGTTACATCAATATCACAGGTGACTACATCAATATCACAGGTGGCTACAATCAATATCACAGGTGGCTATATCAATATCACAGGTGGCTACATCAATATCACAGGTTGTTATCATCAACATCAAAGGTGTCTACATCAATATCACAGGTGGCTACATCAATATCACAGGTTGTTACACCACTTTATCACAGGTTGTTACATCAATATCACAGGTGGCTACATCAATATCACGGGTGGCTACATCAATATCACAGGTTGTTACATCAACATCACAGGTTGTTACATCAACATCACAGGTTGTTACATCAACATCACAGGTGACTACATCAATATCACAGGCTGTTACATCAATATCACAGGTGACTACATCAACATCACAGGTTGTTACATCAATATCACAGGTGACTACATCAATACCACAGGTTGTTACATCAACATCACAGGTTGTTACATCAATATCACAGGTTGTTACATCAACATCACAGGTTGTTACATCAATATCACAGGTTGTTACATCAATATTACAGGTTGTTACATCAACATCACAGGTTGTTACATCAATATCACAGGTTGTTACATCAATATCACAGGTGACTACATCAATATCACAGGTGACTACATCAATATCACAGGTTGTTACATCAATATTACAGGTTGTTACATCAACTCACAGATTGTTACATCAACATCACAGGTTGTTACATCAATATCACAGGTTGTTACATCAATATCACATTGTGTTCCAGCTATTGCTCATGATATGCTTCAACTTCAACATAAATTGGTGATACTTTACATTTAAATAATAAGGATGATACTACACTAGTCTGATAGAACATAATTATAATTATATGCAACAAACTTTGCTAGAACTTGCTGCTACTGCTACTACTGTGTGCTGCTGCTGCTACTACTGTGTGCTGCTGCTGCTACAACCACCTATAATGATGATGATGATTTATACCCATGACACCTTTCTGATGACAGTGCATTTTGACACAGTTTTTTAAATTGTTTGACCTTATACTAACCATAAATACTTCTGTATCTAAGATACCAGGATGAGGGGTATACCTGTAAGTTATGTCAAAACAAGGAAAGGAAACTATGTGTCGGAACAAACAACCTAAGATGGCCTTAAATGAGCTTGAAGATTTGTGAATATTTTCTTCATATGAATCAAATATTTACTTTACGTATGCCTAAAGCCATTTGAAGTGATATAATAAAATTATAATATCAGATCTGCTCACCTCATAAACAAAACCATTTGCATGGCCCAAATAAAAATCTTCAAAATGAAGAATGAAAAAAACACAATCCTGTAAAGGCAAAGACAAAAGGATCAAGACAATCATTTAAATTCATTATAAATTTGGTTTAAAACCAATTTGCACTAACATCATTTGTATATATCAAACATAACCTTGTAACATATATTTAAAAAAAATTGTACTCTTCAGTACTGCTGAATCTGAAAAGCTCACAAAACAGCAATAACCCATTAGCCTTTTTTTGTAACAAGAATAACACAGACCACGCTCCCAAAACCGGCCAGTGGCAACCAAATGTCATGATTATTGTGTTATTTCTGTTTCTTCACAAATACTACAATTATTCCTTCAGGTTGAAACCCCACAAATCTACAGAGCAAAGCATCAGTAGATGTATCAATAGCTATGACAATGGGTACATATTGAAATTTAATGTCTTGCTACCTTAGCAGTTTAATTGATTGCTTTGAATCTTTAATCTTACTGAACATCCCACTAACCACCATTTACAAGTAAATAACCATAACCTTATTGTTTTGTATTTTGAAATACATTGCAGCGACCAAGTATGATCATTATAGCAACATCCAGCTCATTTGGTGGAGGAAGACCCCAGACACATGTCTGGGTAGAACCACCGGCATACTGCAAGTCAGCTGGAAGACCTTCCAGAATTAAGTCCTTCGCCCCGAATGGGACTCGAACTCACATGGTGAGAGGCTTAGCAGTCAGAGGATTTACAAATAGCCGCCCCTCATAACCTAAATATAGACCTTATACAAGACGAGAAGTAGCAACATGTAATCTGGTTTGGGAACAAGAACTTTTACGAAGTGAGTCCTTCAGACTCACCTACAGTATGCAAGTGGTTCTACCTGGTGTGATGTCCAATGATTAGCTGGACAACTGTCAATATGGTCATAATTGTGTTGGTGGGATGTAACAACACCAAAAAATAACACAAGAAAGCACCGGTCTATATAGACCCCAAACAGAGAGCCCCTGTAAATATTGACAAGTCTCACATTTTGACACTAACTATCTTATTACCTAAGCAAACCTAATAGTCTGCCATCATCATTAATGGTCCCCACATCTGAATAATGAGGTATAAAACACAGACTTGTCTGTCACCAACCAGACTGTGACACAACCAGAAGGGATGAAAACATCAAATAATGACATACCAGTACAAGTTGTCAGCTGGGCTTATGTTTATGCTATGTAATTATTTACAATGTGCATACATAAAATGACAAATAACTTTAAGCATATGCTTGATGATCTTGCCTGATCAGTTTTTGTTATAAAGTTATTATTTCCCCAGATTATGCACAAGTCGTACCATGATCATTACCATGACCTGCACCTGAGTATTGCATAAACTCCTGTCTCACTACAAGATAACAAGACATTTCCCAAGTGTTTTCCTTCCACCAAAATCTTGAACATGCATGTTATGTGGTCACAGGCAAATAAGTCATTGAGACAAAGCTGTGCCCTACAGACCCTCTTAAAGAGAATAAGTACCAAACCCTGCAGTCATACTAATCCAAGGCGACAGTTTTTGATTATTTATTAGTAAATAAATCAATTTAGGGTGTATAAAGTCAACAGAAAACAAGGACATTGTCATAGACTTAGCAGCAAAAAGTGCAGATCTTAAGAAGACAGCTCCCAGCAAAACATCTGATCTGAGTCTACACAATTTTCCTAAGCCTGTTCAACTGTACATAGCAGGATAAGAGGTCAACCATTCTTGGCTGATATTGACCAGTCTCTGGACATGTTTCCTGAGATGAGACTTAAATTTGTCACACATGTTGCTAGGCATTGTTTCATTTTCACCACTAATCAATATAACTTTCAGCTGAGTTCATTCAACATTGAGATCTACATGCTTCTATGATAGTCAATGAATTAAAGTGGGATGAGAGAGTAAATAATTCTTAACAAATGGCCAAGAGGTCTTTGTCAAGTAAACAAAGTGTAAAGGTAAGTTGTTTACTCAATTATGATGGAGAAAAAGTCAGCTTTTTCAACAATCTTTGGGCTGTATGGAAATAGCTATGTTGCTTAATTAACAATTATCTAGCAGATACAATGCTGTCTCCTCTGAATATATGATTTGATTATGGTACTTTTCTCAAATAAATGATTTTAAATTTGAAGCAAAAACTGACCAATCAAAAGCATGCAAAGGAACTCAACCTCAAGCTCTAAGTATAATAAACTGGTCCAAGTATTATTGGTGAGGACCATTCTCATCAAATGTCTGGGTAGAATTACTGGCACACAGCAGGTCAGCTGGAAGACCTACCCATATGCAAAGTTCACCCCCTATCAGATATGCAGGGAGGGTCTGGGTAGAACCACAGGCACACAGCAGGTCAGCTGGAAGACCTACCCATATGCAAAGTTCACCCCCTATCAGATATGCAGGGAGGGTCTGGGTAGAACCACAGGCACACAGCAGGTCAGCTGGAAGACCTACCCATATGCAAAGTTCACCCCCCTATCAGATACGCAGGGAGGGTCAGAGAAGTATGAAGTCAGACAACTTTTTTCTATGACCATAAGTGAACAACTATCTTATTCAGGTCATAAGGTTTGTCAAGTGATTCAAGAATGATATATAGCTGTCCAACAGAAATATTTCCCTCACTATTATTACAGTACTACTGTCATCCATCAATTCTATTTACTATATTTACAAACAGGTATGATAACATTGCGCCTAACATGTACACAATTCACGCTGTTACTTACAAGTTTTTATAATAAAAAATATCATAGTTACCAGTATATATAAAAAGAGCAGACCCATTATTAAGACACAACATTACCTATTGAATCACACTTTAAATAGTCAATAGGGTATATCTTTGTATCAACATGTATCAAATTTATAAAAAAAACAACAGCTGCATGTTTTTTTGCCAAATTCTAGATTATGTATAAAAGTTTGACCTTTTAAACTGAAAAGATGCCATGTTCTTTGCCAATATCAGGTAGAAACTAACTGGCTTGAGGACCCAGTCTGACACAAAGTTTATTTATAAATAAATGGCATCATATTACAGCTCTGTCAGTGTCAAGATTTGGATCCAAGCAAGATTGGGTTGTTTGAAAGGTGTATGTCCCTAAACACAACACCCTATTCCATTCAAAGTCAACAACTTTATAATGGTAAAAACAAACTTGTTGTTTTATAAATATATATAGGAACAAAAGAATTTTGATGAATCAATAAGTGTCAATTTATATTATACATGCATCTCAATGGCAATTTTAAGGGCAATAAAGCCAATACTAAAAAAAAATACTAAGCTTTTAAAGTAAATTTTGTCTGTTGACTGCTTAAGTTGAAGTTAGGGTTCTTTACTGTGTGTATATATATCTAGTATTTACTGCAATGGAGTTAAATGGATCTTGATTCATACACCCCAACCAAAATTGTCTGGATCTGCTCCTGGTGTGAATGAGAGCCTTCAATTGAGGTCTGTAAAGATGAGTCACACACCCATTGAGTAAAAACTGACAGGTATGACATTATTAACATACTTATTAGCAGACACATACAATCCATTTATGAGATTGCCCTCAGCAAGAAGCTGTAACCTAATTAATCATCTAATTTCAGAAGTTGTGGCTAATTTGTCATTTTACTGAAAGCCTTAACATTGTTATTAGCAATCAATCAGTATTTGTTGAAAATCGTGAAAAAAACCCAAGTCTTTTGCTATTAAAAAAGGTCAAAGTGCCTGTTGATAAAACAAAATAAATTATATGTGAACAAAACATTAGGTCATACATTTACATATAAGATTATCCTCTAATAATCCAACTAAAACCTATTTATCATACTCTTCCCACTTTGGGAGGAATACTCCACTTTTAAGATTAAAAATGACTTGGAAACGAGGGGTGTTTTACACATTTTCAGAAATCTCCCTATTTGGAAACCTATCACTTTCTTTGTAGGAAAATAAATCACCCACATTGCTTGTGAAAATTTTCCACATAGGCCTAACATGTATGATATATGTTTAAGAATTCTGGTATTAAGACAAAACTTGACAGCAATATTTGAAAAATATCTGATCAATACAAAAGACTAGTCACTAAATAGAATTCCTTTCCGCTGCTATGAACTACAGCAGAACATGGTTCTACTCAGACATTCTTCCACTACCTTCCCTCAACAACCATAATAGGACATCACCTATATGACAATAAATGTTTAATGCTATGTGAGAAAACCAAACAAAAACAATTCAGAATTTAGATGTGCAATAAACCATGGCCAAAATGGTTCACCATACATTTCTGTCAACCAGTGCTGGTCAGTATATAATCCTTATCATGCTCAGTTTATAAACAAAACAACATCTTCATTAAGAATTTGGTACAATTACATGCAGAGATAAAACAACAAACTGTATGAGACTCAGCTGGAGATAGTATAGACAATGATCACATAGCTCCCTGTGGAAGCTATCTGATCTTGATCTACACTATTTACCTAAATCAGATGGTTCCTAGCAGAGATAATGTGTAAATATTTATTCTTAACAAGTTTGAAGAAGAGAGTTGACCTTAACTTAAGCAGTAACAACAGATCTGACCAAACTTCCCACAGGTAAAAATATTTGTTAAATGTTCCATTGACACTAGTTCATGTGGTGTTTGTGCTACTGCTGACATCTTTGTATTCTCATGCTCAGAAAACATTAACCCTGGAAGGAACATAATCAGGGTTGTATCAGTATATATTCTTCTTATTTAAACTAAAAAACTTCCATAAATCTTGAAATATTTCAACAGATATGAGATTACTTCTTATTTTATCTATAACACTTTTAATCTAGAAGTTATTTTTAACTTCTTCATGGACATTTTGTTTTATATTAATGCCTCTTCAATGATTTTGTTAAAAAAAGGAGCTTAGGAGCAAGGAAAGCCTTTACTATGCCAGACAGCTGTGATCCCAGGCAGATGTTACTAAGAGCAGGTGAACCAGTTAAACATTGCCTTGTGAGATGGGATATTTATTTATTGGGTTTATCGTCCCACCAACAGTATTTCAGTTATCTGGAGACGGTCTTTACTTGAAGCAGATATAGTGCTGCCTTCACTACGCATAGCATTCCATGAACACCTGGCATGAAACCAGACCCTGTCACATTATCCTGACACTGGACCAACCAGTTGCAGAACTACCCTTATATTTGCTTGAGCGTAAGCAAGGGAGCTATACCACTACCAGAAGGCAAAGGATGCAAAATAACATTTATTCATACAGGCATTAATTGCTGGTGATTACCTACTGTGTCACCATGTACCTTCTTCCTTGTTGTTAACATGTAACTTAATGTGTATTCATTAAGTAACACCTACTGGTGATTTTCAATTACAGACTTAAGTTAGTTATCAAGTGACAGATTGTTTGTTGATATGACACCGTTTCCAGCTATCACATCGCTTCCCAAACCAAAATTCCCATACTGTTAATTTCAGTTAAAAGCTTTATAATACCAAAAAAAACCCAACTGCTGATTTATAAGTTATGTGATAAACAGAATCCATCATATGTGTTCATCAACACAATACAAAACTCAGACATGTCAGGTCCTTGATTGGCACCTCTCATTTTTAAGGGACAATAGTATAACAGCCAATGAGAGAAAATCACAGCTGTTCTGTGAAACCTTTTTAAGAGAAAAGAACTGAGTATTCCCCATTTTAACAGTGTATCTAGCAATAATAAACTGAAGCTTGCAATTATAAAAAAGTAGAAGGCATTAATAGGAATTTGCCAAAGTTTGGGCAGGTCTTGTTTAATGAAAAAAATAAGTTATGCAGAAGTAAACAATGCAGCTTGTAATTACGAATGTAGCAGACAACAAGGAAGAAAGCAAAGTAGCAGACACAGTTACAGTTTGATACAATATATATTTATGTAATGAATCAACAGTGTAAGTGAGTGTTTAGTTCCCAGGATAGTCATCTTCTTGTTTAAATCACATCGTCATGCTTTCTGTGGCGCTTTGTATGTCTCACATCTATGATCCTTCTTGGGTCTCCTTGTCTGCTGCATATAAAATATGCATTCATCAGGCTCAGCCAATACTGTAGATCCAGATCAGCTTTCTCCTGATCATTCAATACCTAGGCATGAATCTAATAGTATGTAACTAAAAATTTAGTATAGGTTATTAAAAATAAGGCAAAAATAAGACTTCTCATTCACTAGAAAATATAATACTGTAATATACAGTCTCTGCTTGAACTTTCCCCTTCAGAATGTAACCATGTATACTGGTTGCTAGGCCACAGAAGAGTTCGGAAGACAACTAAAGATCCAAACAACTCCATGTGGATGAGAGAACACCTAAAGTTGTGCACTGAAGTGGGCTGATGCAATCGTCCAGACTACAAAGTTAGACATAACCAGTCAGCTAGTTTCCTGATACAACCATTTCCCTGTAAACTTTTAATGCAAGCTTTGCACTGTTACTATACACAAAAAATAACTCTACTTGGGATTATTTTGCAGGTGATACACCATAAAAAAGGCTTCTATTATCTTAAAGAGTTCATTTGGCAGACCTGTAACGTTAATACTGTTGAAATGCGTTAATACTGATGAAAAGCATCAACTTTCTCCATAAATTTACTTTGCAGTAGAAAAAAATCATCTTTTCGTTATAGAGTAGGTGTCACCTTAGCCAAAGCAAAATTCTTATTAAGCCATTGTTGACCTGTTTACTCATTTACGCCTCATAACGTCACATGACACATAGAGCTATGCAAGCCTCACTTCATAGTCATTTAAAATATTGCAACACTTTTATTGAGCAAATCAGTTTATGACTGCTGTATTCACATGATGTACCGGTACATGCTCGGTTTGGAGATACACCCAGTACAAGGTTGTTGGACTTAAAATGGCTAAACATAGCTGAAAAGAAATGCAATGATTTCGATTCTTTTAATCTATTATTCATCAAATTTAACAAAAAATGTACCTTTCATACAAAAATTTAAAAAAGAAACAATGCAAATTTGACCAATTGTAACCAATGTGGATGTGAAATATAGTTCTTGGTTGATTGCTGGGTTTATAGTCCCACCATCAAAAATTTTAGTTATACTTTCATTTTCATGTAATTTTTGCTAAATCGCACCAGCTCAATTAGATGCGAACTGGCAACATCTCACTAATTTTGGGTGAGATATAATTATATCCTGCACCACAGGTCAGCTGTAAGACCCTTTTAGATAAAGTTCTCATGCAGACTGGAACTGAAATGTAGTGGGGGGGTGGGGGGGGGGCTGAGAAGCAACAAATCATAGACTGTAAACCACACGGTTTTGGTGCACCAGCTTTAATATTTACAATCAGTTACAATACCTACAACCAAAAGGGTGAACATCAACCCATTACTCACTGGAAACACCATTAGGGTGGGGTACGTTTTAAATTAAATAGGTTAATAGAGTTTCCAGCATGTAAAGGGTTAAAATATTTTCTTACATTGCTATATCCAAGCTATGTCAACACAACAGAACTAAATGAATGGAATTTGACCTTTCCCATCCAATTGTACATGTACACTAAAACCCAGGACACAGCAATAAAGCATTCCAACAGGTTTTATCAGAATTTGAAGTAAAGTGAAAAAGCAGTATTATAACTGAAACTGGACACCTTGAAACTTTAACTTACTTTAACATTTAGATAACACTGTCTCGGGTATTTTATAAAATTATTTTTCATATGTTATGTTTATGAAGCACAACTTAGATTTTTTAAGTAATATATAAATTCCTAAGTTCAAAAACATGAAGACTTTGACAACATATGCAAAGTTGTCCCATCCTTAACATGGACTTGATATATAGGTAGAAAAATTGTGTAATTATATACCATATATACCTTACGATGAGAATGTAACTTATGACGAAATATACCGTGTAAACATACTAGCTGACAGAATATAAGTAAAAATGTCTCAGATTCAAGCATAATGTTGATATAGTTTGTTTAAAGCCATGCCAACAATCCCATTATCCAGAGACAGTATTCACTTGAGTAAGGTATAGTGCTGTTTTGACTGTGGAAAAGAATGACTGTGTACACCAGCATGAAACTACAATCCGTTACATTATCCTGACACTGGGGCAACTAGTTGTAGAACTACCACAGATTGCTATAAATCTTTATAGCAATATGACTGGTGTGTCTCAGCCTAGGTTTAAACCCAGGGCTTCTCACACCAAGAGGGGACTTGTTGGACACTGCTCTGGACAGTGGTACCTCGCATGGAAAAACGTTTCTTATATGGACAATAATGAAGCAGGCAAAAAGATAAACAAGAGCTGTTCCAAAAGACCCTCCTCAAAGCAAAGAACAGAGTATGTTGCTAGTCACATTTTTATTAACGAAGTTAGTTTGCAATTATTTGTTTTGTTTTTGAAATACATTGCAGTAACCAATTATGATCATTATAGCAATGTCCAGCTGTTTGGTGGAGGAAGACCCCAGACCAATGTCTGGCTAAATCCACTGGTGCACTGCAAGTTAGCTGGAAGACCTTCTCACATTAAGTCCATTGCCCTAAATGGAACTCGAACTCACGCGGTGATAGGGTAAGCACTCATAGAAGTTGCAAATCAGCGTCTCTACCACTATGCCATGGGCGCACCTGGCAATTATAAAAAATATAAAAATAGTAGCTGTCAATAATAGGAATGTGCAGCTATTGGTGGTCTTGTTATGCAAATGAAAATGAGTATGCTGAGGTATTCAATGCAGCTTGCAATTATAAAAACAAGGACAAAAGCAGATGTAGCAAATATGCTAGTTCCTGGCCTTTATATTAGCATAGTATAGCTACAGAGATTTAACAAAAACATGAAAATGAAAGAATAACAAAAACTTTTGATGGTGGGACTATAAACCTAACAATCAAACAAGAACTACCTTTCACACCCACATTGTTCACAATTAACTATGACAAAGCCAAACATGACAAAATCAGCTAAAACCTCTATCTCCCACACAATTTCTCCACCCACATCTTCATGCCAACATACAACATACCATATAAACCTTTAAGGCTGATTAGTTAAGACTGTTACCATATTTGGGGTTATCAATCTATCAATATGCCAACATCCATCAGAAGAGTGGGAGTATATTACTTTTCAAGCAGAGAAAGTTGATATTCAATGAAAAATTTCAGGTGAGGTAAAGTGATAAATTTTACAAAGCAGACTTAAGAGTTAATAAGGCTAGGTTCATGAAATCACAGTGAAGGCAACATTATATCTGCAACAAAATGACACTGTCTCCAGTTTAAATCTAATTCATCATTTAACTGGGGAATTAAACTCATGACTTTGTGAAATTGCGCCATCAAAAATAAGGATAAAACCTAAATAAAGGTCTGGTTTATGGTCCAACCCAAAGTTAATTTAAACCAGATTTAACAGTATTATCTCCTGGTCAAATCCCTGGAGCCAAGAAGTCAAGTACATGACCCAAATGAACCTTGAAAGTTCCAACATTATAGACTTGCATCAATGTAACCAGTTTTTTTTCTTGAACAGGAAAATGTGCCAAGATCTTACCAGGATTCGAACCAAGGACCCCATGATCTTGAGTCGTGTATGTGATCAATGGACTATCTTGCTCCTCAAAACTGATGATGTGTTGATCAGATAGTATCCTGTCAGAGCTGATTGATCTACAAGGTCAGTTGTCATGTATTTTTAATAGGAGAAACACTAATGATTTATAGATGATGATTTTTGTCCGAATGTGTTGACATGTTAATGACTCTGCAGTTACATTGATGACTTACAAAACGAAAGGTCATGTATTCTTTCACTAATTATAGTTCATACTTTCACTATTTATATCAATCATATATTATACTACCATTATATCAGGTTATTAATTGAAGAGCTACCAACGTAAAACAGAAACAAAAACATTGGTCTGCTTATTTGCCAATCATACCTCGGAAGAAATTAAGACCTTACTCAGACGCCTGTGAGTGCCAAATAACATTCACTAAAGCAGTTTTTGTTCAACCTCTTTAAATAAGCAATGTGACATTAATTAGAAGCACAAGATAAGATCCCCAAGAAATGTTATCTGCATATGCAAGGCTATTCATGACTTCATTACCTACTACTTGGCCTGAATGTATAATTCGACACTCATTAATTAGGCAGACTGGATTAGTTGATATAACCAATTACCCTTGCTTAAGTTGTTGGGATCTGTCTAATCAGACTCTGCCCTATTGGCTCCTTAGTCCCTGTCATAACATCAACTTAAGCGAGCCAACCGATAAAACTCCACCCTATTGGCTTCCTTAGTCCCTGTCATAACATCAACTTAAGCGAGCTACCCGATAAGACTCCACCCTATTAGCTGATGAGTCACTGCTCCCTTTAAACATTACCTCAGTACAAATCATACAAAATCTCTCTAAATCTCCTTTCTTTTCGAACCTATAAACAGGCAAGATGGTGATTTCTGCAAAAATAGGTATCAAATTAAGAACAAATTAGCCATATAATGATGAAAAGCGTGATGAAAAGTGTAGGTGGTCACATGGTTTCAAAAAAGATAACTATGCAGCTTGATTCAGATAGAATATAGAGAGATTTACTGGCATTTTTTGCTGATACCGTATAGCAACATTTATATAACAGGGGCACTTACGAGGTGCCCAGAGGACTGAACCCGGCCAGTCCATTATACTGACACCGAAGAGTCAGGCATAATGCTGTCCGCTCAACCCCGAGTGTCCAGAAGGAAGCCACTACTAACAACTTTAAAGTCATTGGTTGAACCAGGCTGGGGTTAAAACCCGCGACCTCCCAATCCACAAACCAAGCTCTACCACTCGACCAATTGCAGCCGGTACACTGATAGGATATATGTTTTTGTAATGACAATGGAGTGTTATGCTTTACATTTCACTTTGTCGGAGGGCATCAACACACAGCATTTTGTGGGATCTTTTCATGTAACGATAAATTACTTGTACGGGTGAGAGAAGACAATGGAGTCCATACTAGCGGATATCACCTTTAAACTTACTGCAAATAAGTGATGGTGGACAGTTGGGCAGACACCCTCTCATACAATATCCTTTGACACTGACGCACTACAAAGATGAGTCAAAAAAGCTAACAGAGTCATTACAAAAACATACTTTCAGTCATTCGTGAGCAATCAAGCATGACATATAAAATATCACAGGTCATAGTGAAGAGTTACTCAGGCATATTTAACAATGCTATCAAATGAAATGTTCTGAAACACACAATTTCTCAACTTAACAGTAAATATGTCAATTTAATTTAATGGTGACATATAAATATATATATATATATATATATATAAATCTTTCGAGAAAGTGCTGACATTATTCCTCAAACCAAAAAGGTGTGGGGCTGAACTGCTGTTTACTTTCATAAACTTCACAGAAAACATGACAATTGGAAGTTTGGGGTTTATTTTTTCATGCTTCAGATATCTTTAAACTAAATTATATTGTGACAGTGACTCTACCCACTCTGCCATCAGCACCGGTCTAAACTTTTTTATTCCAAAATCAACATTACATAAAAAAATGACTAAGCAAATTTATTATAAAAGGTATGAATATGATCATGGTGACTTAATAATGCTGTTCTCATCATTTGCAATTCTAATTTGATAGATTGCATAATACTGTCCATTAGACAAAATGACATCTGATGCCAACACCTTTGATAGCTTTTTAAAATTGGGCGCAGTCTGCTCTTTTGAACATTTATTCTGTCTTTGTTGTTATTGTTGCTGATGCTGCTGTTGTTGTTGAATATGAATGAATATTCTGTGCAATGTTTTATTCATGAATAGATGTATAATGGTGTTTTCCTGGTTAAATATGTACCACTTTTTTTTTTTGTTAGTTTCATACAGTGGTGCTGAATTATTTAGCAGTTTCATTTACTGATTTAATTTCCATTCATGTTGAAAATAAATTCATGAATTTTTCATGTGAAATAAATATACAACTCCTATGTGTAAAAGATACAGTGGTTCACACATAAAGAAAGAAATTCTTCTGCTGTTATTGTTGATTTAAAAAGACTTTTCTATACTATTATATAACTTATGCTAAAATGAGATTTGAGCATATACATGTAATGAATGTTAACTTTAATATTTCAACCAATATTTCATTATCCAGACACATGATCAACATGCAGTCTTTAGAGATTAAGCGCTTGATATTTTCTCTTGTTTATTTGTTGGGTTTATCATCCCAGCAACTGTATTCTGGAGATGGTGTCCACTTGAAGCAGATATAGTGCTGCCTTCAATGTGTATAACAGGATACCATACCCAGTAACATTGTCCTGACACAAGGCCAACCAGTCACAGGACTACCCTTACATTTGTTTGAGCATGAGAAAGGGTGCTTTATCACTACCATTTTTTATGATTTTGATATGTCGTGGCCTGGTATTGAACTTGTGGCTTCCCGTAATTTTTATTGTGTTAAATGAGTCTCTAATTTAGACACATTTTTAATAGTTCAAATGATAAAAAAATGCTGCATAATCACCACTGGCTTCTGAGCTAATGCACTGCATAATTTATTGTTTTGTTGTTGTTTTTCTTACATTGTCCTGACACAAATTATAAAATACCCCAGAAATTTGTAAATGGGCTGCTATTGTAGTTGAATGAAAGAGACTTCAAACCACATCATCTTTGGGTAACTAGGAACATCATTTAATTAGTATGTTTTATTCTCATACGTTCACATCTGAAGAGATTTACTAGGGCTTTAAGATGGGTTTTCATTCTATATTCCTTTAACTGTTTCATTAAGCTTTGGTTAAATTAATAAACAGAAATGCTGCAGCATAATGTCCTGCATGAATCCCAGGTTTACTTGTAGGTCAAAGCACTCCTTATGAGATTGTCTTTTTCTTGGATATCCAGCATTGTTTTAAATCACATAAATACTGTATTGTTTTATTGTATAAAACATTAATTGAACTTCCTTAAATTCATTGCATCAATGCTTTTCCTGTTTCTTTACTGATTTGGTTATTGTAACAAGTACTGTGAACCCAGGACACATACTGAATAAACTAGAAAGACAGATAGACAGACAGACAGACAGACAAGCAGGCAGGCAGGCAGGCAGGCAGACAGACAGACAGACAGACGACAGAAACTCTTATTGTGCCCAATCAAACTAACACCCCATAATGCTCATCTGTTAATGAAATCATAGAGAAATGCTTGTACACGCTTGCAAATTTTGTACTGTACAACAATACAAACATCAAGCTAGTGTTACTTGCACAGATTTTTACAGGTAACTCAGGTTTTTCGTGGGTAAATATTTGATGAGTTTTGCAAACATCTAAATATGTCTAGATCAACAAAGCTCACACTACTGGCTTGATCGAGGAAATCTTACAGAATTCATGCTCGTTAACTCAAAATCTACTAAGCATATATTTATAAAGCTTAAAGGTGGTATCCAACAGTTTGGAAGAAAGATTTATTTCTCAAATAACCAAGTAAGCCGCTGCTACTAGAAAATGTCCTGCAAGATGTTGTTCATTGATGCCCTAAATCCATGTGAACAGTGAAGCATCGTCATTGGAAACAGGTATTTCCTATCTGAGCCACACTGCAGAGACAGCAATTTTTAAACTAAGAAATCCACACAACAGCTGATTTTTGGGATCACATTATATATTTATCAGGGTAGTCTGCTCTGACGTCGATACCTATAGCATACAAAATTGTCTTGACTTAGACTAAAGTAAAAGTTTATGCAGAAATTATAATCCCTAAATTGCCTAAAACAGTGGAAAAGAATATCGTTACATGCAACTGATATAGGCAAACTGTCAGATACCACCTTCAAACAATAGTTTAATAATAGGGAGCTATGCACTAATGCTGCAGGCGTCTTACCAAATCACTTGTCATGTCTGGAAACCAGAAACTAATTGTCGTCATCAAAATAAGAAATAAACCCAACCTTGTTTTAGATAGGCAGTTATTCAACATGTAGAGCAGAATTTGAGTTTCTGTCTTATTTTTGTTTTGTTTTTAAAGCCATGCAGCAAAACACAGTTGAGGAAGACTCCAGTAGAACCAATGATGCACCACAGAGCAGCTGAAAGCTCCTCCAACATTAAGTCCTTCACCCCAAGTAGGATTTGAACCCATCCAGAGAAGCCAAGCACTACTCAGAGAAGTTACAAAACGACAACTCTACCACTAGGCCATGGATGCCCCTCTTGTAGTTTCTTTTGCAACAGACAGATAAAGTTTAAAAGCTGCTTTGATACATGTGTTAGAGGGTTAGATTCAACAACAAGCTTCCAGTTATCCAGGGGCAGTATCAACTTGAAGTAGTAATGCTTTAACTATGTATAGCATGTCATAAACACCTTGCATGATACCACACCCAGGATATGCTATCATGGCAGGGAGGCCAGGGAGTCAGCCATTTTTTTTTGGCTTGGCATTTCAATTATTGATAACGTAGGTCTCATTTTTACTTTGTACACATATATACCTTGAAAAAAACATTCTGTATGGAAAAGTTGGACAAATGGTAATTACAAAACAATCATATATCTCTCAGTTTAAATAACGACAAAAAACATAAATAAGCAGAATAAGCAGTCTAATGTGTCCAAACGAATGGACTAAATTCAGAGAGAAAAGGGTCTTAAATAATCCCTTCTGAATAATAGGGATTATATATCTGATTCACCTTTCACTGAGAAGAAAAAAGTCCTAACCTCCATAATACTGTAGTAAGAGATCAATCGTTTGTGCGTTTTAACAAACAACCAAGGGAACAGTCGCTATGAAGTTCCTACACACATCCTCATTAGGAGCTGTTGAAAAGGAAATATCTAGGACTTAGAAAGATGAACCAAGTGTATTCAATGGGCTCAAGCCATTGTTGTACTGTTTCTTTCAAGACTAGAGGAGATTTTAAAAGTCGCCTTTGGGTACCTTTCAGTCTGACCTTGAGTCAGAAATGATAGAAGATGAGTTAATGATTTGTTTCCATGGTATATATTAAGGTCAATTAAAAACCCTTACTGCTTTCACAAAATACTACTCTATTAAAATTTTATTTGTCGAGTTATTTGCCCCATCATTTAACATTTCCACCAACACTATCAGTTACCTGAGTCCACTTGAAGCAGACTGCTTCACTCGCAATATACCGAAGGAAAAAAGTTTAGCAAGTTCAGAGAGGATCGACTCCTAGGGAACTTTGTGACACGAGTAGGATTGTCCATTTTGCTGTGCACTTACTGCAAGGGATTTTTGTAAAAGTTTCACGCTTAGATAATGGTGTAGTTTAAAAACAGGGGGAAATCATGTTGTCAATGGATGGGTACAATTGGTCAATATACAGAAACGTTTTAGTCACATTGATTTATAGACGAAAAGCAAATTCGTAAAAAACTTGCTAAACTTTTTTCCCTCATAATATGTTCACAGTTAAGTTCTTATGAGTTTAATTTGAGTAACAGAAACATATTTATCATCTTTCACAGAAAATAAGTCTTAACTGTGAGTAGCAAGAAAAGTCAGTGATGCAAACAACTGAGCTGGTAAACAGGTTAAAACAATATGGGACCAAATAAGAAGGAAAGTAATGGTTATTATTTGACAGTTTTCAGTAACTATAAATCACCAGAAAAAGTAAGTATGAAGTATAATCTTGAGACTATTGAATGGTTTAAAACAAATTCCATATATAAACAAATACAAAAATCATTATTGTTTAGGTAGTATTTTATTAGGAAAAAGGTATTTTTTCTTTCTCAGTATCTTACTGTTTATGATCAGTTGTTTTGCAAGGAAGCATTTTTGTACCTGGATTAAGTAAACAATTAATAAAATTTAGTGTTTCCTAACATTAACCCACATCATGCATTTCAAAGTGGAATAGATGAAGACAAAATATGAGAGAAACAGTAAACAGAATGCCCTGGCATGTCATAGAACCAAATGAAAATAACAAACCAAAGTTATTACGTAATTATGTGCTTATGAGGTTAATAATTACACATTGAACTGACGTTAAAAAATATAACTTAACAAAGAATTTATAGGTGTAAGCATATGCAATAATGGTCGTCATGAAATTTAATTTATAGGTGTAAGCATATGCAATAATGGTCGTCATGAAACTAAATTTATAGGTGTAAGCATATGCAATAATGATCGTCATGAAACTATATTTATAGGTGTAAGCATATGCAATAATGGTCGTCATGAAACTATATTTATAGGTGTAAGCATATGCAATAATGGTCGTCATGAAACTATATTTATAGGTGTAAGCATATGTAATAATGGTCATCATGAAACTAAATTTATAGGTGTAAGCATATGCATATACATCACTTCAATATAGAGCCTTCTACAAATATACAAAACCCATGTACCGTGTATTCTATACACTAACTCACAACCTTGCAAATTGCTACCACATTTAATCATACCATATTACCTGAGTAAGAATAAATTAACAAAATACAATATCTTTCTCCTCCTTTTGAGCAGTCATGTTTGACATTGAGATAAATGGTTGCTGAAGTGATTTTGAACAAATTATTTAATGTCAGAAAAATTTCTCCCATCCTGTTCAGTTTCAAGCTGGTTTTTGGTATAGATGTAACTATGTTTGTAACTATATTTGTGCCTGAAAAATTCTTACCCTAAGTTTGAATTTATTAGCTTGGCTTTTTGAACTGTGAAAAGAGGGATGGAATTTACCAAATTTTTGCCGATACTGTGCAGCGAAATGTCTATCATTATAGCACAGGGGCCCTTATGAGGGGCCCAGGGACAGAACCTGGCTGGTCCATTATACTGACACCGACGAGTCAGGCGTAATGCTGTCCCCTTAACTCCTAGTGTTAGGAGAGAAGCCACTACTACCAACTTTAAAGACTTTGGTTTGACTCGGCCAGGGTTTGAACCCACGACCTCCCAATCCGCAAACCAACACTCTACTGCTTGAGCTATTGCGGCCGGTACTGTGGAAAGGGATGGGATGGGATTAGTTGGCATTTTTGCCGATACTGTGCAGCGACATTTCTATCAGCAGTTTGGGGTATAAGATGTAACGTAAGTACTATTTATGAGTCTAAATTTGCATCATTGCATAACCTTCATGGGGTTTAGTGTTAGAGTCAATATCAATTGGCATTGGTTAACAAATTCACTACTCGACAAACACTGCTTTGCCAGGGTCACTCACATTTCTTTTTTTCAGAAGAAATAAAAAATTATTTAAGCAAAGAATGCTACAAGTAGGTTTTGTTGGCATAGCTATGAATAGTGGTGCTCTACTGGAATAAATCTATGGATGTGGACAATAAGTATCCAATGAGAATAAAAGAACCATGGATGCAGAGGTTAACATGGCAACTTGCAATAAAAAAATGATTTAGCGGACAACAAGCAATGTAAATGATAGTCTGGATCCAACCATTTTCATCTTCTTGCTGAAAATGCATTCTCCTTGTGGTGACTTGGATGTCATACATTTGTGATCTTTCTTATATAACCTTGGGAGGGAAGAAATTTGCAAGGTGACATTTAAATTTATGCTTCATATACTAGGATGTCTACAAATAGGTTGTCTTGTTCCTGTAGCTGCTAACAGTAAGATAGACCATAAAGTTTAGGCAGGACATGATAACAACTTCTACTTAATTTTATTATAGTTAATTCAAATTTGTCTTGGCTTCAACATTTAAAAACATGACCTTTGCACAGCTGGTGACATCCAGCTTTTATTGGTGCGGAAGAATGGCCTAGGTATACGCCTAGGTAGAACCATCAGTACTGCAGGCCAGCTAAAAGACCTCTTAACATCAAAGTTGTTGCTCCAACAAAGACTTGGACCCACCTTGTGGTCATTAGATTTATAATACACTTCAAATTATTAACTTTATATCTAGTAAAATAGTAAAAGCAACTCCACAGCTCTTCAATGTGTGGGCTCGAGACTCTGTTGGGGCAACAACTTTACTGTGGGGAGATGCTGAAGTTGACCTGTGGTGCATTAGTGGCTCAAGCCAGATTACACAGGGGTCTTCCTAGACCAGTGATCAGCTGGATATTGCCAATATGATCATAACTGTTCGGTGCAAAGTAAAAAAACAACAACAAAAAAAACAGAAAGGTAAAGAAAGCCCAAAACTATCAGCCTAGGTTAAACTGTATACTGGACAAAGGTTTTTTCATATGCACAAAACTGACACTATCAGCCTAGGTTAAACTGTATACTGGACAAAGGTTTTTTTATATGCACAAAACTGACAAGTCTGAGAACATTTTTTATACGTTTTAAATGAATTTATATGTTTACTTATGCAACAGACATGTTTGTTGTGGTTTGTATTTTCATCAAGAATTTTTTAAGGTTTGTAATCAATGTTTCAATAATTGATACATATCAAAATGGTAATTTTGCACCTTTAGACACTTAGGTTCAGTTGCAAAAGTTGTTGCCAGGCATAAAACCCTCCAGTGAATGTGTGATTTAGAGTTTATAAACTAAAAGCTTCACTTTAAATTTTCACTTTTCATAGGTCAGTGGCTAAATTGCATATCTGCAAATTCATAAGTATGCATATAAGACCAAATGAATATGCAAATTAAACACATATACATATATATATGAAATATCAAGTATCAAAAATATCTGTTACACCAAAGTTGCAACACTACACAGCAACACTTTCATAAATTCTTACTAGTTAGTTGCAATCTCATTAAAATCATATCCTAATTTCCCTCATCTACTGTCCGTGATTAGGATCTGACTACATCGCATAAGAGGTCGTGTCAAAATGACCTTTGTGTAATTGAATATGCATAGACAAGTGCCCGTATTTCGACCAATGCAATCGCTCCTTTCAAAACTACTATAGAATCCTTCCCGATACAGCAGTCAACACATACCACTTTTTAAACCGCTGAATCAGCCATCCTTTCTATTGGCATGCATTAATTTTTACACATTTTGTTCAATCAACAATTTATCTATCGGTATCTACCATAACATTTCATAATTCCATTTTTAAGTAGAATACGAAAGGATTTTCAACGCAACCCACTGCGAAAACGCTTTCGTTATCCGCTATGACAATTGCAGCGAGCGAGTTGTGAATGTATTTACCAGTGTTACTAAAATAAGGATTTCTAGTTCAAAACTTCTTTTTGTTGGATGGTTTATACATATTTGTAGAGGTTATATATGTCTCTTTTGAAATATGTAAAGTTAAGTTTAGAAGTAATGCATGCAATCACGAGTACGCGACCCTTCCTTAAAATTATAGCGTTAGAACGTTCTCGCAGTATACACAAGATTTGTGCGGAATTCTTGGTACTGAAAAGGTCATTGAGGTGAACGTAATGGAAGTCATCAGATCTACGGATCTGATTTTAATGGATGAGTGTGCACAACGATTACTCAAGTACTCTAAGAGATTATGCTCAAGTATTAAAATCACTATTTAAGTACTCAGAAAAATAGGAAAGTAGAATTAAATTGACAAAAATAATCTGAAAAAACAAACCACAAGAACAAACAATTAAAAACTGTGTTCTCTGTTAAATGGACCCTAGCCAATTGCTATAAGTCACATGAGCCAGTTCCTCACTACCACCTGATTGTCCTTATTGATCTGTGAATGCTCAATTTACTGTCCCAGCAGGCACCCTGTTGTCTGTCACTTAATAAACTGCAAGTCTGTCACTTCTTTGCTAATTTGTTCCTTGTCTACTCAGTACACCCTACCCCATTTCTCTGTATAGATTATGACATGCAAATTATACACTGATTGGCATGTCTCAGCACCACCCCCCAATTGTTCTGATTGGCTGGTAAATAGCTTATCAGCTACTGATTGGTCATTACACTGAGCTTTTATCGGATACAAAATGCATTCGGCAACTCCTGCTTAGCATATGATGTGGCAAAAGGTGTAGATAAATAAAACCAATAGACTGATTGGTAACTGTTATTTCACTGCTGTCTTACGTTTACACGACACCACACTATTCTGATTTGTCTAATCTGCCAAAACAATGCTAACAGTTAAGCCCATCCTTTGTAAACATTTAAGTCCATCCAAAGTACACTATGCAGGTCAATACTAACAATTTAAGATGGGGCAACTAACATGCTTAACAATCGCAACTGAACGTTTGGTGATCTAAAAATAGAACATATCTAAGAGTAAACAGAAACACACTCTTTGTTTTGTGGTGGTAGCGTTACACAAAATGACAATGATATAGTTTGTACATGCGAATATTTTTCTTAAATATTTAATGTTTCAAATGCATTTTAAACAATATGTTCCTGAATAGTTGTCACATTATACCAATGTTTAAAACATCATCGATTTTTATATAATATCATCTTCCGATCAACACCTGAGCAATGTTCTTTACAGTGTAACCCGATTTCAATGTTTCTCTACATTTTTCATTACAAATTAATCCACCTACAGAGTTGCAAACTGTATTCAATATAAATATAACATAAACAGCCAATCCAAAGGATATAAATGTATTTAGTTATTTTTATGTATATTGCCGATAAGAAACAAGATAACATGGAGTGAAAACTACATTTTTATTTAGAAAATGACTGAGTAACTCGAACACTCGATCAGAACAATGACTTGCGTACTCGAGTACTGATTGAAGTACTCGTTGACATTCCTTGTTTTAGGGATTAGGGATTAGCCGGCATTTTTGCCGATACTGCGCAGCGACATTTCTATCATTACAGCACAGGGGCACTTATGAGGTGCCCAGGGACTGAACCCGGCCGGTCCATTATACTGACACCGACGAGTCAGGCGTAATGCTGTCCCCGTAGCCCCGAGCGTTAGGAGGGAAGCCACTACTACCAACTTTAAAGTCTTTGGTATGACCCGGCCGGGGTTCGAACCCACGACCTCCCGATCCGCAAGCCGACGCTCTACCATCTGAGCTATTGCGGCCGGTCATTCCTTGTTTTAACATTACGCATCCCCTAAAGGGTTTCAGTCATAAAAGCATGAACAAGGTGTTAATTTATGATCATGTAGTGCTGCTTTAAATGTTATATCATTTACTGAACTCCTAAATATGGGGAAGGTGGCCGCCACCTATGACGTTGACGACTTATAAATGCCCTACCCCTTACATGCTGATGCAAAGATGAGAAAAAAGCTTTGATGGAAAACACATTCAAACCACAGGTCAATAGAAAACATCACCACTCAACAATTGCTGCTTGCCTTCAGAAAAAAAAGACTTGTAAACATGTTGCAAGCATCTAAATAACTTATGTCTTCAATTCTAATTAATATTACCAACAATATGCCAGTAGTTTGTTTTTGCTATATCACACTATCAAAATTATGATCATATTGGTGAAATCCAGACAATTATTGGTAGACCCCAGAATAATGTCTTGGCAGACCCACCAGCACACCACAAGTTAGCCGAAAAACCTCCCCATATGAAAGTTCTCACCCTGAATGAGTCTCGAACCCACGCGGTGAGGAGCTGAGGAGTTACAAGTCAGCGACTCAAACCAATCGGCCACAGATACCTCCCAACGAAATAGGCTTGGAGTTATAAACTGCTAGGCCACTCCACTTATCTATCAAAGTCTGATTACCACTTTGAACATAGGTCCTCTACAACCTTTGAAAGGGAGGTGTTAATATGTTTTGAAAGTGACCAGCCAACCATGAAACCATACAACTTAATTGGTAAAATGATTTGGAATGCCTGCCATAAACACCACTCAGTTTTCCCTCAATGGCTTTTCAAAACAATCTTGCACACTTTCTCAGAATTTGACCTCCTTTAATACAACTGGATCATTCATCCAACCATACAATGGATGACTGTTTTCAATGATAAGCAATTGGAATACACAGTTGTATAGAGTTGATATCCAAACTACTAATATGCCTAAAAAGTGCTCAGATTTTTTTCTATTAGCTTGATGTTCCTGCAAAAACAAAAACACAGAAGTCCATTTAAGTCAATTTTTTTTTAAGAAATTCATCACAGCAAACGATATGGTAATAAAACCAATATCCAGCTATTTTAGTGAAGGTAGACCTCAGACAAATGTCTGGGTAGAATCACCAGCACAATGCAGGTCAGCTGGAAAACCTTTCCACATTATGTACTGCACCCAGAACTCAAACCCATGCAGTGGGAAGATAAGCGGTCAGAGGTGACACAAGTCTGAGACTCTTATCACTACACCCTAGGCACCCCCTTAGGTTAGAATGTAAAATTGTTTGAGCATAGAACTAGTTAAAAGAGACAATAATAATAATTTGTTTGGTTTAATGTTGCACCAATACTCTTTCATCTTTCCTGAGACAGTGTTCACTTGTAGCAGATGCAGTGCTGGCTTTACCATGATAGCATAATGCAAACACAGGACATAATATCAAAGCCTGTCATATATTATTCTAATTTGTCATATTGTTCTAATTTGGGCAAACCAGATGTTGAACTACTTTTATCATTGCTTCAACATAAACTAAGAATTTGTGCTGCTTCCATTTGCATGACTGGTATACCAAAGCCTAGGTTTACACTTGGACGTATGGTTTTCATGCTTACTTAATTTGAATTAATAAATTGAAATACACTGATTGCCCCAATTTTGATGTAATATATAAGACTGTATTGTGGATTACCTGCCTATGCATTATGTACATACTCTAAATTTTGTCCTGTGGGCTTTAAAAGCTAGGGGTTTCCTAGCTCACTGATCCAGCAATAATCATCCTTGATATACCCAGACATATTTAGCCTCGAGCGGTTTGTCCTGCCTCAAGCAATGTAATAACCACAAATAAAGCTGCTGATTAAACTGACTTAACAGATGAAACATAGATATTTTGATTTACTATGGTTCTATCAAGCAATTTATGCCTTGAGCTTAATCTCCAGTATTTATACAAGAATTTATATACTCTTTCTGCTACAATGATTTTATATATAAACACTTAAGTGACACAGGTTCTTCTCACCCAAAACAATTCAATAACTTCTCAAGAGACAGGTCACAATTTTAACCCATTACTTATGGGATATACCATTAAGGTTTGGGTATGTTTTATATTGTTATTGTTTTTGAGGTACATCACAGCGACCAATTAAGGTCATTATAGCGATGTCCAGCACTTTTGGTGGAGGAAGACCCAAGAAAAAACGTCTTGGTAGAACTACCTGCGCACCGCAAGCTGGAACACCTTCCTACATTAAGTCCGTTGCCCTGAATGCGACTCGAACCCTCGCGCTGAAAGGCTCTCCTGTCAGTGGAGTTACAAATTGGTGGCTTTATGTATGTTTTGTATTACTGGAGGGAGTGATGTTTCCAGCAAATAAAGGGATAACCCACTGGACACGTGTATTTTCAAAAATCTAATATTTATTGGGCGTTCATATTTCCACTGAGCACAAAGCTCACTTAAGACAAACTGCTAGCAACACTTTTAACAAATAGTGCAGATCCTAATCTCACTTTATTGTACTTATGATCCAATGATTCAATGCATAATGTTGCAAAGTTGTCAGCAACAAATAACATTCTCAAAGTACTTTTTCAACATTAGTGTAAGATTTTAATCTGCATAGCAAGATTTTATCTGTCCATGGCAAAAAAAAGTGTAGATCCACATCAGACAGCTTGCAGTACTGGGTATCAATTGCACAATCAGTCATTTTGCTACTGCACTTATAATGTGCAAGACAATACAACAATTTACAATCGCTTATAAAACAAGCGCTGCCTTTCCAAAATTTATTTTAGTATGCATGCCATTAAGACAGTAGTTAATGTTTTTTGATAGTGACCAAGTACATGTATTCCAATTTTGAACTGAATCTTTTAATGCTATTGTTGTTGTTTACTTATTTAGGAAATGGGCCATATAACAAAAAAGTAAACTAACATTGTCAATAAGATTATAACTCTACTTATTTTTCTTCAAAAAGAAGAGCTAAAATGAAGCTTAATGAGGAACAACACTGATTTTAGCATCGGGCTGTTTGCCATGTTGACACAACACTGGATGTTTATGAAGTTATTCCACACATTTTTCAGTCAAAGTTTATCAAGAGGTTGCTTAAGTTATGAATCAATTCTGGATAACAACAGATCATTAAAACATGAGGTCAAGTATCAAGACAGCCTTCAGAATGTAAAAGGGGCCTACATAAGGATAAATAGGATTTAAATTCTGGAGAAAAAGAAATGAATGGTAAGCAACAAATATGGAAAAACGCTTTTTACTGCTTTGTTCAAAATTATGTCTACTTCTCAGATGCAGTACAACACAATAATTAATGGTAAAAAAACCCATCTAGCATTCTTCACTCCAAAATTGTACCTTGGTTTTCCTCTGTTTATAGCATTTATTTCAACTTACACTTAAAGCACACTATTGGGTAGAACATAAAACCTGCAATACCAATAACCCACCGCAGATCAGTTATAAGTCTTGTTTGCATTTTTGTTACAATATACCCAATATAATTAGTGTCATACTCCTGAATAAAATTGAGCTCTTATTGGTGGAGGGAAACCCCAGACAAAATGTCTGGCAAGAACCACTGGCACACTGCAGGTTGGCCGTTAGACCTCACCAAAATGAAATTGTCACAGACCGGGGGTCAATTTCTTACTGTTTGTTTATAGGGTTTATCATCCCACCAGCAGTATATCAGTTATCTGGAGACAGATGTCCACATGAAGCAGATATTGTGCTGCCTTCATAGTGTATAGTGTGCCATGAGCACCTGTCATTTTACCACATGAAGTCACATTATCCTGACACCGGGCCAACCAGTCATAGAACTACCCATAAATTTCCTTGAACTGTAGCAAAGGAACAGTTATACCACTATCACTTTTAACGATCTTTGCTATGTCGCGACCTGGGATTAAACCCGGATCCTATGTTCCTGTCAATCCCTTACTGTGAGGATGGTGATGCTACTCTTCAACAACATGTCTTTGTTTTAAACCACAGTTATGATGACAGCGATGCTCTGGTATCTCAAGAATGTGACATGCTTCAACTCTGCCAAAGTAAGCCAGGGAATAAATACATGGAATTTTGAATTCATTTATTTAACATGACTCCTACTCCTGGTCAACTCATTCCAGGATACATCACTATTAAATACATGTATATTACACATGCCCTGATAGAGAGAAGCATGTGTGGCTGAGGCATGGGAATTATTTAGAGATAATCGACTAAACATAGAGAAGGATGTTCAGGTGACGAGTGAGGAAATAGCTGCAACACCAGGGAGAGAGAGAGCAGAGCTTCCCAAGGTTCTAGATAACTGAGAGTCTATGGCAATACATCCCATAATTCTCAAATGAAAATATTCAATAAACAATCTTTTATCTCATCAAGCTGTTTCAAATGACTACCAGCTATATAGGGGTTGCAGGAGAAATGAGACATAAGTGATTTAGTAAAGGAAACTATGCTCCCTCCATTTTAATTCTGATGCTTACGGTACTTACTTTCTTATTCTCACTACATTTTTCCTCTTCCAAAGCATATCATGTCAATACTCATTTGAATCATCCTAATGTCATTTTAATTAGCAACCACAGATTATGGTTTGGTAAAGAAGTATGGGATACATTGAGAGGGAAAAATTAGAAATTCTCATATAATCTGCAGCCTTGGTAACTGAGCCACAAATAAGAGAAAAAAATCTGATATCCTAGTTCTCAATTAAGCCCAATTGCTGGTACTCACCATATCGAGTATCAGTTATAAAGGGTTTAGAGGTGAAACAGGGTTAGCAGGACTCCACCTGTCTAGGTATCAGATAGTACTGAAAGTAATGTCAAACGCATTATCTCTCCGCACTATATATTGCATATACTTAATACATTCATTTCAATGCCAGAAGAGTTGCTAAGAATTATGGGATATAATTAAATTAAAGGGTATGATGCTAGAGCTGGAACAACTCACTTTTTCTGGAGCACTGCTAATACTATTGCTCCTATAAGTCAGCAGGTCAGGATGTATGGTAGGTTATTTACAAGGTATCATTGTGAGGTTGTACATGTAAGTGTAAATGTAAAATGCGCAGTATATTAATATGCAACTAAGTGATAAATATGTCAATGTTGTATTTGTATGAATATTTCCAGCAGAAGATTAAGACTGTGGAGGTAGGCTTGCGAAATATGTTTCAGTCATGCTTCGCATAATCTCTCTCAGTGTTCTCCCTTACCCTGCCCCTTCCACTAACTTATTCCATCACTCACACTTCTCACTTTCTCTAACATCTCTTTTTGCCCCCTTTTAATCGATCTCTAGTTTAAAGACAATATTATCTTAACTGTCCTTCCATTGTCCCCCTTCTTTTCTGTCTTCATCTTTATGCATATTTTTCTCTTATTTCAATCTTTTACTCCATTGTTTGCACTCTTCTTACTTTAACCATCTTTTTTTCAATACCTCTTTCCTCTCATCCCTCTGTTGTCACCAGTTGCCCAAACCTATAATAACCCCATTTTTTCCATGGCCATTGAGGCGTGTAACAGCCGATGACGGGTAAATAAAAGTAGTCCCAATATGAAACTTCCAATTAGCTCCTAATTTGTAGTCAATAAACCTGAACTTAACCAATTAACATAGTGGGGAGGAAAGTAACTACAGATTTAGTCTCGTGTTTCAATCCATATTTAGATAAGCTGATACACAGTACTGTGAACAGGGAAGGGGGGTGAAAACAACATCTAAGTTTAGTGAAAGAGGGAGTTTTTGTGTAGGTGTTGCCCTTACAGCCCCAAATTACTGAACCTCAAATTCTTGACCAGTGACCATCATTCATTGCTGGGTTTAACATCTCAATACAAATCCTTTCGTTATTCAGAGACCATTCTTCCCTCCATTCTCATGAATACACAAATCTTTACAATAAGAAATATTCTTCCAAATCACAAACCAACATGCCTACATTTGCAGTATTGAAAGGACAAGAGTTACATGGACAAAGACAACAACTTGGCAATTAAACCTGTCAATTAAGGCAACCATTTTATGATGCTAACTATCGGTCAAGGCCCTTGGTCAGGGAGGGGCGCTTGCATTGTTAGTCACCGACTTATTAACTTTTCAGCCCTTCAGCCTATTGGTTCCAATCCCAGTGACCAAACAAACTTTTATACATGGAGATTTTCCATCTGACCTGTGGTGCAGCACTTGTTTTGTCTAAAAGTATCTTATGCAGCGAAGAGAAAAACTTGATACAAAATATTTGCTGTTTTGTGTCCCTTTTACAACCTCTCAACAATTTGAAGATTAAAAGTTACTTTTGTTTGTTTATATTTTATGATATCATGTTGACGCTGTCCAGCTAATTATTGGTGGAGGAAGACCAGAGACATACATGTACGTGTGGAGAAGCTACAAAGCACCACAGGTCAACATGAAGACCTCCTTACATGAAAGTTATCAACCCAACGGGGACACGACCCTACATGATGACGAACTAAGGAGTTACCGGTCGCTAACTGTAACCGCTCTGCCTTAGGTTTCATTGTTATTTAATCGTAGTCAATTATGTAAAGGGGTGCCCTTGGCATAGTGGTAGAGTAATCGCCTTGTAACTCCTCTGACCGCTTAGCCGCTAAGCGCGTCGAGTCCCATTTGAGGCGAATGACAATGTGGGAAGGTCTTACAGCTAACCTGCTTTGCACCAGTGGTTCTTCCCTGGGAGATGTTTGGGGTCTGCCTCTACCAAAATAGCTGGATGTCGCTATAATGATCATAAATGGTTGCTGTGATGTATTTCAAAAACAGAACATTTATGTTATAAGTTTCCATCAACTAATGATTTATTTTATGCTTTTGGCTGAAAAAGTGTGATTATTTCACGACTTGTATGGTCTTCCAATTAGAGTAAAATTCACAATAATATTTTTTAGAAGCATGAGTTTATGAAGAAATTATGCTCCAGTCCCCCCAAAGAATAGTCAGGGATCAATACATGTATCTGATGAAGGAAAACTGCTGGCTACTGCCTTTAATTTTTAAAAGTCTTCTGCTGGATACTGCCTTTAATTTTTGAAAGTCTTAACTTTTAATCTTGAAAGTCATATATAAGGCTTATACTTTTACCAATGCAGAAATGTCATAATATGTGCATGTAAGGATTTTGTTCGGATTTTGTACACAGGAATGTATGGTCCTCCAAACTAAAAGATATAATTATACCAAATCGAACCAACAACATTCAATGTAAAGTGGTTACTGGTAAAGTGACATTTATTTTATAATATATGTATTGCTCTAATACATATTTATCATGTATTAAGCAGTTTTTGTGAAGTCAACAACAACAATGCCATGAACAAATGCTATGGATTTGTGTTAATGGCAACAACAATATACTTAATGAACACAAATTGGTTGCCTAATGGAATTGAGAAAACCACTTTAGGAAAACAAAATACTCAAAATACTAAATTTTAGGATGTGACCACAATATCTGTATTTATAGATAAAGATAATGATTTTGATGAGTTGTGACAGAACAAGGCATCTAGGAAAGCTGCCTGAGCAAAATAAAATGTATTAGAATACAGCACCATCAGAATTAATTAAGTGATTGCTGGCCAACTAATTGCAATTTTAATTTAAAAAAAATCAACAGTAAAAGAAACAACAAACCTGGTTGACCATTCAATAATAGGACAATTGTTTCAGTTGATATAGGAATTTATCCTGGTAGCCACAAGAGTATTATCAATAACAGCAACAACAGGAAGGGTGGAATGGATGAAATAAAGGGCAAGGATAAATAAAGAAACTACTGTGAATATTTTATATTTACAGGTAGAGGGGTATAAATGTGGAAATATAAAATTAAGGTGATCACATTTATAGAAAATCTTCAAAGCATCACAAGTTCAGCTTTATATCGGTGTGAAATTTCATATCTATTATTTCAATGGACAGTTATCACTACAGTCTCAGCACATCATGCTCGAGAGGACTTAGTGCGAATATCGAAGATTACGGTAAGGACGGTTAAGTTAGGTGTTAACCAAAGCAGAACACAGTTATTCTCTTGACAATCTAGCATTAATGCAACAATACACGTGTTGACATTTGTCCACGCATCTAAAGTGTATCGAAATATGCACCACAACATGCATTGTAATCGATTTATTGAACAGGTAATGCAAATAAACAACGGAATTCTTACCTGTATAAAATCCCGATAAACACGAAAAGAGAGTTACCTTTTCTGAGAACCGAATCACGCGCGTAGTGGTATGTCACCTAAAAATAGAACGTGGCACCACACCTTTTTTAATCTTCCGCCAGGTAAAATCTAGTTCAGAGATTTCCAGACACAATGATCCTATACGCAGCTACAAGTTATATAAACTTATCAATTTATGTAAAAACAGAACGGCAAAAAGATGGCTATCTGCAAGATGTGTCAGAAAAGTATTTTGGTTGTGTATTGTCAACCAAGACAAAATACCTGTTTTTCATTGAAAGGGGACGTAACCTTACCTGAATAAGTAGGCGAGGGCAAGCCAACTTTTATTTTAAGTGGTGATATTTGTATTTACTAAGAAAAATATAAACAAATAAAAGAAAAGAAAAATGCCGTAACATCTTGTCAAGGCGGTAAACCATGCTGATAAAGTCACATTGGAGTATATAGATTGAAAATGTCAATTTTTGTAATGTACACTTACAGAAGTGATAAAATAATTCACGAAAACTATGACAAGCCTCCTTCGCAAAGTAATGTGTAAGCTTTTTAATAAATTTATTTCAAACAAATACTACAATACAGTTCAAGCTTCTGATTTTCAACCATATTATCTGGCATAATACGTTAATTGCAAATGAGAGTATTCCAATTTTGAACAAAATAGATCTACACTGTATATCTAAATATTATCATATGATTTATCAAAGTTACCTAAAAGGATAATTATGTTTATACAATCTTGTTTTTATATCTTATACCATAATGTTAATTTAATAGACTATACTAGGTAAACGCTTAAAAAAAAAAAAGAAAATCACTATACAATGCATGATAGCATAGATTTTAAGTAGATTAAATTTATTCTATTTTAAATCTAGTTAACACTGCCATGTAATTGATGTGTTGTTTTGTTTCTGTTTTCTGAATCAGTATAATTATTAGTTTTGACAGACGAACGTGTGCACACGCGTCAATCTGTTTTCAAGCAATGTGTATCTACTGTTTCCCCGCTACAATTCATTCGGAAGACTTTACACTCTTCCCAATTGAACTTGTAATCGCTAAATATAAATTTAAAAAAAAAACAATGAGCGTTGACAGTTGAGTGCACATATCGGTAACAAACTTGACTTGAAGTAAACACTTTATTCAACAGTAACAAAACTGATAAATTTTACTGACTAATTTCATAAAAGATTGGCTTGTCATGTGCCTATGGGTAAAAGGCGTGAATAAACAGAACCATTTAACGTCTGACAAAGGAAAACAGAAACAAATCGC
Organism: Sinonovacula constricta; assembly: GCA_007844125.1. Lineage (NCBI taxonomy): Eukaryota > Metazoa > Mollusca > Bivalvia > Cardiida > Solecurtidae > Sinonovacula > Sinonovacula constricta. The sequence goes on along the minus strand of CM017573.1, from coordinate 32,966,669 downwards.
AACTAACGATGTTTGGAAAAATTAGACGCTGCGTGTAAAACTTGCCTTCAAATAAAATAGTTATTTGAGGCGCGCATGCGCTCATGGCTCCATAGCTCAGTGGTTAGAGCGCCTGTCTAGTAAACAGGAGGTCGGGGGTTCGATCCCCCCTGGAGCCTTTTTGCTATTGATCTCTGTCATTTTGGAAATGGGAGCGGGGCGTTTATTTCATTCATCTTGCATGTACGGCTTTCACGTGTTAAAACAATGCCCATTACTTCTGTTGAATGTTGAATACAGCTTATTTTTGTTTCAGCATATACCATTTGTGTGTGCGCGCGCGCATGTGTGTGTGCGCGTGCGCGCGCGTGCGTGTGTGCATGTGTGTTTCTTATTTTTTATTTGATTTGGATAAAAACACATGGTAATTGTCTTTATTCATTAATATTTCATTAACACAACTGTCTTCTAGACATTCCCTCTACAACCGACTTTTGCGTAGTCATTTTTAATCACAATATTCCTTGAAGACATAGCTCGTGCAGTAAATCGTGATGAATTCTTTGGCTTTTATTTTTTAAATCTTTATTTATTTTGTGTGAATAAAATGAGAAAAGATTCATTACGAAATTTAAGGATATGTATTTGCATTTTCCACAGTCCTAAATTTGCCAAATTCTTCACCGTACATGGAATGTACTTTTATAAATAGCTTTCTCACAATAAAATCACAATGAGTTTAATACAGGTACATGTATTAACTGGATCTTTTTTAAATTTGTTTATGCACTCTGAAGATTGTTCTCCTTGTGTGTGTCTGGTTTGATTTGTTTGTTGTTTTTTGTTGTTGTTGTTTGTTCTTGTTGCTTGTTTGTTTTTTGTTGCTGTTTATTTGTTTTTATTTTTTTGTTTTGTTTGTTGTTGTTTTTTGTAAAGAATAAAAATGTTTACTTTGTACTTGCTTGTGTACATGGCGTTTGTTTACGGTATTTTTGTTTTAGGGCACACCGCAGTTTTAATTGGTGCTGGAAAACACCAGACAAATATCTGATTAGAACCACCGGCGCACCGCATGTCAGTAGAAAGGCAATCTTGCATAAAATCTACCCCCACCCCATCCCTTCCCCACCCCAGCCTATCGAACTCGAGTGGGGAGGAGGCAGATCAACCTTCACATCTTTGTAGGACAAAGACACCCAAATGTAATATGATAACGTTTTTACCATTTGTTTGTTGATTTACTTCCAGAGGCATCGCACCCGTCGGTAATGATCATACCGGTCCAGCTATTATTGGTGGGTGAGGTTCTCAGACAAATATCTGGGAAGATTTATCAACGCTTCGCAGAGCGGCTGTTAATTTGTTTACTGGGTTGGAAGCCGAAATACATACAAATAAAGTATATTTTAAGTGTACGTTTGAGGATTGTCTGTAGGTTGCAGAGAGGGGTAATAATTATTTCAAATGTTACGCGCAGTGCGTTAAGAGATATTAAAAGGAATGGTCTAAGGGAAATAACTCAATACAAATTGTGGTACATATTCGAAGGTTTGTTTACCTTATATCACTGAAGTTACTGACACCCCTATTCACTTCTATTCGTTAAAACACAAGAAATTTAAACGTGGTATCTGACAGCTGATGCCATTTATAAAAAATAAATAAATAAATTGTTACTTAAAAATGTCCCGAAAATGCTGTTCATTGATACCTTAGAACTGTGTAAACAAAGAAGCATAAGCATAAATCCACATAATTCAATGCAAACTCAGAAGTGCGAGGTATGAGCGCTCCACAATAAGAATATATGACAAAGTCCTATGAACATTGCAACATACATCAAACTCCGAAAAGGCACATGACAAAGGCATTTCACGTGCAAGCCTAGTGGAAAAATAAGAACAATTTTTTAATGAGTCATTTAACTAAAAGGGCAACCCCGACAGTTACCGCCTTGGAACGGTCAGTCGGCAATATGGGCCGACTGGGGTGCTTAAACCGGTTTTACAGAGCTCTTACCTCGCACTTCCTGATGGGTTTCTCAAATGCAAGCAATGAAAAGAAAACTGATCTATTTGGATACAAAAAAGTCCCAACGCTGATTTGTTTCTTTTAATAAGTTATGACGAAAGTAGTGACGTCATTAAAAAAAATGTCTACAGTGTTTATAAAGGAAAGAGGTATTTTTCGAATAGAAAAACTTAACAAAAATGGTTGATTATAAGTGAAAATAACGTTTTGAATCAAGAAAAAATCATGACCAGAGAAGAATAAATGGTTGTAGCATCCTGTTCATCTGAAGATGAAATTAAGGAACCAAAGTCCAATGTCCATCAAAGGAAATACACGTAACAATCCTTATATGATGAATTAAATGACAACATAGATTACATGCACGGGGAGATTTTTTACGACCGCGACACTGCACAAGTAACATTGTGGTGATCATGAATAAGAATATATTACAAAGTTCTATGAGCATTGCAACATACATCAAACTCCGAAAAGGCACATGACAAAGGCATTTTACGTGCTAGCCAAGTAAAAAGTAAAAACATTTTTTTATGGGTCATTTAAATAAAAGAGCAAACCCGACAGTTACCACCTTGGAACGGTCAGTCGGCAATATGGACCGACTGGGGTGCTTAAACCGGTTTTACAGCGCTCTAACCCCGCACTTCCTGGTGGGTTTTTCAAATGCAAACAATGAAAAGAAAACTGATCTTTTTGAATACAAAAATGTCCAAGCGCTGATGTTTTCTTTAATTGGTTATGTCGAAAATAGTGACGTCATTGAAAAAACAATGTCCACATTGTTTAGAAAAGAAAGGAGTATTATTTCGATACGAAAACTAAACAAAAATGGTTGAATCAGATCTAAGCACCCCAGTCGGTTCCTTTGCCGACAGACGGTTCCAAGGCGGAAACTAATGTTGTTTTTTCTTTTTGTGTGTTATGTCTGCCTCTCTGTTTTTGTCACACTAACATTTACCCTGTTTGCCTTTGTCTAGAGGTAGTTTAGATTTAAATGTCTGTGGTACTTTACAGGTAGGACCTGTTTTTATTAATCTGGTATTTCCTATCTGGGCCACGCGGCAGAGATAGATATTTTAATACAAAGAAAACCACGTCCCAACTTACTTTTGAGAGCACGTTTTAGTGTCTTCCGGTTAATCCGCTCTGACGTCGATATCTATTATTAGCAAAGAATGATATCGTGTTTGTTTGTGTTTTTTTGGAAAAATTGAACTTTTGAAATGTTTTATTTCACAGTTATTATCTTCTAATAATATAGGTATATAATATTGTTGCATGTATTTGGCATAGGCAAACTGTTGGATACCACCTTCATACAGTATATATTTGGTTTTATTGTCATTGCATTTTTGTAATTAATTCATAATGTTCACCCACAGAAATGTCACAAATTGACACCATTCTCTTAACCAATTTTACGTTTTTAATTTGAAAAAAGAACAACAAAAACACAAAACAACAAAAGCAATAAAAAAAAACACACAAAAAAATAAATAATCAAAAAGCAAACAAGCAACAACAACATAGTCAAACATAATCAAACAACAACAAAAACACTCACAACAAAAACACACACAAAAAACAACACAAAACACAACACACAAAAACAAAAGCAAACAAACAACAGTTTTAACGATTAAATTGCTTTATGATAATTAAATAATGCCGCTCTGTTTTACATAGCTCGACATCTATACTGCTTGCTGTTTTTTATTTTTGTTTTTGATATCTACTAGAATATATATACTGGTAGATCTGTACAAGACATGAGACGATAAATAAACAGCATTATACAGTCAGAAATGCGGTGGAAAAACACACAAACTACAACTTATTACAAGATCAGAACTATACGATTACAAGATCCGATCTATACGACTACAAGATCAGATCTATACACCTCACAATGTTTAAAAGCATCCCCAGAAAGACGTTGATAACTAGCCGTTGATAATTGATAGGCTACCGGTTTGCATAGTAATTGCGTATTGCGCTTCTTCCTGTATTTGAATAAGTTTTAGACGAAAAGGACCTCAAAAATTGCACCAATTTGAAGCTCATTAAATAATAATTTCACTAATCTATTTTGGTTTGCTTGTTAGCTGTGTAGTTAAGTATATATTACCTAAAATGTATATTTATACATCTTTCATCTTTTAAAAGTGAAATGGAGTTGTTGATCATAACATTTTTAATGAAAGTCTTCAAAACCATTAACAACAAGCATGACGTTTTTATTAAACAATAAATGTTAACTTTTAATTTTATCTAAACATATCTACAGCTAGCTGAGTATCACAAATATTAACTCATTATTCATCCCTCATATTACGCCGGCTAATATGACGTAAATACTTCCTCGGGCATTTTCCCGCGCTTCTTGTGCAAATTAATTTACAATGGTGTCATTTAAAGCGGCTGCGGTCATTAATCACAAGCCGGCAACTTTTGGTAGCATCTCAGCATTTGCGGTAGAGATATTTACAACAACAATCCGATTTAAAGCAACTTCGATTGGTTTTGTACTAAATACGCAGCTGAATCAGCTAGTGAATGAATACCGATTCATTACAGCGCATGTGTTTACAAAAGATTTACGAACAATGAATAAAGACTACGTCTTTAATGTGTTTTGTGTAGATGGACCGTGTGTATGCATATACAACTGACCTAATTAATATGCATAAGTGTATAGAAACAGTGTAGTGATACACATGGAAAAGGTGTTACGAGGCAGACCATATTGGAATTTAGCTCAGTTTTAATGCGAATTTGTGCAAATGACACGATTAAAACGACGGATTTAAAGCTTTCTGGATTTATAGATGGACGCTCCGTCCATTATAACTCAAGTCACACGAGATGACGAGCAACTCAACACATTTCCGCCATCGGAAAAAGGTACGTTTTGTCACTACCATTGCGCAAAAAATGGCGAACCAGTCAGAATGCTTATCCCTCCGCGTTGCAAAGTAGTGCAGCACCTGTGATAATTAAGCATTTGTTTTTCGTTTTATTTTGGTCAAGAGGTGCTGTTGATTAGTATAAAAGACAAAACTTACGTAAAGAAATAGATCTGTTAGAGATTTTAGCGTTTGTTTACATCCTGAAATCAATATTTACATGTGTATTTGTCGGTCAAGGTCATTTTAAGGCAAACTATTTTGAAAAAATATTGAATCATTTGACTCACTTTACGTCATTAATTTGCGTTTATTTTTATCTATTTGATTAAACTATAAACTTGCAGTTAAATGATTACAAAATTATGTTTTTGTCGATTTGTTCCAACTCAAATAACTATGCAGAGTCGACTTATAACACGAGTTGCTTTGGCAAAATTGGCAAAATTCCATTGAAGTTGTTCAAAGTTTATACTTTAATTGTTAACATATTATAGAAAGCGGTTTTCAGATTCTGTTAACATTTTACCATTCTAGTACGTAGCAATGGCTTTCATTCAGTTGAAAAAGGTTTTGGTAGTTTGGTGAATTGTCAATTTCACAGTCTGCGGTTTGTTTACCCTCAAGAAAAGTAGTTCCCCCTACTTGGACCTATTGAAATGGTCAGTGCCTAGATTTATAACTGATATCAGGCAACACATGTTTACTGTGTGTATTAGATTAAACCTTCTTTGTTAAAGGCATATATACATATGTGTATGCACTGTTTAATTTTTATTGGTTGAGTGTAGAATTTTGTTACTGAATTTTATAATACAGCTTGGACTGCTTCTCTAGTTTATTGAAATTAGATAACACACAATGGTACCCACATAGAAATGTTATGATAGGGTTATAATAGGGTACCAGTGTGTGTTAAGGTGGGATATATAAAGAGGTGACCACCTATCAATTGCTATAAAGAAATTCGGACAAGTTGGGAGAGAGAAAATGATAAACATAGATTTATATCTGTGCAAATGTCTTCAAAAAAGTTAGCAGTATATACTTATAATTAGAACCATTGTTAAAAAGGACCATTTATCCTATAACATTGACTTCTTATGAAAAATGTAGACTGAGACAATAGTTTGCTTTTGTAAAGAAATAAAGGTCTAATTGTAATGCTATTGTATAATAATAGCCAGGGGTTTTCACTTTTAATAAAAGAGGGGTCGCTTAAAGGCTCCTTCCCCTCTGAAAATAAGCCTAGTCTTTTTTTTTCCTAGAAATGAAAATTCCCATCCAATAAGATTAAATATCTTATTGTAGAAATGCAGAAATTAAGACACATTGATGTTAATCAATGATTACAATTGTAGCTTGAGTAAGCAATATGATGTCCACTTGTTATGGGTGTGGGCCCAGACAAATATATCTGGGTAGAACCAAACCACAAGTCAGTTTATTGACAGTCTTTGAATAAAACAACTAGCCCAAATTCAGAAGTAATTTATGTGTTGGTTGAGTACAAAATGCAGCTAACAAACCCAATTGGGCGAGTACTATGTGAGCTTGACAGCAACAGTCGAATGATATGTGTTAATTTTCTTCCTATCAGAGGTGCCATTTGTTCAGTATTCATGGTTCTGTCTATCCACCAACCACATCTTATTTAGCCCAGCCCCATTTATATTTAAACATACTGTTGATCGAATTAAAGCTGTACCTTAGACATGTGGGAGGTATTCCAGCTGACTTGCTGTGAGCCTACCCAGACATTTGTTTGAGTTCTTCCGCCACTAAAATAGCGAGACATCACTCTAATCATGATCATAATTGGTCGCTGTGATGTGTTTAAAAAAACAAATTGTGCGGATCTCCTTCAATGCTTTTGAGCACAGTTTGTAGCCAAGGATTAATTGGTATCATTATCTTAACAAAAAACAACAACACGTATGCAGAGCTCTGTATGCCACTGTGCTTCAATATAGGAATTAAATAAAGGTACAAATGTAAAAAGGTTTGTAATTTCTTGATCACAACTATGCCATTTTGTTTATCCAATGATCCTTATTTTAGTTCACTGGAGTTGCCTGTGGTGCAGTAGTAGATTGGCCGACTTGTTACTTCTGTGACTGCTTAGCCTCTCACCTCATGGGTTTGTGTCCCACCAGGGCGAAGGAGTTAATGTGAGAAGGTCTTCCAGCTGTTATTTGTCTGGGGTCTTCCTCCACGAAAATAGCAGAACATTGCTATAACAGTCTTCACCTTAATTTTTACAGGCACTTGCCCATTCGAGCAAGCACCTTAGCAAAATCACTTGCCAGAAAATATTTTCACTTTTCCCAAAAATAAAGATCTAGTTCTGACCTATTTAGGCACTCTGAATCATGATATGAACACCCAGAGTTATGTTGTTTTTGTTTTTTTAAATAAAGCATGTAAACAAGAATAAACTCTTCTTATTTATTTCCACTTTATTTAAGAATTCTTCATTCACAATAAGGCATAATCCCCAAAACAAAACATCTTGTGCTGTCTCCAGGCCATCGCTGTCGTCATCAGAACGAAAAAGCATGTGTCTGACACAGACTTTACAGCATAGAAAATGCTTATTTATCTCATTGGAACATATATGCGCTTCTAAGACTAAGATGCAAGTGACCCTTTTATGCATGAAGAAATGACAGTTCAATATAAACTACAGTACTGTATACTAAATTTGAAATATAATAAATCTTAAAACTTTAATGTTCTGCCTTAATCTTGCATAATGCATGCTTTTCACTGTTCTGGTGTGTAACAAGCAGGTCTGCTAACGTCAGAAATTGCTGGTAATTTATGACGTTTAGCCATGTCATCGTCATCAACTCACAGCCAAAAAAATTTGCGTAACCACGCTTGTTGAAATGAACGCTTATGTTTTCCAGTGTCATACTTCTTATAAGCTTTCTTAGCTTTTTTCTGGGGTGGAGGTTTTAATAAGAGTTTTAATAAGCATCATTTTTACATTTAAGTATCATCAGTATTGTAATAGACTATGTAATATTTCCGACCAGTAGTGCTGTAATTTAGCACATCAAGTAAATGAAAAACAAAACCGACTGCAATTGGGAACATTATTCTTTGCACTAGGTTAATCGATTGCTTTTGGTAAACTGAGCAGAATTTAACGTAAAAAGGTGCCATTTACATTTTCAAATAGCAATTTTGTTCACTGTTTTGACAATGGAATGGTAAATAAAATGCAATGGCAGTTTCTTGCGTGTGTTTGGTGCGTGTTCGAACAACATTTTTTACCACAAACAATGCCTAAAGTACTGTAGGAATGCTCTGGTTGTCTAAGGACAATTGAAAATGAAAATTACAGTTGTTTTTCGTATCACTAAATGGACCTCTGGCTTGTGTCAATGGATTTCTACTTGCCCCAAACCGAAATTACTTGCCCTGAGTTTCAAGAAAGTCGATTATTAAGAAGACTGGCTAAAATGGTCATTATGGGCTGCTACGATATATTTAAAAAGAAACAAACAACAAAAACAATTAGTTAAGTTAACACAAAACGTAATGTCATGGTTAAATCCTAGCATCTTTCTCACAAGGATATGAATATATTACCTGAATGCATGGATGAATTTTGTATTAAGGTCTTCAAATGAGTGCAATAACCTTCAAGTTATTTTGCAATGTGTTGCAATTAGTAAAAGCTATGTCTGCATAAATGAGTTACATACGTTTTATTATCTTTGTTAACTGGTTGCAGACTTACTACAACAAAAGACCCAAAGAGATTGTCAGTGTAACATTTCTTACCCCAAACAACAACAAAATCATCAGCAAAATAGCACACAAACCAAGAGTTTACAATGGAAGTAGTATGAATTAGTGAATTTATGTTGACTGGCAATGGTGTCATACATCAGGTCTAAATGTTAGCACAGTGAAGAAAGCAGTCAGTAGCATAATACAGAATGTAATCAGGCACTGCCTCCATTTGTATAAAACATAGTATGAGAGATATGGAAAGAGTCATCAAACAACAGTCTTTTGAGCATCTAAGTTGTAGTGTTTAAGAAGCTGGACTTAAAATTGGAGGTTCCCAGGTTCGAACCCCACACCAACCACAATCGACTATTTACTGCATATAACTGCAGGTAGTTCTGTACTGGTTCTGCGCAGAAAGTATGCAGTCTAAAAGCATAAATATAAGGTGAATGAACTTGTTTTCCAATCAACTCTTAGCGAGTAAATTTAAACTTTATAAACTGATAATTGTTTCTCACCTTTCTACATTTGGTAAACACTAAACAGAGGAAAAGCTATGAGATTAAATCTAAGAAACCTTAGAGCATGACTGTATTAAGAAATAATAGGTTAAGAACCTTGGATTAAAAGAAGTATTTTTCTCGTTAAATCTTTAAATCCATCCCAACCCCTCCACACACATGCACACATACACCTAAATATTATATTGTGGGTACATACTACAATCATTTCAGCACTCGAAGTGGTTTTATTTTCACTTTTTAGGGAAAGGTGGCAGTATTCAAAATATCATAATTGAATTGTTTAGAAGCCATATGCGGAAAGTTTGAATAGTATACTGTACTTTACTGAAAATACCATTATATGTCATTATTATTGTGTTTAAGGCCAGATATATTTATATTCCAAAGTAACTTGTTTTCTTCAACTGCACAGTTTATGAAAATTAAACACATATAATAAGAATGTAAAAATTTAGAGAAAAAAACAAACACAAAACTACACTTGTCTTTTTAAGATAAGAAGGGGATATTAGGTCTTGAAAACTTAAAGGTTAAAAATATATGATTTTCTGAGGGAAATGAGGCAGAATTTCATCCCAAATTATCCTTAAAAGCATTGAGTACCCATAATGCTTTTTAAGGTACATATTTGATACACAATTATGTCATACTCAATAGCAATCTAGTAATTACTGGTGGAGAAATACCCCAGACAACTGTCTAGATGAAAGCACTGGCAAACAGCATGTCAGCCAGAAGCTGTAAATCTTGTTCTGTTAATATAAAAATAATACTGTTTTATTTTTACATAGACAATAAGCCATTTCTGACATGAATTATAATTATTTTACGATATGTACATAATCTTTTATCTTAAGTTATTACATGTACTGAACAAATAAGAACTGTGAGTCTACTCCGGTAAATTTCGCTATGAATTTTTACACCTTTGCAAAGAATACTCAAATCGTAGAGCTTTGGCTTCAGGTACAGGAGGCCCCAGGTTCAATCATGGGCTGCAACATACCAAAGTTGTTAAAATGGTAGTAGTATAGCTCCCTTGCTAACGCTCAAGCAAATATAAGGGTAGTTCGACAACTGGTTCGCCCGGTGTCAGGATAATGTGACTGGGTGAGGTATCATACCAGGTGTTCACGGCATGCTATACACAGTGAAGGAAGCACTATATCTGCTTCAAGTGGACACCATCTCCAGATAACTAAAATACTGTTGGTGGGACGATAAACCCAATAATCAAATAAATAAAAGCATACACAATTATCACTCTTATCTCAGCTAGATTTTGAACAAGGGTTTATTTGTAAACTGGTTTAGCCTGGGATCTATTATATGTTGTCATGTATTCAAAAAATAGTCTAAATTGTTTCAAGAAAATCAACAATAAAAGGTGAATATTTAAAATCATATATGTACTATGAATAACAGGCTTAATTTTGTCTTATATTTTCTCTACTTACCTTGATTACTAACCTGTTTGTATTCACATTTTTTAACTACCTCTAAGAAGTACATTATCTGTTTGTTTTCTCAGTGTCACTTGTGCATGGTTGAAACAAGTAGGTTATAAATCTACTCATAAAATTTGGGGATCAGTTTCAGATAACCTTACTGAAGGTCTTTTGATGTCTTACAATGAAGAACAGTTTCTGACCTTGTGTTGATCCTTGTCTTACATATTACAGCCCAGTGGCTTTAAGAGGACTAAAGTATCAAATCCCTTTTAAACAACAAAGTTTGGAAACTTTTTGAGTGCTTGTCTGAGAGAAAAACATCATGTAAAGATTCCTTCCAGCTTACTTATGTTTCCACTCAATATTTGGGTGGAGGCTTTGAGGGTAGGGGACCATAGTGGGTAGGTCAGTGGGATAGGGTTCTGGGTCAGTGGGGTGGGGTGGGGTTCTAAGTCAGTAGGGGTGGGGTTCTAGGTAAATGGGGTGGGGTTCAAGGTCAGTGGATGGGGTTCTAGGTCAGTGGGGTGGGGTTCTAGGTCAGTGGGGTGGGGTTCAAGGTCAGTGGGTTGGGGTCCCAGTGACCAAAGATTAGATTAGTTACTCTAATAGACTCCTCTAACTTTGGAACTCTCAACATGTGGGTAACTGCCCCAGTCAGAGCAAAGAACTTAAAGGTTGTATAAGCAGTTTATCTTCATCGTGTTAAATTGAGTTGTGGGAATTGGGGCATAATTTCTACAAAAAGCCAAACCTTAGTCTAACAAAACACAATTTTGAACATTGTCTAAATTGTAAGATAGTAGAAGTCATGAACTTAATCACTCTACATGCCCATTCGTTCTAAAACTATAAATAATGATGATTGTGATATTTCTGCTAAAAATAGACATCAATGTCAGAGCGGATTACCCGAATGATTATATAAAGTTTCTGGTCACATGGTTTTCTTAGTTAAAAAATAGCTAACTGTGTAGCGTGGCTTAGATAAAAAATACCTATTTGTAATGAAGAGTGATGTGTTCTGCTTCACTTCTCACATAGAATGTAGGACATCAATAATCAGCATTTTGAAAGATCTTTTCAGGCAACAATAATTTGTTTGGTTCAACAGGGTTTGGTCAAAGACTGATGAGCATGATCAGTTAGTGCTTAACTACACTAACATATAAGCACAAGTCAAAGTAACTTTTAGACATTTTTTTTTAATACAAAACCCCAGTAATTTTGGTTGCTTTAAAACAAATTAAACATGTAGTGATGTTTTGTTGTAGGGTAATTTTACCCGCATGTTCCATCCTACTAACTAAATGGATTCGGCTTATACCCAAAGGAAGATAAATCCTTTGTGCATGACTGTGTCCATAAAAAAAACAACACCAAGGGTATCACAGCCGTAAATGTAAAGTGGACAGATGAGAAACTGTAAAGTTTAAGAGATCCATTTACCTGTTTTGGTTGAAGAAAATGATACCAAATAACAACCTTTTATAGCGGAAAAAGATGTGTAATCTTATAAGCACACATCATGTGGTATGTGCTATAAGGCACATAATTACAACAGATCTAGATAAAACAATTACTCATTAAGGCCATTTCTTTTACATTTTGTAAGATTTAAATTCTTCATGATTGAATTATTTCACAATTTAAGGGTTCGAAGGACCCATTTCCAATGAATTTAAGAAAAAGATTGGTTACTCTGCTGCTGCTCTTGATGATGGGTGTGTTCCTGCTGCTGATGACAGAAATCATGGACCCCTCCTTTCTGCCATCTTCATGTCTGTTGTATTCCAACCTGATACTGGGCTGCCCACGGCCAAGTGCTAAGAATCACTGATTTTTGACTGGGACGCTACCTGTCTTAAGATGGTTTATGTAGGGAGGTCTTCTACTAATATGTTGTGTGCCGGTGGGTGTACCCGGACATTTGTCTAGGATCTTCTCCATCAGTAACGGCTACACATTGAGAAAATGCCCATTTGTATGATGAATTTAAATGAAGTCAGATCAAACCTACCTGTTGCATAATTTTCCTTTCTGTTGTTTGGTTTCCTGGTCCCACTCTCAGTTACACCTATTCTCTTGCTCCCATTGTTTCTCTACACCTCTAAAAATGCCTTAATGCACACTGTGCTACCTGTAGGTATTTGCTACATGCAATAAAAGGGATAAGAATGATGACTTCTGCACTAGACATTTGGCAGAATACAACTACATGTACCTGGTGTATTGTATGTTTTAGAATTTTTTTGAGGAAGTATTTATGTAACTCCTTCACTACTATTTTGTTTTGAATTGAACTAAAGAAAAACATGGTCATTAAAGAGATGTTCAGTAGTTAATGTAAGATTAAACCTTAGAAAAATATCTTGGAAAAGCCACTGGCACAACATAGATCAGATTACAGACATTCCCTCATAAAAAATTTCTGGAAATAGAATTTTGCAGTGAACAGAATGATGAGAACTGGAAGAGGTTTCTAATCTGTGACTCTACCCACCAGGCAAGCACATGTCTCTCCCTAAATTTCACATATAAGCCTTTTGAAGTGTTGCTTGTGTTAATTAGAGAAGTGTGAATGTGGGACAGGGCTTTCTAGAACTATCTTGCTTCCCAAATCTTTTAAAATCTGTCTTTATTGCACAAAGATTATAATAATGTTTGGGCCTCTCGCTGACTGGCTGCACCGGCCGCAATAGCTCATGCGGTAGAGCGTCGCCTTGCGGATCGGTAGGTCGTGGGTTCAAACCCCGGCCGGGTCAAACCAAAGACTTTATAAAGTTGGAAGTAGTGGCTTCCCTCCTAACGCTCTGGGCTAAGGGGACATTACACCTGACTCATCTGTGACAGTATAATGGACTGGCCGGGTTCAGTCCCATAAGTGCCCCTGTGCTATAATGATAGAAAATATGGGCAAAAATGCCGGCTAATCCCATCCCAATCCCTGACTGGCTGCCCACTAATTGTGGTTCCATCCAGTCGTCTGTCTCAAGTATCTCTACAACACATACTTTGTGAGGTCAAGCTGCGGTCAGGACAGGAACCAGAACTTAAATGTGCAGTCATTCATATGTTCTGCTGAGCACCGGTGGTTCTACCGACATTTGTTCAGGGTTATCCTCAACCACCTTCAGGCATTTTTACTGCATAAATGCAAACTTTTGTCTAAATAATGAAGGTTTTGAAATCTACATCAACCATTAGACAGTCCAAATCCTGAACAAAAGATGCCCTAAACGTTCTTTCTTTCAACTTCTTAAGCATTATGGGATTTTCTGCAAAAAATAGATGCCTGCATTAAGTGGATTACAAATATGATGATACAATATGAGGTCAAAAGTAAGTGGTTATGTGAGTTTCTTTGTTTAAAAGTAGCTAGCTGTGCAGGTTCTTTGTTAAAAGAAGCTGTCTTCTTTGTTTGAAAGAAGCTAACTGTGCAGGTTCTTTGTTTAAAAGTAGCTAGCTGTGCAGGTTCTTTGTTTAAAAGAAGCTAACTGTCTTCTTTGTTTGAAAGAAGCTAACTGTGCAGGTTCTTTGTTTAAAAGAAAGCTAACTGTGCAGGTTCTTTGTTTAAAATAAGCTAACCCTACAGGTTCTTTGTTTAAAAGATGCTAACTGAGCAGGTTCTTTGTTCAATAAAAGAAGCTAACTGTGCAGGTTCTTTGTTTAAAAGAAGCTAACTGTGCAGGTTCTTTGCTTAAATGAAGCTAACTGTGCAGGATCTTAGTTTAAAAGATGCTAACTGCAGGGTTGCTAAGTAAAGAAATACAAGTTTTGAATGATAAGTTGGCAGTTACGCTCCATTTTTCATATAGATATCAGTAAGCAATTCAAAGAATCTTTTCAGGTTACTATAATTTGTATGATAGCGTGAGAATACAAAATCTGATCCCAACTGTTGGATACAACCTTTTCAAGATGTTGCAGATACATGTATCACATACACAAATCCATGAAATAAGCTGTTCTTGGAATCCTTGATTAATTATATAAAATCTTTGACAGCCCTTACACACTGATGTTTACTTTTGTATGGCAAGTTGCTAAAAATAGAAATGAATCATTTTAAAAGCTCTGTGCTGCTTTAGACTCTCCTAAGCCAGATATCAACACAAGTTCATAAAATTATTTCATCAAGTGATAAGAGGTTATCTTTCTTTCAATAATGTCAAACCACTGCTGGGTACCTAGACATTTACAACCTAGACATTTACATTCTTATCCATCATTATTTGTTCTTGTTTAACAAAGTTTTCTTATTTGTGCAATTTTTTGAAGAAAGTAACTTAGACCAACTGTTAACTAAGTAAGTTAAAGTCTCATATTATTAGACAAAATATCTGAAACAAATTCAGATCATTCAAAACAGTAACTTAATGCTGTACATACCAGTAGCGGTTTTTCAGGGGATGACAGGGGTGAGTGGGTTGGGTTGCAATTAAAAATGTTGGTAAAATAATGTTGAGTTCTTGATACATGTCAAAAACTATCTTCACCATTCCAGAAATCAATGATACATCAGGGCTACCTATGCAACAAATGTATACTAGTGTACAAAATCAGCATACAAATCATTCATTTCTAGTTTCTAATGGGTAATGTTATTTTTTATAAATAGGAAACTTCAGTTACATGTTGAATAAGAACAGATCATATAATATCATTAAAACAATGCTTCTTTGGCATAATCACACCCTCAACCCACTGGTTCAAACTCTAGATCAGCCCTAGCATACTATACAATAAATTGCTGCACAGTGGAATTTCTGGCAGACTAAACTTAATAACAGTACTCCTTAAAATCAATTTAGGGCACTAAAATTACTTAATACTACCGGTATCTATACTGTGTGATACATAGCTGTATGGCATTTCTGGCTTACTCAAAACTAAAACAAAACCCCTTGAATTGGATTTATGTCAAAAGAAGTTATTTAATACTGTCCAAACTGTTAAATATAATGCTGTATGGCATTTCCAGCTTGCTAAAGATCAAACCTTTAGCCTTCTTAGTATCAATTAATCAGGCTTAAACAAATAGTGACCTATATCCAGGGTTGGAAAATTCCACTCGTCTGCTCGTCATAAAGAGTCAAACCTGCTGAAGGACGAGCTCAAAATTCAAACTGCTTGTTCGACCAGGTGAGTAAAAAAAACATCAGATTGGCCTGAACTGAAGAATTTTTTCTCCCACCAGTAGTGTCATTCATCAGATTGATTCCTCTAAAGAATCAAGGTACATTCAGGGCCACAAGCTTACAGGGTCTCGGGGACACGGAACCAAGAAAATGACCACTACATCAGATAGTGATACAAACTAAACTATGTTAAATTGTTAACAGTTTCTTTACTTTAGTTCCTTGCTAGTTATTAGATCTTTGTTTGAATTGTAGACCTACTTTATTACAGATAGTTGCTTCAAAGTTTGCGTTTATTTTTCATTTAACTAATGCTTTTTTTGTTAAAATAAATAATCTTCAATAAAGGATGAGTAACTTTTCATGTAGGATGAGTGAAAAATATAAGTCACTTGTCCTACAGGACGAGTAACTTTTTCAAAAAAATTTCATCCCTGTATTAGTGTATATCTGCTTCAGTGGACATAGTCTCCAAAATAACTGAAATACTGTTGGTGGGAAGATAAGCCTAATGAATAAATAACTAGGTTGAAACAATACAATATAATGGATGTGAGTTCCACAGTGGCCTCTTTACAAACATGATAAATAGTCTCAACTTGTCATAATACAGAACACACACTGACCTATTGTACAAAACTGCATTTGTATGAATACTCCCGTACACAATACTAGTGTTGATTACACTTGGTTCTTTAGACGTTCTCTAATGCCTGCATCAACATTTTGTACATTTCCAAATGCCAATATTAGAAATGGGTAAACTATTGTTAACACACTTTGTGTAATGATTAAAATATGAATTGGTACTAAGTATTAGGAATCCATGCTGCAAATATTGTAGATATTGATCAGACATCTTTCTGATCTGAGTCACAACTGTTTGCCTGGGCCTGGATAGCAGAATAGGAGCTTATTGTGTTGGCTGTATTCAGCATTGGTACAAACTGTAGATGTAATGATGGAGTCTTTTTCCCTATTCAGTAGTGTATATGTCTATATATATATATATATATATATATATATATATATATATATATTATTTGTATGTACAATTCAGAAGTTATTGATTCAGTCAGGTGGGATTCATCATTGTTCAAGGAATTTTTCTGATTCGCCTTTCATCTGCCTGCCACATGAACAGTTTACTTGTGAACACGCCTGCATGAAACCTTGGATGAGTTGTAGTTGGGTTACATGAGCAGTGTTCTCCATAAAATAAAAAGTAGCAGGTTATTCTTTTAAAGTAGCAGGCTGCATTATCATATGTCAAGCCGCGAAGCGGCGAGATTCGCGGCGAGGGGGGGTGGGGGTGCGGGAGGGGTTTCCCCTCCTGCTAGTGGTGCGCCGGGAAGGGGCCTCCCCCGATTTTTTAATTTTTTTTTTTAACGGTGCAGAATGGTGCATTTTCGTGCATTTTAAAGCTATTTTGCTGCCTTTTAAAAGCTTCATTTTTATACAAAACCAAAACCATTGTTAATTTTTTTCACTTTTATTAAATGACAGTTTAAAAATCAGAGTCATCAAACTCAACTCCATTCAGAATCCGACCCTGGAAATTTAATGACAAGTTTTAATTACAAGTTTTAGTTTTGTAAATTCAAATTGGAATTTGAGCACTTCAAATGACCATATTGCAGAATGTATAAGTGATTACAAATAAAATCAGAAACCAAAGTTCGCAGTTACAGCCTGGTCAACTCATGTAACTATAACTCTGAAACATCATACTGCAAAGTAAGATGATGGCTGGAGATTAAATAGGTTTTATAACCCTGATTTGATTGTAAAATACTGCAAGTTTTTAAGTAACTTTTGAAATAAAAGTGATATATTTGGGGGTCTACAATAGGGTCTACATCCCTGCTCCAAGTATATACGTTTCTTCAATTATACAGTATCATTCTTTACTTTAAAAAATCATCAAATTAATTTGCTTTCTTAAAAGTGAGGACAGACTTTAGTTACTTATTTTCAGGAAAAGATCGATTTCAAATTTTCAGTATTGCTGGCTGGGTGGGGTATGACCGGCATAGATACGATGGCTATTTTTATATAATATAATTATACATTGAAGCAAAACTGAAAATCACCTGCATGCATTCATTCAATATCGAAGTGTACAAATTACCTTTCGTCCAAAAATCTGACATTTTTCTTTGGTATGTTTGATTTTCATTTTTTATTTTCTTTTTTGGTGGCATTTCAGAGGCTTATATACGTATATTTTGCTAAGAATGCAGACGAAACATCTATTTATAGCTTACTGCATACATTCTATACATAGCGTGTGACGTCACTACGTTAAAGTTACGACTCGTAACTCACCCAAAATTTGAGATTTGTGCCTACGTAAAAAATAATTCCGCGTAGGAAATATGTTCGATTATAATATTCATTGAATTAAGATAGATGACTAAACAACCATATTTTAAGGCCTTATTCTATGTCCAGAAACTTTTAAAGTCTTGATATTTATAGATAAATGGAAAAAAAATACGATGAGCAAGTTTTGCTTCTTTCGCTTTCGTTAAACAGTAATATGTCCATTCTATACATTGCGTGTGACGTCACTACGTTAAAGTCTCGACCGTTTACAAAATTTAGTTCAAAATGTTTGCATGAAGCATATTTTAACTATTAGAATGTATAGAAAATGCCAAAATAATATGTTGTATACCTCTTCGTACTTGTTTTGTTCATTTTAGCAATCACTTCCGTATTCACAACATGTTGAAGAACTACTTTACCCACAATACACCGAGTGCATTCACACAGGTCATTTTGACCGTGTATTGACGCAACGTACTATATATGCATTTTTCACGAATACACACGACTTTGTTATTGCCAGTTTGGCGAAAAATGTCGAAGAAAGACGAATGCTCAGTTTATGAATTTCGGAATCATTTGGAAACCATACGTTCTGTCTGCATCCGACCTGCGCAAACGGATGCGCAGTAAAATAATAACATCCGGGAAGTGTTTTGTCATACTTTTGTCGATGTATTTTCGGTTTCTTTTTATGCGAAACCGTTTTGTTTTTTTTCGGTGAAAATTATTTATTTTTGTTTTGAGAAAGTAGCCGGCGCTCATTTCTTAAGTATCAGGCGATACCGCCGGCCGCCGGTGCTTCTGGAGAACACTGCATGAGGTAAAAAACTAGGTCATATATTAAAAACCATTGTGAACATTCTAGAGGCCACATTTATGGCCCAGTCTTCATCATACTTGGCCAGAATATTTTCCTGCATGAAATCTTAGAAGAGTTCTTCACTGGGTCATGTGGGATCAAAAATAGGTTTCTAGAGGCTACATTTATTGCCCAATCTTCGCCAAACTTTGCCAGATTTTTTGTCAGCGTGAAATTTTGGATGATTTCATATCTGGGTCACATGTGGTCAAAAAGTTGTTCACTAGATCAAATATTAAGAAAAAACATTGTGAACACACTAAAGGCCACATTTATGGCCCAACCTTCATAAAACTTGGTCAGAATGTTTGCCTGCATAAAATTTTAAAAAATTTCATATCTGGGTCACAATGGGTCAAAAGGTAGGTCACAAGGTCAGATCTTAGAATCTCACCTTGCAAAAAATGCTGTATACCTCACTTATTGTCCAGTCTTCACCAAAGATTTCTGAACTAAATACTTGATGACAGATATGAGCCTACGATAAGCCCATGCACTAAGGTGAGCAATTAAGTGCCATCATGGCCTTCTTGTTATCAAGAGAGTGTTTTATCACAAAAAATTTGTATGTTGAATTTCAAGTGTTTTTTATGCCCCCTTTGAAGATGAAGGGAATAGAAAGTCACAGCTACCTTTAATCTGATACTTTATTTTGGTGTAACTTCTCAGCCTCTGTGTAGGTTTAAGTCAGTGGGTTACTTCTTTCTTCCTTCTTTAAACTTTTTATGCCTGGAACTTACTAGTATTAGAATGGACACAATGACCATTTGGTCTACATATATTATAGCCCCTTTAAAGATTGCATCCAAAACTATGACAGATTGTGAATATAAAAAAGTTAACGTGAAAAAACTTCAAGACTATATGGTTTGTGTAAGAAGAGTGGATTTGTTTGTGGAACTGTTAACATTTAAAACCTAATTTCTTTGGGCGATTCCTATCTGTGTATACACTTCATAGGAAGCTATTTTTAGAATCAACATACTAATGCTTAACCCCTCATGACCACAAAGGTATAGATAAACTGTCAAAAACAACAGTCTTACATCTTAGTCAATATCTATATTTAGCAAGAAGTCTCACAATGAGTTTCAAAATAGATTATGAATTTGATGAAATATGAAACTGATTATTTCATAGTAAATGCTGTTTTACCAGCGCTTTTGTTAATACTTAATCCTGTGATAATGAAGACGTCAGCAAGTTACTGTCCTGCTTTTGTCTCAGTTCTGAGTTATAGCACATTGCAAATAACAGAGTTGATTGCTGCCAGCCTATTGTGAAGGGTTTGTATGTTGGCATTGTTACGACAGGAAGTGATTATGGGCAACAATTGTTGGTGATTTGAAAGGCATGAAATTGTTGCATTCAACTCATGTCTTGCTGCAATATAACCAACTAGATCTAGCACAACATGATTAGGCTGAGACACATCATAAAGATCCAGATCAGCCAGATCCTGGATAGTCTGAGCAGAATCTGCACCATTTAGCACAATTATGCACCATGTCTTGTTACCTTTTTATGTTATTTGTTATATGAGATTTTGTATGGGTTAGTTGAAATCATTGTACATGTAGCATTATACATTGTCTGAGATTTTGTAAGGGTTGGTTTAAATTATTGTACATGTAGCATTATATGTTGTCTGAGATTTTTATTGCTAAGTTATATGAATGTAGCATTAGAAGAATGCTAAGTTTTCCCTTTTACGAGAAGTCAAAGGCTCTGGAAGCAGTAGTTGGAGCCTCCCGGTGCCCGGAATGGAAAGTGCCAGGTATTATCTGGTGTCAACAAATACCTAAGCAGTTAGAAATGTTTGCTCTATCTCTCTCCTAGGCTTATCAGTAAAAGGGTAGGTTTATATTTTGTCAGTAGTCATGAAAATTGACTTGTACAGCCATCAGGTCATGCATCAGGTCATGTATTAATGGCATGCTATAACAGTGAAGGCAGCACTATCTCCCGATGTGATAAATACAACATTACTGCTTGATGCCAGGAAAGTTTTTATTATATATGTAATGTATGATCTCTGAACAAAAAGTTCACAAGATATTACTTAATTTTGTTTACAATATAAAGTTTAAGATATGTGAAACTTGTGAAATTCCTCAAGTAGTTTGAATCAGACCTGGAGTTTAATCCTCAATGTAAACACAACCATATCTTGATCCTGATAAAAGCAGTGAAATTAAAGAACCTTTTATAATATTACACCTGTCATAACAGTTTATAACTTTCTGATTTCGTCATCTCACGGAATTTACCTGTTCTTTTAAGTAATTTTCAGAGCTAGAAAGCATGAAATTCAATTAAGACCTTGTTTTTCACTGACAGTATCTCTACATTTCATTCTTAATTTCCTACTTCCGACTAAGTACTAAGGTAGTAACAGCCAAGGGACATATTCATAAAGAATGTAAGATAAATTCTTTTATTGAACTAAGATATTTTCTTAAACCTTGAAATATTTGCTTAGATATGAATAAATTAAAAAATAAAGTTAATAAATTATCATGTTTCATTCATAAAATCATTTAAGAAATTTCTTAGGATTTTTCCAAATTTAAGAAAATTTCATGGTAAAAGTGAGAAAAAACCCTTAGATTCTTTACGAATATGACGCCAGATTTCTGGGGCAAAGTACATGTTATCATAAATAATCTTCCCAAGGTTCTAACATCACTTGATTTTAAACCGTAGGAGACCTGACTTCCCCACAACACCAAGTAACTTTAGTTTGCATTAAAAGTTTTTGTTTCTAATTAAACATTTAGTAGTGAGACACTTCAATTGTGACCCAGCAGTTGTGGTTTATGGTAAGAGGTTTTAGCTCAGGGTGAGCTGTTGTGATCGTCCGGTGTCATGCATCCATCAACATTTTCAAATGACATCTCCTCTAAAACCACTTGGCCACATTCAGCCAACCCTTCCTTGAAGCAGGTAGATGGAAGAAAAAAAAGTTCAAATAATTCTGATCCATAAAAAAATATGGCCGCAAGGGGCGCTGCCGTGTTCCATATATGACTAATAATATAAGAAAACTTAAAAAATCATCTTGTCAGAAACTGCAAGAGCCAGAGCCTTGATATTTAGTATATATGTTCCTTGGCAGGCCCTGTATGAAGATTGTTTGAATAATTTTTATCTGCCAATAAAAAATAGCCACCAGGGACGAGGCAATTTTCCATATACGGCTATATATGAAAACTTGGAAAATCATTTTGTCAGAAACTGCAAGAGCCAGAGCCTTGATATTTGGTATGCACATTTTCTTGGAAGCACTGTTTTAAGATTGTTCAAAGTATTCTGAGTATCACCCATATAATGTGAAAGATTTATCAAATATATGGCAGTACACATTCATATTTACTCTTTTTTTTCTGGAGCTCTGTAACCACCAGACAAATATCTGGTTAGAATCAGTGCCGCAACTAAGTGCAGCCCAGACTTGACATGGAAAGTACATGTTTTTTGACATTTCTGGTACCATCTGCAGAATTCATTTTTAGTTGAAATTTTGCTCAAGTTCAAATTTGTACTGTTCATTATTTACTCATATAATATCATTAACATCCTTGAAATATGTTGATACCTTCACCTTGCCAGGTTAATAGAATATAACATATTTTAATTATTACTGGATGGCATAAGAAGGAGTATTTACTATTTGGGGTGTCAGTATTTGAGTTTAAGCAAAATCTTAACTGGAAAATAATTCAGAAGGTGGGTCTTGGGACTCAAGCACTTAGTGGTGAGTAGGCCATAGACCGGACTTCGTGAAAGGCGTCAGACTATTGGACATGCTCAGTAGATTTCATTTCAGTCCGGTTGAAAATTGTAACTCCCTGGTTCTGCTGTCCACTGACTTTTAAACTAAGGAAACAACATTTTCTTCTCGTGGTGAGGTATTTCACTGTTTACTTAGCTTGATTGTTGTATTGCACATTCTGATTGGAGAGGTGCACAATCATCGCCCATTATCGACTAGCTAATCATCCTTTAGCTTACTTTTTCATCTTTGTTCTGTCCTGCAAACGGTGTTTGTTCGAGGGGGCATGGCCAGGCAAGAAGCGAAAAATAACGAAGCCAAAAAGAAAGCAACATGAAAATAAAAGGAAATGTGTAGAACATAAGTTTAATGATCAATGGCAACAGGGGAAGCCATTGCTTGTTTACATTGTCCAGGAAAAAAACACTTAATATTTTCATCCCGGATACTTGACCAGGCACCTTTAAAGCCAGTAAAAGGTTAATCATTTATTAAGAAAGCACTATATTTTATAAGTTTTATTGATTAAAGCGAATATTTCAAACAATAATACCTGAAATAGGCACTTAAATAAAATAAAAACTAAATATTTTGCAGTATTTCTGTGGATATTTCTGTGTTGTTGTTTTTTTGGTCCGACACATTTTCTTTTGGTCCAACAAAATTTTATAGCTTTTATAGATTGTCTGACAGATTTTTGGCCTTTTGCAAAGTCTGATAGAGTCAGTGGACTTGGCCACATTGCCCACCCATCCACTGGTGGCCTCTCTGGAACTTGACCTAACATGGTGAACAGGTGAGGGGAAAAGTTTCTGATATCAACTTCATGTTGGTTACTAGAACAGGATGATACTGTTAACTTAATTGATAATATTGGACGACATAGATGATAGGTCACATTTATTTAAAGCTCTTATAACTAGCTTGTACTTAATTGTTTGGTGAAATCCAACAGCTGTTAAGTGTGTAGGATGATTAATATTGGGGGAAATTAAGCTTAACAGGATATTAATTGTTTAATTGTGGTTCATTGTTTGAAAGAGAGTTGAGGAAAATTGTCTCTAGGAGCTGTGTTTTAAAATAGTTCCTCTAGAACTTCTATTTTAAATCTAATTTACTATTTTCTTGAAAAATTGAGTGTTATTGTCTGACTTTTTTGTCGCGAAAGAAGAACAAATTGTTTTAAATGTTTCTTGTTTTAAATAATTGGCCTTTAGTTATTGGAAATACTTTTGGGGGAAATGATTCATGAAAAATAGCTTAAAATAAAAGTTTGATTTTGTCAACATGGGTTGGGAAAAGGATATAGAAATTAAACCCTGGAAGAGAGTAAGTTTGTGGTGCAAGATAAAGAAACGGTTTCAACAAATTGTGAACTGGATTTCGAAGCAATGGCATGCTCATACAGATTCTGCAGGTAGAGGCACATTATTTGTATTTTACTTAGTGGAGTTGATCCAGATCATCTAGGTATCATATCAAAACTATATGAAGAGATAATAATTGGGATAAAATGTCAATTTCAAAACTTTTTAAACAAATGTTTTAAAAAATCATGAAGTACTGAGTCACCATCTTAGAAAGATAAAAGGTAAATTATAGCACAACATTGCATCTGATCTTGGTTGAAGCTGTTTTACACAATACATGAAATGTCTTCCACACACACACTTTAGGTACATTGCTTTGTGTTGCTTGTCAAGACTTGGTCATTAGCACTTTTTTGTCAAAAATGTCAAAACTTTAAAGTTGGACATTTTTGACAAAATAAATGTTCAGTCCAAGGACACATGGTAATATAATATAAAACACTTTAATTATAATTTATATTTTTATAAAATATGAAATAAATACAGTCTATTCATTGAGTTTATGCAACCAGATTTGAAACTAAGCAAAAGAAAAGTGATGGCTGTTATTTTTTCCATTTATCTGAAATAGAGCCAAATAGTAAAATAAGTATAAAATAAAATGACTAATAATAAATAACTATTGCTATCCAGCTGTTGATCATAAGATGTACACTACATGAACAATTGTTAAAACTCACGGAAAGCTATAGTATATATATAAATTTCTGGCCGGCATGTTACCTATCAAGGGTACATGCATTCTTGGTCACAGCTGGCAATATGTTGAGGAACTCTGTGCTTATAATCACCAGCTTAAATTGACTTCAACACACATAGTCTAGGATTTTTTGTTACTTTGTGTGGTAAAAGTAGACGTTTGTTCAACATTATATAGTTTATTTAACTATCACAGCCCATAACCTGTTGTTTTGTGTTTTTTTAGCTCACCTGAGCACAATGTGCTCAACAGGAGCTTTTGTGATACCGCTTCGTTCGGTGTCCGTCGTTCGACATCAACATTTTAGCTTGTGAACACACTAGAGGCCACAGTTTCTATCCAATCTTCATCAAACTTGGTCAGAATGTTTGTCTGCATGAAATCTTGGATGAGTTCATTATTGGGTCACCTTAAGGTCAAGAAGTAGGTCACTAGGTCAAATTTTAGGAAAAACTTGTGAACACACTAGAGACCACATTTATAGCCCAATCTTCGAACAAACTTGGTCAGAATGTTTGTGTGCATGAAATCCTGGATGAGTTCACATATGGGTCACGTGGGTTCAAAAAGTAGGTCACTAGGTCAAATCTTGGAAAAAGCTTGTAAATACACTAGAGGCCCCATTTATAGGCCAATCTTCATCAAACTTAATCAGAATGTTTGTCTACATGAAATCTTGGATAAATTTGTTATTGGGTCACGTGGGTTCAAAAACTATGTCACTAGGTAAAATTTTAGAAAAAGCTTGTGAACACACTAGAGACCACATTTATAGTACAATCTTTACCAAACTTGGTCATTATGTTTGTCTGCTTGAATCTTGGATGAGTTCATTATTGAGTCACATGGGGTCAAAAAGTAGGTTACCAGGTCAAATCTTAGCAAAAGCTTGTGAACACACTAGAGGCCCCATTTATGGCCATATCTTCACCAAATTGGGAAAAAATGTCAGTTTTAAAAAGAGCCAACTATAAAAGATACAGACAATATAATTATTTGTGTTTGACACACAAAAACTGACTTGATCATAAATATCTAGAAATAAGACAGAAATAGTCTAGCTTTATTAACTAGTCTCATATAAATGACATTAATGATGAAGAAAATGCAAATATCAGACTGTCAAGTCAAATCTTCTTTATAATTGATGTAAAATATGATCAATTTATGTGACGAACACAGGCCTGAAAACAGCATTAAATTTATACTTTTATCAGCTTATAATGAGAGTATATAGAATTGGGATTGACAATGAAATGTATTGCCATCTATTTTGTAAGATAGGATAATTAATTATTATCAGACTTGTATCTATAACTAGTTTTAGATATGGGCTGTTAATCTAGTTGTACTAGATGATCTGTTAATTACGTCTGGGACTGTCATTAATTGAAACAGTAGTGTCATACAAATATCTATACACATGTTACAATATCAATACATTTGGTAGGAAAATATAAGAAAAAGTAAATAAAATTCAAATTTTCTTGTTGTTAAACATTTGGTCTGCAAATTAAACTCTTAGTCAGCTACATTTGGTAATAAGCCGTTATAAATCCTTAACTATTGGCTGGAAACCTTATGTCTGGGTCAAAATTCTCAGTAGGAAATAATAAAGATCCTGATCAGACAATTTCCCATCAAGATATATGTTGTCCATATTTGCCGTTCGGTATACCTGAAGGGGCAAAGGACCCAACATAGGAAGGTTTTCTATCTGGCATGCAGTACATCAGTGGTTCTACCCAGACATATGTCTGAGGTCTTTCCTCACCAAAACTGCTGGTCCTCTCTATAATTGGCCCAATCTTCCCCGAAGATTTCTTAAGCAAATAGCTAGAGCTGTCATCGATTCCTACAATATCGGCGTATCGACGATATTTTTTTCCCGATTAATAATCGATTCGCATTTTGAAATATCGATAACGCAGCCTACATAGGTAAAAAAATAAGTGTCAAAATTTGCCAGACGAAACGTCAATCGTGAGCGGAAACAGGTGCGCTGTCAAAATATAAACGGATAAGTCTAAGCCATTGACAAAATAGCGACTAAATAGCCGTCGTCTACAGACGGTACATCGCTGCAGAGTCTATATGCAGAGTCACAAGCCGTTCAAATTAAAAGCAAAATTAATGTATTAATTATTAATAAAATACTTCCAAATGGACTGTAAAGAAAGTTTTCATGCCATATTTTTCTTTTATTTAGAGTGAACAGGAATGGCAAATGCCGATTTCCGTGGACTGGAAAGTGAATGTTTTAGACTATGCCATAACGAGTATAAACAAATGGCGGACGCAGAAAGAAAAATTGTTGAATGTTCAACAAAAAAAAGGAAATCTAGTTTTGTATGGAAATATTTCGGGTACATTGAAGAGAATGGAGAAATAAACCAAAAATTAGTTGGTTGCAAGTTATGTAACTTGATTATGCCGTACAGTGGCAACACCACCAACAAAATGCAGATATGCTGGTGTTTTTAAACAAGAACTATAAAAAGTTAAGACAAATAAATATTACAGCCCCTGAGTGCAGCAACATTAAAGTTGAAGCTATTTAAAGTGTGAACAATAGCTTAGTAAATAATAACTGTTATTGTGGTGACATGAAACTGGTCTATTTGTAAAGTACTTGAGTACATGTTTATTAGTTGAACTGTAATTAAGATTATTAAATCATTTATTTGGTTTCAAGGTCAAGTTGACCATTTATTTTATTTCTGGCAAATTCTGGTGATTATTACACATTCTAGTCAGATAAGGTAATGTACAAAATGAAAATGTACATTTACCAAGGTTTATTTTTATTTTTCATTCATTTTTATGTTGCACTGTTGCATTTGTTTCAATGCAAGTTTTTACCTTTTGACTAGTCATATGAAGCATCTTATTGTAAGTCATGGCAGGTCAGTCGTTGCTTTAGTTTTTTCATTTGTTTTACCATAAAACTCACCCGTTTGAAGAAGATAATAAAACAAACAATAACTTGTGATGCATCTTTATTTATAATAGATTAATAGATACAAATCATTCTTACAAACTACATACCAATTTACTGCAGGATGTATATAATACATGACAAATTTACAACTAATGACAACAGAAATTGTAAAAATGGTATTAATAGTAATGCATTGTATGTATCGATGTATATCGAAGTATCGGTGATATTTTTTTCACGATATATCGATATCGTCGATACGCTTCAATCCATATCAATGACAGCTCTACAAATAGCTCTTTATTACTTGATGCCAAATATGAGCCTACTGAAAGCTTGTGTCCTTATGTAGGGATTTAAAAAACCTCTTAGTTTTGTATGACAGTGTGAGGTTTTTCTTACTTATTACTTGTTTGCAGAGGATGAATTTATTGGGCTTAAATAAATTGTTTATTTTTGGAAGGGACGGTTGTCTTATGCCTAATATTAGAATATCTACATAATTTTCTCAAAAACAGTTAATGCCAGTTATTGCAGTGCTTTCATTAACAAATGTAGCATAATAAGAATTAACAGTGCTATCAGTGCTTTGATTCCCATTTGAATGTCATTTAGTGGTCATGTGAACAGTTCCATAAACACAGATAGATAGCTGAACCAGGCATGTATGAGAGTGTTTACAAACTTTACATAGATAAAGACCAATTTCATCTTGTCCCAAAATATTCGTTCTGAACTTTACTTCAGGCACGATAACTTATTAGATAAAGGGTACAAACATGCCATTGATAACATGTTTAAAATTGAAGTGAGTACATGTATATTGGTAGACCAAAGATTGGCTACTTTATCAGAAAGTTAACAAGTGTACAGAGGCACATATTAATGGTTGATTAAGAAGATAATGTCCGTACTTCAGGATAGAGAGGGTAGTAATGGGGTTTTGCTTGATTGAGATAATAATTTGGATGTTGTTGATTATGATAATGGTGAGTATGAGTATGTTGTTATGCCCTCTTTTCGAAAAAAAAGTGGCATGTTGTTTTTTTATGATGGTCTGTTGATGGATCATTTTGTATCCCTTCAATATCTGGAGAATGCATAAGCCTAAAATCCTTGAGCTTAGTAGGGACATTGGCTATGATGAGAAGATAACAAATGTTGGTTTTGGGGTCAGTGGAGCACTGTGAAGGTCACAGTGACCTTGAACTTGTCATGTGGGTGGTACGGGAGGGTGGGGGGGGGGGTAAATCTCTGAATCTCTGGGTAAATCTAGTTTATGTATGTGTTTGTCTGTGAAGAAGATATGGTTGTGTGTAAACCTGTGTGCCAAAATTTATTGTTGGTTTGGTACATGGAAAGTGAGCTGTACAGCAATGAACAGCATACTGGTTCAAATGTCTCTTGCTACCTGTATGTTAATGTAACTTATCTCATCTCCCATCTTTGATCTATCTGCCACCATTGTTAGTCTAAACTTTCTGTGGGGTCAGATGTTCCTTGTCTTCATGTTTTAGTGATTAAACTGGCCTTTCAACATAAGTGTTTGCCCCTTGTATAAAAGATCACATGTCCCATACTAGGAAAAGATGTAACACACTCAGAAATCTAGTGCATACTTGTCTGTAGATTGTCCTGTAGCAAGATATAAAGGCCATTATATACTGTCTTGTTCCAAAATATGACAACCCTAGTAGCAGTGTCTTGGAAGTGCGGTTAAAAAAGTTGTTTTCTACCAATATAGTCCTAAAATTTAAAAAAATGGCCTATTGCCCTGGTAGTTAAAAAAAAATCTAAACATTGCCTTGCACCAAGACATGCTATACACAAAATCAGCTTGAAGTGGAGACCATCTCCTTAAACTGAAAGTTTGTTTGCAGAAAGATAAACCTACCAACTAAACCTCTGAAAAATGTATGTTAGTAGGTTAGTCCCCATGTAGCGTCTTGTGTATTTGTGAATGGGTAGTAGTAGAAGAGCAAGTGTGTTTTAGTGAGGGTAGGTGGGACAACTAGAAGAGTTTGGCTTGGGGAGTGGGACTTGTGTAAGGTATTGGCTATAGGTAATGTAGACTAACAGGTAAGCTCCTGTATCTGCTGCACACAGATTGGTTACAACTTAGCAGACATTGTAGATTTCTCATTTAGCCAGGTAGAAATGAGGATCAGGTCAGAATCTGCAATATTTACTGCAGTCTCTAGTTTAACTCCATTTTCATAATTTTACTATACTTTTAGCTGCTTGCAAATATCAGTAGGTTAGAACATATATCTATTTTTAGCATAAGCAGTAGAAAAAAAGAGCACAGCAACTGTATAGAACAATACCCTGAAATGCCTATGGGGGTATGTAGTGAGATAGATTCTGTTGTAGATACTATAGAAATGTGGGTGTGTGTTTTTTTCTGGACTTGTTATTCAGCTGAGTTTTGTGGTGTTGTTTTTCCCTTTCTATTTTGGTTTCCTTCTTGTAAAACCACTTAAGATGATTGCGTTTGCATTTCCATATACATATGTTTGGAGCATTTTGTTCTGTGGCAAGTAAGAATAATTAGTGGGGATTGGGTGGAAAGGAAGTAGAATTATTTTGTGTTGATCATTTGAATAATTGTCAGTTATTCCACAGTTATGCCAGAAACAAGGGCTTTGAAACGTGGAAAAGGCTTTAAATCTGACTCACCTTGCCAGAAACACACACAGGCATAGGTCTGTTGTTTTATCTTAAAGGTGGCCTTTAATTGTTAACAAAATACATTCAACAAATTACCTTACCCTCATAATTGGAAATTTCTGCAAAAGCTCGCACTTTAGTCAAAGTAAAGATGATTACAAACACTACCTCCATCGCTAGAGAGCAGAAAACATGAACGAAATTGCTCTAAATGTTTATTGTTTCCAAATCTATACATTAGCTACATTTGGGATTTCAACTGAGCGTATTACCCAGGTTATGATAAAATGAGATCTTAGAAGTGATTCATAGTTTTCTTATTTTAAATATTGATAACTGTGCAGCATGGCTAAAATAGGAAATACATGTTTGTAAGGACAATTTAGGTGATATGATTCACTTTTCACAAAGTTGTTTGGATACCAATGAACAACCTTTCACCAGATCTTCAGATAACAATTACTTATTCAGTGCAAAAGAAAATATATAGTCTGACCTGTCTGATACCACCTTTAAAAGAAGTCTCAGTGTGGTGTGCCTGTGGCCTAGTGGTTATGGTCACTTTAGCCTCAGTCCCTCCTCATGTGGGTTCAAAACTCAGGTGGAGCAAGAGCTCTTGACAGTGGTGCCTTGTTGGTGTTACTCAAACATATGTTTGGAGTCTTTCTCCACCATTTCATTATAATCATAAACAACAACCAAACACAATATGTTTAAAATGCTGGTCACATCTGAATGAATTTTGTCTAATTCCCCTAATGTCTGTCAGTACAGGGAGAACCAACACTATTGAAATCCAAACCTCCCTGCTTTTATACACAAAACTGCTGAAATATTTATTATGCCTGGCCGTATAAAATGCCAATTAATTTAGTGATTACTAAGCTTTACAGCACCTTAGCTATGCTGAGATGCATGTCTGTTCTTACAAGGACAGACACATTTATTGACAATTTTGTCACCTTTCCTTGTAACATATTTGCATAATTTTACTCAATGCCCTCCATGATTAATTTACTGAAAGTAGCACACAATATGTTAAGGAAAGAGGAATGGATTTTGTATGCCCAACAGACCATGGGAACTGATCTATAGTGTGCCAGTGGTTCTATCCAGACATCTGTCTGGGGTCTTCCTCCATCACTAATATGGGGATATCACCAACAGGACCACAACTGTGCCTGCAATGTAAGATGTGATTGAACAACAACCAGCAAACAATTGTATATCCTGTCCTAGGACAGGTAGAGTCTACTCCTAAATTTCTATATGGTCCTAAGGCTAAATTCAGTCCTAGGAAAGGTAGAGTCTACTCCTAAATTTCTATATGGTCCTAAGGCTAAATTTAGTCCTAGGACAGGTAGAGTCTGCTCCTAAATTTCTATGCAGTCCTAAGGCTAAATTCAGTCTTAGGACAGGTAGAGTCTGCTCCTAAATTTCTATATGGTCCTAAGGCTAAATCCATTCCTAGGACAGGTAGAGTCTACTTCTAAATTTCTATGCAGTCCTATGGCTATATTCAGTCCTAGGACAGGTAGAGTCTGCTCCTAAATTTCTATATGGTCCTAAGGCTAAATCCAGTCCTAGGACAGGTAGAGTCTACTCCTAAATTTCTATGCAGTCCTAAGGCTAAATCAGGTCCTAGGACAGGTTGCCTACCCCTAAATTTCTATACTGTCCTAATCCTAAATCCTGTCCTAGGACAGGTAGAGTCTGCTCCTAAATTTCTCTACAGTTGTTAAAGGCTTAATCCAGTCCTTGGACTTTTTTTTAAAAGGCATCACATATAATTATAGTAGTCTTAAGACCAGAAACAGGTCCAAGGACTTTTGTTAACGTGTCACTGTTACAGCTGTTTCTGACGAGTAAACAGTTCATGATCCAACATGTGGCTCAGCTTCATTTCTACATACAAAAAAACATACTGTAATTCATTTTTGTGTCAAGTCACTTTTTTGTTAAAGTCCAGAGCTTTACATATTGAGTTTTTATTATTTTGCTGATACTTTTATTTATAGTTATATATATATATTTTGTAATTCCAGAGTCGTCGACGTTGAACATAAAGAAGCGCAATCGCAGCCTTTTAACGTCATTTCTCTGTTGTTTCGGCAACAACAACACCACCTCCTCAAGTGCCTACAAGCCCTCTAACAGTGATGAGGACAAAAAATTCAATGGCAATCTCCAGGGAAGCGTAAGTAGCACTTGGTGATTTTTTTTTTGTTGGCAACCTCCACCTGAAGAATGATAGCCTCTCTTGTAAGAATGATTAAGAATTAACTCTGTTCATGCGTTTATGTGTGTTGCAGTATATTTTTTTGTTTCCCTTCAGTAATTTTTAAGAATTCAACAGATGTCAGTAGATTTTTCGTTTGCCTTTATTTACTTTGTAGAATAGATGTTGGTCTGTTCTTCTTTTTTTTGCAAGACTGCCATCCTTTCTTGTGTTTTTTTTTTTCTAATGTCAATTTTCATTTCTGATATTTACCTTTTTAAAGACTCAGGGGATTAAAGTCACCTTTGGCTTGTAAGTATAGTATATCAGTATATCGGTCAAGTCATTTAATACTGGATCTTTCTTGAAATATTAAAACCAAACGCTAGGGCATCCATTTCCTATCAATTTTAGTTCAACATCATTCAATTAGTATTCAATAACATTGTTACATACCAGTAGTTTGGGGTTTTACTAGAAAACACTGTTGATCTGCCCGTTGATTTTTTTTTAAATTTTTTGTTTAGCTCAAAGTCATATTTTAGGGATGAACATGATAGTTTGTTCAAAATATTAGTAGGTACTATGAGTAAAAAAAGTAGGTCACTGGGTCAAAATGTATCAAATCTTTTTTGAACAAGCCATAAATTATGGCATACCTTCAGGCCAAACATTGAAGTGTCAATTCCTGAACTGATCAGTCATTTATGACAAGGTGTGACATCATGTCAGTTTTTCATAGCATATAACACTGACAACAGCCCTGTTTTAAGTAAGCAATGTTCTAGGTAAGGAAGGGATGTTGTATGGTGCGTCCCAGTAAGGGTGAGAACTTTCATGTAGGGGAGGTTTTCCAGCTTACCTGCAGTGTGCTGGTCATTCTAATCAGATGTATGTCTGGGGTCTTTATCCACCAATAATTAACTGGACATCGCTAATATGACCATAATTGTGTTTGTGCGATGAAACAAGAAAACAAACAACATGATGGGACCATGAAATAAATTTTAATAACTGACCAATCGTTGAGTGAAACCATTAACCAAACAAATTTCCATACACAAGAAAAAAATTCATTTATGCATTTATTGATAATTATATAAAATGGATGCTGTATTGATAATTATATTAAATGGATGCTGTTCCTTTTTATCCTCTTGCAAAAAAAACAAACAAAGATCGTGACAAAGTGAACTGGATAAAGCTGTGGAGTGATGTACATGTATTCATCCATGATATGAAAGTCAATTTATTGTACATAGCTTTGTGCAAAAATATGTTATAGCACACCAAACATTTAGAATCATGATTATTTGGGATGGGGGGGTGGTGGTGGTGGTGGGGGCATTTAGATCCAGTGGCTTTCCTTGCAATGATAGCTTGGCACTTTCCCTTGTTGCATTAATGGTGGTACCCATAACTGACTAGCGACAGTTTGGACCAAAATTTCCATTCTTCAACAACCAAGTTAGTCATTGTTACCTGAAAAAGTCCTGCAAAATGCTGTTCATTGACACAGTATGTGACCCAATATAATATACAGGGCTTGCGGATCGGGAGGTCGTGGGTTCAAACCCCTGCCGGGTCAAACCAAAGACTTTAAAGTTGGTAGTAGTGGCTTCCCTCCCAATGCTCGGGGCTAACGGGACAGCATTACACCTGACTTGTCGGTGTCAGTATAACGGACCGGCCAGGTTCAGTCCCTGGGCACCACATAATGCCCCATGTGCTATATCATGATAGAAATGTCGCTGCACAGTATCAGCAAAAATGTCGGCTTATCCCATCCCATCCCTAATATCATACCGTACCCCAAATGTCATGATTTTGATTCATTTTGATGTGTACCTCTTTTGACATGGACATTATTTTCTATGTTTAATTACAATCCTGGAGAAGGCAATATGGACGAAAAGTTGGTTTAATAAAATGTTAAAGTTTGACCTTCATAGTGAATTTATTGAACTATATAGTCGAACTGTCAGATACCACCTTTAATTGCAACATTGTGAAATTAGCTTGAACTATATAGTCGAACTGTCAGATACCACCTTTAATTGCAACATTGTGAAATTAGCTTGAACTATATAGTCGAACTGTCAGATACCACCTTTAATTGCAACATTGTGAAATTAGCTTGAACTATATAGTCGAACTGTCAGATACCACCTTTAATTGCAACATTGTGAAATTAGCTTGAACTATATAGTCGAACTGTCAGATACCACCTTTAATTGCAACATTGTGAAATTAGCTTGAACTATATAGTCAAACTGTCAAATACCACCTTTAATTGAAACATTGTGAAATTAGCCTGAACTATATAGTCGAACTGTCAGATACCACCTTTAATTGCAACATTGTGAAATTAGCTTGAACTATATAGTCGAACTGTCAGATACCACCTTTAATTGCAACATTGTGAAATTAGCTTGAACTATATAGTCGAACTATCAGATACCACCTTTAATTGCAACATTGTGAAATTAGCTTGAACTATATAGTCGAACTGTTAGATACCACTTTTAATTGCAACATTGTGAAATTAGCTTGAACTATATAGTCGAACTGTCAGATACCACCTTTAATTGCAACATTGTGAAATTAGCTTGAACTATATAGTCGAACTGTCAGATACCACCTTTAATTGCAACATTGTAAAATTGGATTGAACTATATAGTCGAACTGTCAGATAACACCTTTAATTGCAACATTGTGAAATTAGCTTGAACTATATAGTCGAACTGTCAGATACCACCTTTAATTGCAACATTGTGAAATTAGCTTGAACTATATAGTCGAACTGTCAGATACCACCTTTAATTGCCACATTGTGAAATTAGCTTGAACTATATAGTCGAACTGTCAGATACCACCTTTAATTGCCACATTGTGAAATTAGCTTGAACTATATAGTCGAACTGTCAGATACCACCTTTAATTGCCACATTGTGAAATTAGCTTGAACTATATAGTCGAACTGTCAGATACCACCTTTAATTGCCACATTGTGAAATTAGCTTGAACTATATAGTCGAACTGTCAGATACCACCTTTAATTGCCACATTGTGAAATTAGCTTGAACTATATAGTCGAACTGTCAGATACCACCTTTAATTGCCACATTGTGAAATTAGCTTGAACTATATAGTCGAACTGTCAGATACCACCTTTAATTGCAACATTGTGAAATTAGCTTGTGATTTGGCAGAGTGCTCAACTATAGTTTGTGTATGGACCAAAAAAAAAGTAGGACAATTAGTGCAGACATCATATGATCAAGCAGCGGTATACATCTATCAAGGTCAGATGACCATGCTAATGGAGTATCGATGAAAAGTAAATATTTGGGTGAGAAAGAAATATTTTCATTAGGAACAATCTCACCTGGTAAGATTACAATGTACCTATAATGCTGTTCCTTATCATTTATACATACAAAAGGCTAAAGGTATTAATTTGCATAATTTTGTAGCTTTTTTTGCAGATTTCAAAAAGGGTAGGAATTAGTGACCCTTCCGGTTTACATTTATGAACGAAGCTTTGAGATTGATATTTAAAACTGCAAATAATTTACTTGTTACTTATGAGGCGAGAAGTAGATATTACTACTGTGTTTTGAAAGAGAATATAGCTTATTTTTGATAAATGTTCAATTTATAAACCTGGCATTTCTATAAGTGTTTCCAATCAGTGTAAAAGTAAATAACAGAAATATTTGAATAAAAAACAAAACAAATAGAATTTATGATCTTAAACTTTTTACTTTTTTTTATGAAACCATACCACCTTTTGACAGTTCTTCTTGTTAAAAATAAATTTGATTCACTTCATGTGTACTGGTTTTATAAATAGACCATTGATAGGAATTATTATTAAAAGATCAAAATACATAGAGCCAAACCTTAATTTACCAAAATAGGGGAAAGACATAAACAAAGAAGCAAATATTATTTGCATCAACAACAGCCCTTTTTAAATTATATTTAGTCTAATTAACTTTGTATCTTCAAACTTTCCTACCATTAACCTAATAAATAACCTCATTAAAAAATTACCTTTAAATCTCAAAAACCTCCTTTATATTCCCATAAATCTTATCTTGGTAAATTTTGTGTCAGCCCATAACCTGCTATAATTGTTAATATACCATGCTAATTTCCGTGTTACTTTCAGACATGCAAACATAACTAGACAACTTACTGAGACTCACAGCAAATAGTGCCGATCTAAATCTGGGAGGGGGCCCCCATGACGTAGTGGAAGAGTCACCGATTTGTAACTCTTTTGACTGCTTGGATTCTCACTGCATGGGTTCAAGTCCCATTCAGGGCCAAGAACTTAATGTGAGGTCTTCCAGCTGACTTGCGGTGTGCCAGTGGTTCTACCAAGACATGTGTCTGGGGTCCACCTCCACCAAAAAGCTGTACATTGCTATAATGATCATAAATTAATGGTCCCAGCAATGTATTTCAAAAACAATAACAATTTTAATCTGGGGGCTTTAGGTCTGGATCTTCAGTAGTTGCAAAAACCTGATCATTTCTTGATTAAGCAAGAAATAAGTTAAGGATCTTGTCCGTTTTTCTGAATTCCATTTGTGAATTGAATCAGATCTTTCCAGAAGTGGTAAAAACAGCTGAAGGCTACTTTAACGAGGATATAAAAGGACAGTTGTAATAAATCTGCAAGTTTTAATGTTTAGTCTAGCGGTAGTAATTGGTGCCTTAATTGGCTTTCGTCTTGTGATAAACATTAAGCCAAATTGAGAGACTTAGAAATCGATGAGTATTGAATAAAACAGATAAAAGCTACTTTGGTAAGTACCTTTAACAACTACGTTCAGTGAATAAAACGAATAAAAAATGGATTTGTGAAAATGTAATGTAAAATTGTCAACTTATTCTAGTAATTATATTTTCTAAAACCTAGTATTTGAAGAGATGTTTGTAAATCGTGATGACAAAACATATATTTTGGACGAATAGTTGATTTTAAATCTTTTATACTTGTACTTTTTTGTTAAGACTTGATACTTATACTAAAACATCTTCTTGCATCGACAAGCTAAATTGCCTAAACATACTGTGCTACAGACGCGGCTGCAAATAATGCAGATCCTGATCAGACGACCTCCAGTGGGAGCTAGCTGACGAGGATCTACTTTTTACGTTTATCTGATCAACTCGCCTGATAAGAGTTAAAGTTATTCTGCAAGTTAATAATAATAGGGAGCCCTGCCAGCTTAGCAATGTTACATTCTTGCAACATGCATGTCCTACATTTTCTTCTCTGCCAAAATAAACCCCAAACTTTTTCCCTTTTAGGACTTCTTGTTATCAAACAGCAAAACACATGCATATCTTTAAACAAATAAAGCAGAGCCTAAAAACTTACGAAAATGTTCAAATATTTTAATAATATATCCTTTTCATGCTTCTTGCTTGCAAAAGACTAAACAGTTAACCAAACTAAGCTAGTCTTACTCTTTAAGCATTTGTGGACTTCATTTCCAAATTGATTTGAGTGTTGCTATTTGTGGGTCAAACCATTATAACCTCTATCCTTCAGCTGCTCTACTATTACTATTACATTTTTAGTATATTGCACAATTCTATGTAAGAATGGGCTCTTTAAGAGTTATGAAACTAAACTAAAATCACATTGGTAAATTGGGGCATTTAATTGTTTGTTCTAAAACTCCATGGTGATTCTGTACAGGTTAAGTAGTTACTGATTTTGTAACCTTAGCTATTCCCAACATGAGCTAAATTTGTATTGGTTACAGACAAGTGTATCAGGTTATGGGTAAAAAAAAATCAGACATTGAGAACATTTGAAGATTTTGGTACATATTTATGTAACTATCTAGGATTTTTTATGAGAAATAGTCCTGACGGTCCTGACTGACAAATCTTGTCCCAAACCTATAAAAATGACAAAAGTGTCTGTTCAACTGACCGGAAAACAAACAAAAAAGACTGGATGTATATGAAAGAAAGTTTTTTTTATGACTTCAGACTTTTTTTGGTTCATATTTTTGAAGTTTAATCTGTTAATCTCAAAATCTCAAATGAGATATATAACTTACCAGTCAATCAGCTTGTGTTTTTTTATTCATTGCAATCAAATCCTGTCAAATCCTATAGCAGTACAAAATGATCAAATTGTCAAAGTAGTATGTTCTGACTGTTTAATCTAGATGCTGATGTGAATTTTATATTCATCACAAAAAGAACTACTTTATACATAAACCACCAATCATGAGTGCATAAAAATACAGTCTCCTGTGAAACTGGTATGTGTTATGTAACCAGCACAGAGCGAGAGAGGTCACCTCTCTGCCTTACCTCTACCCTTAACCTTTTGCTTATCATATGTCCACTACATTGAACATAGAGTTGTATTTTTTAGGAAGAGGTGGTTTATCTTAGACAAAAGCTATATACAACAATTTATCCGTGCCGATTTTTATTATCTCAAAATGTGACTACTTTTCCGAAGCAGTGAATACCTCTGTGTTTGCAGCACTTTGATTCAAGCGTTTATAACCTTGTCAATATTTTTGTGTTTCTATTCCCAGAATTCCAATGAGAAGTACTTACTGCCAGCGGTTCGTCCTCAGGATTCGAGCAAGAAATGTGTTGTCATAGACCTTGATGAAACACTAGTTCATAGTTCATTTAAAGTAAGTTCCCTTTCTCCTTTGTTGATCAAACTCTAGCTATTACTACACCAACAATTTCATGAATCAAACCTTATCTCAATATTTGATTTTGCTGACATTCTTTAGCTAATTAGATAATTGTTTGTTAAGGCAAATAGCGTAGATCCAGATCTGCCAACCTTTTTTGCTTGGAGCTTTGTGATCAGGATCTACACTATGTGCATCTTGGTTTATATTACCAAGAATCTTTAGATGTTTTATATACAGTTTAGGTATAGATATATATTCAGTGAAATTTCAATTGAGCGTGATTGGAACGAGAGGATGGTGTAATGCGAGGAACTTCGCAGGTCCCAGTGAGACTTGTTCTTTATTTGTATTTCAAAGAGATTTAACAAAATACAGCACAAGGAAGTTTTAGGCAATCATAGTCAGAGGGTGTAGTAACTGAGTTTGATTTAAGACAAGACAGTCATAGTCAGAGGGTGTAATAACTGAGTCTGTCTGATTTAAGGTAAGACAGTCATAGTCAGAGGGTGTAATAACTGAGTTTGTCTGATTTAAGGTAAGACAGTCATAGTCAGAGGGTGTAATAACTTAGTCTGTCTGATTTAAGGTAAGACAGTCATAGTCAGAGGGGGTAATAACTGAGTCTGTCTGATTTAAGGTAAGACAGTCATAGTCAGAGGGGGTAATAACTGAGTCTGTCTGATTTAAGGTAAGACAGTCATAGTCAGAGGGGGTAATAACTGAGTTTGTCTGATTTAAGGTAAGACAGTCATAGTCAGAGGGGGTAATAACTGAGTCTGTCTGATTTAAGGTAAGACAGTCATAGTCAGAGGGTGTAATACCTGAGTTTGTCTAATTTAAGGTAAGACAGTCATAGTTAGTGGGTGTAATAACTGAGTCTGTTTGATAAGGCATGGTAACATCTTGTATCAGTCTCAGACAATGTTGTTTGTTCATTGTCTTTTTTTAAAGCAATGAAATTAAACCATTATGAGTTGAGATATCATCTTTACGTTTTACTGATAGTAAAATGCTGTATGTTAATTCATTTTTAAAAAGTGTATTATAATTATAAAAGACCTTTGACCCTTAATTCTTGAATACATTATTTAACAGATGGGGGCATCCAGAGGGTTAGAGTACTTAACTTGAAAAGCCTCAGCCCATCACAGCGTGGGTTCGAGTCCCAGTTGGGGTGAAAACTTTCATATGGGGAAGTTTACCAACTGACCAATGTGCATTTGTGGTTCTACCCAGATATAAGTCTGGGATCTTCCTCCACCAGTAAATTGCTGGATTTTGCTAATATTGGTGAAGGAAGACCCAAGGCTTTTTGCCTGGGTAGAACCAACAGTGCTCCACAGATTAACTGGAAAACCTCCCCACATGTAAATTGTCACCCCTACCAGGACTTTACATGTACGCATAATCTTGTCCATTCTCTTATGACTGACAGCCGCAACAATGCATAGACTAAAAATAGTTTCAGAACTGAACTGGATTTGAGCATGAGCTGATGGAGTGAGAAGCCAATAAGATAACCACTAAGCTAAAGAGATGACTCCCCGGTACAGTTGATAGATCTTGATTGTATACTCAGAAAAATGGAAAGCTATGCATAGTGAGAGTTGAATGATGCTGGTAACAATTCATACATAAATATAATGCTTTTTGTAGATTTTGCTTCAGCTGACTTCATATGCTTTTGGTTCTAAGACATACCTGAAGAAATATTATACAGAAAAACATGTTCACATCTAAGCAGGTGATTCACCAAGTAATTTAATTCAATATTTGTTGAGATTCATTACAGTTTTGCCCTTTTGGTGCAAATAATAAAAAAAAAATCTAACTTTTAAAGGTGTTCTAAAATGTTTCTAGCAGACAATTTTCTCATCTTCACCTACTTGTCTCGACCTAGATTTGATATACAGAACGACTTTGGCTTTGCACAGAGATTGTTTAGCCAACCCTTGGCCTGCTACATTTTAGGTTAACCCTTAAAATGTTTATAGTTATTAGCCTACAACTTTATGCCAGGGTAGCAGGTGATATCAGTAAAAACAGCAGTATAGGATGTGGCTGATCTGGATCTACACCCTGTCACAATTAGGATTTTGCAGGTTAAGAGTTAGAGTCTTGGTCAGGTTCACAGCTACCTGTTTGGTTATTGAATTTAACATTGTAATTGAGTTTCATTTGTACTTTGAACAGGATTTTTTTTTTTCATTTAAATTTGGTTTATGGTGCTTGGTGTTGTTTTCCACATTTTAAAACCTGCTAGACTTATTTTGAAGATTGACATTAAACTGACTTACTTAAGTTATTTTGGGGGGGAAAATATGTTGTTGGTTGTTTATTTGTGTGTTTTTTTCAACATAAAAGATTAAGCAGTCATGCTGTGTATCCAAAAGATAATTATTTCATTTTGGAGACTAGAAAAACATTCTCATTTTGTGTGGGGATTTTTGGTTTTTTTTGTTTTTTTTCAGAACATACATTTAAAGTCACTTCCTTGTATATCATGTATGTTAATGGATGCTGAACACAAAGACATCATTATTATAGCAGCACTGCAATGATATATGCTTCAAGTGGACACCATAGATGGCTGAATGGGTTTTAATTGAAAGTAATTTAAACTAAGAAAACAAGTAACAAAGATAACAATAATAAGGATTTTGGTTGAACAAAAACCACCAAAACAAGTGACAACAAGAAAAAATAAAGAAAAACACAATCAACAACAGAAGAAGATAATTATGTGGACACGCACACACCAACTATGCAAGGCTGAAAGATTTAGAGTTGGAAAGTTTAAGCCTAAAAACAAACAGCTGTCCTTCCTTAATAATCAATCCTTTACAGTAAACATAGTGGTGCCTGTGGCATGGTGGTAGAGTAGCTGACTTGTAACTGCATTGACTATGGTGGTTAGAGTCCCATTAAGGGCAAAGA
The DNA here is from genome assembly GCA_007844125.1 of Sinonovacula constricta. Lineage (NCBI taxonomy): Eukaryota > Metazoa > Mollusca > Bivalvia > Cardiida > Solecurtidae > Sinonovacula > Sinonovacula constricta. The sequence goes on along the minus strand of CM017573.1, from coordinate 32,924,387 downwards.
AGTAAATGTGGAAAGATCTTCACTCTGACCTGTGGTGCTCTTGCGGTTCTTCCAAGATTGTTTGTTTCCATCACCAAAATAGCTAGACGTCACTATAAAGACCACAGTTATGTTGCTGCTATATATTTGAATTAAAATAGTAAAAGCAACACTTTGAGTATGTTCCCTTTAAATGGACATCATTTATGAATGAATAGAAATATTTTTTTATATTTGGAATGCTAAGCTGGGAAGACCAGTTAATCCTTCAGTAGACTGAAAGTGCCATTGTCAGACTATGTTATCCAACAGCAGATAATGTCAAAGATCTGTTAATTAGTATTTGGTCTTCGTTTGAACCTGGTATTGCCTAGATGCTATTACCTATTTCAGGGTAACCTAAATCCAAACATGAATACTAACTTCCAGACTACTCCCAGTCACCCAGATAGAGCATTGGTTCAATATTGGGATCTAACATATCGAGTCAGAGTCATTAACGAAACACTATAGCCTTGATTGCACTCAGCATATATAGGTTGTATCATGACTGGTCTTACTGGTGTATAAAAGGAATGGGTTCACAACATGCTATTCATAGTGAAGGCAGCACTATATCTGCTTCAAGTGGACACTGTCTCCAGATAACTAAAGGATTACTAGTGGGAAAATCGACCAAACAACTACATTGATCATATACATATTTTTGTCTGTATACTGCATTGTTTCAAAGCAGGTCACCATTTATATACTCAGAAAAGAGAAGTGGGTGTGCCCATGGCTAAGTGATTAGAGTCACCGACTTGTATCTCCTCATCCCCTCACTGCTTGTGTCCGAATCCCGGTAAGAGCAAGAACTTCCATGAGGAGAGGTTTTCCATCTATCCAGCGGTGCCCTTGTGGTTCTACCCAGATATTTGTGTTTGGGTCTTCCTCCACCAATGACTAGCTGGGCATCACCAATATGATCTTAATTGGGTCTGTGCAATGTAACGAAAAACAAAACAAAGTAAAAGAGAATCTTAAAAATTTACATTTTTCTGACATGTTAAGCTATCTTTGCCCTCTCTTAAGATGCACTTTCCTGTGAGTAAGTAAAAGGTTGTTAACCAAAATATTATGATTAAGGGTGGTCCTATGGACTTTGATTAAACAGAGCCTATTGCTATGAAAGGAGGTTATAATATGTTGATAACAGCAAAGCACTTTAAAAATGTTGACCTTCATTACCAAAACACAGCCGAGACATTATGTAACACAGTATAAAGGTTTAAAGCAATAAATAGGTACATATCCTTAGGCAGTGTTTAGTACACTCAGCTTAATCTGCAGGGTGCACAAGGGCAGGGGTGGTAGAGCAGGGGAGAGGGGGTGCGGTGGGGGGTAGGGGGGTTAGGATTTTTTAATGACATGGTCAGTGCAAAAGGGTTAGACTATAATTATAGTCTTACAGCTGGTTATTGATATAAAAAAGAGCACAGAGTTTTAGAGGTCAATTTTGTAGCTGTTTTAGATAAAATTATTTTTGTTGAGGTATTAGTACAGAACACTGTCCTAATTACAGAGAGGTGTTACAGCAACTCAACTAAAACTTATTTATGACAAGCAAAAAAAGTACATTTAAGACAAACCCAGATCCAAAATAGTGCATTCTTATATCTTATATCAAAGATCTTCAACATCATTTTATCATCAGTCGTTGCATTTTACAACTTAAATATCTTTTGTTTCATGTGACTTATACTTGCACTGTCATGTCCTATGGGAAATTCTTAAATCTGTATTTAATTACTTGTATCTTATAATTATTGGCAGCGAAGCACAATTATTATTCAAATTTTATCCTTTGTTATCAGGATTATAATATATATTAATTAAGGCTGAGCTTGTTCAACACCATAGGATTGGCCTTGGCAAATAGTAAAGAATCAGATTACTTGACTGATGCAGGACTGAGCACGATCTGTACTATCTGCTGCTAAGTCTTACCTCAATTATTGTGTCCAGTAATCGTTGTATGTAGAAGTACACATGAGCAGATTACTTAAAAACAATCCTCATCCATCGGTACAGCGTTGGCTTTAGGTACAGGAGACCCTGCGTTGTGGCATACCAGAGTCGTTAAAAAATGGTAGTGGTATAGCTCCCTTGCTAATGCTTAAGCAAATATAAGGGTTATTCCATGGCTGGTTGTCTGGATAATGTGACTGGGTGTGGTATCATGCCAGGGGTTCATGGCATGCTAGACACAGTGAAGGCAGCACTATATCTGCTTCAAGCGGACACTGTCTCCAAATAACTGAAATACAGTTAGTGAGATGTAAGACCCAACAAACAAACAATCCTCAGCCACTTCTCATTTGGGTTCAAGTCCCAGACGGGGTGAGAATTTTCATGTGAGGAGGTTTTCCAGCTAACCTGTGGTGCGCCAGTGATTCTACCTGGACACAAGTCTGTGGTCTTTTTCCACCAATATTTAGCTGGATGTCACCAATATGACCATAAATATCTTGCAATGTACCAAAACAAAATTAAAATCTGTGTAAGTTATTAACAACAAGAAGCAATTAAATGAACTTTTAAGTGTCATACTGTAATTAGTGGAAGTAGAGCATAAAATTATTTTCTAAAAACTTGTATGTGTTATAGTCTTGTGTGAAAAATGCTAATGTGTAAATTTATTATGAATATTCTTGTAAGAAATTTGTTTGACGTCATGAAAATGTTACTTAGTGTTTCAGGTAATAAGCTTGCAATTATATAAAATTTGGCTACCAAGAGCATGGACTTCATTTTCTTTCCACATGATTTTGTCTTGATTTTGTCAAGAAAGATAAAGATTCATCTCCTAATCCCACAAATGGTCAAGATGTTGTCAGGATAATGTGACTGGGCATGGTATCATGCCACATGTTTATGGCAGCTACTCTTAATGAAAGAAGAACTGATCACCTTCTTTAGAAAACTCAAACATTCTTGGTGGAAGCCTTCAAACAGTTTATTTATCAGATTGTGAGCCCAGCACTTATTGCTGTAGCTACAAATTAGCTAGTGACCTGAGCCAAGTATCTATACACCCTTCTCCCCTGGGATTTTGCTAAATGAAAGCTAATTAAGGGACATTGTTGTAGGGAAAATGGAGCTTTTTTGTCTCTGAGGGCCTTAAAAATATAATTGGAGTAATTTCCAGGAAAATGTGATATGGTACAGATCATATAACAATGGTGTTAATGCTTTTGTCCTTATTTCTATTTCAAGCTATATGTTGTTTGTACTTCTAAGAATTGTCTAGAGGTGACAAATGTATTGTATTAAAACCTGTACATACATATTTGTTATGGTCCCTAGTCTTCTTATCAAGTTGAACAAAATACATGTATAGTGACTAATTATCCTGGCTCAGCAATCTAGCATAGATTCGAGACGCACATAAACATGTATGTACATTTATTCTTTTTTCAGCCCATAAGCAATGCAGACTTTATAGTGCCAGTCGAGATAGATGGGACAGTACATCAAGTGTATGTACTGAAGCGACCTTTTGTTGACGAATTTCTGAAAAAGATGGGGGAACTCTTCGAATGTGTACTCTTCACAGCTAGTCTAGCGAAGGTAAGAATAGTCTATGCGGTTCCTTGTACCTTCTTAAATAGAGAGTTCACAAACAAATAAACAGGAATTATATTGTTACAAAAAAACAAAACAAGGGCTATTGACAGTGTATAGTTTGCTTACATGACACATGAAATCAAAGAAGGGAAAACATAAAAAAAGAAAGTTAAAAAATCCCTGGATTTACTGTATCGTAAGGAAATTTCCTGTCTGCTGATGAATAAATAATGAAGGTGTTCAGAATGTATTTTTGTCCGCAAACTTTGTGATATGGAAGTTAGCGGCCGGGTAAAATAAACCCAATTGTCTAGAAGTTAGACAGGGAATTAATTAGGCTATGTCTGTACAGATGAGCCGATTATTTCGGCTGTCCCATGGTGAAGATTAATAAGAAGAAAGGGGAAAAAACTGCACAATATGTTTTGTACATTTGTAAAGGGATACCGTCCTTTTTATTCTTTTATTTTATTTTTGTAGGGGGCACCACCTTCATGTTGTTAGAGTCACCATTATGTAATTCCTTAGTCACAGGATGTGGATTAAGTTCCATGTACTGAACAAATGGGGAATTTTTTATGCTTTTGAGTACTTTTTCATCATTTTTTTTTAATATCCTAAAAATATGAACATTTTACTGAATTTTTAAATGTTATATCTGTCGTATACATTCAGTTTCACAGATTCGGTTAAACAACCAAGTAGCATGTCTCCTGGATAAAATAGTTGGTATGTGGGATTTTAATAAATGAACTGGTTGTGTAATAAAGTAAAATCAACAGTAATATCATATTTATTTACTTTTTTCAGTATGCAGATCCAGTAGCAGATCTACTGGACAAATGGGGAGTTTTTCGTGCCAGACTGTTCAGGGAATCTTGTGTCTTTCACAGAGGAAACTATGTCAAAGTTAGTATTAATGTATTATTTTATGTTCCTTAAAGACCTTTGTTGACCCTTCAGTGCCCCTGCCATGAACAATTCTAGGGTTATCATGTAAATGCTGTGCATGGATATTCCAAGCATCTCTGACTTTGTTTTGCATAGGATTGATATGAAGTTGTGAAGGGTCTAAGATATGCAACACTTGCAATGTTTATTAAGCAATGTTTATTAAGCCAGTGTGTGGTGGAGTTCTCACTTTTGCAATAATAACATTCCATAGAAAAAAGGAGCCAATCGCAGTTTTATTTGGTTAACACATTTTCTGAGTTGCACTTCATGTTAAAAATTGGCCCTACTCCCTATAAATTCCCGACGATTTTCAAGGAATAATAAAGATTTTGAGCTTCATAAAGATGGTGGCAATATTGATTTCTTTGGCAATTCATACCTGCTCTTTTTTGTAAAGATGTGACAAAATAAGGACTTCATCAGGTGCAAATCTTTTAAAGTTAGACCTGTTCTTTAAAATGGTAAAAAATGCCCCCAAACAAAAACAACATGTCCACCAACTATATAAAAATCACAATAGAATGCACTTCCTATGACATGGCTTCTGCAGCGATGATGCCATTTACATAAATAGACAAAAACAATTTAATGTTTGATTTGTTCCTATGTACTTGATCTCAATTAGATTTTATTTCCTGTAACAAGAATTTAAGGAGTGTTGCATTTTTATATAGCTTCTAGGCACTTTCTTGGCTACATCTGTTATTTTAAAATATAAGCAATAGTGTAATCTGCTTCTAATAGCTCAAGCTATGTCTTTTGATCAGCAGGTTTTCTGCAAGAAAACTTTTGCACCTCGTATTGCCTAAACATGTACCCTTCTAGTGATAGACTGGTAATTTTGAAAAAAAATTGATAAGGTATAAGCAGAGTAATGGGCCTGTTAGCAGAATTTTCAATATTCTCCTTGTACATAAACCAGTTTATCATATTATTGCCTGGAAAATGGTTGACTAACTTTATACAAAAGTATTCATGCTTTTTGTTAGTTATACTGAGCCCCAATGTAAACGCTCAGGATTTTACCTAGCTTAATTGAGACCTGATTTCAGATATTGTGTTTTAATTTAGAATTTGATTCCCATATACCATAAACTACGTAACAAATGCCCCCTCTCTGATAAATGCAGCACCCCCACCCCCGCCAACAATTTTCAGGAAAAAAAATTAAGGAACAAACTATTTAAAATAATGTTTGTAAGATAAAACTGTCTTTTCTCACCATCTGTCCACATTGTCTTTAATAATTCGATAATCCAATGAATAACAATGTTAACCTCACTTTTAATTAAACTTCTAAAACTTGTAAAAGTACAGGTATCTGAATTTTAATAAATGCCCCCTTTTTGGAAATTGTAATGCTCCCGGGGGCATTAAATACAAAGTTTACGGTATCTAAAACTAGATCATTATTATTCATTTAGTCTTTGTCTTCGACAAAAGTTGATCGACCACAGTCAGAATTCACTAAAATGTCTGTCCAGTAAATCTCTTAAAGGTGATATCCGAGGGTTTGTCTATATATAATACATATAACAACATCTTGCCCCCGTTCTGGAGAATTTTGTCTACTTTCTGCATAAACTAATTCTGTAGTTCAAGTAAAGGCTGTTTACAACATTATCTCAATTGTTTGACAGTGCAAATCATAAAAAATAATCTCACTTATCAGCTGTTTAACCCTTTGATTATGTAACATAATTTCATAAGTAAGTGGTCACGAGGTTTTCTTAGTTTAAAAATAGCTAACTGCAGCCTGGCTCTGATAAAAAACAAACAACATTTTTAAAAAATGTTATGCTTTACTTTTCGCTTAGTTGTATGGCAACAATAAACAGCATTTTGCAGCTTTTTGCAGGATCTTTTCATTTCTAAAGACTGTTTATTTATAATTTTATTTACATCATTTTGCTATCTTCAGCTACGTCTGTATTTTTTTTTTACTTTAACCCGTTAAAAAAATTATTGAAAAGCATTTAATTCACCTTAACTCTTAATTTCTTGACACCAAAAATGAGCCTACTTACAGCCTGTGTCCTAAGGTGAGCTATTAAGGACCATCATGGCCCTCTTGTTACAGTAACTTACTGTGTTTTTGTATTTCAGGATTTGAGTCGCCTCGGACGAGACTTGGCCCACGTAGTGATCATTGATAATTCACCAGCTTCATATATCTTCCATCCAGATAATGCGGTATTTATATTAAACCTTTTTTCATGCTCTATCACACCTCTGGACAAGCATAGTGAAAATATAATTTTGATAAATCAGTAATTTGACCTAAATGTGATGTTTTGTTTCTGCTGAGTATGTAGGAAATGTATTTGCCCTCAGCACCAAAATTTGGTAGAGACATTGGCCATGGAAAGCAAATGACCAGTTTTAATTATGACATCATCAGGGCAAAGCCTAATGTCACAATGACCTTGATTTGAATGGTGTAAAGGTCACAATAATCTTTAAAATGTGATCTCAGTTTCCAATTGATAACTACAGATTGCCTGAACTCACATTTGAAAGAAACATTGGTCATATTGAGTAAAGGGCTGATGTACCTATATAATTATGTTGTTGTTTTACAAACTATTTTAGTGTTTCTCTCTCACATTTGTCTACAAAAATATGATGATTGTGTTAGGAATAATCCTGGCAAATCACTTTAGAATTGCCAGCACACAACAGCTTTATTGTTCTGTTGTCAGTTTCTGTCTTTACTCAAAGGGAATCAAAACCTCAGTCAGGGGTAGAGATATGTAAAGAGCGTTCTCCAAATAGCGTAGACACATGCTTGACATAAGTATGTTACTTTAAATGCATTAAGATTTGATTAGGTATTTTACTTGACAAATTTGTGGTTTCAAGTGATTAATTTATTTTTGAATTGATTTTAATTGCTTCACTTTTCCAGGTACCTTGCCAGTCTTGGTTTGATGACATGCAAGATACAGAGTTACTGGACTTGATTCCATTTTTCGAAAGCTTAGCACAAGTTGACAATGTATACTCTGTGTTACGAAACATGACTGATTCTTCCTAGTACTTGGTTTCTATGGCGACCAAATTTAGGTAGTGAGGCAGATATGGGTGGTGTTAGCAAGAAAAAAAGTGAAGTGATGAAGTAAAATGTAAAGCAATTCCTGGGTGAATGCTTTTGTTAGTGAAAAAACAACAAAGAAAAGATGGATTATAACTCTGTCGCTGTAGAAATCATTTTGTTTAAATACCAAAAATAGAGAATTTATGAAAAATTTATAAAAGGTGTGTTAATTGATTAATAAGGGATATGACAATGTGCCTAGTGAGGGATTTTTTCTCAAAGAAGGAAAAGAAGAAAGAGCAGAAAAAGAAAGAAGATCAATGTTGTTTGACCTTACCATTGCAGCGTATGTGAAAGTTGGTCATAGGTCAAATAGAAGACCATACCCATAGAAGGGGGCTTATTGAGAGACCATATTTTGAGCAAAGGACTCAACATTTTTTACTCTTTTTTGTCTAAAGAAGGTGCTGTTGCATTATTAAAAGAACAACTACCTATGCTCAAATTAGATAATTAAACAGACAGTTATGAAAAGCTGTTCAAAGCAAAAAATGTGGTGATGTTGAAAGGATAATGTGTGATTTTGTATCATAAATAAATAATGGTTCCTTACTGTAAGCTACGATTTTAAATGGTTAAAGTTGTTTTCGTTTGTTTATATCTTTACATTTTCTGAAGTAGTTTTTTTTTTCTTATTGTTAAAATAGATTTAAAATACAACCATACTACTTTGTTCAAGTTTTGTGTACTTTTTTTAAAGTGATGAGGTAGATCCTTATCATTACAGTTATAAAATGATTCTTTTAAAATACCTCGTTTAATAAATCTTCCTGAATTAATGCATTCAAAAACATGAATTGCTGGTTAAAGGGAGCTAACTTATCTCAAACGAATAAAATTCATATAACAGTACCTACAATAAAAAGGGGTGCAACTTTGTCAAGTGTTTCAATATGTTGCTTTTTTCTCGTATTACTGTTCATTAAGTATTGTCTGTTATGCCAAATAAAAAAATACACTTTTAATTGACACTTTGTACAAAGTTAGAAATAAGCTGGAACTTTCATTATATGATAGATAATGTATTCTGTTTTGTTTTTTTTAAATTAGACAGATGTATTTTCATTTATCATTTATTTGTTAAACTGTACCATATATGTTAAATTTCATTAATAGTAGAGAAGGTTAATTAATTGTTCAAATGTGTATGGGCTTAATTGACTACAATTTAATTGACCATAGGTTAATTGTCTATAAGTTAATGTTTCAGATAATGTTCATGTCTATATTGATTAGACACAGATATTGCACATTTCAAATGCAAACTCTTACCTTGCAGTATGCATAGAATGTTTGCTGTTTTTAGATTTTATGATTTTCTCCTAGCTAATCTCAACAATGTTAAGAATTGTAATATTGAACACTTGTACATTTTCCCTGTAGTTTGAATATAAATGAGAACAGTAAAGAATGGTTGAAATAGAGATTTGTTGTTTTGAGTGCAGGAATGAAAGAACTAAAAATAGAAAATTGAAGGCATGAAAGACAGCAAACTCCTTTGCAGTAATTACTTGTAACTGACTTAACTTGTAACTGACTTGCAGTAGTAACTTGAAACTGACTTGCAGTAGTAACTTGTAACTAACTTGCAGTAATAATTTGTAACTAACTTGCAGTAGTAACTTATAACTGACTTGCAGTAGTTACTTGTAACTGACTTGCAGTAATAACTTGTAACTGACTTGCAGTAATAATTTGTAACTAACTTGCAGTAGTAACTTATAACTGACTTGCAGTAGTAACTTGTAACTGACTTGCAGTAATAACTTGAAACTGACATAATTCCTCAGCCTCTCACCATGTGGGTTTGAATCTCAGTGGGGAGCTCTCTTTTACTGACATACAGTGTACCAGTGTCTCTGACCTGATGTTTGTATGGTGTCTCACGCCACCTATAATAGCTGAACAGCACACTTGTGTTGGCCTCAATGTAAAACCTCCATCCCCAACCTTCTACAAGACAAAAAAATGCCGATTTGTCAGTCCAGTCGATTTGCATTAATATTATTATCCTATTAATTTAACCAAAAGGTACATGATGATAACTAGTAAACAGTATCAAGGGCATACAAGTATGTTTTTTGGTTTTGATTCTGCATGTAAGCTCTTGATTGCATATAAATATAAAGTCTCCAACTTGCATGAAGCGGGAGCCATGCAAAAATGGTAAAACTGTCTAAATAATCTGTATGTTGTTTATGCAGTGTGACGAAATGTAAACTAGACATTGGTTGTTCATCACAAATTTCTAGCCAGTACCTGGGAAGATGTATTACATATTTGGTCTTGATCACTGCAAAGGAGTTTTGGAACTAACATGTTCCAAGAGTGACTTTTTTATATGCTAGAAACCTTAGTTAAACTGATGCACATGTTCGACGATGTTCAAATATGCAAATAATGTTCTTTTTTCATCATTTTATTGTTTATATATAGTCATGTGATTATTGTATGAACTTGTCTGGTTATTTAGTCATGTGACCAGATCATCTGATTAACCTGATCATGTGAACAGATCATGTGACTTAGCATATCATTGTCATGTGACCAGATCATCTGATTAACCTGATCATGTGAACAGATCATGTGACTTAGCATAGCATTGTCATGTGACCAGATATTCTGATTAACCTGATCATGTGAACAGTTCATGTGAGTTAGCAATGTCCTCTGACCAGATCATCTGATTAACATGATCATGTGAACAGATCTTAGGAATTAGCATTGTCATGTGACTTAGCATTGTTATGAGACCAGATCTTCTGATTAACTTGATTATGTGAAAAGATCATGTGACTTAGCATTGTCATGTGACCATATAACCTGACACTATACCTAATGGGTCAGGTTAAGGTGAATATTTTGGTCATGTTTTAATTTGTCATGTGGTCAGATTATGTGATTTTAAATCTATTCAGTTTCAGGTATTTTGTCCTTACTATCGGTAATCAATTGATTTGAGAAGGTATAATAATTGGAAGTAATTGTTGACAATAGGGTTTAATTTAAACTTCTAGGATAATTCTCCATGTTTTCATGAATTAAAAGGGCATTTATTTCAGTTGATGATTCAAAAAGTGAAACACAATAAAACACTTCTTACAGGTTAAACAGTGAATAATGTTGTATTTTGTGTGATACAAAAAGCAAGATAATTAAACACGACTTTGTTACAAGAAAGACTTCCATTATGTGTAAAAGGCATAGAAAAAGAACCAAATTTTTTTTATATTTTTTTTTTATTTTTAAAATGCAGCAGAAACTATGCATGATCTCTACATAATAACTTGGAGCCAAGGGAGGTAATTAAAACTGTAACATTACTCTTTTTGTTATAAAATGTGTAATAGGCTGCTTATATAAGAGTTGTGTGATTTGTTTTGTTCATATCATGAATTCGCCAACTGAATTTCAAAATCCATGCTACAATATTATAACAATATTTTTATTACATTTAAGTCATAGCGTGAGTGATATAAAAAGGAATAAGTACAAAAAAAATGCATCATTGTTTATATTTATATATAATGTGATCAGATCATAAGACCGACTGCAACATTTGTTCTATACATAGATTGTTCTATAAATAACTAGTGATCATGTGATGCTCAACCATATTTGACGTCAAAATGGAGGAGCATGAATGATAGTGATTGATTGTTTTTTGTTAATAATTGTAAGTGGACATTCTTTCTTTAGAGAGTAAAATACTAATCTAGCTGACAACTATGTTTTATGCCCTATACATTTGTATCTAATGAAGTTTTCATTTGCATGTAAACTTATTGTAATAAGTGTACAACTAGAGAATATAAGGAAGCAATAAATATCTTCAAAGTGTTTTTTTATAAAGGAACATTCACTTTCACTATTTTGATTCTTCTTTTTTCAGAGGATTTTTCTTTTCACAATTGAAAATAAGCAGAATTTATTCTTGTATTTTACAGATAATTTTACTGCATGTGTCTTGTCCATAAGTATAAATATCTCAACAATATTTATGTTTTTACATTGAGATAAAAAAAATCAATATTTTTGCTTTAAAAATGTTTCATATTAACATTTGTTGACCTAATACAATTTCAGTTTATTGGAACTTGATTTTTATCCCTAATTCTGTTTTTTTCATCCAGTTTAATTCATTTCTATTTGTACTACATGTTTTTTATACTTACCCTGTTATGTTTTTGTTATTTGTGCCGTTGTTGTTTTTTTATATAAAAATATTCATAAAAACATGTAAACATATGTGCAAGAAAGGCATCAGTTAGGAAGAAATCAGTCGCCTCCAATTTTAAACTCACCATGCGTGTGTTTTTTGGTTGTTTTAATCCAGAAACAATAATCCTCTCTGATCTGGATAATGTCACATAACTATGGAATAGTTTTTATTTATGTTAGTGTCTTGGTTTGTAGTAGCCAGTTTCAACAACAGTTGAATTCTTTAAAGTGGAATGAAACTGCAAGAAAGGGATTCTAATTTACATTGCACCTTTAGTAAAGACAAAAGCACAAATATATTCTTAGAAACATTTGAAATATTTCTTTTACATTAAAAACGAAAGCTTATCAATCATTTAAAATAAAAAATATAGTATTCATCTGTTTAAACTAAGAATTTCATTGGCTAAAATGCAATTTTTTGTTGTAATTGATTTGATTTTTCCCCAATATTTGGTTTGATTTGAAACATTGCTTGACAGATTTTTTATGCTAAATTATTTTTGCTTTTTCTAATCTTATTTTTCCTTTTTTATTTAAATGAAAATAGGGCAATACCTGCTTTGTTGCAACTGATTTCATTATATTATAGATATCTTTATAGAATAAAGACTGATATGTTTTTCATCTATATGGTAATGCATGTCTGAATCAGTACCTCCAATTGCACAGTATCCATGATTAGTCTGAAACTATGGTACTGTCAACTGCTTTGAAACTGTGGGTTGTGGGTTCGAATGCCAGTCAACATGTATTCACCATGTCTATAATATTTGCTCTACCTGAATTGTTACATACAGTGCTGGTTGACAGAATTGTTTCTTTTTTTTCTTTTTTTGCCAAAAAGTCAGCTTCATTATATAATTGAGTTCAAAAGTAATTATTTTTTATTTCACTTTGTCAGCATGGTGTCACTTTCCCACAACTTTTCGTTAATTCCTTTAAATCCTTAATTTACAGTTCATTTGACTGTTGCTGCTTTTTTTTCAAGTTATTGTCCTTAAATTGAATTTCTTAATCATTAAGCTTTTAAGCTGACACATTTTTAAAAGTCTTAAATTGTATTGCTGTTGACTTTTGTTATTTTGTAAAAAATGTTAATTCATCACATAACCATAAGATATGTGGCTGATGCATGTTCTTTTTAAGCCCTTATTTGTACATTATTACATTGTAGTTAATAGATTTTGTTATCTCTACCTCTGCTAACTTAGAAACATTCTCCTGTGGCATTTATTCACACTGCATGTTCCAGGTCAACCTGTTCTATGCAGCAGTAATCACTGCCTACACATAAAGTGCATGACTACACACTAGCTTCAGTATAAACAATGCTTCATTAAGGTAACCACATACATTATAAATTTTAAAAAATAGCCTAAGTATTTACATTGTAATTAAATTCAAATATTTTTAAATTTTATTTTATTACTTTCCACATTTTCACATTTTATTTATGTAAAAGAAATTAATAAATCCTAAGGTTGGATTTGAGCCTGTGTTTAGGCAGTGGTTACTTTCATCAAGAAGGGGAAGTAACATGGAGTTTGCCACTTGATTTAAAAACAATAATATTTGAAGCATATTTTACAGGAGCTTGGAATTAGGCATTCACTTGTGTTTAAAATGTTTGACATTTTGATTGGTTAAATAAATCTGACATTGGATTGGCTATAACTTTTCAAAATAAAGTTTAATTTTATTGTGTTGACATCAGTTAGCTGATAAATAAATAACTTTTAAAGCATGTGACAAAACTTTCATAAGGAACCCATTCAAAAGTTTGTTTCAAGTATTTTTTTTGCTTTGCTAATTGGTCAGTCATTTTCTAAAATAAACCAATCAAATTACCTGCTTTTTAACACACATCATATTGACTAAATTTGAAGACAGAGAGTTGCTTGCTCTAAATCCTGTCAAAATGCTTTTAACCAACTTTGTTAAATTGTTGCCCTAATGTCTTATAGAATTGAGAAAAAGCGATGTTGTTAAACTTTTTTTACATCGGCTGAGTGTTTGCTGAGAAATGTTGTTGAGGTATAGGGCTGGAGAAGTTTGTTTTGTTGTGCGCTCATAGTGTGACATCAACATGTATAAAGTACATTTTAAAACCCTCTGTTTTCTAGTTAATTTGGGGACTCCAAACTTCCCATGTAGACAGATTATACCTGCATTTTAAATTCATAAGCTGTATTTATTATTTATATATATATAAAATAATAAGAGATTAAGATTCTGAAATTCATTAATTAATACCCTTATATACGAGTATGTTTACTATTATCTGCACACAACTTTGTCACACTTTTTCAGCCCCTTTATTTTTGTATGTGACAAATTTTATAAAATATGTACATGTGTAAATAGGTTTTTCGTTTTTCACAATGTAAATGTGTTTTTTTTTTAATATCTAAATCTTATATTAATCATCATAAAGAAGTGTAATTAAGTAGCATTAAAGAGGGGTGTTTTATATATATATAGTTAAGAGAGAGAAAACTATTGTGTAATTGTTCCTGAGGGTTTTAGTGAGGTTGTTTCTGCATTAGACGAGACTCAAAACCATAATGTTTTGTTGTCAATTGTTAGTCCAAAGGTTTACCTAAAATGTGTTTTGGGGTCTATTTTGATTTGATTGCAAAAAAATAGCTATAATTTTCATTAAACAAAGAATTAGCATATTTCTGTTGTTAAGAAATGTGATAGAAGAATGTTTATGATTTAAACTATCAAAATTAAAAGAGAACAGTTAAAAAAAATTGTTTTTTTAGTGCTGACTACACTGAACTTGAAAAATAACATTATAATTGAGACAATCAGTGCCCAATTTAGAGATAATAGCTTTTTCAGCTTAAATTTATTTTTTAAAATTTGCACACAAGAAAATAAATATAATTCTGGCACTTTGAAAGAATCTTTTAGAATACACATGTTCCCAAATAGTCTTGTGATCAACATTAATATATAATTCTGTTATTCATTATCGTTCATCAAAGTTTTGCTTTTTTGAACAACGAAACATTTCGAAAATGCCAATTTGACAAACTGTGACCAAGTTGCTTTTTAATCATATTGCTATCTTGACTCTGAAGGAACAATTAAAAACCAAGATGTCAACTATTAGACATGACATGTTTAGTTTTGAGCTCGCTATTGTAGCGTTAAACCATTAGGCCTCAGGAAAGGTTAACTGTACTGTGAATGAATGGTGATGCATGTGTTCATACACGTAATATACATATAAATATAATATTATATTTTAATGATTATGTGCATCAAGAGTCATAACTTCTTCAATATGTGTAACATTATCATGTAAATGTTATATAAGTAAGAAAGGATGACTGAAAATAATGGTGTTTGTTGTATTTTTTCCTATCCACACCCACTTAAGCCAATGGGGTACATCGGTGAAATGGAAATTGTCTCCCTTGTTAGATAATATACAAGGTATTCCAGACAGTAGTTAGGTCCTTTTAGTTGAAATTCTTGGACTTTATCGCCTGTTCCTTTGTAGACATTGCAAAAACAAATAGTGAAATTTCTTATTATTGCACAAATATAAGCTTAAAATTCATTTACATACTTATAGAGGTTTGTTATTTAAAAAAGAAAATGGAAGTGTTAGTTGATGATGGGTAACCTGCGTATCATAAGAAAGGCAGATAAGTCAACATACACTCCAAAGAGCACAAGCATAAAAACCGAGTAAAACAAATGAAAGGACCTACTTGCATTTAGGGATTATTCAGGGGAGACTATCCATTAACGTCTCATTTTGCCCAGTTTAAAGCGCCAAAAATATTTAGAAATATGTTGGTGTCTTTCATGTTTTTACTTTTTTACAAATTAATTTATAAAAAAAGTGTGTTTGTGTACATATGTACACACATATATTTCATTAGTGCCCAAATACATACAGTACCAATTAAAGATAACACTTAAAACTTAATTGTATTGTTTGAAGATATATACAATTGTAATTGCTGTCAAATAAAAATTAAATACAGATAGGATGTACATAGATATGTACATAGGTATAAAGGGGCTATATTATAAGGTCTGGCCTGTCAGTCAGTCCGTCCGTATATAAGATCTGTCTGCTATTTCTTTGTGTGTGTGTGTGGGGGGGGGGGGGGGGGGGTATTTTTCAGTAATGCCCTTTCTACACAAATGCCATTACTCTCATGTAAGTTCAAAACTTCTTGTATATATGATGTTATCCCCCCTTTGATTTTTCTTTCACTTACACAAATGCAGTCCACATAACAATCGTGGAGTGATGTTCGCAGTTAGGCAGATTGATTTGATTATCACAGATATACTGAATTGTGGAGGAGTTTAATGAATTTAAAGTCTAAAAATATTTAAGACCTAAAATATTTAAGACCTAATATATCTTAAATTATTATAAATTTATAAAAAAAATCTTGATTTATCTAGATTAAAATAAAATTAGAATATGAGTAAATTTTCTGTTGTAAATTTTCTGTCGTCGTATCGGACTGAATTGGCCAATCATAATACTGCTAACAAAATCCATACTCTTCAGCGTGGAGACAAGTATAATAATGACGTTGCCATTTTGACAAGTCTGTGGAAACAATGAAAGAACGAGCTTTTTTTATTGGACTAAAATGTAATTGGATTATATAGCGACCAATGAAATATCACAACCAGAAACGGCGAAAAGTGAACTAAATATCCCACGGGCGATGAATGAAGAGTAGGCCTAACGGAATGGATCGGTCGTGGGTGTCCGTCTATGACGGCCATCTAAAAAAGCGCTGAGGTAAGATTTAAGGTATTTTACTACATGTTAGGTTGACAATTAGGCATAAGGTGGCAAGATTAAAACTTGTTTGAATAGATTTCAAGACTGCCTCTTATGAAATATATCTAAAACCATGTAGATATTATGCTATGACAAGCGTACACCTCCAAGTACGGGAGGCCCCTTGTTCGATCCCGGGCCGCGACATACCAAAGTCGTTAAAAATGGTAGTGGAATAGCTCCCTTGCTAACGCTCAAGCAAATATAAGGGTAGTTCCACGACTGGTTTACCCGGTGTCAGGATAATGTGACTGGGTGTGATATCATGCCAGGTGTTCTCGGCATGCTATACACAATGAAGGCAGCACTCTATGTGCTTCAAGTGGACACCGTCTCCAGATAACTGAAATACTTTTGGTGGGACGATAAACCCAATAAACAAACAAACAAACAAGCGTACTCTTTTCGTTTGAACTCAAGGTAATGCCTGCCAAACTCATTCTTGATTTTTATATTGCATTATCATTGGGGGAAAATAATAAGGGGAACGACTCTTTCAGCAACATAAAGGGATGATAATGAGTTATCTCCCTTAACTTAAGCAGATAAATGAACTAAACAGCCATGTCTTTATTGAACTCTATTTTGATGCCTTGGCTAAGTTGACTTTTCTTTCAAAACAATGATTAAAAACAGCGATGAAAACTTCTTTTTGTTGCATTTCAAAACAGAATAACTATATAAATTATATCTAAACTAGTATAATTTCTTAAAAATATTTAGCCTAGTAAGTTATTGAATAAAAACAACAACAACATTGATATATAAAGAATAAGTAAAGAGAACACCTGTGTTTAAAGAGAAAAACATTTCATTTATTAAGCATGTGTGTGTGCCTGGAAACATTATGCCAAGTTGTTTTTGTTTTGTTTTTCAAATAATGGAGATCCACGTCTTATGAATGGTATTTCCTGCAAATGATCGACTACAATACTTAAAGGTGGTAACCAGTTTGGACCAATATTTTTTTTCTCAAATATCCAAATATGCCATTGTTACTTGAAAAGATCCTCTAAATTGTTGTTCAATGATGCCCTATATCAGTGTGAACAGTAAAACATAAATTTCAATTTCTCATTGCAAATTGGTATTTCCTATCTGAGCCACGATGCAGAGATAGCTATTTCTAGCTAAGGAAACCACGTGACAACTCTTTTTTTTAGATTACTTTATATCGTCATCCGTTTGATTTGCTCTGACGTCGATATCTATTTTTGTAGAGGTCACTTTTATGTTTATTTATAGATTTGGAATAATTGAACTTTTAGAGTGTTTCTATAGCGAATTGTATTGTCTAACAATATAGCCAGGGTTCAAAACCGTCTTTACTTATGTTGACGTGTGAGTTAATGCAGAAAGTATGCGTCATTTCTCCAGATCAGAGGTAAGGTATTGTTACATAAATTTGATTTAGGCAAACAGTCGGGTTACCACATTTGAGATAAAATGGGACGATACAAAATACCCCATTTTTTGATAATATGTTTAATATGTTTAATCTAAACCCACAATGCAAACAAACAATTAAAGAAACTGATCGTATGTCTTCCATTACCATTTGTATTACTTCACACATTGGTTTAAGAATCGTATTCATTGTCAGCTTCATGTTTTGATGTTTATGACAAAATGCGGTTAGTTGATTGGACGAAGCCAGTCTGGGAAAAAATTGTGCCTATGTCAAAATAGCCTGAAGGAGATGACGGTTGTCATAAATCTTCATAAATCATATTCCACTAATTAGAACTAATTGTTCAGCAAATATATCACATAATGATAATCTAAACCAATTTAAGTAAATACATCCTATTTCCCTGACAAAAAAAAAAAGCACGGATGCGAGACATTCAAGACGCCGCAGCATGCGCTTTAAACAAGACTATTCTTGGAAATAAATAATGTTTCATTCTCAATTTACTACATAACAAACTGCAACTCTGACGAGAACTAGACCATATGCTACTTTGCTTTCTCCTTTGTTGTATGTTAACTTGTACAGCTGCATACTTAACATTGACATACTCGGTTTCTTTTAGTAAACAAAATCTCACCAAACTGATACTCGCCTCGGTTTTTTTTCTCTGAAAATGGTCTCACAGAACAGCTACGCATTTGTGTAATTGCTTGCTACACTATAGTTCTCATAGAACATGGATGCCATAAGAGGCATCGCTAATCTCACTTTAAAACGGAAACGAGCAGCTGGTGGCTTACAGTGAGGCAAAGATGCAGAAAACTACCATGTTTAGTCTTTGTTTGACGGTTGATAGTTTTGTTAGGCAGAAAGTGCATTTATAAAAGAGATAAATTAATGATTTTCTAAAATTGATAAATATTAGGAGTATAATATATTTTATAGAATATTATTTAAACGCGCTTTGGGGCTTGTATTCGTCTATAAAATGTGAGTTTCCAGTTTCTTAAACGAATAGAGAAGAAACGCATTATAAACGATCATAGTATGAAATGTATAAAAATCGAAAAAAATAGGTCGCCTAAGGTCGATTAGGAATATACATTTGTTGTTTAAAAATCGGTCTCAAATTCATAAAACAAGTAACATGGGTTTATAAAAATACTTTGGATGAAAGGAATTTATTTAATACCTTTTCTCCACTATCGGCAAAAAATGTATTTTATAATGAGGAAAATTAAAATTTTCTAAGCCCCTGACCGTATGGGTTCGAGTCCCGGTCGGACCGAGAACGTTCATGTGGGGAGGATTTCCAAGTAACCTGCCATGCGCCAGTGGTTCTACCGACAAAAGTCTGGTGACTTCCTCCACCAATAATTATCTGTACGTAACCAGTATGATCATAATTGTGTCAGTGCGATGTAACAAAACACTAACATAACACTTTCGATGATTGATATCCGTGTAGCCTACTTGTCTGAATACAGCGCTTATTATCCGTTTGGAACTCATGACAATTAACACATAGAAAAGGGCAATAACTACGCGACATTAAAAGTCACATTGGCTGCTAACTTAAACGCCGTTCTGGACAAAATACATAGCTACGTGAAGACTGGATAAGAGTTGACAATATTGCACACGCCAGTACAAAAAAAGTTATCTCCCTTTAACACATACTCTACACTATCGGGTAGCAAATGAATATTTTTTGTTCAAAACATGTTTCTTCATGTTTAACCATTCCACAATATTGAACGCAGTTGGTTAGAATGCAACAAATATCCAAAGGAGTTTATGTGCACAACTAACATTGCTTTTTTTTTTTGCAGCCAGTTACTGATGTACGTTATTATTATTGCTTATGATGATGATGATGATGATGATGATGATGACCGTGATGAGGAGGCGGAGGAGATGGATGACGATAATGATGATGACTACGATGATGATGGTGGAAGAGACGACGTTATTGAGATATAAGATATGTTATAATGGACATGATAAAAGCGAGGGTGCTAATATTTCCGCTGCTATTTATGCCGACGATGCTGCTGGTGATAATCTACATTTATCACGCAGTATACACATCTTCAGTTATGTTACTCATCTGATGCACTTGCGCGTCATGTTGATGTACTTACACTGATGACTTGCAATATGTGTCAGAGAAACGGCCGATATTTTTATGCATTCATTTTCATACTTATGTTCAGTTTCATAAAAAATAAAACACTCGTCGTCACACATTTTCAGCGAGCTTTTTGCAAATGAGAAAAGGTACTTTATCCGATTCTTAACGGTGCTAAACTCACATTTTAAGTAAGGCAGAGGAAAAAAAGGTAGATCCAGATCCGGTCGCCCACGATGGCAGCCGTTTTATTACTGTGTACTCTTTTTGCTGCATATTCTGTGATTTATGTGTCTAGTTATCGTTGCTTGTATTATACATATTTACAACAAAAGATGTTTTATTGGTACTTAAAAGATGTAGCTTTGTAATGGTTAAACTTGTATTAAGAAAGGTTCTGCTGAACCTCGTTTCAACTTTTATCATTGCCTTTTTATAAAAGGGTATTAACAACACCCTCTATATCATTCAATTTATTCACAAAACAGATAGGGGGTTGGGTTGATGGAGAGGATGAGAATTGTGTTGGAGAGAGAAAGGGATATAGTGGGGTGGTGGGGATATGAAGAGAGAAAGAGAGGAGGTGAAAAGAGGTGGTGAAGAGGACGAAGGGGAGAGATAGAGAGGCCAGAGAGGGGTAGTTGAAAAAAGGGGGAATAACAGAGAGAGGCAGAGTTGGTCATACGAGGATAGGGACAGAAAGAGAAAGGAAGAGTGGGAGAGACAGAAAGAAAGAGAATGAGCGAGACAGACACACACACACAGAGTCAGATTCCAAAGCCCTTCTAAAGACAGCTTATCGTTCTTTAAACATCGGAAGACGGACCCCGTTCAGTTTGTCACCTAGTCATTTTGGGAGGCACCCGATACAACTTGGAATATCCAATTCAGTAAGAAAAACAGGGTAAGCTTGTTCAGCAGTTGACATAGTAGTACCATCCTTCTTATAGTGTGATTCTTATAGTATTTCCCAGCTAACTCACTTGCTATAAACTGGGCTCCTTAATACAAGTACTTTTCCATATAAATTTTCATGAACTTTTATTACCAGCCTCGTAGAACCGCAAAGAATCTGTAGTATAGTGCTAAATAGAGAGTCATGGTATAAACCTCGTTACTCAATTTAGTCAATAACTTAACCCCATACCATGTGGAAGACTCGTAGTAACATGTTATATATTGAACCCGTAAACCCAGTACTTATTCAGTTGTATAACCTCGATCGATTTGTGTTCAATGTGATCGGTAAACAACATTTCACATCGCTTACTGCCTGCCTGCCTCTGCCAGCCTGCCTGCCTCTGCCTTCCTGTGCCTATCATCATCTCGCTCATTCTGTCAGTCTTTCATTAAGTTACCAAACATATACATTATTGATATAAAATAATTAACAAAAAGTTAATGGACCGGAAATGGTAGTTCAATTGGTAGAGCGTCGGCTGCAGGCACGGGGTGTCCCGGGGTCGATCATGGGCCGCGTCATACCAAAGTCGTTAAAATGGTAGTGGTATGGCCCACAGCTAATATTAGGAATGTTCCACGGCTGGTTTGCCTTGTTTCAGGATAATGTGACTTGTGTGGTATCATGCCAGGTGTTCACGGTATGCTGTACACAGTGAATGCAGCACAACATTTGCTTCAAGTGGCCAACGTTTCCAGAAAACTGAAATACTGTTGGTGGGACGATAATCCCAATAAACCTATTAACTGGGGTGGGGTTTAGCTTTTTATTTTGTTTTAAACCATTCTATGGCCTCAGGAATATAAGTAACATGTTTACAGGCTTTTTCTAAAAAAAATATATTGTACTGAAAACTTTCAAATAAAAACCATAACGTTTCAAGTGTCTTTGTTACTTGCCCCCCCCCCCCCCCATTGCTTTTAATCTCTTTACATCTCCAACTTTTTGCGTCGCCTTTGATTCTTCGCATCAACGACTTTTCTTGTACATAACTTAAACGTTAATTAGATGGGTTGAAACGAAGTTCACTAGAACGCGGATCAATGGGAGATGATACCGCCCTAGGTTTACCTGACATAAATTAGTATATTGAACATTCGTGTGTTTTATATACATATATGCTATGGGTTAACACTTTACTTCATGAAATTGTATGAAAAGTATTTATTATAGCGTATTCGTATAATTCTACAGCTATTTAAAATTCTAAATTATTCATAGTTTTAAAACGAACTGGAGACATTTGCTGCATGTTAAATGTTCATTTCTTTTGCACAAAAAGCGAAACTTTGTCGAACCACAATGAGAGAGAATTAATATATAGTTTGTATTAATAGTTGGAGTTTTCGTCCCACTAACAATATTTCAGTTATCTGGAGACGGTGGCCACTTGAAGCAGTTTAAGTGCAGCCTTCACTATGTATAGCATGTCGAGAATACCTGGCATGATAATACACCCAGTCGCATCATCCTGACAACGGCCACCCAGTAGTGGAAATACCTTTATTTTTGCTCGAGTGTTAGCAAGGGAGCTACACCACTACAATTACAGACTTTATTTTATATGTCGCATCTCGGGATCGAATCCGGGGCCTCCCGTACCTGGTTAAAATATCGTTGCTGATGACATTTGAGTATGTGCACATTCTGTGTCTCAAACGATGATGCTGTCGTCGTCGAATGGTTTTATTTATTATCGCCTTTCACATAGTGTTTAGCTAGTAAGAATCAAAAGGTAAAAAAGAAAAGACCCTATCAAAACTACCACAGATATTTAAATCCAATCTACCTCTAGAAAATGGCAAGCAGTGCAAAAGTAAATGTGATTAAAACACAGACGAGACATACCACACAAAAAGAAAAAAAAAAGTTACCGCCTTTGAAAGATACGGCGTAGTCTATATCATAGTTTGTCAAACTATTTTACCATTCAAAGCAAAAGAAACATGAAGCTATATATCTTACATTGTACCATACATGTGAATATTCAAAACATTGAAATTTATCGTCTGTTTTGGGTCATTTGTGAATAATTTCTACTTTTGCCTGGAGTAAATAAACTTGAGCCGACCCCGGAGTTGTGTACGGTTCACGTAAGGACGCATAGCTGGCCCGCTAACCTGAGATTCACCTCTGTCTCAGTCTTTTCTATCGATGTTTTATAACAACAGTATACCAAGTCGTTGACACCGGGCATTGTAACACGCTAGGTCGGTTAAGGCGCCCTAACTGTTGACTTCATTACCAAGAGAAAAATATAGATGACCATTTAAACTGTTTGGGGAGTATACTTGTTTGAAATAAATTGATTGAAATAATGAGAGGCCGAGAAAAGTGCTGTACTTGAGTTATTCAACAGGAAAAAAAATCGACATTTGTGAATATATTGTAAGTCGTTTGGAATAGGGGTAAATAGGGGTCGTAAACCTTAGCGTGAAGCGTGACATGGAGCTTTATTGTTCAAACCCCAGAAGCCACAATCAAGGCTATTGTATCACTAACATCAGATTTAAAAAGACAGGGACGTTGTCATTTTTTAATCGATGGGATAATTCTAAATTTTATTTTTATGGTACCTGTTATATTTAAATTATTTCTAAATTTGCATTAAACATTGTACCAGCTATATTCAAAGTCAGTCTAAATTTTATATTAAACATGCTATGTTCGGAGTTTAGTTATGGATGTGTCATGTAAATGTTAATTGATAATGTTATGCCTTTTCTTAATATGAGAACAATACTGCGTATATTAATTTAAAACAAAATAGTAAAACATTCAATTAGCAAGTCCATCATAATTCAGTGAAATATATAAGCACCTGCGCAAATTGCGGAACACTGGGTTACGTTACCGGCCGCAATAGCTCATGTGGTAGAGCGTCGGCTTGCGGATTGGGAGCCGTTATTTGGCGCCAATTTGCCAAAAATGTCTTATTGGCGACGCGCTGGAGCACGACGCTTATATTTGAAGCGCTCACCGAAATTTGCCCATGCGGAAAGTTTGTTTTCCGGAGTGTTATAGGTTACACGACACTAAATGAATTTGTTCTTTACTTTACAGTAAATGCCAAAACTTTGGAAGCAATTTAACAGCGAACTGTTTCTTTAGGAACCACAAAACTATATATGCTGAGAAAGTGCAATTAAAAGGGCCTCTGCGAAGAAAAGTTATGTGTTGCAGAGACGTTTATCCTCCACTGAAAACAAGCATTGTTATTTTTGCGTAGTGTACCCGCACAATTTCAGTGAATTTATCAGTTCCGGTCTAAATGGATCAGTCCATTATTGAGCACAGGAGTGCAGTTATTTTGAATTTTAATAACTCCGCAATGTTTTAGCGTTGTTTTGCACCAAGTTGCATGACATTATCTTCATTTTAGCAAATACAGTAAAAACCAAAATAATCTATCTTATTATATATATAAAAAAAAAAAATTATGTGAGGGGAACAACTTCCGCTGCACATAATGCTTACCACCCCTTTACAATAACCCTGATCAAATACGGTTCCAAATTCGGTAAACAGCGTTCTATTTATTATTATTATTATTATTATTATTATTATTATTATTTAAATTTATTTTGTGTATGTCTGTAGTTTTACGCAGACATAAAAGAAAACGAGAGAGATTCTCTTTTATTTCTTTATATTATTACAATTTCTAAACCTTGAAGGTAAATGCACATGTATATCCTTCGATGTTCGGACTGCATATTAACAAAGTGATATCATCTATTAACAACAAAATAGTCAAAAATTAATTCTTTTGAACGATTGATTGAATATGTACGATAAAATCTGACTTTAGTTTAATGTTCGTGCAACATTTAAAGATACTCGCAATATACAGAAACGATTTTTGAAAGGTCAGATCCGCGCAAATCTAAAAATAGCATTCCCCGTGCTGTCAGCGTATATGACCAATCGGGACACCTCGGATAATTGTCCTGTGGACGGAATTCCCCGAGGAGTTCCGATTGCGAATATTACGTTTTGTTATATTTTTGAAAACAAAAAACACACCAACGCCTAGCGCTTTATAACTTTTTAAAATTAGCACAACCTTGGAGAAGGTTTTAATTATTAGCATGAGATTGTCTTAATTATAGCAAATACAGTCACAAAACATAAGAATCTACCTTAACATATAAACACAAGTAAACTGTCAGGGGTATTACTTCCGGTGTACATTTACCCTTACCGCCCTTTTTAACCCTGATAAAATACATGTCCTAATTTGGTAAACGGCGTTTTCTGTTTGATTTATTTATTTTTGTATGTCTAACTTTTATGCAAACATGGTAAAATGAGCGATTTTGGTTTATTTATTTTTATAATATTATTTTTATAATATTAAAATTTATAAAACTTTAAATACTCTCTGCGCCCTTGCTTACGAAAGTAGATAGGAATGCTCTTCGGTACGCCCTTCGATGTTCGGAGTGCATGTTAACAAATTGAATGTTAACAAATTGAGATTACCTATCAGCAACGAAAACAGTCTATAGCCAGAAAAAAGTTTGTTCTCAACGGTCTATTAAGTATTCATGGTAAAATCTGACTTCAGATGCAGCGTTTATGCAACATTTAAAGATACATTTACGAATTCTGTAAGGTCCACGCAAATCTGAAAAATAGCATTTCCAGTGCTGTCAGAGTGCAGGAATGCTTTAATAGCATCTCCGAAGTGTCTGTGGTCAGTTAACTCTGGGTCGGAGGGTTTCAAATTCAATTCCTAGTCCCGTCACGACACGCTTTCAAAAGGATCTTATTAAAGATTCGGATGTTAAATTCACGTGCATGATAAAAAAACGTTCAACACACAAAGAAAGCATTTATAACATGCTTGAAGTGTTCTTGGTCAAGAGGTAAAAGTTATAGACTCGGGATCAGATGGTTCCGATATCAAAACCTTAGACCAGTTTATTTAAAAAAAGATTTTATTAACGATTTGAATAATCATTAAAGAAACGTTTGAAACACACCAAGAATGCATTTATTATATAGTTGTGAAGTATTCTTGGTGAAGAGGTTAAGTTTATGGACTCGGGATCGGAAGATTGTGGCTTCAGACCCTAGACCTGACATGAGATTTATACCTTGTCAAGACTTTTATTACACGAACATGTAACAAAAACAGAATATGTTCGCACTAATTATTACGCCCTTACACCCAGATTTACTAGAAAGTAATATCCATCTTGGACAATAAGATTAATTATTATTGTAGTATTTCTTTCCTCTATTGAATGACGAACTACCTTTGATCAACCTTTGTTTAGATGTATTCTTAATGTCAGCTCAGTGAGTAAATATAAATCACAGTAGCACATACTTAGGTAATAACATTGCTTTGTTAGTTCCGTCGGGATTAAGGCCATACTAAATCGTTCTGTCTTCACTGTGTCTCTCAGTTTGTCTTCATCCATTTCGCTTTAGATTTGAAATAGGGAAAGTTTAGGAAATATTAAACATAATACTATGTTCCAGAAAAATACTATCTGAGCAATAATTATTTGTGTAATGTGAGACTGCTGCACATGAGCAATTTCTTGTATACTTTAGTTTCATTGTTAATAATAACATTTTTCCTACATATGTAACTTCTTGGAAAGCCTTTAAAATGGTTTTCGTGTTTTTGCTTTTATTTTGTTTTAAATCATTCTATTGTCTCAGGAATAAGCCTAAACGTGACACATACCTTTTCTCGAGACTTTTTATAGTACATGTGTATACTGAAATTCAAAACCACAAAATAAATAACTTTCAAGCATGTCTATGTTTATTGCTTTAACTTGTTCCATTTTTTCTGTCACCTATGACGCTTCGCATCAACGACTTTTTTTATTAGATCACCGGAGCACAACATGCTCAAGGTGAACTTTTGTGATACCCTGTCGTATGTCGTTCGGTCTCTAGGTCAAACTTTAAAGAAAAGAATTGTTGTAAATACGCTAGAGGCCACATTTCTGGTCCAATCTTGATCAGAACGTTAACCTGCATAACATTGTTTGATGAGTTGTAACTGGGTCAGATGGGGTGAAACAGTCACTAGGTCAAATTTTAGAGGAAAATAGATAGACATAAATTGACAGTGGTATAGAGTGGAGTGTTGCTTGTAATAATATTTTGATATATTTATTTTACAAAACATATTTTAACGGAATAGAATATATTAATATATTAATACAATGCCTATGCCCTGCCGGCGCACCGGATCGTACACTTCAAGTACATCTGTACATAAAAGTATCTCTAGGCTACACAGAGATACCCCTTCACTTCCATAGTTCTCGGCTACATAATAGTATCTCTTCGCTTCACAGAGATTCCCATTCACATCCACAGTTCTCGGCTACATACTAGTATCTCTAGGCTACAGATATGCCCCTTCACATCCAAAGTTCGCGGTTACAACTAATATCTCTATGCTACACAGAGATACCCACTCACATCCACAGTTCTCGGCTACAATATATCTCTAGGCTACACAGAGATACCCACTCACATCCATAGTTCTTGGCTACAATATATCTCTAGGCTTCACAGAGATACCCACTCACATCCATAGTTCTTGGCTACAATATGTCTCTAGGCTTCACAGAGATACCCCTTCACATCCATAGTTCTCGGCTACATATAGAACTATAGTCATGATTGAAATCTTCATAAAATCCTTGTCTGTTCAGGGAGTAGTGACACCACATTTTATTAAATATTAATACATTCATACCTGTGATAATAAGTTTTTAGTGTGTGCATCTTAGATTTATTTAATCAGATTTTTAATCTCCCAGGATTTTAGAAGGAACAGAAAAAAATGTGCAAACTCATACATACTGATAAAACTTAAAAAATAATAATGAACGTAAAAGATCCCAATGACCAACCCCTGACACCCCAGACATTAAAACATTAAAGTATCAGGTTATTTGCATAACCTTCATGATATAAAATGCTCGCCATATGCCTATAGGTGAAAGGCGAGAGTAAACAAAACCATTCGATCATGACAAATCTTCACCAAACTTGGTCAGAAAGCCTACATGGACCTTCTAATATCCCGTGTCTTCTGGTGAGCGATTAAGGGCCATCATTGCCCACTTGTTACATCTGAGGATTAAAATATAGGATAACTTTTTGTGCAGTTTAAAAGTAGTTAAGGGTTGGAAGAAAAGTAAGGATGCACCCATAGTATGTTCTATATAAAACAATAGAAAAATAGAGTAAATATTTAGAGTCGACCAAGAGCGGAACGTAATTGGTTTCCAGCCGGCGCCATTTTCTTCTATTCCAATTGAGCCCGAACTGTCAGTGATGTTTCAGCATTACACAGAAGGGGTTTCAGAACCCTGTGCGGACATGGGTTAACATCCCGAATGTGAAAATGTTACTTTCGTGATCTTTTTGGTGTCCTAATGGCGGCAGTGTGTAAGGTAAGTTAGCAACGCTATAAAAGGAACAATATATATCACTGACATTCTTCGCTTTATTGTACGGTAATACAATCCGTATATACGTGTCCATTGTATTTTTCCACAACTGTATATAGAAACTCTTTTTCTTCTTTGCTATATCTCAACTCATCCTATATAAATTTGTGAATAATTTAGGCATGAACAGCAAGCTCTTGCAAACCTTTTTTCGTCACCTTAAGCGTGTATTCCACTTCCTTATATATGTGCAAGGAAAAGTGAACCAGTCGCAACCCCTTCTTTCTTAATAAAGTGGTCTCTTCCTCATCTAAAACAGTTATTACCAAGCAAACACTCGATAATTACCAAGGCACATTCCGCCGTTAATTTCTCCTTTCACATATTTTTAATGGCTTCTTTGCATGGCTGTAGCACTTCTTTGCGTGGTTGTAGCATTCTTTGCATGGTTGTAGCACTGCTTTGCGCGGAACGGGTGGGTAAAAAGCTTCAGGACATCAACGCAAAACAAAAAAGAAAAACATCATTAGACAGTGGCTCATGCATATCTTTTATTTTTTATAATAAAATCAGTTATATCTGTAGTATAGCTCGGTAATGTCTCAACAATGCAGTAAGTTAATATTCGAGAAGACTTGCCAAATAGCCTGCTGGTGTATTTATACCCTTTACTTTTGGTTTATATGACACTCCTGGCTTATGTAGTGTGGGGCACCTTTTTTAAGGTGGTATCCGATAGCATGGACCAACATTTTTTTCTCAACCAAATAAGTCATTGGGACCTAAAATGTCATGCAACATGCTCTAAATTGATGCCGTATATCTATGTGAACAATGAAGCATACAAATCCACACTCGTCCTTGCGAAGGTATTTAGGTAGGTATTTAGATAGGTATTTCCTATCTGAGCCAGGCTGCAGAGATAGCTATTTTTCAACTTAGAAAATCATGTAAAAACTTCCTATTGAGATCACGTTAAATCGTGCCCTGGCGTCTGAATGAACATTTATAGTGACATTTCACGATTGTACTGTCTAACAATAATGGTAGTATTTAAAGTTGTCTAAGCTTAGTCTAAAAGTATAACATTTATTTCATGCAGAAATGATGACCAAAATCTTCAAAGCCGTGGCTGGATATTGTAACATGTATTAAATATAGGCAAACTGTCCGATACCACGTTTGTCCTACCTGACTGACTATATGTCGGCATGAGATTTTCTTGAAGCCTTTACTGATTGTACACACATACGGTACATATTCATTTACCAAATATTACGGAACATATTTATTTACCAATTATTTGACCTTTTCTTACAATTGTTTGAGGAAAGTTGACTGGTATGCTCCTATGAAGAGCTTGCATGTATGTTTTCTTTTAACGCCATTGTTTAGTCATCCTTGTTGACGACTACAATATAAGGACAATTGCCAGCCGATCTAATAAGAATGTTGTCATGGTGAATGCGTTCGCGGTAATATTTATTGTCATCCTCTTTTAAGATCAGCTTTACCTTTCTTTTCTGATATTAAAAACAACATCATTTTTTTCACAAACTCAATGTATAAATCAAGATCTTTGTCTCTACCATTACTGGGTGTAAATATGCTCGTTCTAGCTTTATTAAATATGTCCGCTTTATCAGTCTCATTTTCAACATGCCCCGTGAATTTTATATCCACGTTATTATTTCAGTTGCTTTAGAAATTAATACTTTGGATCGTTTCAAATATGTTCAATGAAACTACTGCTTTGCTTTTTATTTCCAAGTAATTGTCCATTCGGAGGTATAGTCGCGGACATTGCTTTTAAATTAATTTAATATTAATCTACACTCCATTTCTGTTTTTATTGCCCGTTAAACGTCATGTCAGTCAACTGAATAAAACAGATTGGTAAAGAAAAAACGACAAACTATTCTTTCATCATAGTATCTAAGTATGTTAATTTAATAAGCAAATGTACAACAAATGTGAAATGAGCGGGATATGAATATAAATGAACAATAGTATGACATGCACATCAAAGAAATGTCGATCACTGCTGAAAGTTAACATTTTCAATAAGCTCACTCGGATCCCATCGGCCTCTGTCTTTTTTTAAAAAAAAATAAACAAACATAAATCTAGATAAAATAAATTAATGAAAAATGAAAGAAAACAGCAAAGACAGGCCGATTTAACTATTTTATGGCACACAGTACAATCACCCTATCACCATTTTTACCATTGTCACATAACGTGAAAATGACGAGGAATTCGCAAGCAACAACCTGAAATAATTTGCCATACCACCGGTTACAATATATTAGCAAATATTATACATGTGTTAAAAATACGAGTCACCGGGGATATTCATCCAGAATTGGATATAAATGAAAAATATTTATAAAAACGCGTCTACATTTATTGCCATATAAATTAACAGGTACAAAGTCATCATTCACTTGCTCGATTCAGCCGACAAATATCTCAAAAAAAAGGCCGCTGATACTATTCAAATTAAAATCACATTCATTTTACACCCACGTCATTATTTCAATCCAGTTCATTTAAGTACCATACAGGAATAAACTTATTTTTTAAATTTACTTTTCGCATACAAATTAATATGCCACAAAGAAATCTTCTTTCGGGGAACTGTTGAAAAGACTTACGAACTGGCCTTTTAAAGACTGGATTTAAGAACTTTTATGCATTCATTTTGTATTTCTTAGTAAAGATCCTAATAGTGCTCGTGTATCTTAATAAAATTCTTCTGTTTAATACGTTATATATTCTATTAAATTAAAATATTTAGGAATGATAAAACATCTAACATTTTAACAGCGTCGTTAAATACTGCAGTAAATAATAAAGCACCCGCATTAAGCTTAACAGTTCTTGGTATCGTAGAAGGAAACACTAAACAAGTATAAACATATTTTAATTAAAGTCCCAAAGTGTACATACAAATGTTAAGTAAAAACATTCAAATAAAAAATCTCTTCGTTTTAAACTGTTCATAGAAAAAAACAACGACTGCCATAAAACTGTCTTATGTAACATCATGTGACAGTAACTGACCAATGATTGTGTCTTTCTAACTCACCTTTACAACGAGTTTTTATGTTTTGATCATTCAAAATGAGAGGAAATGTATGTTTTTATTACAATGAACAGTATGCAAAAACAATTTTTAACACGTTAAAATGGACGAGTAAATAATGAATAACATATAGAAGGTCACATAGAGGACATGTGCTTAATTTTTCAGGGGTGTAATTTACGCGAATCACCGGTAAAAGAAACATTGTTTCGGTTCATAGCTAAAAAAAAATCGACGAAGTGACACTGACACTGTAATCATTAAACAGGCAAATATATATTTAGAACATACTTGAAAATGAGCAATTTAAAATGTTTTGTTTTTCACATAGTTAAACTTTCAATCTTCCGAAATGCACAAAGACGTTTTAATACAGTCCTCAAAATATGCCATAAGTTAAACCAAGCCAAATTGCATAAAGAGTTGTGCTTTCAAACAAATATAAACAAAGGGATACAAGAGACACTTAAACAATGTCATAACTATATTTTTATAAAAAAATGGAGAACACGGTCGACTATCGTTGTGTGTTGCAAAATGGCACAATTCAAACATACATGTATTCCTTTAGTAGGAAAACATAATGGACCGCACAGTCCAAATGATCCTAGGAGGCGTTTTCACACCATTAAGGCAAACCTCAATTTCCCGTCAAAAAGAATTAATATGATCAAATATTTTAACCCTGTCAAAAGCATTTGCGTAGACAAACCAGCAAATTTATGAAATGGATTAAAATTAATAGAAAAATCTAGTTCGTAATACCGCCTCATTTCATTAAATCGCAATTCGTGCATTTCGTTAAATCGCAATTTGTGTACAACAGATAAAAGTTGCAATATGGCAATCAACTTATGCATTATGCATAAATGAGTTCATTATTTTAGTCGAATATAAATTGTAAGGTATGAAAAACGAAGCTTAAACATATAACTTACAAGGTAGGCCGTTACGTCATACTTTCCAAATACATATAATAGACTGTTTTTCTATACCTTTTCGCTAAAGTGTTTTGGTTAAAACAAAAGAAAACAAAAATGGCTAAGTATAACTTTAAGAATACAAGTAAAGTAGACATTTATGCTTTGAAAAATACATGTTATTAACTGTTAAAGTATATTAGTTAAGGAAAAACTTGATTTTCCCCCAACGAATATCATTTCAGGGTTTGTCATATTTAGCCAGGAATTAAAAAACAACAACTAAGGATATGCATTGTCTACTTTTTAAGCGATTTGATATCATTTGGTCAAATAAGCATTTTGTGTTGATGCCAAAACGCGGAACTTTGTAAAACCGCAATCCAAATGGATACAATATAAAACTATACCATTTGATTCGTGGGGCATTTGTTGCCTTCAGGGTTGGAGACGGGTTTAAACTATGTTTCGCCATTTGAAACTCAAGAACTTAGAACAGCTTCGGGTTATGTTTGTTTGTTTATTGGGTTTATCTTCCCACCAACAGTTTTTCAGTTATCTGGAGACGGTTTCCACTTGAAGTGCTACCTTCACTGTGTACAGCTTGCCGTGAACACCTGGCATAATACCACACCCAGTCAAATTATCCTGACACCGGGCCATCCAGTCGTGGAAGTACCCTTATCCTTGCTTGAGCGTCAGCAAGGGAGCTATGCCACTACCATTTTTAACGATTTTGGTATGTCGCGGCCCGGGATCGAACCCGGGGCCTCCCGTACCTGGAGCCGACGCTCTACCGATTGCGCTACCAGGTCCGGTACTTCGGGTTATGTACATACATCAAAATGTGACACGACCGCTTCAAAAATACAATCTATAACACAAGTCATCACTGTATTATATTACATTAATATTGAATTAATATGGCACTTAAGTTTTGAGCAAATAATGTAGTATTGTGTCAAAGATAATAGGAATCATTATATTGACTTCAGCATAGAATTGCACATTCACAAGAAAAAATAACAATGACAAAATAAAATACAACACCGCTCCCGCTACAAAAACAAAGCATGCATGTAATAGGCGACCCAAACATGGATTTAATGTAAATCTAAATTTAAAAAAAAAACCACTTATAACGTCCATTTAGTAAGAGACAACATACATCACCTTGTTTGTTCGTTATTGTTCTTTGTTTATAATGTTATTGTCATCACTCTTCTCACGTGGGTTCGAGTACCAGCCAGGGCGAGAACTTCCCTCGGGACAGGTCCTCAAAATGAACTGCGATGCGTCGATGGTTCTAATCTGAACAATTTGTCTGGGGTCTTCCTCCACCAGTAACTAATGGAGTTCTCTATGATGACCACTTATTGAGTCTCAATTAACAAAGCGACCAATAATTAGCGTAACAAATTTAGCAAATGCCATTAAAAGAAGTTTCATATGTACAAATACACTAATGCCCAAAGAACAACCAAGTTTCATACACGAGTGAATTCAAACGATGAAGAAAATATAAAACCACATTTACATTAAGATAAGGTAAAATCTTCTTCCCTGATAATTTAGAGAGATGACACAATTTATGCCTTAAGATATTCTCTCATTTTAAAAGTATATTTGAACTAAAAACAAACAAACCAAACATAAAATTATGCTTGCGTAAATAGACTCTCCCGCATTGGTACATGCATACTGAAAATATTAAAAAATAATAAAATGGATGCAATTTTCCTGGGAAAAAAAGGAGAAAAAATAATTTAATTAAAAGGAAACGTTGATAAGATAGTTTTAATTTTGCAACCAAATTAAAGCGTCTTGAGATGAAACACAAAAACATTGATGCGGAAGGAAAATAATATGTTGCCATTTAAAATTGTTTTCACACGAACAACATACAGCACATGATGGTAGGTATTAGACAAGTACGTGTATAAGCAATAAAATGTTATGATGTGTAACAGAAATAAAAGGGAATGTCTAATTTACAAAATATTGGATGAGCAGTGTGATTTATCGGAACAATGCAAGGTCGCGAGAATTCTATCTCTGGCCCACACCATCCTTATTGACCGCTTGTAAAAATTCCAATCAATGAAAGGTTGTATCCCACAGTTTGTCTTAAAGTACATGTAACAATATCAAACCACTGAGTTGGGGGGGGGGGGGGGGACTCTGGTACAGTACCAGTCTCGGAAAAGATTCACACTTAATGTCCATTCTATCCAACTCTATAAAAAGCATAATAATGGTCTCCACTAAAAATAGATATTGGCGTCAGAGCGGATTACCCGGATGACGACATAATGTGATCTGAAGAGTAAGTGGTCGCGTGGTTTTCTTAGTTTAAAAATAGTTATATATGCAGCGTAGCTCGGATAGGAAATACCAGATGCAATGACAGGTGGGGATTTATACTTGATTGTTCACATAAATCTGGGTCTTGAACAGCGTTTTGCAGGACGACTTATTTGGTTATTTGAAAAAAAATGTTTGGTCCAAACTGTCGGATACCACCTCAAAAGAAACTAAAACGTACTTTCCTCGTTTGTTTTTGTTGGAGTTACAGGTTTTTTCTACCTTATATGGAAGAGACCTTTTAAATGCCATTCCCCATGGAAAATAAGCCTAGTTTTCTTCTAAAAATGAAAATTCCCCTCTGATAAAATTCAATATTTCATTGCCGAAGTGCGGAAATAAGACATTGATGTGGATTGGTGATTACACAGTTATACACAGGTAGCCTGTGTGAACTAGACTCTGACAATCTAGTGGAGGGGTACAAAAACAGAAAATTGAGAGATGTATGAACAAAGACATTTTATCCCTTTTTAAATTTTCCCTATCTCAAAGGACCCAGACCCGTTTGAAGAAAAAAAAACACCTGAATTATTGGGGGGTTTACGTGTAACGTACATATTAAACAAAGGAAGCGTGGTAAAATAAGGAAAACACATTGAATCACCACCTAGTAACTTCTTGATTTCAGTACATGGAAAATACATTCCGTAATCCAGTCCTTAAATCCGGGTGGTGCCGGTAATATCTGTCTTAAAGAAAACATGCAGAATGCTCTTAAAGAATAGTAAAGTTTCATACAGAACATTGTAAATAAAGATTAATTCAATAGTTATACAACGCAATGCCAATTCTTTCTGACAAGACTAATATTTGTGCGTTTATTTTTCCGATGTTGCAAAGTGCAATTTTTAATTTTACTTTTTTACTTTATTTTCACTTTAGAGTGCCGTATTTTCTGTTGCAAAAACTTCGATGAGTTTCACAAAGAACATTTTTCTTGATATAACAAGAGAAAACTTTATAGTTTTCAGTTTAGTTTTCAAAGATTTCAAACGGCTATTATCTGAATCTACTGAATAGTAACAAACGACCATGAAAAATAACCAAAATCTTTGACCAAGACGTAATGGATGGATGGTTTTTACATGAGGGCGTGCAAAATAAAATGGGTTGAGGTAGGAAAAATTATTTGAGTATATGTATCACTGCGCAGTTGAACAAAATAGTCCTTTCATGTGACCCATGAAGTAGACAAATAGAATTTTACAAAATTAGTATATATATAATCTGTATAGGGAAGTTACATTTCGTCAATAAAATAATATTTCTTACGTAATTAAACCACATAATCCACACAACATATGTATTTAAATTATTGCGTCACTATTGAACCAGTGTTTTGTTTCAGAGTGACGTATACACGTGACGTTTTTTACCCCAAGCGCCGTTCACAGATATACTTTGTTGTTGGGAGTATACTGTTGTGCTTACGACAACTTCAAATATCTGCAATGTGTTTTAGATTCACACAACAGAAAGAAATCTTCCATTTAAAGAACAGCATGTCATATACTCTAGTATCAAAAAGAATACGTTTAATTGTAGTGATTCAGCCAATATTAATTTTGCTTTTTGAAACAAACATTAAAAAATAAGATCGACTGTGATCCAGTTGCTTGTAAAGAGACAGTCGATAATAAAAACTCAGGAGACAATAACGCACTATATTATGTTTTTAAGTAAAAATAATCGTCTTTCAAATTTAAGAACATGTATATACCAGTGGCGAATCCAGAAAAGTTTGGTGGGGTGGGGGTATGAATCAAGATCCATTCAACTTTATCGCAGTAAATACTAGAGACGTATACACAGTAAGGGACCCTAACTTCGACCTAAGCAGCCAACAGACAAAATATTACTTTAACAGCTTAGTATTTTTAAGCTCACGTGTAAGCTCACGTGTATGTGTTTCAACTCTACTCTTTGATCTGGTTGGTCGGGGCGGGGATGCATCCACCCCACCCCACTAGGATCAATCCCTGGCATATACATGTTCAGTTAAATCACCAGCATAGACATAAACAACAGGATTCGTAATGTAACGTACCGGCGTCCATTTGATTTTTAGGATATGTTTTAAAACCACTTTGTGGCGATCCCTTTATATACCAACATTCAGGTATCCATTCGCGCATGCTTTTAATTGATTTTAAACTTTTTTTTGAATCATGACACATATGTTCGTATGTATACTGGTGTCAAAGTCCACTTTTTTTTTTACTTTGGCATTCAAAACACGTTAGTCGTCTTCGGAATGAATGTCACATTTTATGTGTTTAAAACAAAAATAATGATCACCGGAAATGGAACTTCTTTTTTTTTATATAAATTTCATTTGTGACGTCGTAATTATCTCGGAAAAATAACGTTGTCCAAAGTTCTCAAACTAATCAGGACAAATGCGTCTTTGCAAAATTTGTCCTTATGTGCACGGTTTCTTACAAACACTTTTTTTAAACCCTGCTGACATTAAACATGCTCGTTAACACATTCGATTTTTCACTGACAACTTGCCTTTACAATTCTTAGGCGAATACGTCCGATGTAACCGGAATCCAAATCTTAGCTGTCAATCATTTATTTCTAACGCCTCATGGAGATGATTTACCAATACACACATCTTTCCAATTCCGTCCTATGTTTTAAAGAATTATAGCAAACAACGTCAACAATATCCTGGTTAAACCTGGTTAATATTTATGTTTAAATATAAGATAGAAACAATCATTTAGGAAGGAATAAGTTTCAGCATGTTATGTTACATTGATCTTAGAAACCATCACAACTATTGGTCCTTCTGAAACTATCGAAGGTCGAATATCTCGCAGAGAAGTTCATGGGTTTTCGCGAACGTAGGCGTTTTGTCAAACAAGTGACTGTTCAGATTAAATCTGAACTCCTCGGACAATTGTATCAAATCGGCGATATGGACAAGTAACCTTGGAAATAAGAATTTATCCTTAGGATGATTATGTTTCACTTCCAGACGAAGGGCGTTCAACAATTCCTCTTGAAGTTTTTCAATTTCGCGATGGGATGACATTTCCGGGGATTCTGTAAAAGAACAAAAAGTAAACATGTTTAAGACCGTTTCAAAGGCAATTAACTTTACATTTTCTGTTTAGGAACAAACACAAACATTTTAGAATTAGAATTTCTGCGCAAAGGCCATTGTTTATTTAGCACTCCTGGACTTATCAAGTGACCTTGTTAAAGCGACTTGCATACAGTGGGCTAAATTTGCAATTTTTTTTTATTAAAACGACTAAATTTTGTTTAAACACAATGAATAATTGAATAAAATGCTACCACAGATTACTAAGTCATATATTCAATATGCTATTTTTTCAAAAGATTTCTTGTATTCTGACATCTTTATTCCTTTTCTTACCTACAGCGATTTGACTTGACCTTGGTTTTACATAGATACATGACACAGGGAACCGCACGGTCCACAGTTTTACATAGATACATGACACAGGGAACCGCACGGTCCACAGTTTTACATAGATACATGACATAGGGAACCGCACGGTCCACAGTTTTACATAGATACATGACACAGGGAACGCACGGTCCACAGTTTTACATAGATACATGACACAGGGAACCGCACGGTCCACAGTTTTACATAGATACATGACACAGGGAACCGCACGGTCCACAGTTTTACATAGATACATGACATAGGGAACCGCACGGTCCACAGTTTTACATAGATACATGACACAGGGAACCGCACGGTCCACAGTTTTATAAGTATTTCACATTATTGAGTCACTATCATAACATTAAAAAAAAGATAGTTTTAATGTAAAAAAATGTGAATTTAGGGTTTGGGTTAAGGTGTTTTCGGTTGTGTCGGTCAGGGCGTATTTGCGATGTATTTGGGTGTTTCGTTCCGTCCTTTTTCGATGGGTCAATGGAAGGCTATTCTAACTAGGTTTTTTGTTATTTTACTGGAGAAGGTAAAATGTTATTAGTGTTCCGGTGGTGAACAGGAAAAGTTCTTTTTTGACCTTGTATTTTAATAAAACAGTATTTTAAGGCTTTTGTTAGTTTTAAGAGTTATCAAAATCTTTATTAAATAGACGTATTTATACTGCAAATGTTTCTAGATAGAATAGTTTTGTCTCTGAATAAAGATAGAATAATATTGATAGTTGACATGTCGTTTTAAACTCTACATTTCGTTTTGTTTGTTGCTTGCTTAATCAGTTTCTTTCCATTAAACCGTACAACAAAATGAACATACCCATCAATAGCACCGCTGCGCAAAACAGGGACACTTCCACCTTTTTGAGATGCATTGGCAAAAGCCGACGGGCGATTCGGAAAATGCCAGAAAACAACGATTGAGCTTCTTGGCACTGAAAATGTCCTTGTCGATCGGTGACGGAGATTAACGACTCTCCTTCCATATAGAATGTGTCTTCGTTTAACATAAGGTGTGTCTGTAATAAAAATATTTACATGATATTAGAATATATTTTGTTTTACCTGTTGATTACTTCTTTTATATAAAAATAAAGTTTATGAACACACATGCTGTCGCGTGTGTTATAACGGTCAAAGAGTGAAGTTATTGAACAGAACAATATTGTAGATTAAAAAAAGTCGGATAAATTACGTAGCTAGTTTAAATGTATCAGACCAGTAACTAAGAACTATATAAGGACATTTTCACCTTATGTATATGCAGGTTATTTAAATAAATTATAAAAAGATACATAAAATAGCAAAAACTGCTAAAATTTACATCTAAAATGTATGTGTATAAAATATAAATGATACAAAAACTTGCACTTACCAATATAAGAGTAGCCGTGAAGCAGTTCTGTTTTAGTAAGGTGATCCTATCGTGCATTGACAACTGGGACAAGTTTGGAATGCGCTTGGTGAATTTGACCATCCCCTCAACAATCGGAACAACAGCTTCCTGAAAACTGCCGAAGACATCCGCTTCTTCGAATGTATTCTGGCTGATTGAATCCGCCATGAATCGGAAATTTGGTTCAACCTACGAATATAATAAGAAAATAGTTTACATATAAAATGTATATTTCAAATTGATGGTTGAAAGTGAATAAACCCATTTCCTCTTTACCATAAGGGATAAGGAATCGGTGATACCAGTGCTTTGATAAAAACATAGACTAAAAGTGTTATCATTGTCAAAGAAAAGAAAGAGTTTAATGAAATATAAAATTTCTGATGTGTTCTATCTGGTTAAATGGGTGTTACACAAATGTCGCCTGCATTTCTTATAACACTTATGTCGCCTACATTTCTTATAACACTTATGTCGCCTGCATTTCTTATAACACATGTCGCCTGCATTTATATATATATATATATATATATATATATATATATATATATATATATATATATATATATATATATATATACACTTCGACCCTAACTTCGACCGGAGCAGTCAACACACGCAATTTACTTTAAAATTATTATATTTAAGCTTACGTGTATGTTTTTTTTCCACAGCTCTACTCTTTTACCAGGCTGGTGGAAGGAGGGGGATGCATCCCAATATCTCCCTGGGATCCATCCCTGATTATTTATGTCTGTCATCAACAGCAGCACTACCACCTTCCTCCTAATCATCATCATCATCACCATGCTACCGCCTCACAAATATTTAAGTTAACGCATATAAACCGGACCATGTAGCGCAAAACTAGAGCGTCAGCCTGATGTTCGGGAAGGCCTGGGCTAAAACCCGAGCCACGATACACCACAGTTGTTAAAATGGTATAGCTCCCTTGCTAACGTCAAGCATATACAATGATAGTTTCACGACTGGTCTGACCATTGTAAAGATAATGTGTCTAGGTGTGGTATCATGTAAGGCGTTAACGGCATGTTATAACTCCGCGAAGGCAGCAAGATATTAGCTAAAAACGTACACTGTCTTCGGATAACTGAAAGTTATTTGGTGGGGCGATACATCCTACAAACACAACTAACGGAAACCGGAAACGTACTTTAACCACTTGCTGCTTCACGTTGGCATCGCCACTTTGAAGGAAGGTGACGAATTTACACCGCGAGAAGCAGTCTGTAAATGCTCCTTTGATAGTGTCCGAGAGAGTCCGAAGTTCCATAATTCTCGTGCTGCACGTAGTAGATAGTTCCTCTTTGTCGGCAACGAGTTTTTCTCGCTCCGCTTTCGGCATCCGACCAAACCGAACCGCTGTAAGAGACGTACAAAATAACTCATCCATACCCGTAGAGGCGATATAAAAACCCATGGTAATGTGGCATTTACAAATTATTTTAGGCAAAGTTATGTAATCGTCAAGACATTTCATGATATCGCCTATGGCCATCGCAATAATGTTCCAGCGGATATGACATCGATCCCTGTGTAAAATACTCCTCAAAATCCGATTCCCAAATTTAGGAAATTGTTCAACAAATTTTCGGTGACCCTCTTCAAGGAATGTGTTCTAGTTTAGCGCTCATTGACAAATCAAAGTCAGTCACATACATCTTAATATGGCAAAGTTGGTAGTTAAAATTGATTGACTTTAGTAAACGCCTGACAATTTAATGAACTGAAAGGTCTGTTAAATATAACGAACATTTTGCATGCAAGCTTTAAGGCTTTACTTGATAGTCGTCTTGCAAATGGCAGACATCTCTTTTAAAACCGTAAGCAGCGCCTATTAAATCTCCACTGTAATGAAAACAAAATAAAAATGCAAAACATATTTCCATTAGTCGTATCACACTTCGTACCATTTTGGGACATTCCAGCGTTGAGACATTTCTTATATCGGCAATATTGACATTTGTTTCTGGTTCCTGTATCGATTCGACACTGTGAATTTTCTCGGCACGGTTTGTACACAAGGTCTTTCTTCAACGTTCGCCGGAAAAATCCCTGAAAAAAGTATATAGTGAGAATTAATTCGCTCCTATGTGTAAATTATTTCCTAGCTACAATCATAAATACATGGCAAGAAAGTGAAATAAACAAAATATTTTATGTTTAATTCTATATTTACATTAATTGGTGACATCACTAGCATCTATGTATGTCATAATACATTTTAAATAACGTCACTTGCAACTGGTGTCAACAATGATTTTATGACGTCAGTGACGTCAACAATGATTATACGACGTCATCATCTTGAAATCAATAAAAATAGCCAATAAAGACGTCATACACACACCTTGCAACCTTCACAGGAATGAACGCCATAATGGAAACCTGAGGCTCTGTCTCCACAAATCCGACATAGAACTTGTAGCTCGGCCGTGTACAAGGGCTTTGCACTAGATATAGAAAGCGCCTGAAATGGAAGTGGTAATTTTCTTTTATAAACACCTGTAATTCATCAGCATTCTTATGTGTGTAGTAGAATGGACAATTAGTTACCATTGTTAGCATAGGTAAATAAGAAAAGATCCTATTAAAATAACCACAGACTCTAAACAAAGGCAAAAAGGGTTAAAGTAAGGTTCGTCATTTTGTCTCCTCTACTGCAATATTCTAATTAGCGCCGTTTTCTAATTTATTACTAGCCTCATTCATGTCATTGTCATTTTCAATATATCTTTCTTACCTCGTCCTTAGAAAATGTTCACTTACCCAGCCCCTCTGAACACCACTTTTCCATCGTCAATATAAAAAACATCATTCTCAATATCATCATTACCAACTTCATCAACATCATCCTCATAAAAAAATCATCACTGCAATCACCTTCACGATCACCAAAGACCACCATTGTCACCTAACCTTACAATTCATCAATAGGTCAAAGGTAAAGGTCTTGTTAATAGTCGGTTTCCATGTCAAAGCATACTCAGCCGACTTCACAGTCTTGCCCCCTTGGTCATTGGGTAATTGGGTAATTTCGTAAATCCTATATCTGCAGCCAAACATATTGCCCAAGGAAGCAATGTGCATTAACCGAAATCCTCGCAGGACCCCATTTTTATACCTGGATGTAGTGGAACAATTCTAGGTAAATTTCTTGCTCGGGGAAATTGACAGCGACCAGACCGAGGTTAGATCCGGATTTCTGCAATATCAACAAACACAACAAATGGCGCACCTTTTTTGATCGGCTGGAACATTCCATTACCGAGTCGCAGGGGGAGTACTCTCCATATGAGGTCGAGTCCACTGAGATTGGCGACAGGTTAGAAGCGTCGCCGGTTATTTCACTAAATGCGTCGGAGTTGAAGTCATTGTAGTTAAAACTACTGCTCGAATCGGCCGTCATCGACCGGGAAACGGAATCTGCCGGATCTTCCCGGCTAGAGCTGTCGGAAATTCCCGAGTCTAAAAGTGTAAGAGAAAAGGACTTGCAAGATTTTCTTTCATTTTGGGTTAATGTGAAAACTGAATCATTTGACTATTTCTGTCCTTTAAACATAAGAGAAATGTTGTCTTGCAGTGTGTATCTGTACTTGAAATATACACTAAATTTTAACGTACGTATTAGAAACTTGATATGTTTGCACCTGCTGCTGTATGCGATTTTATACCTGGTCTGGATCTATAGAATACATCTTAAGCTATTATTATATCCAGCGCGTATATATTAATTCAATTTACGTTTGTGCGTATTCAATAAACGTCCACTTGTTGATGTTTGGGTTTTTTTTTTCATTAAGAAACAACTCCACAATCGGGATCCCGTAAAAGAGTGAAAGGTATATAATTGCATATTAACGGAGGATACGGAATAAAGTAATTACCTGCAACAGAATCTTTCTGTTCATGTTTGTGTATCTGGTTAAGAAGATTGTAAGAAAGGGTGATCAACTCATTGGGGAGATCACTCTGATTGAATCGCATTTTCTTTGTGACGTCACTTCCAAATTGGTCGCACTTTCGGTCTTGTGCACTCGACTGGCACCTCTTTAGCGTCGGAGTCGAGAAAACCTCTAAAAATAGAAAGAAAAGCTTATTATACTGGAAATTGAAAAAAATATAAGCCTACTGTTTAGGGGCGGTGTCGCTTGCTGCAGACGATTTCAGACAAAAGTAAATGGTTAAAATCCCAATTACTTAACAACGTTCTTTTTCAATCATACGTCGGAAATCACAACACAAATGTTTTTAATTGTTTCGAAGTAGTGTTATACGTATATAATTATAACATTTACATGTGTTACAAAGATACATGTAGATTACGGAAGCTCGCGGGTTTTAAAATCCTAGCAGGGGCGGATCCAGAAAGTTGTGGTGGTGGGGGTGGGGGTAAGAATCAAGATCCGTTCAACTTTCTCGGAGTAAATACTGGATTTATATACACTGTTAGAGACCCTAACTTCGACCTTACCCATCTACAGACAAACATATACTTAAAAGCTTAGTATTTTTAAGCTTACATATATGTGTTTTCACATCTCTACTCTTTTTCCTGGTTGATGGGGGTAGGGGTGTTCCGAAGTCATAGAAGATGACGTGGCATAACTCTCTTGTTTAGGCCCAATCATATATATAAAGATCAAGTCATGACAGGTCGGCCCCAGGAGTCAAGCTTATGTGACCGCTTGTGGTGTCGTGCCAGGTGGTCACGACATGCTAAAGACGGTGAAGACAGCATTATATCTTCATCAAGTGTACACTGTATCCGAATAAATGGAAATTATTGGTGTAGCG
The DNA here is from genome assembly GCA_007844125.1 of Sinonovacula constricta. Classification (NCBI taxonomy): domain Eukaryota; kingdom Metazoa; phylum Mollusca; class Bivalvia; order Cardiida; family Solecurtidae; genus Sinonovacula; species Sinonovacula constricta. Next base: position 32,879,727 of record CM017573.1, on the reverse strand, counting down.
TGGCTCGGACAGAATATACATATTTTAATGACAAGTGGAGTGTTCTGCACCACTGTACCATAGACGAAAGACATCAATAAACAGCATTTCGCGGGATCTTTGCAGGCACCAATAATTTATTTTACTTGTTTGAGAGAAAAGTAAAAAAAAGTCCAAAACTGTGGAATACTAACTTATACACTACCACATTCTCCACTACAGCACTATCATTTATTAAATGCGACATGGTCACGACGAGTTGCACCACACGATTGGCAGGTCATTACATTAAAATATAATGCGGCACTATCGAGACAACAAGTTTAAAGGTGGTATCCGACAGTTCGGACCAAATATCTGTTACTTAAACAACCAAATAAGTTATGGTTACCAGAAAAGATCTCGCAAAACGCTGTTTATTGATGCCCTACATATATGTGAATAGTGAAGCTTTACTTTCCACTATAGTTTGAGTTTATGCTGGTATTAAAGTTTTGGACCACCTTTTCCTCTCATGCTATCAAATAAATTATTGTTACCTGAAAATATGCTGTTAATTGTTGCCCTACATCCTTATGACAAGAATACCATAACATCCCCGTTTATCATTACAAACGCATATTTTCTATCCTAGCCACGCTGCACAGTAAGCTTTTTTTTTAAACTAGGAAACCACGTGACTACTTACTCTTTAAGTCATATTACCAGGGTTTTCCCTGACGCACGAATTTGTGCCTTTTTGCGCCTATTTTGTACAAATGACCCGCAAAAGTAACTTAAATTGCGACACAATGGACGAGCATATATATACCGTCAAAATGATTTAATCCACGGTCGTGTTTTATGTATCTTCCGGGAAATATACCTGTATTCACTCGTCAAATTGTTGAGAATAGATTTTACCGTGTGGACGGTCTACAATTTGCTTTTGTAAAACGAATGTTCCATCGTAAACACGCGTCCGTTTCACACTGGTTCCCGTTCTTCCGTCAGTAGCGCTAATTGATTGGGAACCAGCAAATCTCTGGGGCGATGCTATATCTTAGTCTTTTCCTGGTTCCAGTCTCTTTCTGAATATAATAATCGTCATTTCGTCAAATAATTGAATATGCTAATTAATAAAACAACATATTTAAGCTCCTGAGTTTTAAGAAGAGCTAAGTGGTACATTTTGTATTTTGGACCGTTATTAATTAATTAAAGTGTTAAACAGTTGAAACAAGTCTGCTTAAGAGATAAAAGTTAAACTTTAGTAATGTTCAGTTACTCTTAGTTTAATTATTGTTTTGAAATTGTTCAATGTTTGTCTTGTTTTTATGGTATTAAAAGTTATTTAATGGTTCTGCATTGTTTTTATTTCTGTTAAGCTTTATGTTAAGTGGTTATATTTTGTGTTCTCCAAATTTAACCAATGAAAAAGAAAAACATAGTGAAACACTGTAACCCCCGTGCAAGAATGTCAAGGGAAACCCCTGCATTATAGTTATTATTTATGTCTTATTTGATTAAATTTGAAATATACTTTAATTTTGAAATATACTTAAATAAAACTAAACACCATAATACGTTGCAAAATATTTACCTGGCGTATGAAACAAGCAGGTTTTTTTTTTTTTAAAAAGGGGGGGGGGGGCAAAGAATGCTGTGCATAATTATGCTGCTCCCAATAACGGACAGCCCACAGTACGGCTGGAGTTTTGATTACCAATGACAGACTTGACAGTGCAGTAAACTTTTATGCATCCAGTTTGACTAAACACCCCCCCCCATACCCTGTTTGTTTGTTACGTGTTCGTCCCACCAACAGTATTTCAGTTATTTGGAGACGGTGTCAACATGAAACGGATATAGTGTCACCAGGGATGGATCCAGGTAAAAGTGTAGAGTTGTGAAAACACATACATGTAAGCTTAAATAATACTAAGCTTTTAAAGTAAATGTTGTCTGTTGACTCTATATATCTATTTTTTTCTGCGATAAAGTTGAATGGATATTGATAAATACCCCCCCCCCCCCCCCCCCGCACACACACACAATCACCAAAATTTTCTGGATACGACTCTGACCATCACGGTATAGCATTTTGTAAACACCTGGCACATCATCCCGACAACGGGTCGAACCACTGGAGGGACTACCCTTATACTTGTTTGAGCCTTGGCTTAGCACAGGGGGCAATGTATACCACTACCATTTTACCGACTTTGATATGTCACGACACGGGATCGAACTTGGTGCCTCCCATTCCTGGGGGTGACGCCCTATCGATTATGATACCAGGTCTGGTATCCTCTCTATGTGATATTCCAGTAACTAATCGGTTCATTAGAGAGAGAGAGATACGTTGGTAATTGCAACTATTATTAAAACAAGAGGGCCAAGATGGTCATATATCGCTTACCTGAGTGCCGTAGACATTTAGCCCTTGTGGCTATGAGCAAAATTCTTTGAACAATCTTGATACAAGGCCACCAAACGAATACATAAACCAAACATCAAACTTTATCTCTTGCGGTTTCCGAAACTTTCAAAGTTTTCCTATGTAGCCATAGGCAAAATGGCGACACGTTTGGCCGCCATGTTATTTGACGGATCAAAATGTTTTGAATAATCTTGATACAGGGCCACCCAAAGAACATGTGTAGCAAATATCATAGCTCTAGCTAGCCCATGCAGTTTCTGACCAGAAGATCTTCTAAGTTGTACTATATAGCCATAAAAGGAAAATGGCCACGCCACTGGCGACCATGTTTTTTGATGGATCAAAATTATTTGAACAACTTTACGTTCCACCTGCTTGCTTAATAGTTTGGCTGAATTTGTCCCAGCGGTTTCAGAGGAGATATCGTTTGAAAAAGTTGACGGATGCATGACGCCGGATCCGACGGACACCGGGAGATCACAATAGCTCACTCTAAGCTTAATAAGATCAGGGGAGCTAAAAACTTCATACTGTAACAGTGGTCATTCTTAGGCTTTGAGTAAAGCCACAGTCGCATAAATCAAATAAATTTTGGGCCTATATCTCTAATCATGAAAACTTTGCTGGTATGCCAAGTTTTGCGGGGGATGGGTGCGAGGGGATGCAGAAATATATATATATATATAATGTGTTTGATCAAGTCGCTTTGAACATTTTAACCCCCAAACCAGGCGCGTTTCTGCCATTACGCACTTTATGCACATGCGTAACCTCCGTTCGAAAAAAAAATCGAAAAGAACTAAAAACACGATCAAAGTCGATGCCTAAATCGGGTTAGGAATGTGTTTTTTTTATTTCCGTTGTTTCTATGTTATAAACTCTTTTTACCACACCAATAATGTTGAAAAGGTTTTAAATGATTAAACTTATACACGTCAGGATTTTAGTCGTTCATTTTTTGCGTCAAGTTCTTCGCATGTCCGCATTTTACTTGTTATTAAGTAGAAAAGAACCGAATATATTCAAAAGTATTATTACAAAAGTTATTTCCCTTGTAATTGTGCGTAACTGCAAAAACGGCCCAGATACGCGCCTGCCCCAACCCCAATTATTGATTGCTTAGTTTATGTAAGACCCTTTTCCAATACAGTCTGCTTGTTGTATAAGCTTGAGCCGTTCCCTGTACTGTTTTCGCTGAGTACTGTTTCGAGGCCACGTTGTAGCGAACGTTGTGTGTGCGGGGCTATAATGAATCGCTATCTTTACCTCGATGGTTCAGGCAGCGAACATCTATAGTCAGTTTTACGTTTTGTGGTGCCCTGTACATTGTCGTTTCGTCTCAACCGCCTATTTAGTTGGCTAAACAGCTGGATGGCGGACAACGATCGATTCGTGAATAGTGCTCTTTTCAGATTATTTATAGCTTGTTTTTCTCCGTTCGCTGTCTCATTATGCATTCTTTACAGGATTACCGTGACCTTTTATTTCGACGTGTTTTCATAATAGCTTAGACATTCACCTATCCGCGAGATCTAAAAATATATAGTACACATTGTGTATTAGCATGGAATTAGCCAATCACACCGCGTTGATTGACACTTTACCTGCGTTATGCTGATTCTCACTTACGCATTGTCCCACAAACAATGATTTTGACAAGCGATCAGTTTAAATCCGTTTGAGCCTTTGGTTCAATTTATTAGCAACAGAGCTGTTTGTGGTTTGCAAGGAATCGAACGTTGCTGTAATCGCTTCTCTGTTTGCAACTTAATTTAGTTAATTGGATGAGGCTTGTCCATTTTTGCATCGAAAGTTAAAATCTCAGAACAGAACAAAGTATATTAGCATAGAACTTACATGTTCATAGCAACAAACAGTAAACATAATATAAGTGCATGAAAAGTGTGGTTCATAAAATATGATTAACAAGAGAAGTATGTTGTTGAGATTACGTAAAGTGTTATTTTGTTTATAAGACAAGTTAAATATACTACACTTTTGGGTATTTATACAATCGAATTTCTCAGTTTATATGCGTTATTGATAAATTTTGCTAAATTGTTTAGACAGTTTGTATTACATGATGACATTATGGTTTCGAATTTCGTCAGGGTAGGCCAGTTACAGTAATATCTAGGTAAAAAAATCTTCGTAGGTTATTGTATTTTGGACAAACTAACAAAAAGTGGTACTCTGTTTCTACCACATTCATGTTACAATTTTGACATATTCGATCATTTCTTGGCATGTTATGATGTCCCCCGGTTTCTATAGCTAAATCATGTGATGAAAGACGAAATTTGGAAAGACTAATTCGATACTTGTTAACATGTATGTTGTGCAAGTAGTGTTCCATTCTAAATTCTTGTTTGTATTTCCTGTATGATTCAAGCCTATTTGAGTTGGTTATGTTATCGTGCCATGTTTGAGTAAATTTATCAATAAGTCTTTGTTTAATTATAAGGATTTGTCTTCTGTTTATGTTGTTTTGGTTAATCCATAGATCAGTCATTTTTAGTTCTTGCAATAAAGTTTTAACACCAATTCAAACCATTATAGTGTTTATTATTCTCAGCGTCGCTGCGTAGAAGATTATACGTATTTTTTTATCAATGAGTTATTTTCTCCTCGTATAATTTTAAACCAATATTTAAGGAGCATCATTTTCCTTCTTACAATCATAGGATATCTGCCGGTTTCTCCGTATAGTCCATGAAGATTTGTACTTTTCTTAACACATAACGCCTTACGCAAAAATTTACAGTGTATTTGTTCAAACTTTTTACAATTAAAATAACCAAACACTTCAGCTCCATAGTTAAGTATTGCTGCTACCAAACTATTAAATAATACACATTTATCTTTAGTTGACATTTCAGCTTGGTTAAATACTATAAACAGATTATGTATGGCATATATACAACGCTTTATCGGCTATGGATTTTTCAGTTCTGGTCCATTTGCCATTTTTAAATAAGGTTATTCCGAGGTACTTAAAATTTGTAACTACATCTAATATGTTGTTGTTTAGTCTGAAATCATATTTTGTTTGCCTTCCGTTTTCAAAAATCATTATTTTTGTCTTTTTAGTATTAACTGTTCAGTTCCAAGTATAAGAATACCGCTTTAGTCATTTAATAGGGACTGGAGAGCTTGTGGTGTATAGGCAAAAAGGACAGCGTCGTCCGCAAACAATAATGTAAATAACTTTTGCTGATTACTGGTAAAAAGATCATCTATATTTTGAATGAAACTTGATAAAATATCATTTATCAAAAAAAAATAGTAAACTGGAGCATTGATCACCTTCTCGCTGTAGCCAGCAACAACTTTCTTTCATAATTTTGTGTCATGAATGCATCATTGGGTGAAACTGTCTTAATCTTCATCTAAACATCTTCACCACAAGCTCTTTGCATTTGGGAGATATCAAATTAAAATATTTTCGCAGATCTGTAAGATAATCTGTAAGATCTGTCACTTTAAACCAGGTTGTTTGTGGGCAAGGGGGCGGAGCTTAAACTCTATTCTTAGACTCGCGGAACATTGAAGTGGACATTTTAATAAAGTATGCGAGTGCGGCCTTGCACGCATGACCTCAACAGGCGATAATATCCTGCGAATAATCAGACATATTTAAAGGTGGTAGCCGATAGTTTGTCTATATTTAATGCAATCAACAAAACTTTAAACCTGTTTGGAAGAATGACATAGTATCTGCATAAGTTTATGCTCGAGTTTAAATAAAAACAATTTTAAACAATATCTCAACTGTTAAAAAGTACAAATGGTGAAAAAAGTTGATTCCAAATCATAAGCACAATGGGGATTTCGGCTAAAACAGACATCAGCGGGTATAACCCTGATGTTGATAAAACGTGATCTCAAAAGTTATCACGAGGTTTTCTTGGTTTAAAAATAACTATCTCTGCTGCGTTGCTCAGATAGGAAATACCTGTTAGCAACGACGAGTGGGAAGTTATGCTTCACTGTTCACAGAGATCTAGGGCATCAATGAACAGCATTTGGCATGATCTTTTCATGTAACAAAGACTCGTCAAGAAATTTGAGAAGAAAACGGTCCAAACTGTCCGATACCACTTTAGAAATTGTTGTTATAACGGAAGCTAAATTTTATGGTAAACAATCGATTTAAAATAACATCCAAGTGTATGTAAGGATTTACTATATTCTTAACAAAATTATACACCTTTCAATTGCTTCTCTAATGTCTAATCACATGCATTAAGAAATTCACGTTTGTTAGTGTAGGCAACACACTTTCATTAAAGAACAATCCCGGAAACACATCAATGTATTTTCTTAATGGCGATGTCTCTTTTTTTCCTTGCAGCTAAAAGTCGTATCCGAGAGTTTGGACCCCATTTTTGTCTCTCAAACATCCACATAAATTATTGTTGAAATGCTGCGTTTTGATGATCTACATCTAAGTACAATGTGAAACATAATACCCCGTTTGCGATTACAAACATGTATTTCCTCTCTGAGCCACGCTGCAAAGTTAAGGATTTTTAAACTAAGCAAACCAAATTAGCACTTACTTTTGATATCACATTATATCATCATTTGGGTAATATGCTGTTATATTGATATCTATATTATCTATGCTATATTTAGCAGAAATCCCCATCATTTATACGTTTGGAAAGAATGGGCATTTAGAGAGAAGTTTTCATAAGTTATACAATCTAACAATTGAGGTAATGTTCAAAATCGTCTTTGTTTAGACTACACTATTTGTTTATATAGAAATCATGCCCATAATCATGCATTATATTGTAACATGCATTGTATATAAACAAACTGCCGGATGCTACCTTTAACTTGTCCCTTTCTGTGTCTGCTTTTGGGGCCAGTGTGTTGCTTTTTTTACTTAATCATTATTTCACTTAATCATTACAAGTAAGCTACTCAATAAGTTTACCTAATCTGTCAGTAAGTTAAACAAATCGAGTTATGCTTTGACAACTTTAACAAATTCTTAAATACGCAATGGATTTACAGATCAAGTACACGTTCGTGAAATGATGGCCAGACCATGATAGATTTGCATTCTACACTCCTGCCCGTTTTTTGTCGTCTGTGTCGTGTTTCTCTTGCTGTTCACAACTTGGTTAAATGCCAAGAAATAGTCCTATGTGCACTCGCTTCAGTACTGCTAAACTCGGTGCGCAGTAAATGCATAGAAGTTGTAGGAGAGATTTAAGAAGTTGGTATTAGCTATCTTTGATGTTTCAAGTATAACGATTTTTCATCGTTCCGTTTGATTCTTCGCTTTTTATACGTTCGTCGAAGACGGGACGTATTATGGAACCATTATGGTGGGCGGACGGCGTCCTGTAGTTCGTTCAGAGCATAACCCCAAAGCTATTGACTTGAAACTTCACAGTTGGATAGATCTCATTGAAACGGAATGCTGTGCACTAGAACCATTACTCTGCACTTCATGATGTTGGAGTTTTTGTCCTTTGTTTAATTTCCTTGCCCGGAGCATAACCCCAACACTACCAAAGCTATTGACATTGAACCAGATACACAGATAGGTCTTATTGAAGTTCAGTGCACAGGAACCGTATGTACTTCATGATTTTGGAGTTATACTCCTTTGTTTAATTTTCTTGTACGTAGCAAAGCCCTTACGTTACCAAAGCTATTGAGTTGAATTTTAACAGGTGGATTGATCTCATTGAGGCGGAGTGCAGTGCACAAGAACCGTCACTGCACACTTCGTTATTTTAGAGTTATTCCCCTTAGTTCAATTTACCTACTTTATGTTTGTCTGGACCATATACTTTCATTATAAAAGCTTTTGACTTGAAACTTCATGTTTTTTTAAACGGAATGCAGTGCACAAGAACCGTCACCGATCTTATTTTTGAGTAACGCCCCTTTCTACAAAAATGCCAATTCTCTTATGTAAATAATAATTGATGTAATTCCACTTTGTTTCAATTACTAAATAGCAATCCACAATCATGCCCGGGTGCATTGCACAACAGAGCACGGCATTTTGGCAGATTAAAGATGTTTTCTTTTGTGTTATTTTACTTTAATTTCACTTTTTGCAATAACCAAGAGTACAGTCCAAAACTTTGCCATACTGCATTGCATAACAGTGCTCTGCAGTTTGTTTCAAATTGCTCAATTAACGGGCGTATTTTGCTTCGCCTTGCAGTGCGCTTGTTATCGTTGGTATTTGACTTTATGTTTAACATTAAAAATTAACCAACTACAATCTCTTCCAACAACAAACAATAGCCGCTCAGTCATCAGCATTTACTTAATATTATATCTATCAACAGACATTATTATACTGTTAACAACACTCATGTATACAAATACTTTCTACCAGTGGCCCTTATGCACTGGCCTAATAAGGCCACATGGACTGTTAACTTCGAGAGAGAGTTGGGTTTATTAACCCTCGCCTACTTCAACCGTATGGTATTTGGTGAGCAACTCGTTCAACACAACGTATACGACTAAGGCAGGTCCTTGTAGGTCACTGTGCGTTGAATCAAAATTTTGCAACGGTCAGCCTGACCGAAGTAATCTTCACCTCAACTGACCTCCAGAGACACCGTAACTATAGGCCATTTCTCAAACCGCTGACAGCCGGGTCAGTGACCCCGTCACACTCCTAACACCGGTCATCTCGGATGTGGAGATTTGTGACCACATGTTCGTAACTTTTCGGTGAGGATCGGAAATAACACCTTATCTACGCGGTTTTATTTTGAAATGTTTATCTTGCATCGTTCCAAATGAAGATTGATAACCCATCGGATATTGAACTTATTTTCCGTTAGGCGTATTTTGGGTTCAAATACCAGGTTCAAACTAAAAAAAAAAATGGTTAGTCTTTTATATTGAAGAATATGTTGTTTTACTATTTTTTTTTTTTTTTTGATGAACGTTATATTAAAGAACGGTCATTTCATAAGGTTTTTAACATTTTGTTGTTGTTGTTTTTTTATATATTTTAATAAATATAATTCATATGTTTTCTATTTAAATACAAGTGTGTTGTTTACTGTCGTTCTTTCATTTTTACATAACATTAATATTGTTATCCCAATACTTGTGCTATAAACTGTATCCACTGCAAACATTACAAAATTAAAACAAATGTATTGAGTGATCTTACCCAACGTCTAAAACGTCGTGTATAAAGCAAAATAACAAATATCAGCTGGCTTTCTAAAATTATAAATGCTGAAAATCGCAGCGATGCCTTATCAATATTACCTTTTTAATATCATTGTTGGTTGGCAGATAATAATTAAGAAGAAATCTTTTCTATCAGTGAAAACAGTCGACGTTTGCCAAAAAAACCTATTCCTGGAATTTCTGTGACGCCATTTAGAACTAAGAGATAATACGATAATAATCATATAAGCAAGTACGTTGTGGTGACCCTCGAAAGAAGTCATTGAACTAAGAGTGGTTGTGTATATATGTCAATCTTAGAATGACACTGTTACATTTCAATTACCTTAACATATGTTGCTAGTGATTGACATTTTCTTGTCAAAAAGTCCTATCCACCAAGGCAAAATAATCGTTCATTACGATATACCCATACAATTCACGACCACGAATTTTAAGATTCCTTACGTAATAAGTATAGAGGTTTATTTTTATATGGATATTTTAAATTGTATAGGCCTACTCGGTATTTAATTAAAAAATAATTTGGTCTGGTAAAAAATTTATCAATAAACATAGATGTATTTGTATATACGCAATGCAGATCAGTGCAAGGATGGAAACAATGTATATTTATATAAATATTGAAATCATAAACGTAGATTATACAGGCTAAATAAATTAAGAACTGATATTATTTAATTTAAATACATTAAAAATCATCATTATGCCATTTACATATCACAAGCAAGTGTATAGAAGAATCGAAGCCATTTCTGTCTTTCTTTTACCACTTTGCTGTTGTTGTTTTTTCATTGCCATTTCCTGGTTCACTAATTGCAGTCTAAAAAGTGATAGTATTCTGACTATAGGCTAAAGTTTTAGACTAAGAGACTCGGGTTCGTTGACCGGAGAAGTGATTTACCTTCCAGGCTGTAAGGTCAATGAACTCTGCATGGCGATAGAAAAGTGGTAATAACTGCAAAACTGACCATACGGCTGGAAAGGCTTGTTGGTGTGTGTGACCTTGACCCAGAAGAGGTCAGTGATCTTTGTAAATTTGCGTAAGATAACATGACTGAAGCGAATTAAAATGCTGACATAGTACTTAGTAGATTGTCGAGAATATTGGCGAATACTAGTGTTGTTGTGTGCTTAAATATTATTTACAGTTGTATATCACTGACGTCGAAGTCCCAATACCAGGCCCGAATAACAAAACGTCTGTTGGTGGAGCTTTTAAACAAACAAATGGCCAGATCAAGGATGTTATCTTAGGAATGAATTCTACTCAAATGTTAGGTACACAGAAGGAACATGTGTAAACAAACTCACTATAACTAGCTGCTAACATTAAAAGAAAGACATCAAACCGACCATGAGAAACCAGAAATGATGACACTGAAGCTGTTTTTGTACTTTTGTTAACATTTGCTACTCCAGGAGTGGGGTGGGTGAGGAGTGCACCCACTCACATACATGCACCAAACACATGTACCACACACACACACACACACACACACACACACACACACCACACCACACACGCACACACACACGTTCATACCGGTTAATGTTGATTTTTAGTAAACCTATGTTAACATTGTTCATTCAATCCATTCTTTTCACTAGGCTTTCTCCACCAAAATAGTTGGACGTCGCTATAATGGCCATAATTGGTCGTTGAAATATATTTCAAAAACAAATGTATGTTTGTACCTTCGGTACAATTCCATAGTGATATAAAGTTACGTCCGTTGGTGGGACGATAAACCCAATAAATAAATAAATAAAGTTACGTCCCCTGATTGCAGTGAATAGGAACGCAATCTTCCATGTACAGAAATGACGTGAACGTCTAAGGTAACTGTCGATGTCAATATATAGTAAAACTGACATTATGACATCACAAGAGGTTATGAAAACAGGAACTATGGTCAAATGGGATTATCAGCAGAATTTTAATGGACATTTTATCAATGTCAGTTACCAAATCGCACTCGGCAAATCATCAATATATTAAAAATATTGCCTATATTGCGTGGCTATAGCGTCTCTACAAAGTCGTCATGACGACCGTTTAAAGAACACAGGACCGTTTCAAACCCAATGCTTTTTTTCCAACAATGTTTTAAAGCGACAACTTCAATACACAAAACTAACGAAGCAACTCGACGTTAAAATTGGTTAATACTTTCTGATTTTAAATTATAACACATTATTCTTTACAATGAATTATTACTCTGCATCTATATATGCCATGTATCACCAACAAATCAACAGAACACTGGAATTAGAATACAAATAGCAATTTGTGCTGGCAGAGTGTAGGTTTCTGTTGAAAGAAAAATGCCTCCAAAGGCAGCAAATAGTTCCCAATAAATTCAAACTAAGCTACATCCTTTTCACATTTATCTTGTAATATTGATAACCTGCAAATATTCACTGTGTCATTCTAGAGGTACTTTTGAGACATACTATGCCAGACTGTCCAACCTCATTGACACAGGGTCGATTCAGATGACGCCATGACCTGGAAGGGGGAGGTAGCCCATACCCTAGAGAAAGAAAGTCAGACCACATCAGAAGAACTTAAAGACAGCGAGCTTTGTCCGCGAAGGGGAAGACACTAAACGTGCATCTGCAACTGCTCCCAGCATTCTTCAAGAGTCAATGTGTTAGGATATGCGGGTAGACCTGAAAAGAGAACTCAAGTTCCCAGCAGAAGTCACAATTACAACCATTGGCCCAGATATCGTTATATGGTCAAATTGTCCAAAGCGCATCATCTTAGTTGAGCTAACAGTACCATGGGAGGAACGCATTGAGGAATCACACAAACTCAATACGGCCAAGTACCAGGACTTGGCCCAAAGTACCAGGACTTGGCCCAAGAATGTAGAGACAAAGGATGGAAGACATGGGTCTTCTCAATGAAAGTTGAATGCCGGGGCTTTCCACCAACGTCAGTATGAAAGATACTTAGAGCATTAGGAGTCAAGGGAAGAGTCCGGAAGTTTTCTGTCCATGCTCTTAGTAAAGCTGCTAAAAGGCATCAAGTTGGCTGTTTATGCAACGTAGCAAGCCAGCCTGGAATCCAACTTGGACGGGGTAGCAACTGATCATCCTACCCACCCTACCATCTCGAGATTGTACTGAGCGTTAAAGGAGAAAACACACTATACTCAGCTGATGAAGTCTACGCTAGCAGATTACTGTATCATCATCACTACAGGTATATATGTGATCACTCCTGATGAACAATTACTGCATCGCTTTTCAGGTTTTACACATAATCCAGTATAAAGACGCATTAATTTTGTGCAAATAATACAAAGCAAATGTGAAAATAAATTCGACAATTTTTAATTGAATGTCGCCATTAAGCTGACAGCTTAGGTGATGCCACAGTAATCGGTCTTCCGTCATTTTGAAATCAAGCGCTCGTTTCTTGCACATTCAATTATAACAAAATATAAAAAGAAACGGCAAACCTTTAATTGATGTTAAATTAAAACTATACGTTAAATATTAAAACCCTCTTCTATGTACTCTTTAGCAACTTAACTAAATTATTTCCTGTTGTTTTAGCCTATGTACGTCCAAACTAAATAAATCCTTCAAGCCGACCTGGGGTGTGCCGGTGGTTCTACCCAGACGTTTATCTGGGGTTATCCTCCTACATTTACAAGGCAGACGTTGCCAATATGACAATAACTGTGTCGGTGCGATGTAACATTAACACACACCAAAAGACAATAAGTTATTGGCAAAAAACAACAACTACAAAAACGACCGGAACATGGGGTAAACTCGATATGATCCTTCACCATTCTTCGTACTGTTATTTTTTGTTATAAGTATATAATAGTAACGCCATCAAGAAGTTTATCTCTACTTCGTGATCAGTATTCATTAGGTACAGTGGAAGGCTGTTGCAGCGAACACTTTAGAATAAAGCGGTGAATGGCTCAGGGTTCATACAGCGGCTAAATAGCTGTAATCATTTATGATGCACACTAGAATGCACAAACCGTGTGCAAAACAAGCATTAAGTACAATTCATATTAACCTTAATGAAAGCTGCGTAAAGTACACTGCAGGACATTTTTATATCTTACGATTTTGGTAATATGTTTGGCATTATTAGGTCAATTAATGCTGCTTAAAGTACATATTTATTTGTGTGAATATGCTATGGGCATAAAATCTAGTCTTTGAAAATGACATGTTGTAAAGAAGGCAAACTTTTAAATCGTACTACCGATCAAAATATAATATAAATACCACTGAAGGTAATGTCTGTTCGATGTTCCATATCCCATAACAAAAAATATTGTTTTTGTGTTAGAACTAGTTGGACTCATTGTTTGGAAAATTATTATTTTGTTTAGTTGTGTTTGTTTGGGTGGTGGGGGTGGTGGCGGAGTGGGGCAGTAAGAGGAGAGATAAAAAGAGACAGAGTGAGAGACAGTAGAAATATACAAACATTTTTCCTGACTAAATGGTGATATTAACCTATCACACTGCAGAAGTATGACTGCATTCTTATTGCGTAATTTATCCTTCCAGACAAGCGATACTCTCCTATGCACTATTGGAAAAATGCACGTGCGATAAACCTGTAAGTTCATATAGCGGTCAAATCTATTTATAGATTTCATTTGCGCCGTACAAGAATCTGCATTAATGGATTAAAGTGTTTGTCCCACCTTTTAGTTTTTCGGCGGAATTCATTTTGGAATATCTAAAATATTCACGACAGTTTATTCTGATAAATACAATAAAACTTTACAAGATGGCAAGTATGTTGTGAATACCGTGACAAGCGTTGAAGTTACAATTTTATTATTTGCTGCAGCTGTTTTGGATATCCACTTTACATTTATTTATTGTACCTTGAAAGGTTGAAACTGGTATGTTTAGTTTTCATACCTTCATACCTGGTTCTAGACTATTTGCGGGAGAGATGTCTGACCAAGATCTAGACTATTTGCTGGAGAGATGTCTGACCAAGATCTAGACTTTTTGCTGGAGAGATGTCTGACCAAGATCTAGACTATATGCGGGAGAGATGTCTGACCAATATCTAGACTATTTGCGGGAGAGATGTCTGACCAAGATCTAGACTATTTGCGAGAGAGATGTCTGACCAAGATCTAGACTATGTATATGCGGGGGAGATGTCTAAGCAAGATCAAGACTTTATGCGAGGAAATGTCTGACCAAGATCTAGATTACATTCGGGGAGCAGTATGATCAGGTTCTAGACTATATTCGGAAAGATGTCTGACCAAGATCTAGACTTATGCAGGGAGATGTCTGCCCAAGATCTAGACTATATGCGGAGGAGATGTCTGACCAAGATCTAGATTATATGCGGGGAGTGAAACGTCGTTACAAAACTGCGGTGGGGTGCATTTGAACAACGAAAGCAAAAATGAACAAACTTGGCCAACTGTGTGAACAAAAGGACAGTAGCATTAACCAAAAGAAGAACATTGAAGACGATGAACATACAAGGCAAGCAGTGGCAGTCGATGTACATGCTTTAAACGATTAACGTTAAACTGAACCATGTCCTGTTTTCTAACGTGGTGTACTATTTTCTGTTGAGCGAGATTGATGGGGTTTTAATTTTCAACATTTAAACTTCAAAGCAGCGGGTCCGGGCTTGTTTGTTGCTGTTGTTTGTTTGTTGTTTTTGTTATGTTTTGTTTCATCTCACCGATGCAATTATGGTCATATTGGCGACGTACAGCTCTTTGGTAGAGAAAGACCCTGGGTAGGTCAGGGTTTGTAGCGTTGTGCACATCTGTACCAGTTAAAATGTATTTTTATGAGTGAAACATTGGATAGTGGTTACAAAAAGCATTGGCCATGGCTCGAATTCTCAAACCCGAAGTTCATACATATTCTGATTTACCATACCAACACTTACCCGCCGAGACTGCTGCAATGAAATTACCTTATTTATTGTCAGTGCATTTTTTGCACCCCAATTTTTAGTCACATAGCGACAATGTATTAAAGCACATGAAACGCTTTGCATGAATGCAAGTTTAATCTCGTTGAACAATAAGCCATTTGATTATCGAACGAATAGGGTATCGAAATCAATTAAAGGTCTTATCCGACATCAAATAGATATAATAATATCGAACCCTTACTTTGGGGGATTTGGGCATAATTTTTGTATAAACCCATATTTTAGCTATAACTTATTGCGAAAAGATCTCATTGAGTGTGTATCATTTCCAACTGTATACAAAACCCGACAGTGGTCTCTGCTAAAAATAGATATCGACGTCAGAGCAGTTTACCCGGACAACAATGTAATTTGAGTGTGATCTCAAAAAAATGATCACTTGGTTTTCAAAGTTTAAAAGCAGCTATCTCTGCAGCCTGGCTTGGATAAGAAATACCTGTTTGGATTGACGAGTGGTGAATTATGCTTGATTGTTCTTCCAGATCTAGGACATCAATGAATAGCATTTCGAAGGACCTTTTCAGGTAACAACGACTTGTTAGTTAATTGAGAAAAGAAGTTTTGCTCCAAACTGACGGATACCAATATAAAATTTGCTATCATAAGAATTCATATAGTAATTGCTGAATCAGCAATTATCACAAACATAATTTATCTTTAATCCACGCGTGCACAACTTTTTATTGATAATCCTGTTCACATTTTCGACATTAATCTGCAATACTATTTCATCATGGAATCAAATCCACTGCTGTTTAAAGGCATGCTCCATCCCGTTTATTTTTTTGCTTTATAAGGTTCAGCCTTGATTCCATTTCTGAACGTTCCAGTGAAAAATATGTTATATTTTCAGACTCATTATCTGTATTGCAGAGCATAAAGTCACTAAATTATTCAAATCCACATGTTCGCCCTCTTCTTGTCAAACTCCAAAGTTTATATGACACTAACGAAATCTCCTTCTGTTGGCTTCTTAGTCATGTAGGCATCCGAGGAAACGAAGATGCAGACAAGGGTGCAAAATCTTCCTCAGCCCTCACTGTGACAGATCTTTGCATCCCACACACTGATTTTGGATCCCTTATTAACCGATATATTTTAACCAAGTGGCAAACAAGTTGGGACAGTTTTGTTTGCAACAAATTACACGTAATTGAGCCCAACGTCGGTGCCAATATCTCTGCTTGCAGAGAAAGTAGACGGGAAGACGTAGCTCTTACCCGCTGTCGCATTGACATACTAGATTAACTCATTCATATCTCTTAAAAAGAGCAGTTCAACCTGTATATGTTCCTTTCCAGGAACCACTGACGGTCAACCATATTTTATTACAGTGTATCGACACAGACCACATTCGGTCGAAGTATTTTAATGTCAATAACATGTACGAACTATTTGGGACAGAGTCGGATTCTAAACTTGTTTGCTTCTTGAACGAGTTTTTCTGTGTTTTACTTACATAGTTTGGTTTTAGCGTTATTGTGCTCTATTCACATTAAACTTTGTATTCGGCGCCGTATGACCTGTTAAGTGTCGGTGTGCCGTAAAACCCAAATAAATAAATAAATAAGTTTCAGAAGTTGTGGTTTTTATAAGAAAGGCAAACAGTTTGACTGGATCTAATTATAATTTGTTAACAAGTAATGTTATTGTTAGAGGAAAGTTAACATAATCGAAGAAAAAGTAGACGTAGTCATATATGTGTTATATCCGACAGTTTGTCTATATCTAATACATGTTACAACATCTTACCTAGGTTCCGGGGGAACGTATGCATAATTGCTGCGTACAATTATTCCTTAGTTTAAGTAAAGGCAGTTTATAACACTACCTTGATTGTTCGATTGCACAGTTCAAGGAAAATATCGCTTTAAATTGTACTGTTTCCAAATCTATAAATATGCACGATGATGATTTCAGCTAAAATATAAGTATCGACGTTACAGCTGATTACCAGGTTACGTCATCTCAAACCTCAGTGGACACGTGATTTTCTTGGTTTAAAAATAGCCACGTGTGTAGCATGGCTCGAATAGGAAATCATTTGTAATGACAAGTGGGGTGTTGCGCTTTACTTTTCACACGGATGTATGGTACCAATAAACATCATTACTCGGGAATTTTCCAGGTAACACTCATTTACTCGGCTGCACGAGGGATAAAATGGTCTGAAGTGTCTGATACCACATTTATGAAGCCCAATCTGATCACCTCGGCCTTTATGCTATGCAAGAGACCTCTGACATAATAAGGCGCCATCTTGGATCTACTTTGTGAGTCTTAGTTTTAATACTGGGTATTTAATGTTGACTTTTCAATTTTCCGTAAATCATATAGATTGTATTGATAAAAAAAATCGTTGTTATTGCAAGATATACTCAACTAAATGATATATATACAAATTGTTACTTTCTCGCGAACGGACACTGTTTCATAACTCAGGCGACGCACTTTGGTGTATTCTAGAGCTATGTAATGGGTGTATTTTACGAACCATACGGAAATACCCGAAGTTTTACGATTGTTATGAAGCCAAGCAAACGGCTTCAACTGTGACATTTAATGAGCTAACAACGCCCCTTATTTCACACCAGAGTAGTAAACAATGAAGTCTCCCATTTTACTTTCTCAACGGCCAAACATAAATAACAAACTAGTTTAAACATATTGATTTAAACCAGAAAAAAATCAAGGCTAACTTCATATTCTTTGGCATATTTTTTAAAAAAAGGTTCAATTTTTTATTCAGCGAGCGTTGTAAAAATCTCCAACTAGAATTTGCCTCTTTTATCAAAGTTATTTCTGAACAATAAAACTATACCACACTACCAGCACTGGCCTTGGAAACGGTTCCCTTATACCCAAAGCAGCGTAAACAACCCATAATTGCAGTATCAGGTTAATTTTCCTTTAAAGTCCTGACTGCCTAAAAGGAAAATTGAAAGAAAAAATTGCACCACAATAATTGCTGCGTTAACTTCACACGCGATACACCGTTGAACTTCCTAAACATTTGTCCTCGCATATTACGCAATAAATTAAAACGTGTAATAATATTTTTGACAGTTCTTTGCACGAAAATGACCGAGGCTTTCCAGATAAGATCAACTTAAACGAACCATATTGATAAAATGATGAAATGTGGCATCTGCATGGACGGTTGTTGTGTACTAATCTAATTGTTTTCGACGTCCCAGTACGAAACCCTCAGATGTCGGTCTGTCGGTACGTCTCCCCGTTCGGGGGCGCCTGGGGTGGAGGGGGTGTTTTATTGACCAGTATTTCTGAATAAACTCACACTTAAGTCCAAGTTTCTCTCCAAATATATAGGCAAGTTGGGATTTCCGCTAAAATACATGTCGACGTCGACAGCCGATTTGCCGTTTAACGATACAACGTGATCTCAAAAGTGGGTGGTCACGTGTTTTTTAGGTTTTAAAACAAGATGGCTCTTCATCGTATCTCAGATAGGAAACTGGTTTTTAATGAGCAGTAGGGTGTTAGGCTTTACCTTTCACAGCAACATGTTATTTAGTTAATAATAAAAAATGATCTATACTGTCGGAAACACCTTTAATTATGATTTTTATTTTGGAGTTTGGGCAAGTGGGTAGTCCAAGCAACAAAAGAGCATTTATGTAAAAAAGATATATTTTTATGATAAATGATTTATTTTTTTTAAGATATTTATTAATTCCATTATTTTTGTCACTTCAAGCTATATATGGTTTGGAATGTCATCATCAAATTTGGTGCAAATAACGTTTCAGATACATTATATGACATACATAATGGCTGTTTGTACATAATTGTTAACATTATATTTAAAATAAGTCACTTAAAAATCATTATATTTATAAACTCTTAGCGCTGGGGAGTCTTGAGAGATTTTAAATTACTTCGGTTGAATCCCGAAATGTTTCGATCAGTTACGTAAGCGTCCGTATTATCCCGTGACCCGCATTTACTTTCGTTCGTGGCCCGTAATTCGTAAACAACAATGGCGAACGAAAGAAGATCGACTTAAAAGAGAGGAATGTCAGTTTTGTCTTATTCAGAAAAAAGAAGACCATTAACTCACCGGATGGAAAAGCACAAATGTAAAATTCACCTCGGGTCGGAGAAAACACCGAAGACACCGTTTACTTTCGGCGTGTTTAACGGAAATGCCCGATGAAAAATCGGCTTATAATCGTTATAAATTTTCTCGTTTTGAGGATTTAAACATCCGAAATACAAGATCATATAGGTTAACACACAGTATTTAGCGACAGGAAAAGGTCTATTACGAAGCTTTTTTCGAGGAAAAAAGATTATCTTTTTACGTTGTAATTTTTATTGAACTGTTAAAAAGACGACAAACTGACGACAGACTTTAAACTTTACACGATATGTGCCGTTTAACTTCAAAACGCATGCATGTGTCAAATTCTCCTCTAACTATCTGCAGTCATTTTACAATGAACATAATTCAGTTTTGCGTAACTAATCCTATTCAAGACACGCGTATCATTATACTTATTTATCGACCTTCAACAATATCTCAAATTGCGCCTTTCTGCACTACATTTGGTTGAGGTTCATATTCATGCAGATACCTGTTGTCCAAATCCAGGTATGCACAAATATAAATTACAGCCCACTGCTATTTTGAGAGATCGCGAGTGGTGCACCAAAAATAAGACTAGTCACCAAGTCTGAAAGCGGTCAATGTCTGTTTGGCTTTTTTTAACCACCGTCAGATTTTAAAGGTGGTATCCAACAGTCTGCCTATATCTAGTACACGTAACATCTTACTCATGTTCTGGGGAATTGTACATGCTTGCTACAATCAAAGTGCGGTGTAAGGTTTGACTCTGTACGCGATTACAGGTGAGCAAACAACGGTAAAAAATATTCTGTAGTAACCACATGTGCAATGCATTGGAAATTGGAAAGAAGACAAGTCTTCAGCTGCAAATAAACACCTCTCCTAAAATATAGACCATACATTTGGGACAAAAGATACATCAGAGTGACTAACTTTGATCGAATTCGACCAAAATACAATCAGTTTGAAAATACTACATATTGCACCTCCGTGATCTGAATCTAACTAACCCGAGAGCGCCATTTCTATCCGAACTCGTGCGATTGCTTTAGACTGAGATGGAGAGATGATACGACTGACCTCAATCGAAACTCCTCGAGTAATTCCGTCCTCGGAACAATCATCCCTCGGATGTATCTGGTGCAATGATACTTAAAGAAATCACGATCGTTTTTGTTCGCCGGAAGTCGAAGCATATGCCTAAAATGTAGTTCGCAAAAACATAAACAATGGCGTCGTTTGACAGCTGTTTTGTTGGCTGCGCTTTGAAAAGCCTAATGTCACAAAATAAGTCCCATTTAGGGAAATGGCCGAGGTGATCCGACTACCTACATACATCCGAAAGATGATTCGTGAATTATCCGATGTGTTCCGGTTGGACTGACATATGTCGTTACATAACCTGGTTCCGCATTTCCTCTAGCATCTAGCCATTGAGTGATATTCATAGACGGCATTGTTCATTTATAAATCTGCATTTCATGTATATCTGAATAACACAATATAATGAACTTCCGGTTTAAACAGATAAAAATATTAATGTTAATATTTGAAACATGCGTGGACACAATTGACGCGTCTAGTGTCCTTAAACATACAGATTTGTTCTGTACACGTTCAACTTCTTCCCAGGCATGAATATCAGACCGCGAGTAGTCAAGGACATGCAGGTTCAATCCTGTGCGGTTCCGAAGTCCGGCTTTCATGCGACACCGCCTAAAAGCTTTAAATTATAACATTGCCTAAATTGTTAGACAGCACAAATCATGAAATATATTGCATTAAATGTCCATTCTTTCCTAATTTTTAATTGAGGACAAGAGGATGTCAGCTAAAATGATATCAGATCTGATTACCCGGATGATCATTAAGTGTAATTTCCACAGTAAGTGGTCACGTGTTTTCCTAGTTTATGAACAGATAACTGTGCAGCGTAGCTAAAAAAAAAACATTTTTTTTTTGTAATTGACATGTTTGGTGTTATGCTTTACTTTCTGCTTTGGATGTAGGGTACCAATAACCAGCACTTCGCGAACACTTTTGGTATTACAATAGACAAAGCAAAATGGTCCGAGCTGTCTTGTACCAACAGAAAATCGTCCAAGCTGTCTTGTACCAACAGAAAATCGTCCAAGTTGTCTTGTACCAAAAAAAAAAATCGTCCAAGTTGTCTTGTACTACCAGAAAATCGTCCAAGTTGTCTTGTACTAACAGAAAATCGTCCAAGCTGTCTTGTACCAACAGAAAATCGTTCAAGTTGTCTTGTACTAACAAAAAATGTTCCAAGTTGTCTTGTACTAACAAAAAATCGTCCAAGCTGTCTTATTCCAACAAAAAATCTTTCAAGTTGTCTTGTACCAACAGAAAATCGTTCAAGTTGTCTTGTACCAACAGAAAAACGTCCAAGCTGTCTTATTCCAACAAAAAATCGTTCAAGTTGTCTTGTACCAACAGAAAATCGTCCAAGCTGTCTTGTACTAACAGAAAATCGTCCAAGCTGTCTTGTACCAACAGAAAATGGTCCAAGCTGTCTTATTCCAACAAAAAGTCATCAAAGCTGCCTTATGCCATCTTTAAAATTCATTTTTAACATACACTTCTACATTTGTGCATACCTTATGCTTCTTATTAATTAAATTCAAGTAAATGTATGCATAACATTGTAACAACATATCGGTGGAGACTAAGCAACAGATGGTGCAGATACCGACGAAAGAGCTTCCAACGGGCACTGGCGGTTCTGTTTCTACGTAAGTTGCCTAAGTCATACTATAATTATAAAGTAGGCTGATAGTTCAAAACACTCATATTTATTTGATAGCAGTTACAGCTCGCAAGAGATGCTGACTTGAGGTGATGCATGTTTATATCTTTGCATGCCTCCTAAAGCGTAATAATAAATAGTTGATATGTGTTTTTACCCCACGAGAGCCAATTCTGACCATTTTATTTGAATATGTTCAACATACATAGAACTACAAAATTTGACAAAATTGTCAAACTTGAGAAAAACAACTGCTTTTACATGCATAATAAATTGTTGCCAAATAATCATATTTTATTGGAAATTGCATACCAGTATATATTTTTAATACAGTGTATGTGATATCTAGTAATGTTTTACAGCTAACTCTGTTGTATGCAACAACAGTCTTTTATTGTGTAATTAAAAGCTTGTGTAATGGTTATGACAAAAGAGCGAGCATGTGATGTAACCCCGTTTATTTTTCTTTCCATATTTGAATTTAATATACTATTTTCTATAAAATATGTAAAAATGAAACAAGTCAATGAAAGGAAATAAAATGTAAGAATCGTCTTTAAACGAAATTGTACAAAATGGGAACTTACCATTAGAGGCTGATCGTTGCATCACCCCTCCTGCGTGATAAAATGGAAGGTCGACAGGTAGTAGGGCCACGGTAGACATGGGGACTGGTTCACGAAGAAGTTATTGCCCTTTAGACATTTGTGGACATCAAGCCGATGGCATAGTCCATAAAATGGCCGACTTTTGTTTTGAAGACCAGTTAATTGTTTACGTGTTATGTTCAGTAAAAATCTGCAAGAAAAATCATTTTATAAATAAATAAAAATATATTAATAAATAAATAATATAGAAAGATTGATTGATTCTGGGTAGATAGATTAATAGACAACTATATTGCTATTATCCTTTGAATTGTCACACCCAGAAATTATAAAGAATATCAGGTATAAATCCTTTGGAGGAGAAATAAAGGCGATAGCTGGTTAATATTGTCATTAAAACACAACAAATCCACAAGGTATATTTTACGTATTCACCTGTACATTCACTTGTCGTTACCATCGTCAATACCCCAAAACTTGGGCTCTGTATTTATTGCTATAACATACAGAACATTGCCTTAAGTGTGATATCCGACAGTTCGGACATTTTTATCTCTAATAACCAAATAAGTCATTGTTATCTGAAAAGTTCCTGCACAATGCTTTTTATTAATGACCTAGACATGTGTGTATACAGGTTAACATAAATCCCCACTCCTCATTGCAAACAGGTATTTCCCATCTGAGCCATGCTGCAGAGATAAGTGTTTCAAACTTTAAAAAAAATCACAACTTTCTTTTAAGATCACGTTTTATCGCCACGCGGTGATCCGCTCTGGCGTCGATATCAATTTTTAGCAAAGAACACTATCGTGCTTATTTATAGATTCTGGAAGAATTATTGTTTAGAGTGACCCTTACAATTTGTACAGTTTAACAATATACGTAGTTTTCAAAACTTAGAATAATTTATCACACGATTCCCTTCGTTTTCCATTTAATACACTCTATACAGCCATGACTTGAAGACAAGTTAATTGGGCAGTCCGATAACTCGGTTACTTCCCTTGAATTCAAAGGGAGGCTACTCGCCGTCGACCATTTTAATATCTGACGTCACACAGTTTGATTTATATCCAGCTTTTTGCTGAGGACCACGAAATCCTTTAAGATAACAGTAAAAGAAACCAAACATATCTTGTATTAAAAGCGTACATCGGCGGATTGGGGGATTTAACCTAGGTTGACCTTATATTAAGATTAATGCTTTTTAATCAGTACATGCCATGCATCATATAAAACATGAACATACCATATCGTATCAGAAACCAGATATGAATAATTCGAATGCTGATTTGGTACACTTGTTCAAATTTGCTACTTGTTGGTGGATTTCCGGTTGTTTGTGGTCCGGGGCCAAGCAACCACGTCCCCGCCCTTACCCCTGGAAATCTTCGATTTCTCGGTAAGCCAAGGAGCATTTTACATATTGATCAAACCCGATACAAATTTATGAATGTTTTAATAGAATTAATCATGTTATTCCAAGTATTTCGGGGATTTTTTTGTGCGCCCAAGCCCTTTATTTGCATAAACTGCATAAGTTATTTTTTAAAAGCACGAAATAATCAAAGCTGATCAAATCCTGATCAGGATTCACACAATGTACTGAGTCTCCTCCAATAGGAACAGAACAGAACGGAACGCATAAAATCTTTTAAAATAAAAATAAAAATAATGTTTAAATATACTTAAAGGCTTCTTAATTTATTTAACATGACGTCTTGTTACCCGTGCATTTAGTTCTGTTTTTATACGTCGCAACGACACGATTTTGATTATTATAGCGACATCCAGCAATCTTTTTAAACAAAATTCTCAGTAGAATCACAAACGCGCCGTTGATCATATAGATGACCTCTTTGTATTAAAGTTTCGCCTAAGAGGTAAAGGGTCACGGGGTCAGAGGATTTGCAAGTCTATCAACTTTGCGCCCCTTAAACAATCTCAAAATGAAGAATGAATTAGAAATACATGTAGATATAAATGTGGTAAGTAAGTGTTAAAGGTGATGGATTGAGAGCGAGGGCATTGTCCTTCTAATGTTTGAACAAATGAGGATATCAATCACTGGTTTACCTGAACATGACTTTGGGGGTGAATGGCCTGACGGTCAGGTCAACCCGCACTTGTCTATATCTTGGTTGTACTTGAAAGGTCTTTGTTATACAAGCAATGTTAACAGGTTGTATCCGAAAGTTTGCCGATATCTTTACAGTAACAATATCATACCCTTGTTCTGGAGAATTTGATGCATAATTATTGCATAAACTTTTACTTTAGTTCAAGAAAAAGGTTGGTTATAACATTAACTTATCTGAAGACAATACAAATCGCGATATATCGCTTAAAATGCCCATTATTTACAAATCTATAAACAGGTACGATGGGGATTTCAACATAGATATCGACGTCAGAGCTGATTACCGGGATGTTTATGTAAAGAAATCTCAAAAGTAAGTGGTCACGTGGTTTTCTTAATTTAAAAATAGCTAACCTTGCAGCGTGGCTCGGATAAGAGGTACAGTTTTGTAATATTGTAATAAACATTTCGCGGGATCATTTCAGGTAAAAATAATGTATGTGGTTGCATGTAAGACAAAATATTATCCAAACTGTCGGATATCACTTTTAATTTGAATGTTGTTAAAGTTTACAAGTTGACCATCGTTGTGTAATTAAAAAAAATCTTCAAGGTGTAAAATCATATCGATACTGGTTTCCTCTTTGGGAAAATATATACATATTATCAAGGTTCGTCGAAGGAAACAGTAGTTTTCAACTAAATGAAAGCATGTCCATTAACTAAACCTGAAGTTTTTGATAATTCGATGCATCTTCGGACTTTTCCGTATATGTTCGGAAAAGAACCCCTAGGGTAAGAGTACAATCGGAACTCCTCGGGTAATTCCGTCCTCGGGACAATCATACCTCGGATGTATCTTGCTGAAATCACGATTGTTTTGTTCGCCGGAAGTCGGAAGAAGAATATGCCTTAAATGTAATTCGCACAAAATAATGCCATCGTTTGACAGCTGCGTGTCTGCTGCGCAGGGTAAATTAAAATTGGATTATTTAAATTTGTAGCCGCCATATATTATATGACATTAGTAGTTTTTCAATTTCGACTTAAAAGGCTTGCAAAAAAATGTAGACCCTACTTGCAAACAGAAAATGCAAATGTAACCTGTAAAACACGATGCTGTTCCGCACTACAGGTTTCAAAATAAACATAAATTCACTTGACTATTCGTTTTCATTGTGTGGCCTTGAAAAAGTCCACGTAACCGTTGATGTGAATCATTACGAGCATTTCTGCTATTTCAATCATTCGCATCATCTTCGGCTCTTTCCGTGTGCGGTCGGAAAAGAGTCTATTTCTGAAAGTAAAATAGCCGAGGTGATCCGATGCATTTCAATTTCAGAAATAAACAGAAGAAGCGATTGGTCAGAAGGATGGTACCGACATGTTTTACACACCGTGTCACACTGAAGTTTTGATCACATCTCAATAACGAAACAGCCACCTTCCCAAGTAAATGGTGTATAACAAGTATACACTTGTAAGAAATTGTGACTCAATCTGTTTCTTTACCTCTTGTTGTTAGATCTCTAAAATCATAGCCATTTTCTACAAATAGTATCAAATGTCATGTAACTGACATTTAATTATGTTATTCTAAGCGCAAGTCTCAGAATGATTATAATTAAATACCATTATATATTGCCGACACCGTCTTTCTATGTGAATCGTGTTTTAGTTTATTGTTTATTAGGTCATCTGTTAAATTATAGATTTTTTGTTTTGTTTTATATTTATATAAAATTCAAACACGGTCATATGGAAAATTGTTATATTCTATTTTCAACTTTGAAACAAAGAAACCGATTCTGCAAGTAGGCACACAAAATAAATTTTAACCAGATGTCTTTGGTAAAAAGTAAAGATCCGGATAACACAGCTAATGATGGGAACCGTCTGATCAGGTTATACAATATTTGCTGCTGAGTCTATAGCAATACATCAAGTCACATTCAGCACCATATAACAATAACATAACAAAAACAGCAACAGGTGTATGCTAAATAGTGTGTTTTTAAATAAAAATGAGGGCAGAACCTTGTTTTGAACATTTCTGTAAGTACCAAGACGCCGATTAATCTACATTCTGGTCTGCAGCCTTACATTATTATGCGCTTTCAACAATTTCGCAGCCACAAAAACTTCGCTTATCAAGGTTATGGTAAGCCAAGGCTGCCAAATGTCACGTGCGTGCTCCTCTCATGACTTATTTGCACCTACTCCCACTCACATATGTACGTTTCCTCAGAAACGAAGCCACCGAGAAAACGAGATACACATTTAAGTTTTTGTATCTTAGCACATTGAATGTGGTAATTATTCATGGAATTTGGCGTTCATCTTAATATTTTTATCGTGTTTTCTTTGTACAGAAGACACAAGGTTCAAGCCCAGAAACAAGATATGTAAGTCGCAAAAATAGTGGTAAAGCTTCTTTACTCAGCAACAAGGCAGTTGTATAACTGGTCGTCTCGCTGTCAGGATAATGTGACTAAGTGGAATAGCATGTCTGTTGTAAACGGCATTTAATCACAGTGACTGCAGCATTATATCTATTCTAAATGAACACCGTCTCCGGGTATGTGGGAGGTTCATTTATCTGAAGTATATAACTACTGCAGAAGTATCGTTTATTTACCTGAAAAGGGAGAAGGTCTCATTTGCTGTTTTTGATTTTTTCGTTAGCAGCCTTCAAGGATCTTGCTGTGGATGAACATTTAATTATAATTGACCTTCACACACACACCTTTGAAGGTAATTTTCTGATGACTAATTATTTCGGCAGAGTTAAATGCATTCTTCTTAGTGCGTTTTCCGGATAATATACCACCGATACCTTTTGCATACTTGATAAATGTACAAGGGTTGCAGCTGCTCGGCATTGAACTTGAAAAAACACATGATTATATGATTTGATTTCCAGGTAACTTACCGTACGCCATTGGTTCTACCCAGGTATAAGTCAGGAGTCTTCCTCCACCAATAACCGTAATATATAATATACGTTGTACGTAGTTGCCAAAAGAGTTATGTTATATACGTGGTATGTAGCTGCCAGTGGCGTTACGTTATATACGCGGTACCTTCGATAATCACGCCAATACATCCATGGATATATCAGCGCAAAACAACCAAGGCACCTTCGATAATCACGTCAATACATCCTTGGCTATATCAGCGCAAAACAACCAAGACACTTTTGATAATCACACCAATACATCCTTGGATATATCAGCGCAAAACAACCAAGACACTTTCGATAATCACGCCAATACATCCTTGGATATATCAGCGCAAAACAACCAAGGCACCTTCGATAATCACGTCAATACATCCGTGGCTATATCAGTGCTAAACAACCAAGACACTTTCGATAGTCACACCAATACATCCTTGGCTATATCAGCGCAAAATAACAAAGACACCTTCGATAATTTCGCCAATACATCCTTGGCTATATCAGTGCTAAACAACCAAGGCACCTTCGATAATCACGCCAATACATCCTTGGCTATATCAGTGCTAAACAACCAAGGCACCTTCGATAATCACGCCAATACATTCTTGCCTATATCAGAGCTAAACAACCAAGGCACCTTTGATAATCACGCCAATACATCCTTGGCTATATCAGTGCTAAACAACCAAGGCACCTTTGATAATCACGCCAATACATCCTCGGCTATATCAGCGCAATACAACCAAGACGCAAATAAATCAATAATTAATATGAAATTGCCCAGCGCAACTCGTGCATAATGTACTACTCAAATCTTGACACGATATGTGTTCAAATCCAGATTGTGGCGAAAACGTTGAAGTGCGGAGGTTCATCATGTGACCAAAAGGCGTCGGCGGTTTTTCTTAGGGTGGCAGACATTTGTGTGGGTCGGGTGAGTCCTTTGCTAATGTAACAGCGATGTAAACTTTACAAGTCTTAGATTACGTTCTGCTTTGTTCTGTACTTTCATCAGTTATAATTGGGTGTCACCATAATGAGGGTACGTTTGAAGCAACAATCTAGCTTATAAGCCCACCTTTTCACACAATCCTGGGCACGCCCTAACCGTCACAAAATAAAGGTTGTATTAATTTCTACATGCATTCATACTTAAGGACGATTCTGAACACTACCCACTTTGTTAAACAGTACAAATTGCGACACGAATCACTCAAATGTTCATTCTTTCCAGAATTATAAATAAGCACGATAGTGTTTTCCACCAGAGCAGACAAACAAGATGACAATATAACGTATTCGCAAAAAGTAGGTTGTCATCTGTTATCTTAGTTTACAAATAGCCATTTCTGCAGCGTGGCTCAGATAGGAAATACCTGTTGGCACTGATCATTTTGATGATTGGGATTTATGCTTCACTATTTATATTGATCAAGGACATCAGTGAATAGCATCATGCAGAACTTTTTTGGGTAACACTATCTTATTTGGTAAATTGCGAACAACATCTTTGTTACAAACTGTCGGCTACCATAATTAAATTGAATACTTTATTAGGCATAATTGTTTTGCCCGTTGCCATAAGCAAACACACGAGTTTGATCAGATAAATACACATATCAAGGAAAGTGTGTAAACAGCTCATCAGTTACCAGTTCGCTTTTCATCAAACTGATTAGTATTTGAAAGGAGTAGTTTGTTTTCTTTTTGTTTGAAAATACATTACAGCCTCTCTTGTTAATTAGGAAAATTAACTGCATTAAAGCGAGGCGTCTGCGTCCTACACGGACACGGACCTTCATCCCATACTTAAAACACCGGACCCGTTAACAAAATTATCAAAACATGTCAACCTTAGCAGTAATGTGTGTGTATGGGTTCGAATACCAGTCGGGGCGAGCACTGTTCTGTGCGGCGGGGATGGCTTCCAGGTGACCTGCGGTACGCCGGTGGTTCTACCCAGACATTTGTCTATGGTCATTCTCTGCCAATAGTATCTGGACGTCATTACGCTGACCCTGATTGTGTCACTGAGACGTACATACAAACACAACAGAACAAATATCACGTACATGTGCATTATAACAATTTGCAAGCAATTAAATGAGTTGACCCTTACCTCAATGTTGAGAAAGACGACAATATCCGTTGTTCTAATGTTAAAACGTGAACTCCTGCTGTGGATAAATACTTTTAGATCTCTGTAGTTTTACAATCATTGAGAACCATTTTCTTGATCACAATTACTAAAACTGCTGAGCATTAATACAACTCTTAAAGTCCGACACACTGGCATAAAACGGTAGGGAAACACTTGGTTGGTACATTTATAAATATCCTTTTGAGTTCAACTGTCATTACATTTCATCAAAATCCATGCCCTAAATGTCTGTCCAGTCCTAATAAATGGTCCACAGTTTCCTATATTCTACAAGTATTATTAAACCAGTGTCCACACACAACGTTGTCTGTTAATTCACAAAGTTCTATTTTCTTTCCTACCAGTGAATCTACTTTGTCATTAATGGCTCAAGGTACAGCACACACAGACAACTTGTATCACCAACTGCCTACATTTCTGATACAGACTATATTTTCTCCCAATGTAGGTCACGTTCACTCCGCCCAACTTATGCATATTAATAAGCCTTGGATTTTATCGCCTGTGCTTTTTGCGATTCAGTTCAAGGTCGTTTGTCGTTGTTTTTCATCTGGACTTAATAACTACGTTTGACATGTGGATTTGACATGATCATCGTCTTTAAATAACTTCTTCATCCTCATGTTCTTTTTTATTTTGTATCTCCTTTTCCTCCCGTCTTCTGTCTTCTGTATCTTCTCTTCTTTTTGTCTACTGTCTTATTTGGTATCTTCTTTTCCTTCTTCTTGTTATCTATCATCTTTATCTTTTCCTTCTTCCCACATTCTTATCATTTAAATTTGTCTTTCCTTCTTCTTTTATTTTTTATTTTAGTTCTTGTTTTTCTTCTTCGCTTCCTTCTTTCAATCTTCAATCCCGTTTTGTATTTCATTATTCTTTTTGTCTTCTTCCTTTCCTCCTCCCTTTTGTCGACTATCCCTTCTAACCATTATTTATCGTTTGCTTTTTTGCTTTTTATCTTCTCCCTTCTGTTATTATGTTCTTCATCCTCATTCCATTTTCATTCTCTTCTTATTCTCCCCTTTCTCATTCATCTTTTTCAGCTTTGTTCCTTCTTTTTCATTCCTCCCCTTCTACGTCCTTTTTGCTTTTAAGTGCAGCAACTCCCATAACACTTCTACTTTTGTATATATTTTTTTTACAATTGAAATAACAGGTCGGAATCGAATATAATTTAAAAGTGGATTCTTGGACATTTTGTGAAAAAATGTCAAGGTAATTTGGTTGACAAGAAGTTAAAAGTACAAAATTTATCACATAACTTTCTGTGTATCCATCAGTTAACACTCACTGGTTATTTTCGATAACCCACAGGTTACTATTTAATTACCGATTTGCAAATGTTGTCTGACATGAAGTAAATTCCCGCCATGACCCGTTTCGAAAATCCAGTGTTGAAATTTCCATTCAAAGCTATTTGCTTTTCAAATTAGTTTGCTTATTTAAATTGTGATTTTTGTAGATTGGCTTTTTGTCCGTTTGTTTCACAATAAACGATATAATGTTGGTCAGTTTTTTACTTGAAAAATAAGAAGCTAAGGAACGTCCTTTAAATGTACTTTAAGGATTGGGGTTATTTTAAACTGAGTGATACTATTATCTTATCAATTATCTATTATCATATAGTATAGTCACTTTTACATAAAATTGCAAATTTTCTATTAAATAAAAAATAAAAAAATAAAAATAAATAAAATAAAAAGAAGTCTAGCAGAGCGAGGTTTCGATCCTCGGACCTCTGGGTTATGGGCCCAGCACGCTTCCACTGCGCCACTCTGCTGCTGCATGTCTTGGGAACTGTCAAATTAATGCAATATTTGTTTTAGGAAATCAAATTTACTGGGTTTTTTTTCTTCAAACCATTTTAATATCAAATATGTAATTATTTTCTTTTCTAACAACTCTCCGCAAGGGGGCGCAGTAGTAATTACACGATTACTGTAACATATTGGGTGATAACCAATCTTCAAAGAGCAGCTGTCGCTTTAACATCGAATGTTAAAGGTTCTTGTTAAAAGCCGATCTATTGATTTCCCCATTATTGCATTAAATGATTGAAAATGATAGCACAAAGCGTCGGTCCCAGGTAAGTGATTTGCAGGGTTCATACCAGGACTACAATACACAAAGTCATCACAAAAACAGCATAGGTACAATGCGCCAAAAGGTTTCCAATTTTAAACAATAAAATGTTTGACGCACTACAACAATGAGTAGTATCACTTAAAGTGAGCTGAAAATATCGGCATTAACCTGTTATTACATGCTGTCAAAATGTCTTCAACATTTTATTGTAAAACTGTTACCAATTTGTTATGGCATCCATGTAAGGAATATTGAGCGAACAACTATTTTAATATGTCATTACAGCACTGCAAACAAATAAGAACGAAAACTTCCCAACGTACGTAGTTGGTAGTTGCTAATTTGGTACCGTATACTCGTAGTACTAAGTGGAAATGGTACGACAAGGTAACATCTAATAACCACTCGCAACACCTCGGCCTTTTCTGCGAAATGGACTTGTCCGGACAACACCGAGTTATGTCCTGATAACTGTAATAACAACCCAGGGATAAATTTCAAAGGATTCCATGAAGGGCGCCTCGCTTCGGCGCGAACGCCAATCATAAAAATGTTATAATCTGTAGAGCGGTGCCTTTTATGGAAGGCATTTTTTATGGGGACAATAGTGTAGCAAGCAATTACAGCTAGTTGCTGTTGTTCTGTGAGAACCTTTTCAGAGAGAAGAACCGAGAAATGCGTTTTATTAATCGTGTAGCTTGCAACAATAAAGTGTAGCTTGCAATTATACAAAAGTAGCAGGCATTAATAGAAATTCGCAGCTGTTTAACAGTGCAACTTGTAATAACATATGTAACAGACAACAAGGAAGAAAACAAAGTAGCAGTCTAGTACCCATCAGAGTTACGGTTCGTTACTTCGTTCACACACACACACACACACACACACACACACACACACACACACACACACACACACACACACACACACACACACACACACACACACACACACACACACACACACACACACACACACACACACACACACACACACATATATATGTACTGATTTGAGTATTTAGGTATTTAGTTCCAAGGATAGTCAGTCAACTTCTTCATTCGAATCCTCTAGGAACCTTTGCGTACACGTTCGGAAAAGAACATCACTGGTATGTAGCACACTGGGATTCTCGGCGGTACGTGCTTCGGTCTTCCTTCATCGTAAAGTAACTCCTGCACATTTAAAGGAAGTGGAGTTGTCAGTTATAAGGCAATCAGATAATCAAAATGGCTTAATCTAAACCGTGCATTGATTATCCACATCAGACCTTTACAGTTAAAAGCAAGTTTTTACCTCAAATCAGGGCTACACCACTCCAATCGGTACTCTTAGGTCCGCACGGTTTCTAAAAACAGTATTTTACTTATTTGTATCCAACATATTGACAGACGTGTACTCTATTAATTCGTTATTATATAGAATGTATTTATAATGTCAGTTTTTACCCCGTGTAGCAAAGAGTAGACGTAAATTTTAAATACTTGTTGCAGTATTTCACATAGAATGTGATAGTAGGCCTGCATTTATCTCGGCGAAGAAATAGAATAGTTCGATATGAATATCCCCTCTCTATCATTTTTTTTCCAATGTTTAGCTGTAGCTGTGCCATTTTACAACGAATTATGACTACAGAATGTGTATAATTAATCTTTGGGGAATTGGTTGGCATTTTGTCGGGCCTTCTATCAGGCGCGTAGCTACAAGTACGCAGAATACGCAGCTGCGTACACATTGTCTCCAAAGAATGAAAACATAAAATAAATCTGCAATAAAAATCTTACCTTCCTAGGGGTAAAGTGTACATTTATTGCAATCAACTAGTACCGCCAAATGGTTGTGTGTTCAAAATTCAAATCCTAGACCCGTACATTTTTCAAACGGATCTTATTCGATTTGGATGGTTATAAATAAACGTCCAACACACAAAAAAAGCGTTTATAGCATGCTTGAAACAATCTTCGTCAAATAGTTAACATTCCTGGGTTCAAACCCAAGACCCGACATGAGATTTTTGTCCTTGCCCAATTTTATTTTCACGAACATTTTGCAAAAAAGCTGAATATGTTTAGACAAATCATTACTTTCGTGACCCCTCCATTACACCCAGATGTACTAAGTAGCATTATCCATCTTGGATAATAGTGAAAACTTGCTTTTCATAAGAAGTCATTTGATATGTTGTAGTATGTCAGTCTCGTTTTGAATGACATACTACCTTTCACTTGACAGCAACTTTAATTGAATTGTATTTTTTACGTCAGTTCAAGGTGCCAAAACAACAACAACAAAAAACAACAACAAAAAACTGTCTAACAGCCTATCTTTGTTTACAATGCAAATGCTCTCGACAAAGTTTATGTATGAAAGCACCAAAGCACCAAATTAAGGTATCTTAATAAAAACGTCACGATTCAAAACTAAAGACCCCCCTTGTCCTAGAGTGCAACACTTTAGTCCCTCAGCCACCACAACACCCCAAAAATTGCCCAGAAAGTGATTAAAATAGCGGCACACAGATATTAAAACAGAATGCAATTAATAAAGTCACTATAGTATAGCGTTGAGTCATTTTCTTTTCGTCACGTAACCATTAGACAGGAGTTTTATATGATTGAGATGAGGAACCTTCCGTTCAAATCGAATTAAACTCAACGTATGTTCTGTTCTAATTCAACATTCCCATGTATTTAACATTCACGAACCGGTTTTATAGGTATTATCGTACGAGTATAGGAAATACCTGTTTGCCTACAACAAATATATGTAACAAGATATTACGCCGGTTTTACGGAATTTAGGTTTAATTGGCCGACTTCGAAAATAACCTAAGTTGTTAAACAGTACAAATTGTGAAGTAAGATTTAAATGTCCACTATTTCCAAATATATAATAAAGCACGATTTGGATTTCTTCTAAAATGGTCATCGTCAGATATGTATATATATATATATATATTAAAGGTAAGTGATCATATGGTTTTCTAAGTTTAAAATTAGCAAATTGTGCAGCGTGGCTCGTACGAGTATAGAAAATACCTGTTTGAAATGACAAGTGGGGTGTTATGCTTTACTTTTCACATAGATGTAAGGCACCAATAAACAGAATTTAGGGTGATCTTATCAGGCAAACAGAATTCATTTAGTTGCACGAGAGAGAAAAAACGGGCCCCTACTGCCGGACATCAGCTTTAAAATAGGTTGACGATTCGAACTCAAGTCACCATTTCATATCAATCACTTGGTGGCCTATATTTAAATTGAAACTGAAAAATGCGGAAACAAAAATAAACAAAATGAATTGTATATAGTCTAGATCATTTAAACTATGGCATAATTCGAAGTTAAAGCCAAATGAATATGAATTAGTCACTTACTGCACCGCCCACCTCATCTTAAGCCCTGCCCTTGCTTTATGACGAATTACCGGAAGTGGCTAAATTAATTTTCACCGGGGACTAAGTAGAACTTCCGGTTGGATTTGTTTTTACAATAGCATGCTGGTCACTGGATTAATTTAGTGCAAACTACTTTGCCCATATAACATTTAGGTTGTGACAACCTGTGGGGTATTGCTGTAAGCAATATTAATATTCATAATCCTTTAACCTGGTGTGTGACGTTGGTTCGACCCAAATATCTTTATGGTATCTTTCTTCTACATTTTAAGCTTAAACCAAATGTCCGACAGTTCGGATATAGCAAGCACATTCAAAGAAATATCATCAGATCTACAAAAGCCAAACTAACATTAAGGGCATTTGACAAATAAGACGTTGAACGTTGCCGATTAAATAGTCATATTTAAGTACAGCGTGTTTATAAGTTGTAGAATAACGCGCAGGTTCCGCCATGTTGTCATGACAACTTACATGTACTTATGGCAATAGGTCACACTTGATTAAATTTATTTTTTAAAACTTTTATGAAAATACTTTGTTATACTATAATAAGTAATGCAGTCCTTCACATAATTGTGTTGTCTATAGAAGCATCAATAGCGTCGCAACACTTTTCAACTTCATTTACATATTCATTTATAAAGCTATTTGACTTACTTTGTTATGCTGCACATGGCAGGTCATATTTGCTATTTACCGCTATGATTTCCAAGTCATTGCCGTTTGACAAACGGATGTTTTGTGCCAATTGAAAGGCAACTATTTTATATTGTTATTAGGGATTTTGTTCATGCACGTCGTTCGAACTGTACACCACCCTCATACAAGAAGACTGAGAATTAACAAAATGTTTCATTTTTGTGAAACTATCAAATGTATTCTAATCGAATGGTCATTTGTTACTCATAAACTTTGTAGTGAGTTATCCTCCTTCGCAGAGTTATCGTTCGTTATTCTCACGGCTATGAATGTCAAGATTCTTGACGCAAAATAAATAAAGAACTTTGTTAAGTTTTGGAGGTTTGTGTATATTACGCACTGTTTAATATCTCAAATTAAAATTTATTGTCATGGCGTGAAAACCTCAGATTACTTGAGTAATTTAGCAATTACTATTAATAACTGTTGGAATTATTTTCTGCACTTTTCACGCATGTAAACTAGAACACTGTATACCTTTAACAAGCATGTAGATATAAAAACAAAGTTTGTTAATTACTGACATTATTTTAAATTACTATTGGACGTTATTAACTGACGTCATACACAGTCACATGTCCTTATTTAGTTCGAGTCTGTGACAGCTGTCCTTGTATTATTAAACCGACATTGTAAGAGAATGATTACTAGTGACATGTCTGCCTTCTTACCATTGGTTTGTTACAACGATCTTGTTTTGATTTTTAGGATAGGACTCAATCATTGATGCCAGGCACGGGTGGCCCTGGTCTCGATCCCGGTTCGCGACAGACCAAAGTCGTAAAAAGGGTAGTGCTATAGCTCCCTCGCTAACGTTCAAGCAAAGGGTAGTTCCACGACTGGATGGCTTTGTGTCAGGATAACTTGACTGGGCGTGGTATCATGCCAGGTTTTCATGGCATGCTATACACAGTGAAGGCAGCACTATATCTGCTTCAAGTGGACACCGCCTCCAGATATACTATGTCCTGAAATACTGTTTTTGGGACGATAAACCCAACAAAGATTTATGCTATTAGTCATAATGGCACAAATCGGGAATTTTTAAACAGTCTACAAATTACATTTGACTCCCCAATAACGGATATACAATCAATTGACCATCAATGTATAAATAACCCTCTTCGATGTGCGCTCAAACCGAAAAAAAAAACCTGCCACTACTTTCATAACATAGCAAACCCGACTTTGTAATATTTCGTCACAGACATAAAAGCGAAACAGTCCACAATATTTGAAGTGTTTCTTCTAAAGGCGTTACTATAAGTGGTGCAGTTTCTAAAACCGAACACTGCCAAAATAACAAGTCCCGGATCTTACCACTATCCGGCCAATAATGACCTACTGATACAGTGACCTAGTGAAAATTGCGAGGCGTTTTCTCACGCAAAGCAATTTATTAGGTCAAACGACGTCCGGACTATTTTTTATATAAATTACGCCGACACACCGACGAGACGGGAACTGAGAACATGTTCGTGACGAATGTCTAATTAATGCAGCTTTTGTTACAATGCCTATAGGGATTTTTGTAATAATGTACTTGTAATTGGTGAGCATTTGCCAAATGGTGAAGTGGAAATCGTGATGGTCGACTTACATTGGATGAAGTAAATATCCGTGGATTTTTTTCAAATCTTAAAAGTCCTGTTCGAGAGGTTGGCTTTATTATTTCTGTTTGCAAGACCATCCAAATGACAAAACATTACTTTTCGTGCAACACCTTGAATTGAAGCAAAATGTAGATAATTCTTAGTTTTAAAGGTGGTACTGATAGTTAAAGTTTTGTTTCTCAACAAACCAAATAGGTCTTACCCAAAAAGGTCCCGAGAAATGCTGCTTTGTTGATGGCCTACTTCCATGTGAAAAGCAACGTAAACAGCCCACACTTCAGCGACGTATAACAGCCCACACTTCAGCGGCGTTAAACAGCCCAAACGTCAGCGACGTCATCTCAAATATGTAGTTCCCATCTAAGCCACGCTGCACGGTTAACCATTATTAAACCACGTGGCCACTTTCTTTTTTATTATGCTCTCATCCGGGTTATCACTTCTGACGTCAATCTTTTTTTTTATCAGTAATCCCCATTCGCGCTTATGTATCGATGTATACAGAATGCACATTATAGCGATTAATTTAACGACAATTACCGTCTAACAGATGAGTTAGTGTTAGATTGTTTTCAATGAAACGAAATAATGAGGCTATGGAGAGTTTATGCCAGAATTTCACCAAACAGTGATAAGATATTGTTACATGTTTTTGACATAGATAACTGACGGTTACCACCTTTAAAATAGCCGGTCGCAATAGCTCAGGTTGTAGAGCGTCGGCTTGCGGATCGGGACGTCGCGGGTTCAAATCCCGACCGGGTCAAACAAAAGACTTTAAAGTTGGTAGTAGTGGCTCACCTCCTAACGCTCGATGCTAAGGGGGACTCGCCGGTGTCAGTATAATGGACCGACCGGGTTCAGTCCCTCACAAGTGCCCCGGTGCTATAATGATAGAAATGTCGCTGCATAGTTTCGACAAAAATGCCGGCCTTTAGCATTTCTGTTGAATGAATTATCCGAACAGTAACATGCACTTATCGCAAGAATAAACAAATACCAAATCCGATCTTTAAATGATAGAGAAACTTCTAAATGATTTGTCGCTAGATTTGTGCTTTGCATTAATTTTATTTCTTACTTTATTCAACTAGTGTTTTATTTATTGCATACATTGATCGACTACAACAATTTAAAAGTTTGTGCCTTATTTTTCTCTCAAACAACCAAATAAATATTGTTACCTGAAAGAACCCCGCGATATGCTGTTCATTGAGGTCCTGCATCTTTGTTAAAAATATAGCACTTCTCTCGTCATTGCAAACAAGTATTTCCTATCTAAGCCACGCTGCAGAGATAACAGCTTTAAACTTAGTAACCCACGTGCTAACTTACCTTTGAGACAATGTTATATAACAATCCCGGTTATCCACTCTGATGTTAATGTCTATTTTTATCAAAAAATCTCACCGTTTTTATTTGTAGATTTTGAAATAATGGATGTTAAGAGCGATTTATTTCCCGATTTGTTCTGTCTTTCAATTAGGTTAATGCTCAAAATCAAATTTTCTTAGATTAAAGTTTGTGTGTTTGCAGAAATTATGATCCAATTCCCCCAAAACTATGATTTGATATCGATACATGTATGTATCATGTAGGAAAACTGACGGATTCCGCCTTTAAATATCCATTTATCACCTGTCCATATGTTGAATGTACAGAGGCAGCAGCAGTAATATCGCCAACAGCATCACATAACACAAAACATTTTAAACGTAGGAAAATAAGACACGACAGTAGTGGGCATAATTTAAAATCTGTCATTTTTTCATTTGTTTTTAAGGAAATATATAATAGTGTTATGGTTATGTAACAATTGTTTCAGTCAATACTTGAAACCAATAATATCCGAAACGTGCTAGAATCCAACTTTACGATTATTCAAGGGAGGTAACCCTATCATACTTCGTTGAAAATTAAGCAGAATAACCCCTCCTTGCAGTAGAATTGTATATAAATGTAATATATGAGAAGCTTAAAACAAGCAGCAGCAAAAGCAAAATATCTAAAAATGTAGTTTGGCTTAAAAGCTAGTTGCTTGAAAGCATTTTGCTCTATTGAATGATTGTATATTTTCAAGACTGCTACATTGGAAAAGGAAGCAGGAAAATCTCCACGTTAGAGGTCACATGACCTTTCAAAACACAGTAACCACAGACATATAGTAACGGGACCGGCGACTCCGCAAGGGGCGCGAATATCTTCCAATTTTGAAGCGCCATTACCGGGAGTCATACAAAGACTTCCGGTCGGGGTTTCGCATACCAAACAATGACATAAACTTTTAAAGCTGACAAATAAAACAGACATTTAAAGAAAAACTGCAACGAAAAAATGAACCACCTTCAAAATCGATTGAAGATAAATATCGTCTTTGTGTGTCTTTATAATTGCCTGTTTTTAGTTTTACATGAATCAGCAGTAAACATAACTAACCGAGTGTATACAAAGAATCTGCATTCTGAATGAATCATAGACCAAGACCCATTTAGGCCATATTGTGGCTGGCCATTCTCCATAAATACTTCTATTGCTAATACTGTGTGATTGGTGGTATTTGTTACGGCTTATCTTTGCCTAAACTGCAAGGAGAAAGACATAATATTTAGTCACGATATAATTAGATTATACTGTTTTCTATAGAGTATGCATTTAATTTTTTATACTGATTCTAGGAATACAACAACGGTGATGAATCCCCTGTCCCAGAGACGTCTCTGCCTGGCCTGTGCCTGTTGCTCTGAGACGTTCAACTAGTACATGGAAACTTAAACACATATTGAAACCTGAATTCTTCCGGGCAATATTAAAAATAACTAGCGAGTTGTTGGATGATGTGAATATATTTTATTATAACAGAATAGTTTGAGAACTAGATAATATAAAACAACTTACAACATTAAAGGTGTCGTCTTCTTGGTGTGTGTTTTGATAATTATCCTACAGTATTGGAATACAGAGCTTATTACCTACTGTTGATATATAGCTTTAACATTTCATATCAGGGGAACCCTGGTTTACAAATTTTAGTAAACTAATTATGATTTGAGTAAATGTAGAAACGCCGTTATCTGAATTGTTTATGTATGTTTGATGCAGTAATTTAAGTTATTTTTATTGATATAACGTTTCTTTATAGTTGTATGTTGTTTTGACAATATAAACATGCCAAAGTTAAGAATAATATCACCTAGTAAAATATTTAACAATACATGTATGTTTTAAGTATTAACAAATTTATAAAAAAAAACATATACAGTTTAAGTTATATATTTGTATTGACTGGGAATAAGCTTCATCAGTTTTTTTCTGTTTCAGTGTGCATTGTTCAAACATAAAGAAATTAGCAAAAATAACACATGCCAATTAAACAAATGATATATGTTTTAAGTAAGTAAGGTTAAGGTTTTTAACTATCTTGAACCGTGTTATCTTCAGGTGGCGCATTTAAGCACGCTTACAACACGCAATCAGGTCAGGCTTTGAAAACATATTATAAACTTAAATCTTATCTAACTAACTTCCCTGGTATGAACTTAAGTCATAAAATTGATTTATTTGATAAACTTGTTTTACCAATTCTCAATTATGGCGTCGAAGTCTGGATACACAACATTGTAACGAAGATTAAACATGTACACTTACTATTATTTGGTGTTAAAACCCAAACACAGAATTCACTTGTATATGGAGAGTTAGGTAGAATGCCACTCAGACAACTTCTATTATGTTGATGTTTCCTCTCTGCCTCCCTGACAGCTGTGCTTCTGTTGATTGGTCCATGGTATTGAATTTAAAGGTTAACTGTCTCTGAAGAAATGGGTCTTGTCATAGTAACTGAAAAACAAAGTTTGTTGCTCTTTCATAAGATTTGGCAAAATAGAGCAGTGAGACAGAAGACTGTGGCGGCTACAGCTATAATAAAAAGAACAGATATGCATTAATAACATTATCTGATACATTTTCTCTCAAATATATTTTTGTACATGTCATTTTACAAGATTGAAAAATAATGCTTACATTTAATGTCAGATATTAATACGATAAATTTGACAGAGACGCAACACATGACATCAAAATAGATGTACACTGTTTTAAGTAAATCATAAATATGACTTGTACCTTCTTAGCCCATACACATGAACTCTCCCACTGTGGGAGGGAGATTCTAAATTTTAAGTTTCAAATTACTTGAAAATGAGGGATGTTTTACACATTTTCGGAAACCTCCCTGTTTGGAAACAGATAACTTTCTTCTTTGTTCATATGAAAATAACAACTCTTCCAGTTTGCAAGTGAAAATCTCCCACTTTGGCTTCAGCAGAAGTTCACATGTATGTTTAGCTCCTCCATGCATGGTTTCACAGTATAAAAGTAACCTTTCTTTTGATAGTAAGGACAAGAGCTATCAAGTGGGAAGGTTTTCCAGCTAACCTGCGGTGTGCCAGTGGTTGTGCCCAGACATAAATCTAGGGTCTTCTTATACCAATAATAATCTGAGCATTGCCACTATAACTATAACTGTGTCAGTGAAATCTAACAAAAACACAAAAAAACAAACAACAATAACAAAAACAACAAAAAGCAATAACAACACACACAGTGAAAATCAAAACATATGCACATGGTTCAGTAAAATACAAATTAGCTGTCTCATAATAAATTTTAAGCAATTACATTATTGAAGATATAGATTTGTCAGAATTACATTGCTTCACATTCCTTCATTGGTCTGAGTGGACAAGAATATCTCCCCTAGCCTGTTTCTGTTGTTCTAAACGCATTGAGTTGCTTCACACTTTTAACCATGTGTTCAAGTGTGGAAGAAATTCATTTTTGCAGGACTGTAAATAAAATTGCAAATTATGTCAAAACTCACATAAATGGGGCTCATATAAACTCCTATAACAACCTGAAATTGAATGATTTTGTGAGTGAGTCAAGGAAAGTATAGCTTTATTTGTGTCTAGCACATCCACCCCTGAAAGAGAGCGCTCGAAGTTAAAAGCTAGATCCTATGATGTGACATTAAGCAGTGGTACATACGTTTGATAGTTCCATTTCTTGACAACACTCAAACTGACGGTTATACAATACTTGTCTCAGAATAAAATGAGCGCTTTATTTGATATGTCAGGTGTTCATGGCATAAAATCAAAGAAAAAGGCAGCACTATATTTGTTTTTTAATTATTCATTGATAACAACAGTAACAAAGTGGTGTGTTTAATTCTAAAAATGGTTCTATTCCATAAATGATAAAATTAATTGATTAGACCCCACCCCTTTTGCACACTACAGGCTGCAAAGTAAAAGAAAAGAATCAAAATAATACTTCCTATCATTGGAAAATAAAGCATTTATATGTACAAAAATACATTTTTAGTTTCAGATCTAATCAAGAAGTTTAAAATGAACAGTTCAGTCTATTTATCACAATAGAAACCGAAAGTTTTTCTGACAACTGCTATAGACGTGTTGATTTCCGATTTAGCTATCTATTAAGCAGGACAATAAATGTAAAATGGCTGATTATATATTAAGATAAACCCTAGCCATCTGAGTAAAAAAAACGAATAAAGAAATAACTTACCATGAATGTTTTATTAGAAGTGGGCGGAGCAGATGCGCGTCGTGTTTTTGTTAGCACTAAAATCTGGACGATAATCCACAAGAAATAGTGTCCCCGCCATTCTTTTTTTGGTAAAACCCTTTGGAAGTTTCACATCCTAGTACCCTCATTAACACGATATTTACGCCTTCTTTCATTATTAATAACACCGCTTTCAGCGTTCCGTCTATTGTAATATTGTTTTAGTTTACACCGGAAGTTTTATACTGTCAGTGATAGCGCTGCCACGAATAGTCTGGAGTTCTTTCCCCTAGTCGCAATGTGTCAAGCATACACAAATAACGGCGGCCTCAGTGGTCTATAGATAGTTTCCATGTGATGTCATAGGCACTGATTAGACCGTTTAAGGCAGCCATCTTTGAAGGCAGAAGCAAAAGCAGGCCGAAATCTTGAAATATGTGAAAATAAAATTTACGCTTCTATACAATTTATTTGAAAATTCCTTGAAGTTGCCATCAAAGATGGCCGCCAAGATAAGAGATCTTCACTGATGTGGAAACTATCTATTGTTAATGAAGGGAAAAAGTATTTTGTGGCTCATGCCAACAATTCTTTCCGCAATCGATAGAA
This sequence comes from Sinonovacula constricta, assembly GCA_007844125.1. Taxonomy (NCBI): domain Eukaryota; kingdom Metazoa; phylum Mollusca; class Bivalvia; order Cardiida; family Solecurtidae; genus Sinonovacula; species Sinonovacula constricta. The sequence continues at coordinate 32,835,504 of CM017573.1, read as the reverse complement.
AAAACTAAATTGATATTAGTTAATGATGGATTATTTTTCGTGGATCAATTCTCTGGCCTCATAACAAATAAGAATATTTAAAGTGTACTGTAATTTAGTACTGCACTTTATTCCGGGTGAACATCACGTACTGTCGATCTAGACATTGCTCAATAATGCCCCGTGATCGGCATTGTAATCAAATTTAAGTTATTTTAAGCAACGGAAAGAGTGCAAAAATAACATTAGTCAGGCTTCTAACGATTAATGCTTACAGCAAGAGAGGGGAGAGAGAGGGAGAGAGAGAGAGAGAGAGAGAGAGAGAGAGAGAGAGAGAGAGAGCGGAGAGAGAGAGAGCGGAGAGAGAGCGAGCGGAGAGAGAGAAAGAGAAAGAAAAAGAGGGATAGGACAGAGGAAGAGGGGCGCCGAAGATCGGTTTTGACTTTCGATCTAGGTGGGTTAGGGAGCATCTCCAGCATCTCGAATTGTTTTTCTTAAGTGAAGAAGATCAGTGCTAAAGTGTATTTGGAAAGACCAGTATGTGTTATAATGATTTATATTTATTATATGAATGAACTATGACGTATTTTCTATCCGGTTACAACTGAAACTACTTACAATCCATGCACGACATTTTCCTTTATACCGAAATGAGGAAGTTAAACAAAAATGTTAATAAGGTTACACACGGAAGATTAAGCATTTTGCATATGTTCTTTATATATTCACACCATTTTCGTTTTATCTTAAATATCAAGTCTATCAGTTTGTCTATCTATCTATCTGTCTGTCTGTGTGTCTGTCTGCCTGCCTGCCTGCCTGTCTGGCGTCTGTCTGTCAGTCCGCCCGCCCGTCCATCCGTCCGTACCCGTCCGTCCCCGTCCGTCGTCCGTCCGCCCTTATGCCTGTATATTTTTGATGAAGAACCACTATTCGAAAATTAAAAAAAAAAGAGTTGGTTAATTGAAGAAATATCGCTGCTACAAAAATATGATTTTTATGTGATCTACGAAGTATCAAAGGCAAGAACGGGTCTGCACAGTAGTGGTGTCAGAGAAACCCACATAGATTCACAGTCTGTATATATACAACGGCACGTTTCGTTTTCCGCATATAGGCATAAAGTCTACATAGGAAAGTCTTAAAGATATTTATTTTTGCCCGTCATACGTCTGTACATGTATCACAAAGGGAGTCGAATTTCAGGTTTGACAGCTCCTACACAAGGTTCGCAATTTTCAGGCTCCTCGAGTAAGTAAAATCGCTATCTTGTTGAATTATGTGTTTAAAATATCGAACAAAATGGTTAAAACCAATGTGAATATATTTGCAGAAATATTAGTTTATATATGTTGATAAAACACACCACTACAAAGTCATGCATATTTCGTGGTCTAGTGGTTAAGACGTTGGACTCCGGGTCGGAATGGTCCAGGTTCGAACCCCAGAAAATGACCCCAGAAAGTCATATTAGTCCTTGACGAGTCAATTTACTGCGCATTTTCCCAGGTACTCCGTACCTGAGTATTATAGTTCTACCTATGAAGTAGGTGATCGTGAGGAATTAGTAAATGTTGGAAGAACGTGTTACCCAATTGACTATATATAAACAGGGTCAAACTAAACTACACAGTCAAATTTTTATCGCGACAAACGTTCACATTTTTCGATATTTTTTACAGTGCAAGAAGGCGCCCATGGCATATTGGTGGAGTCGCCGATTTTGTAACTTTTCTGATCGCTTAGCCTCTCGCCGCATGGGTTCGAGTCCAGTTCGGGTCGAAGGACCTAATGTGGGAAGGTCTTCAAGCTGACTTGCGGTGCGCTTGTGGTTCTGCCAAGACATTTACTGAGGTCTTCCTCCACCAACATGATGGACGTCGCTAAAATGAGAATAATTGGTCACTGCCATATATTTCAAAAAACAACCCAATAATAGTGCGATTTTAAAAGATAAATCAAAGTCCTGCAAGAACTGTGGTTTTACTGTTTCGGCATAGTAGTCACATTACAAGACAATAAGACAATTAAACTCGGTATATAAACTGCTGCATGAGAGTGTGCCTTAAAGATAACACTCCCTTCTTAAAATACAATGCACAGGTCCGCCTTCAATGTATTTGACATATACAAAAGGATAAGGGTCAGATCACAGTGGCACATTGTAACCGGCGTGAGGAGTGTGGCGAGAGATGTTGTCACGGTTTACAACACAAGTACCACGTTTGACTTCTACGCGCTCAATATGGTTGCGTAGAGATAAATTAGATGTCCTTTAAGTGTTCCAATTTTAGCACATTTTATCTAAACACAATTTGATGATTTCTTTTCCTTGAGTTAAATTTGTGACTCATACCTTTTGTTTCACATGGAGATAAGTTATTTGTTGCACTGTTGAACTTGGTAGTGTCTGCTGCATCAGCTCGAAGCAATGTGTTCACTGGTTCACCGTACACAAATCTACACACCCCATTAAAACTCAAACACAAATTGAAGGAATGATTTTCTTAAAATACACACTTGCCACGGCTTGTTTAGCCTTATATAATAGTTGTTGAGAGCATTGAAGTATGTATTCATACACCACACGTAAATACATATCCCACGAGGACGGATCCGACTGCTTCAGTATAATTCTTGATCATGCTTATAACCACACAAACTACACACCATAACCTGCATTTACATTTCAGTTCAGCAAAGCCATAAGATACATGTTTCAATAAATCCTACGCCAATTTCGCCCCATAAAAGTAATATCAGTCCAGAAAAACAAAAAGAAAACACACACACAATGAGTGGACCTTAAAAAACGTTGTTTCGGCCATTTGAAGAACAAATAACACGACCAATCATGAAACAGCAATGTTGCAGGAGGTGAGATAACGAAATGAACTATAATATATGATAGTTTTATATATATATATATATATATATATATATATATATATATATATATATATATATATATATATATATATATATATATATATATATATATATATATATATCCGAACAATGCTAATTAACGAAAAAGTACAAGAGTTTAACAATAAAAACATCATTAATCATTCAGCATCTATTGCGACTGAATTTTCGTCATCCTCGAAGTATCCCAGAAACTCCCTAACGGAATGACGAATCTTCTGCTGAAACAATTTCTGCATCACCCTGTCACTCGGACCTTTGCACATTGAACCAAGAATTTGGGGCAGAGCGCATGTGAATAGTGCCGTTCCCACGTGCATGACGGTGTGCAACTCCCTGAACTTGTCCGTCTTCCGCAGAAGTCCCAACGACATTCCAATCACCGTTAGGATAATCGTCAGCTTTAAAAAAGAGCAGAACACCTGTTTTCTTCTTGGACAAATATCCTCGATGACATTTTCAAAGACATCGCTCCGCAACCCTTTTATGCCTTTACTGGTGATTACTAAACGCATCCTGGCGTTGTCTCGACGCATCGAAGCGCACACCTTGATAGTGCAGCGAAGTAATACAGCATAATTATTAGCGAAATGTTGAACGCAGTGCCAGACGTAATAGAGTACAGTGATGAAAAAGATAAGATAGCCATATGACACTTTAGGATAGATAACGATGCCAGTGTAGGTGAACATGAAGACACGGGTAATAAAAACGCATGCATCTAGGAAAATTGTACAGGCCATGAAAATTTGAAATGTTACTACAATAATAAGAACCAGGCAGAGAAATGCCATTTTTATTGTCTTTAACAGACCGCCTCCTGAATTAAGCGATCCGCGAGTGATAGCAATGAGGTATGCACGAACAATGATGACAGTAAAAGACACAATAGGTATTCCATTGTAGGCGAGCACACAGAGAAATATCTCACAGATACAGAACAGAACATAAAATGGGCAGAAAATTATCTTGACGCATGAATGACACATTTCACTCCACCGACGTTTTTGAATGTCGATGATATGGCACCAGAACCGTATATTTAGCAGCATGAAAAATTGTCCAAGAAGAAAGTTGTAGATGCGATCAAATCCGGATAATCCGTGAATTTGGACCGATCCGAATTTTTCAACCAAAAACAGTGATGACATCAGAGAGTCTCTGTTTTGTGTGTTCATGGGCACCAGGCCGTTTGACAACACTCGAGAAAGAGATCTAGGGACTGTAATTAATGGTATAGCAAGAAGAAGATATACTGATAATGCAACGTATGGCCCGCCAAGTAATGGCAAAAAGTTGTTTCGACTTTTCGAATACCCGGCAAGCATTGATCTAAATCCCAATAGCACGCCTTTGGAAACGGCCGTTCCGATAAAACCACGAAGATAAAAGTGATCAAGAACTATCTGAATGACGATAAAGGAAAGCGAAAGAATCGGAAGGAGAGCTCTGATGATTCTGCGCTTGCACACATTGCTGAAAGACGAGCCCAGATACCCAAATGGCATCAGCAGTGTATGTCCAAGAGTGACTGGAAAGGAGTTGTCCAGGAAAATGTATTTTTGGTGTCTTCCTTTTACGATGTTATCCGTTTGACGAACTTCATTAGCAAGATTGGGTAACAGTCGAGCCATTTCTGACAAGTCGTCTTCGTCGTTGTTATCAGACATACAAACACAGACAACACGCATAAGAAGAAGTGGGAAAAAAGAAAACAGTATTACAGCGATAATTATTGGCCAAATCCACCAAAGATCATCGTAGTCAAAGTTTCGAAACTTACTACAAGTAATGCGTCGACCTTGAACAGTATTGTTATACCAAAATGTACAGCATTGATGTTTTATATTTTCTGCCGGGCACACGATATACTTGCAAAAATTATAAAGCGGAGTGGGGTTCAGAAAGATCCGCTTTTTGTAGCAAAAGAAGCTAGGTCCGTATTCTTCTTTCATTTCCTCACTCATTTTCATCAGTTCCTCAGGAAGTTGAACAAGCGCTTTCGCAATTATTCTATCGTCTTCCTCGTTTCCAACCAACAAATTGGTACAGTTACCGGATTTGTGGTTCAACGTTATCGTCTTAGTTTGATCAACATATTCCGATAGGAGATTCATGGACCATATTCCGAACTCCATTGGCCAGTTTAGGAACTTCTATTGAACCTTCTTTCCCGGCGAAAGTCCAAACCCAATGTTTTTCGCCGACGATGAATTTGTTTCCAACGATGTTGACATTTGGTCCATTTTGCAGACGCAGGTAGACATATGTGAGACTGTTGTAGAAAACTATGTGCCGGAACTCACCGGAAGTTCTATTGGAAATTTTTAAAACGCATTTGTCTGAGTCGCTCGATGATGTCATAAGGTTTTCATTGTTGCTTTGTTCGTTCTGTTTCAATTGAGTTAGTCCGTTGACAGTTTTAATCGAATTTTTGTTCTGTCTGTTTTTTGACAACGTGTGCACTGTCAATGGAATTCTGAAACTATGAACAGCTCCTGTTTGTTCGTTCCGCTTCTGAATCGTAGAATTTTCACCACCGCTTGTCACTTCTAGGTTATATTTCTTCAGCAAGGGCGGTTGTTTGTTTTCTGGCCAGTTATTTTTTTTAGTCTTTGGTTGTTCGTCTTCCAGATGCTGAAAAAGAAATCATAGTTAGATTGAAACTGATACTCGTCGTATTTTTTTCTCGTTGCCATAAGTATACTTTACGTGATGTTTATATATATTTCAACAGACGTTGTGGGCGATACTTTTTTTAATATAATCTCTGACATAAAGAAGGCCTTCAAAGTAAATGTCATCCTATTCTATCCCTCTGACGCCATCGATTTGCTGAAATGCACGTATTAAAAACTGAAATTTCCCAAAGTCTAAACCATTGGGCGCTCATATAATCTAATAGTGTTACAAGCGTTCATCGAATCAGACGTTATCCGGCGACAGAATCAAAACATTCACGGGCTTCACTGGCTAGGAATGTTTTGTTCTTTGTAATAAGATGAATATTACATAAATGAATATTACATCCGACGGATGGTGATAGCACATCAAACCACTTTCACTTCAAAATAATACCCCTAGTCATAATAAAAATATGTGGTTTATGTTTTTTTCTCTCCTTTTAAAAGTTAATTGGGTAAGTTTCAGCCAATTTTGCCTGAGGGAGACCATGGGCAAATATCTGGGCAGGTCAGATAAAATCTTTTATGAAAAGGGAATGAAACCAAGGACCCAATTCAGAACGCACCAGTGTACGAAGAGTGTGTACGGTGTATGAAGTAGATCTAATTAAATAAGTCGCGCGTTTACCTTTTGCAGCGCATTCTCGTCTAAACCGCCATTTACGTCCGATACATTTTCGGCTCTTGAGTTCAATCTCAGGAGTAAATGTATCAATGCAATCAATGCTACTGTCCATACGGCCATTTTGTGATTTCTGTAAAACAAATATATACGTTTTGTTAGTTCATCGTTAACACGCAGTACGATTCTTGCTCTTACTCTATAACTTGATGTCATTTTTATTTGGCATGAAATCTTATCAAACCTTATGGGGTAATAGCCCAATAATTTTCTGACTGCGATATTTCACAATACAGGTATTTGTAAGGAGTTTTAAAATTAATTAAACGTATACATCACAAGCGATTTTGGTCACTTGTTTATTTAAAGACATATTTTTAACATTAACAACATTTAAAAAAATGCTGTCTGTCAATTATAATTTGTATTAAATATGGTGGATTTACACTTCTTAAATACATATTCTACAAAGTAAAATATGAGCAGTAAATTACTCTAAGGCTCCCCTGAATATACTAACCAAATTAGGTCAAGTCATACTGTATATGTATTGACACAAATGAAAAGAAGATTAACTAGCAAATTATCTGATATAAACTTCACAAAATTAAATAAATTTGCATTTAAATGAATATGTGAAAATGTTCCTTGTTACAAGAAGAATAATAGCGTGGTAATTGATTTACGAAGTATTGGTATACATGGTGTTCCATAATTTGTTCAACAACTGAGATTAGTAACGGATATCAGTAACTGGTATCGTCCAGATGGTGTCACATCTATATTACGGTGCATGATGAATTTATTATATTTTTATTTAATATACTGACAGTCTGCCTTAGCATATCACTGTGGCCACCATGTATGTTTCTAGAAAATAAAGCCCTCTGGCGATTCCCATAAATAAAATGACATTTAAATGTTAAGCAAAAGTCTTGTCTATCCATGTAAAGTGGAACATTCCGAGGACATGAAGCGTCAAAGCATAAATCAAGGCATATTAACACGCAATGTCATTTCTGGGTTTGTAAAGTCTAAGGTTGGACAGAAAATCAATATTGCTTTAACTCGGTTGTTCATTATTCAATAATCTGTGATATGATGTTTAATGTATGCAGCCGATATTGCAGACGTTTGGTAGAAATACAGTTGTCTAAAATAGTTAAGTTTAATCTTGACATTTTTCTTGTGTTATAGTTGTCAATAAAACTGAAACATTCAGTTATCACGTTATCTTGATTTGATTATAAATATAAGTTGTATTTTGATAAATAGAGATAAATGTAACAACATTGTTCCGAAAAACAAAACGAAAACAAACACGACATGTAGGCTGCAATCATAGATATGGTGTTGCCTATCTACTAAGAAATATCTCGGAAAGAGTCCATAAAACATACAAAGGCGTTGTCCACAAATGATTTAAAGTATTGGGCATATCAGATCAAATGCATAAGATTTTAAAAAGGTGTCGCAAAACGCTGTCAGTCCTTGGTTATATTAGTGAAAATGTCAGGGAGATGTTTTGTTACACTAAAAGAAATTAAAAAACACAAACAGGGTTTTAATGAAATACAATTCTAAAAACGTGTGAATAGTATGCTGGGAAACTGCAATGAAAAAGATAAGTTTGTTTTCGCATAATGTTGGTAAAAGAGAATGTACCACATTGGACAGTTAACATTATAGATTTAACTATTTAGGACCGTGGTTACCCATCGAAGGGACATAGACCTTGGTTACGCATCGAAGGGACATAGACCTTGGTTAAGCATCGAAGGGACATAGACCTTGGTTACGCATCAAAGGGACATAGACCTTAGTTAAGCATCGAAGGGACATAGACCTTGGTTAAGCATCGAAGGGACATAGACCTTGGTTACGCATCGAAGGGTCATAGACCTTGGTTACGCATCAAAGGGACATATACCTTGGTAAAGCATCGAAGGGACATAGACCTTGGTTACGCATCAAAGGGACATAGACCTTGGTTAAGCATCGAAGGGACATAGACCTTGGTTACGCATCGAAGGGACATAGACCTTGGTTACGCATCGAAGGGACATAGTCCTTGGTTACGCATCGAAGGGACATAGACCCTGTTTACGCATACAACGGAAAATCTGTGTAAATGTTGTATTAGAAAAATTATACACAGGACACGTCTTCCGGCTGTAAGTAATACTGAATGGCTTTTTTTACTTGCTGTGTTTCAACTATTTAGTATACTATGCTGCACAGTGAAAAGAAATTTATAAGAATAATACAATATTAAATGTCAATATAAAGTGGATTTAAAAATGATAGAAACTGATAAAATTTATAAAAAGTTAAACAGTTCCCACAATCTAAAATTCTTAAAAATAAAGTCAAGAAAGTATCTACCTAACTCATTAAGAAAATCGGAGAAATAATTAATTCACTTAACATTTTTTAAGCGTTTAACCATTTTATAACATTGTTTATATGTAGAGATATGAAGGTGTATCATAAAATCACTAACTGAATAGTTACTAGAAACTTTCATCTACACGCAGAAAGTATTTATACTTGAGATCCTATGTGTAAAAATATGAAAAGAGAAGAAATAAAAAATCACAGTACATTTAATAATGACCGAATATCTATTTAGTATATCTGCTTTAGAGTTATAGTGCACAGTGTAAGCTTACAGTTAAATCTTTTGAATGTTCATGAAAACTAATTTGCATAATTAGTGCAAATATTAGCTTAATGATAACTTTTTCTAGAAGTATAATTGACCCTTGCTTTTAAATAAACAGAATCTAATAAACTTTTGAAAAAATAAAGTCTGCTTATAGATTCTCAATAAAATCAATAAAAATATTCATAAAGCATTATTTGCATAATTGACACATGGCAATAATTGAGAGACGGGGGTAACCATACCTAGCTGTCGCACTACAAACATGCACTTATGTTGCAAGTGTGAACAGCTTTTGTTTTCATTTCAAGTTAATACATATAAATATAACCAAAACAACGATATTTTGATAGGCATTTCTAAAGACTATGTCAATATGAAATAATATTTTATTTTAATTACCTATATCAATTACTTCATATCAAGATCATGTGACTTAAAACAATATATACTTAAAAATCAAACGATATCAATTAGGTGATGTCTTCAACAAAGCATATAATTTCGATGAAAAGAGATGATCGCAAACAACTTTTGGCAGTTTCAGATTATCAAAAATCTTACAAATGCACTAACCTGCTCGTTTGTTTTCTTCCTTGTCACAATGTTTTCCGCAATCCTTGTGTGTCCACAGTCCTTGTGTGAATAAATTCATTCAAATGATGTTAAATACAATTGTTAGTGTGGTTTTTAAATATCTGTTAAACTTCCGTTTCGTCAGAAAATGAAAAGCTTTGTTTCCGTTAATATCGTTTTCGACAAAGATCGGTGTCAATCGAACATTAGTCAGTGGTTCTCGGGTAATTCCGCAAACATCGAGAAATGCCGAGTCGACTGAAATATCTTTTAACTCGTCCTTTTTGTTACAAAAGATAAATTACACAGATAAAATTCCTAGTTATTTGCTTAAAACGTCCAGACAATTGATTAGAAGCGGACTCTTATAGTTTGACCAAATTGTTTTCTCTCGAGCAACCAAATAAATCATTGTTACATGAAAAGATCCCACTAAATTCAATTTATTGGAGACCTAAATACTTGTGAAAAGAAAAGCATCCCACCTAACTTGTCATTACAAAATTGTTTTTTCTTATCCGAGCCAAGCTGCACAGTAAGGTATTTCTATGAGTCCTACATCTATGTGAAAAAGTGAAGCGTTAACACTCCATGTATTTCCTGTTTAAGTCACGTTGCAGTTAGCTACTTTTAAATTAGAAACAAACCCGTACAAACTATTTACTTCGGATAACGTCACATGATCATCCTGGTAATCAAGCTCTGATATCGGTATCTATTTTTAGCTGATATCCCCATAGTGCTTATTTATAGATATGGAAATAATGGGCATATAAAGCATATATTTCACACTTTGTAATGAGGTGATGTTATAAGCAGTCTTTACTTAAACTACAGAGTAAGTTTATGCAGCAAATATGCACAATTTCTCCAGAACTAGGATGAGATGTTGTAACATGTATTAGACGAGGAAGCTGGTTGAGCTAGATCTGCAATATTGGCTTATGCCTGATCAATTCAAGCTTAAAGGCGGTGTCCTTGAACAGGGTAAAACTAAAAGGAAAAAATCTCCCACTGTTTAGGTTTGAAAATCAATTTAAACATACACACACACCCACACGCACGCACACGCACGCACGCATACAAACGAACGCACACACGCACGCACACACACACACACACACACACGCACGCACGCACGCACGCACGCACGCACACACACACACACACACACACACACAAGCACAAAGTTGAAGAGCGTCAATAGTTTATCAAACCATTTCACTCATAACAGGAAATGGAGCATAATCAAGTGTAATTTGAGTGAACTTTTAATTGTTATTAATGCTATGGTCACATTACCAGAAATGCCGCCGCGCGGCGACTTGACGGCGAGTTTTTCGTGAAATTCGTCCGGTGGCAGCGCGGCCGCTGTCGACGCCGCGCGGCGGCAGTCCTCTTTTTACACGTCGCGCGGTGGCTGTCGAGATTATAACTAAAAGTTAAATTCAAATGTCGCCGCGCGATTTCCCTCCCAAATTCGAAATTGCGCGGTGGCAGGACGGCGACATTTCGGAGTGGCGCGGTGGCAGCGCCGCGACCGTGCAGCAACTGGTGGGAGGCAGCGCGATTATGGCCTCGTCTAGGATTCTGGGACCGCCCCCTGGACTGCGCGGCGATCGGGCGATTCCCAACTGCCACCGCCCAGCCACCGCCCTACTGTGGCGTCGCCGTCGGGCTGTTTGCCGCGCGATTAGTAAAAATCGCGCGGTGGCTGGGCAGTGGCTGCGCGGTGGCATGCCGGCGGCTGTTCATATTGGACTGCTATCCGACGGCTACCGTGCCGCTATCGCCGGGTAGCGGCTGCCGCCGTTGCACCATGTATATATGTATATATAGGGATGTGGTGAAGTCCAGCAACAATCGTTACCATGGCACTGATACCACCACAGCGACTCCAAGACCCTGCGCATTGCGGAACTCCGTTGGAGGCTGGATTGCCATAGTCAGTACGAAGGGAAACGAACCTCCGCCACACTCTCTCGGCAGTCCACTCCTTGCCTGTGACCTCTGCAACCTCTGACTGCCTGTCTTCCATTTCAGGACTACTTGGGCCTGGACTGGGCTCTGAAATCAGGCTCCCTCTCTCGCACTACCCTGGCCTTCTTCGCGGGTGCCTTGCTATTTGACAATTTTCTTCGGCGCCATCACGCTTGATTGATTATAAATGATTGACTATGCATGAAACTCGCCAGGTATATATACACCTTAAAATGAGCTGCCATCGCGCTGCCACCGGCCGGGGCAGCGCGGAAGCAGTTGAAGCTGGCTGCCGCCGCGCGGCAGCAGTCAGTTTTGGGCTGCCATCGGACTGCCACAGCCCGGCGGCAGTCCATGAATTGGCTGCCGCCGGGCGGTGGTAGCACTGTCACCGCCCGATTTTCTTATGACGTCAGGGCCTACCGGAACCTTGAAAACTAAACGTCGCCGCGCTGTCGTCGGGCTGTCACCTTTACATTCATGACCACTTTCCCGATTCGCACATTTTCGGACGGCGGCAGTCCAATCCAAAATTTTCCCGATGTCAGACTTATCGCGCGGTGGCAGCTGGTAATGTGACCGTAGCATAACACGTGATAACGAAGGACAAAGGCGCACTAAAAGTACATGTATGTTGTTATTTTGCAGGACATTATTCATATTCAAGTGTAGAAAGAATGTACATAATCACACAAAATGCACGGTCGTTGCATGCTGCATTTCATTTTGGCATTGTAATTCATAAATAAACATGTTAATGTATTCGTTTTAGATATGACACCAATAACTGTGCAGCTTCGAAGATGAATTTACATCTGATACCCATTGTTGCATGTATGTGCCCTTTATTCTCTGAATAATCATGTTTACCTCACTTTTTGAAGCAATTTACTTGTGGAATAGTTATGCTAGCCCTAAGTTTGGCATTAAATTATTGACCTGTACTCTCCAGTTTTTGTCGGAACGTGAGCTTAAGGAATCTGATAAAGATTTATATATTTTAAATGGAAGTGAATTAGGATCCGACGTAATTTTAGACCTGTATTTGATAATGCTAATGCTTCTAATTACATGTAATGGCATGCGCTCAGTTTCGCCGTAATAGTCAAGTTTGTTGTTTTAGGTCCCACTCCTAATATTTGCTTTAAGAATTTAATATGTATTTTTCAATATCAGGACTTTCATGGAATCCCCAAGATTCACATCTATACATTAATATAGGAAGGATCATGGCATCAAACAGCTTAATTTTATCCTTTACTTTAAAAGATTTGTTAATGTTTACAGATAATCCCCATTCAGAACAATAATCATACAATTTGTTGATTAAAGTTTGAAGACCTGCAGCACTATATGAGAATAAAACTGTATCATCTGCAAACAACAGCATAAACAGTTTAATGTCATCAATATTTATACTATCTATCCAATCTGTGTATAAATGATCATACATGTCATTTATAAAAAGTATAAAACAGAAGAGGTGACAAAGGTTCTCCTTGCTTAACTCCATTATATGTGGCAAAAGAAAAGGTATTGTTTTCATTAAGATGAGATGTAATTAGCTTCAGCATTACGATTTAATTTAGTTCTAACTCATGATTAAACATCAGAATGTATTGCTTGAATCATCCTTGTAAACTTAATTTCAACAAATAAATTCCATTTCTATAGACTCAGTCGAACGCTTTCTTAAAATCAACAAAACAACAGTATAATAATCGCTTTTCTTGGTTTAAAATCTTATTAATCAGTGAATTTAACACAGATATACAATCAATGGTACTCTTTTTGTTTCTAAATCCAAATTGAAAATCACTAACTTGTCAATTACTGTCTAGCCAAATGCGTAGCCTATTATCCAGCAAAATAGAAAATATCTTTGAGAAAATACTTGTTAGAGTTATGCCTCTATAATTATTTACGACTTCTTTGTCCCCTTTCTTTGGTACAGGCACTATAACTCCTTTAGTCCAAGATTTTGGATAAATGCCATTATTGTAAATAAAGTTAAATATTTTACAAAGTATAGGTGTTAATATGTTTTGCCATCTATAAAAATTTCAGGGACCAGATTGTCCATACCACCACTCTTTTCTCTTTTTAGTGACGAGATAGCTTTCAAAATCTCATCTATGGTAAAATCCTTATCTAGATTCTCAGTATACACATTTTCATTTAACAACTGATCTAGATTACGTTCAATATTTGGGTTCTTAAAAATTCCTTCACTCGAAAACAAGTCTCTGAAGTGTTAAAAAAAACTCTTCAGCTGAAATGTTTGAATTTCTTTTATTTTTATTAAATTTCTCTATTTCTTTTCAAAATTTTTGTGGGTCTGTTCTAGAGTAAGCATGCATTTTATCTTGTTGCGAGCGATAATTATACCCCCACCACAAAATGGGGGGTGGGGGATGGGGGTGGGGGTGGGGCTATAATGGATTCGCTTTGTCGCGTCCGTCCGTCCGTCCGTCGGTCGGTCCGTCCGTCCGTCTCCATTATCGTGTCCGCTCTATAAATCCTATACCAATTGAAGGATTTTCTTCAAACTTGGCTGAAATGTTCACCTCAACAAGGGGATGTGCAGAACCTATGTTGCCCATGTGTCAGCTCAAGGTCAAGGTCACAATTGAAGGTCAAATATCAAACAATCAAATATTAGACATTATGTCGTGTCCGCTCTGTAAGTCCTACACTAATTGAAAGTTTTCTTTAATCTTGGCTCAAATGTTCACCTCAACAAGGGGATGTGCAGAACCCATATTACTCTTTTGCCGGCTTAAGGTCAAGGTCACAATTGAAGGTCAAAAATTGACTTAGAAAATATTCTTAAATTTTAACATGTATTTGAATATTTCTGAAACTAGAAAAAGTATTTGCTTGAAGCTTAAAATATATATGAAGTGTCACAATTAGGATATGCAGGTCAAGTTTCATAACTCTGTATTGCATTTTGACAAAGTTATGCCCCTTTTAAGTCTTCAAATTTACATACAATCAAATATTAGACACTATGTCGTGTCCGCTCTATAAATCCTATACTAATGGAAGAATTTTCTTCAAACTTTACTCAAATGTTCAACTCAACAAGGTTATGTGCAGAAGCCATGTTACCTTTGTGCCGGCTTAAGGTCAAGGTCACACTTGAAGGTCAAAATTGACTTAGAAAATGTTCTAAAATTTTAACATGTACTTGAATATTTCTGAAATTAGCACAGGTATTTGCTTGCAACTTAAAAGATATATGACGTATCACAAGTAAGATATGCAGGTCAAGTTTCATAACTCTGTATTGCATTTTGACAAAGTTATGCCCCTTTTTAAGTCTTTTAATTTACTTACAAACAAACAATGCTAGACAATATGTCGTTTCTGCCCTATAAATTCTTTACTTATGTATGATTTTCTTCAAACTTAACTCAAATGTTTACCCCAACTGGGTAATGTGCAGAACCCATCTTTCCCTTGTACCAGCCTTGTCAAGGACATTAGTGGGGGTATGAATCGCATTCAGCGATAGTTCTAGTTTATAAAGCCTTTTTGCTTTTCTTTTAATAGAGTTTTAATTTTTAGTGCCTGAGTAAATGGCAAGTCTATTATTATTACTTTTATTTTTATGAAATAAAAGTTTAGAAATGTTAAAGTTCTTTCTTGCAATTTCACATTCCTTGTTAAAACCATGGGCTTCTCAACTTTCTTTGAGTCCAATTTTTTCTAATATAAGTCTTTACTTTACCATAGTTGATAAAAACACAATTATATAATAAATCAGAAAAGGGCATCAATACCTTGATCAACACGGACATTACTAGAAACAATACTATCTGCAATTGCTTGGAACTGTAAAAGATTATCAGATTAAGTTTTAAAAAAGAAGCATGTTTGTCCTGTATCATTACACCAACTGATATTTTCATGGGTATAATGAACACCAGATTTGATTGGTCTCTCCATGTCAAAATTAAAAATAACTTAGATAGGTGCATGGGAGAAAGTGAATGGAAATCATGTACAACAAAATTATGTACAAAGGGGAATAACTCAAGAGACACCAATACATAATCAATTAAACTCTGGCCTTTATCAGTCATAAAAGTTATCTCTCCTTAGCCTGCGTCGTCTCCACAACGACCATTGACAATCTTCAGATCAGTATTAAGACAAACGTCAATCAACTTTGTACCTGAAGAATTAATTGTATGGTCAGCTGAAAAGCAACAAGGAATATTATATTCAGTAATATCATCGACATCTAGTGTTTGAAAAAAGCGATTCATACTTGCATCCTCAACACAATAATCATTTTATCACCACAGCGTGCGCTCATATCACCACAGACAGTGACTAAACTCATACTTGAGTATTGTCTCACAGTCCTGTCTATATATTCAAAATAACCCCCAGAGTGAGCGTTAAAATACACTGAATTTTGTGGTGGTATATACAAGAAGCATAAAAACAAATCAAAATTAGTATTAACGAACTTTCTATCTAGTTAGATAGTGAAATTGTAACTATATAAACCTAAATCTTAAAGAATAAAATAATCATATTCTCTTTGCTCAGCGCATTA